>OX451737.1:1029007750-1029607750 GCA_948472305.1 Vicia faba
TGAAGGTTATACCTTCAACAATATACATTTATAAAATTTATTTTATATTAAACAAGATTATGAATTTATAATAGGAAAAGAAGGACACAAAATAGAGTAAGATTAAATCAAAACTCTTTTAATAAATAAACAATTTCAAAAAAAAAAAAAAGAGCAAACTTATTCTTTATAAAATATGCTTTTAATTGATCTCAAAATAATCAAAAGAGAATATCTATAATTATTTCGTATCGATAAATTTGGAAAACCATATCACATTAAAATTCATTTTGCAATATTCAATTTTGTGTACTTTTAAATACTTTAAATTTACAATTTCCCTTTGATCCGGTTTAAATGTGAACAACTTTACGAAGTATTTGTTCCATGCCATTCCATGTTTAGGGGGAAATGGATTGATCGAGAATATTGAATGGCTAACATTAAAGGTAGAAAAGCATTTTGTCAAAGAAAGGGATCTCTATGTAGTAGGATTGTGAAACATTTGTTTTATTCCCGTTCTCTCTAGTGTCACAAAAAGCAAAAGATGAAAACTTTATACAATTATTATTAATTATATATTTGAACAGTGAAAGTGTTGAGGTGATTCATTCCAACCAAATATTAATAATGCCTCCATGATTATGATGTTGACCTTTACCATGCATATACAAAATTCCTTTAGAATGGACCACCTCCTTATGCACGTGTGTGTGGGTCTATTCCGTCTTAACCTTTATCACGCATATACAAAATTATTTTATATATATATATATATATATATATATATATATATATATATTAATATATATATATATATGTTGGGGCTCACAGTCACATGGACATTCCTCCCCTAAACGACATTGGTCCTTTTATTTGTGTGAGCATTCTCCTTAGGATATGTTTGATCAATAAATGGGTCAAGTCAATAATTCTCAATTATTGGACGGTTAGTCATGGTCCTCTCACAGTCCCACTCTTCTTTTCTCCTTTAGAAATATATGTTTTGTTCGTTTTATTTATGTGGTTAATATATACTTTATTCTGCTTTATATATATATACGTTAACTAGGATTTGTTTTTAAGGATAATGTGGTGAGTTATTTTATGATATCTTTTGGGGGATGCATTTTGCAGATTATATGCCTTTCCTCTTATTCTAATGTAATGGAGTTTTTCTGTTGGTATTTAGCTTATCTTTTTAAAACTATATGGTATAGTTTTTAAAACAATTTACATTACTTCTAACATTTACTACGTTATAATAATCATCTTTCAATATTTCTTAATTTCTCATAACAAAATGTATTTATTTCTACCAATTTATCATTATCTTTTCATTTAATATAATATTGAATGTGTTTCCTTTTACCTTAGTATTAGGTAAATTACACACGCGTTTCACGGATTTTATTAAAATACATATTTATATATTTTTAATAATTAAAAAATGATAATTTTAATAAATATAGTATAATTTAGCAAATAAATTAAGTTTTAAATATTTTAATGTACTTTTTTTTAATATTAATTTTTATATTAAAATTATTAAAAAATGTGAGTTCATATAAATTTAGAATTTAAAATCTATCATATATGAACATAAATAAGTTATGCAAAATACCCTCCTAATTTTGGGAATTAATTGGCCACAATAGCTCTATTATAACAATCATGTATTTATCAATCCCTCACTACTAAAAATAAGACATTTGGTTAAATGATTTTACATCAGGTTTTAAGATATATGATGTGAAAAATATTTGTCAAAGGATATTACATCAGATTTCATAACAATCTGAAGTGAAAAATATTTGATTTAAGGACTTTACATCAGACATTTAATTCCACTCATGTGAAATATAATGTGGTGGCAGTTTTATAAATAAAATGAAATTTTGTTTTAAAGGATTTTACAACGGGCCTAGCTTTGCACCGATGTGAAAAGTCATGTGATAGAAAAAATAACAAGGTGAGAGTTTCGTAAATAATATGAAGTTTTGTTATAACGAATTTCACTTTGGTCCTAGATTTGAACCCGATGTGAAACGTGTTGGTGATTTTAGTATCACCAATGTATTTTAGTAGTAATGTGATTTACTAAAGGCCGATGCAATTATGCGTTAAGCTTGGAAATGAGTTAGGGAAGTGCGGAGTGCACGCTCGTCGAGCCAATGTATAATTGAACATGAATAATTGAAACGGGGTTCCAAGGGGCAAAGCCCCTGGCGGGGTACGGGGCAGCGCCCCGTTGGGGTTCCAAGGGGCGAAGCCCCTGGCGGGGTGCGGGGCAGCGCCCCGTTGGGGTCCAAGGGGAGGAACCCCCGCCCCGTTCGAAAATTTTGAATCCTTTTCCCCAACCGACATAACTGTTTTCCAAACAGGTGTGTCTTTTCGGTTTCAGTTATTGATCTCCTATATAAGGAGTCATTTGGCCTCGGTTTCAAATACGAAAAACGACGCTTTCTCTCTACATTTGTAATCAGTTTCTTTTGCCAGAAACAGATTGTTCTTCGAGAATTATCCCCACAAAGATTTCGTGAACCCAGGCAAGAATAGGGTCGAAATACTTTGTTCGGAAAGTGTACGGACACGATTCTTCAAAGTTATCCAGGATTATCATACCCAAATATCTAACAAAACGTGGGCCTTTACATCGGGCCTCGTAGCAAACCGGTGTGAAAACCTAAATATCACTAAAACCCTAATTTTCTTTGGAATCAATAAAATATTTGATTAAACCAAAAACAATTAATACAAAGGTGATCATCAAGATCCAATCTATAACCTATTTACATCATAAGTTGTGCTATGTAATTTCTATACTTGGTGGTGTTCCAACTTCTATGAATGATTGTATCTTTAATATTATTTACAACAATATTACTATCCATATCCTTGCTTGTATCAAAGTACATATTATTTCTCAAGTTCCAACAGTAGTAATAAACAGTTTCTGCCAAAGCCATCTTCATAATCCCCAATTTTTTGTCCTTGCCTTTGCAATACATGCTCACCCACTTCACTTCATCCATTATTAAGTGTCAACTTTTGTACAAATTTCATATCATTTATTGGCACTTTCAAACCCTTTACTTTACTTTTAATTAGGATAAGCACTTATTTTAAGTCATTTTGCATAAATACAAATAATTTTGAATGTTTTACTTTATTTGTTAGTGTTTCAGCAAATTTTGTGCAGATAAGATGGCCAAATGTAGATTTTCTGCTTTTTATGCAAGGAAATAAATGTTGTGTTTTTGTAAAGGATCAACCGGCGACATGATACATCGCCCGATGAAAATTGTGAAGAAAGGGTGAATTTTCTGGTTTTGCTTCTGTAATGTTTCGCCCCTGGATCGCCTGGCGAAAGAAGGATCGCCCGACGAATCATCCTTGTCACCCGACGATGATATATACTTTCCTACTTGTATATCACGCCTAGCTGGTCACATGTGGCATCTAGCTAGCGTCGCCCGAAGATGCTTTATGGTCGCCCGACGATGGTGTGCATATGACCATACTTTTTGACTACTTTTGCCATATTTTGGGGGAACTTTTCACCAACTTTTGTACTTTTGAGGGAAGATAAACCTGAAAAGGGAATAGAAACTCTTGTTCTACATATCATAACATATAAACCCTTGTTCTTTTTTTTGGAGGAGAAAAACATTCTTGCATCTTGAATCAAAGAGACTTGAAGATTGATGTTAATCAACATTCATTGTTTATTTCTTAATTAAGGTATCATGACCATGAGTAGCTAAGCATCTTTTTTGTCAAGGTTAGAAGTAGTTAACCTAAACTTTATGTATTTCTTTTAATCATTTTGTATATGAACTTGGTTGAAGATTAATACATGTTGAATATCTTTGTTATCATTGTTCTTTTTATGGTTTGGATCATTATTGAGAAGTAAGTTCTAAGCTTGACCTAAGATATTCATCTACTAATAAACAAACTACATGCATAGATTTGTGAGTTAGTATTCACTTGTATCAAGCTTTAAAGATTATCATGTTAATAGTTAGGTTGAGAGATCATTTAATGATTAACATGATAATACTCACAATATTGCTTAGACATGAGAAATGTTGATAGGATACGTGAATGTATCGATCTTTAATTAGTTCATATGCGTGATTAATCGAATATACTTGGAATAGGTTGATGAAAACTAATCTTGACATAACTTTTATCAAAACAAGCCTTTCCAAACAAAAACCTCTCTTTTATCCAAATCACAATATAGTGCATGAAACTTAATTTTTTGTTACTAAAAGCAAATACCAAAACTTTGTTTATAATTCAAACACTTAAAGTTACTAAAACTATAGAACATCATTAATATCACACCAATACCTGAGGAAAACATTAATATAAATACTTGTGTTGAAAAATGTTACAACATCCACCCAAGGAAGAGGGGAGTGATCAATATAGATCCAATGTAAGATATAAACCCTAATTTCACTAAAACCCAAATATCACTAAAACCAAAAATATCTTCTTTTTTGTTTCCTCGATTTCCTTACAGCGTAACCCACCGTTTATCTTCCTCTGTCACATCGAATCAATCCAACTCCATAACCACTCCTCCGCGAAACTCTCCACAACGCCGTTTGGAGGAAAGTCATCGTCTACGACACCGTCACACCGCAGCACCCTCACCAACTTCCGTTTCCACTTTCATTTACTCCGAACATCTCCTCCGCGAAACTCTCCACGGTTCCACTCTTTCACCACCACCACTTTCCTCCAAACCTCTCATATATCGCTCCCCTTACATACAACCGAAGCACGCTCACCAACTTCAACACCAGGAGCGGCCCACACCTTTCCTGTTGTTTCTAGTGTTGTATTTTCTTTGTTTTCATTATTCTTTGTGCCATGTTAATAGAGGAATCTTCCAACTAACCAACTGATATTTGGCTATTAAACCAGTTGTTTTGCTCATTTCTCTCTTGAGTTACATGTACTTAGAAACTGGATGTAACCACACTGTTTGAAAACTAACCAAACGACTCTTCATCCCAACATGTTCAACTTCTAAAATACTATAAAGTTGGCACAAGAACCGAAGTATCCCATTGACATAAAAGCATGGGTACTACAACCTAACTCTCACACTTCCTTTCTTTGTTACTATTATCACTTCTCATTTACAAAGTCATTATTTCTTATTCACACTACCAAGTGAACATCTCTTTCGATTATTCACCTCCAGCCAACCTTAATTAACACTCTTCAAATGGTGAGACCTTTCGATAATATTGGTGACATTAATGAACGAAAAGAGTTATGGAAGTTCGATGTAATTATACATCGCAAATGGAAGGTCACAACAACTAACAAGGAGTATTTCGAGTTGGTTATAATAGACAAACATGTGAGTTTCGATGTTCTTACCCGTTATTTAGTTTAGTGCTTTTATTATTACCCGTGTTCTTACCCAGTTAATCATATTGTATGCTATTATATGGTATATGCGTTTTAGACAAACAAGATTATGTCTCCTTTTATGTATGAAATAGTTTTGGGAACTTTTGTTTTTGAATAGTGGTGTCTTGGTATTATATACATTGTAGTAAGATGTTAAGACATATAGAAAACTTGTGTTTACTTTTATGTGTTGGTTTTATGGGTTGTTGATTAATGTTGTTGATTATTACGGTTTTAGAAATATTTTTATTTTTTTCTTTATTTTTTTTCTTTGTTCGTGACTATGTTCCATATGACGTTGAGTTTGTTTCTGACTTACTTACAGTGCCATGATATTCAAGTGGTTGTTCCAACTTTATTTAGGAAATCTTTTGACTCTGTTTTATTGGTTAACTCGAATTACACCATGTCAAACTTCCAAGTGGTGCCTAATGAATTGCTATTCAAACCTACAAACCACAAATATATTTTGAAATTCATTAGTGGCACAACAATCGCAAATATCGACAAACATGAAATCCTTGAAAAGATGACTACCTTGACCCCATTTGCTGATATTATTTCAGGAAAATGGCAGAAGTCTCTCCTAACTAGTACGATTCCTATATAAATGGTTTCCAATTTTTATTATTTCCTTGATTTGATGCTTCTTTTGCCAAACTACTGGTATTTTTTTATACATCATCGGAGTCGTACCAATCACAAATGGCGGGCAGAAAGGCTAAAATCAACTTCGTCTTGAGAGACTTGAGGTTTGTTTATATAAATTTCCATATTCCATAATAATCTAATACAGGTTGTACGTTCTATGTCTATACACTAACCACCTTTGTGTAACACTTTAAGAGACAACATGTTGCATTGTACGCTGTGGGAAGGCTACACAACACAGTATTTTGAGTTCAAATATAAACAAGTTGATCCATCTGCACCTACTGTTATAATTTTGAAGTATGCAAATGTGAAAGAAGAAGGTTAACATTCTCTAACTAAATTCCATTTTGTTTACTATTATATGTTACTTATCTATCTTTTTGTTTTTTCAGGGAAATTTCGCCTTTCTGTTACTAATGTGTACAATGTTTCCAAAATACATATCAATGAGGATGTCCTAGAGATCAGTGACTTTCTCCAATGGTCCTTACTTAAAAAAATTATTGCCTCCTTAATGATAAATTTTGTTGTCTTTGTCATGCATTTTTAAACTAATATTTTTGGTTTTCTGTATGCCTACAGTTTGCCAAAGGACCCTCAAATGGGGAAATCAAGAAACAACACTAGCAAGAGCACGCATGACTACTCACAAAAATCTTCGAGGTATTACTTATCCCTCACTGATAAGTTATTTTCAAAAGTTGTCCACCTCCCACTTGATGAAATTACGCTCTTAACTAAGGTTCGTACCAACCTTATTTATTTGTCTTCCACAATGATATCAGATGTTTTGATGTTATCCGTTTCTTATTTGAATTTTTCGAGCAGCCAACATTATGTGTAATTGTAGCTACTACCAAAAAACTAATTGTTGATCCTAATGGATGGCACTATAGAGCATGCCATAAATGTCCCCGGGTTGTAAAGTGTGAGGATCTGCCTTTTATTTACAGGGATGGACACCCAACTGAGGCAGAGAAATGAAGGTTGATGTTTCATACATTTTTCTAACCCTCTTTGATTTTTTTCTTCAAACTTATGAATCTGTTAATGTGTTATGTACTCTAGGTTTAAGATTGTGATTGGAGTTGTCCAAAATAGATGTACTGGGAACTGTGTTCTGGGACCGCAAAGTGGCATAACTTTTGAAAACATCAGCTGCACAACTTCGTTCAACCATGATACATGTAACAACATCATCGTTTTATGTAATTTATTATGTTCACCCATGAAACACGTTATAAATTATTATTTGTTACCATTTAAAACATAGGCAAGAATAACTGGCCCATTTGACTTCCCCCTGGCGTTGAATGCAATGTTGGGGTTGAAGTTTGCCTTCAAGGTAAAGTAGATCCATCGATGGAGTAGTGGATCTGTTGTCATGTATCTTAAAGATGATCAACTCTTTAAACAACTTGAAGGAAACGTAGATGTTAATGGAACTGAACATGTAATCTCCCTCTATATATGAAACAAGTCCAATTTTAGATTTATGTTTTACAATTACCATTACTGATGTTCCTACATTTCATTAGCCAACTGCCATCATTGATGCCATGGCCCCGTCAATTCAGGTGTTGCATTTGTACTTAGATGTTGTTACCCTTCTTGGAACATTCACATCATTCTTTTGATACGTTTTACATTCCTATACTTTGTTGTTTCATAGCATTCTAATCCAATTTCCTCTAGATGTTGGAGAGTTTCAACGAAGACGTCCCCTTTGAGAAACTAAAAACTGTAACGGTAAATGAAATATAATTCTACTAACATTACGTAAATTGTCTTTTGTAGAAACAACCCACATATCTAATGTTCTTTACTAACCTAATGACAGGATGGTGAAATCTCTTCGGCAAACATTTCTGATTCTGGGACCCCTATAGCAAATGTGAAAAGGATGTCACTTGACGATTCAATTGATTCATCGATAAAAACTTTAGGTGAAGGGAAACTTTCGTCTACTAAAGTAAAAAAAGTGGCGAAACGGGGCAAAAAATCAATAGTTTAGAGCTAATGATATACAGCTACATAATAAACTTTTTGGTGCCCACTGAACAATAACATGTTTACGTTGAGTATGTAAAAATGTACACTTTAACGCAATTTCATTGCAAGTTTTTGTTGTAACCCAGTATATCAACCCCTGCCATTGTGGTTTGGAATTTGGAAAACCTTAGCTACAAAACTATGTTACATTTTGGAACAGTTATTCTATGCAAATCATGTCTTATTGTATGATACTGCTCCTTATTTTTCCCATACATTTTTGGTACAACTTTTCTACGCAAATCATGTCTTATAATATGACACTACTACTTTTTCCCCCTAAAATTTTCCCCTACATTTGGTGCCAATTTGAACCTAATAAAAATTGTTGTCAAGCGTCTCCACTAATAAAAATGACGCTAATTTTTAAATGTCAGCATAAAACATGATCCACTAACCGTATGGATAAAATTTACATCTAAGTATGAATACATAACAGGAATTATTAGAATTATGCATAATTTTTTATTAACCTATGGAGGGAAGTGTTGCAAAGAAATTGACATTATTTGTCCCTGTAATGTTTTTTAGTCATCATCAGAAGTATGGATAGCAGATTCGAAATATCAGGTTCATACCTTTTATCAAGGGGGGCTGACATATCACATCATTTTGTATTGGAAATGTGGCTTACACTTTACGATGTTGTAACATAGATTACACTAACTAAACCCCATTGTACTTGATAGTTTAGAGGAATATATAGTATTAAATTTATTTTGTTGATTACAAATGAAAGTATTTTTTCATTAATATACATAGAGTTCATATCAACTACTATTTGATTTATTATATTAAAGCAAATTGAATTGTCTCCTAAACATCTTCTTCCTATCTAAGAATTTTGAGAATCAAGTTTTAGTTAGCGCACAAAGGGCTTCCATTAACAACGGTTTCACAAATATCTAAAGGTACCTTATCTAACATTGCATATTCTTGGCGCATAAGTTTAACATGTGTTATTCTACGAATCCTTTTATTTCACAAAGTATTGTCGTCATTTGTTACAAATTGTGTTGACCTACGTCCATTCTATTTTGCTTACTACACTAAATATTTGTGAAATTTTTCTAGTATATGCAACACATAGAAATACTTCAATTTTAACATCAGAAAAATGTCAAGACAGATGTTAGAACATCCGTTCTGACATCCTGAACAATTTTATAACAAAAACTTAAACAACAGAAAGATAAATAACACAACGATATGTTAACCCAGTTTAGTGATAACTCACCTACTCTGGAGGCTACCAAGTCAGGAAGGAAGTCCATTATAAGAAGTATTAGTTCAAAGCTAAACTAGTCCCAAGTTTACAACTTCTCTCCTAATCCCTACTCAATGCTACTTCTACCTAGGTCCTCCCTAGATCTTAAAAATCGACATCCCACTTCCAATCACTACAGTGATAAAAGACCTATCCCAGCCACAGGGGTTGTCTATAAAACAGATTACAATCATAGAAACTTGGATAATAAAAACAGGAAGATCACACTCCCAAATTACAATACTTAGCCAAGACTCTTGACCACGAACAATATTTAGAGTTGCTTAAACGCTTCCTCTAAGAATAATACTCAACTTATTTCCTAAAGGCTTCTCAGTGAGAACAATAAGCCAGCCATGTATCAAGTGATACAAGGGTGACAAACACATACACAATACACAAGAGACTCTCAAAACCTAAGACTATTTTCTTCCCCTAACTTTACAATTGTTGAAAGATTAAAGATACATTAGGTCATGTCTTCTTTAAGTACACTTCTTCAATCCATGGGCTTTGATATTCTGAGTCTAGAAGTTTATTGATCCACAAGTTGAGATTTGTATCTGTTGTGCAGCAAAATTTCCTTAAATCTTGTAACAACCAATACAAAGTTTCCTAATTAGTCTCAATCAATCAATTTAGTAACTAATGCATAGATGGAGATATAAACTTGTTCCAGATAAAATATTCTTGACCTGCAAAATTTAGTGAAACATATCTAGAAGCAATATTCCAAAATTAAAATAAATATGTCAAGATTTAAAATAGCAGCACCTGCTGTACTGCAGAACCAGATCAAGATGTCATGACATGTGCCTTCGACATCTGACTGAAAAACACATAATAATAAAACTCTTATGACAATTGATAAGAATGCTGTAACATTTTCCTCAACTACAACTTAAAACCATGTTTAGAAACATGCCTAGCCAAAATTTATCCAACCATAAAAACATGGAACTAACAATCTCCCCTTTCGCAAAATTTTGGTTAAAAGAACCAAAAACCAAAAACAAAACCTGGAGAGAGGAATATCACCACAACACAAGCTACATGTTGATCATGTAAACTTTGTAAAAACACAAATTAGAAGCTTGTACACATAGACGTTCAAAGAACTCCCCCTGTCACATATAATAGGACAAAACCGACACAAGAGCACCTGCAACGAAACAGCAAAAGTAATAACAACACACACACAAGCATGAAAACTCAGGCTCCCCCTTAATGATTGCATAAACAACCAAACACACATCTATTCTCCCGTAAGCAGTAGCACAAAATCTTATTATAATGCTAAATTAACATGTCTATACATGTGATGTAACATTAGGATACAACACTTTACTCCCATTTTTTAGCCAAAATATTGACAAAGAGAAAAACAGAGTAAATATACACATTGAAACCATAGAGAACAAACACAAGTTACATGTCAAACATGCAGACTTTATACAACACATGTCAATATCTTGTACATGAGGAAGAAGATAGCCTGACACTTCCTATGTGTTCTAGAACCAATTCTCATCACATGAGAAGGAAGAACCTTCTCTAGAAGCACAAGAGAACCCTTAAGAAGAAACATATGAAAAATACGTAACTCAGAGTATGCAACATATGTAACTCAGAGCACAAGACATAATGCTGCCTCATAACTAAGAACACACGACACAAAAACCACCCAGGATGATAGAACATTCTTTGACACATTCCTTCAAACCAACTGCAAGAACAAACTCTAGACTCACATGATGGGCAATCATGCTTCCATTAAAGTGTTGCACAAGACAAACAACACTTGATAAAATAAAAAAAGAATAACTTCTATGTTTTATGCATGATGTATTGCACAAAAACTGACTCAATAAAAAAACAAACACACATTTTTTTTACGTTTTTTTATATAAAAAAACATATAGCATATATCAACTATCCCACACAAACAATCTTGATTAGCCATTGAGTCTGAATTATGTAAGATCACATGGTCTTTCTTGAGGGACTTCACCTTGATTAGGTGTTTTCCCTGTCCTGGATGTATCCGTAGAAGTTACAACATCTGTTACTATGTTAAACACTACTTTCAAAAACCAGAACCCACTTTCTTCTTGATTTACAGCAGAAGAGTTTTCTTTTGCACCAATCACTTTAGAAACACAACTTTTGAGGATGATGAGTATGTAGGGCCTTTAACTACAAGGAAGGTTACTTAGGTTGTAATGAAACTTTTCTTGTAACAATACTTCCAATTAATGAAAGCTTTTATGGAGGAAGATAAAATTACACTTAGTAACAGTGAACCACTCACTATAGGAGAGATACACATTATTCTTCAACTTTCTCTCTTTCCAAGCTTTGACTCCTTGACAAAATGTTACAACATTTGAAATGACATTTACCATGCCATTGAAAATGATTCTTCTGAGATTTAACACTCCAATAGGACAAAGAATATAGTTGACAGACTGCCCAAACAGTTACTCCAATAATTCTTCAGTAGTGAAAATCCCAAAAGTACGCCTCATATTCTCAATGTAACATGTACCTTAAGTTATGATGAAAATACTTACAGATCTTCTAAACCATAACAAATAGGAGTGTCAATATAAACCTGTAGCAAGATTACTGACACAAAGATAACAGAATCAATGACTTTGTTATGCAAGCGGAATAAAATCCTTGTACCTTAATTGCAGTAGCATGTCAGACTACAATGTCATGATATCCAGTTTGACATTGTATTCTTCTAGTGATAAACCCAATATAGAAAACATATTTCTACAACAATGTACCTAATCTTCAAGACATACCAGGCTTCAATTAATTCTAGTCTCAGAGATCAGAATATCCTCCAATGATATTAACTTCTTCAGACTTGTTAAATAAATTTTTACCCCAAGACTCTCAAGCATCCAATATTCCATCTATGAAACATTTGATGATCATAGACTAAAACCAACTCCAAATAATAAACTCCCACTTAAACTGATTTTTTGAGAGCGTCCTTATTCAGTGTCTCCTAGCCTTTTAAAATCTTTCAAACAATGGAGTAATAAACTGCTGAGATGATGTTCCAACGCCTGGTTGAACATCAATACCTTTCTGTTGGCTAGGATTTTCACACAGATTAAAATCTATCCAAAAGCCAAAAAGGTTCTTTGAGAACTTTGAATTATAGGAAGTCGACTACAGAAGCGGTCGACCGTGAAATATTTCACAAATAGTCAATTGGGCTTGTGGATGAAGTCGACTAGAAAAGAGGCCTCATGAGGAATGGATTAGGACTAAGAACATTAAAAAGCCCAAAGAGTGCATAACTAGAAAATCAAAGTGTTATGGATGGAGAACGGGGGTTCGATAATAGGAATGGAGAAGGTGGGTTCGATAGTAGGGATGGAGAACATGGGATCATGGAGAGAAGTTACAAGAGACACGTGGCATACAAAGAAGCGAAGCCCACTAGAAAGTAGTTATTTATGTGTACTATAAATAAATCACTTAGTGCATAGTGTTAGGGGTTCAAACTTTCACATTCTTACACACTAGTCTCTTAGAGTACCCAAGTGAATGAGAGAAATGAGTCAAGCTAGGCTAATGTATGTTTGAATCAACTCATTTTCAACTATTTTGATGTTATGTCATTTATTTTACAGTTTAAAACATATTTTGTTTTATTTTACAAATCTTGCTTTATTTCTTATAAACCCATTTGGCACTAGTCGAACGAACCCTTTTGAACATACTTTGTGAAAACACTCAAAAACTGAAGCAGTGTACTAAGATTCCCTGGTCGATCTCGCCAGTAAACGTTTTGTTAAGAGACCAGCGTTGTTTACCAAAACCAGAGGCAAACAAATTGGCACACCCGGTGGGACAATGCTAATAATTTCGTATTTGTTTGTGGTTTTACAAAGTTTTATAGTTTAGTTTGTGTGTGTATGAATTTAAGAAGTGGTAAACTTTTGTTCAAGTCTAAAATGCCACGCTCTGACACAAACACTACACTTACGCAAATTTCTACACAAAATGTGGATGTCATACCAATAATGGGTGCCATAACTCAAAGTGCGACATGTTTATCTTATATGAGATCGACCACTGTTCATGGTTCAATGACAACAATCACAATGACAAAACCTAGGCATGGTATATCACCATTTGACCCAAATCGACCACTATTTCCAAGGGGTCTAGGGTCACCATTTTCCCCTTACCAATATGGTATGCCTTATTCCATGATGGTTGGGTTACAGTCAAACCCGGTCACATATACGAAAAACACAGTGGCTGCTGAAAACCAAAGCAGTTATGTCCCAGGTGGTCGACCAGGTGGTGTTGGTTATGTCCCTTAGTCGACACCATCTTTGAATATTACTTTTGTCATGGATTTAAGGCAACATATGGATGAGAGTAATTTAGAGTTAGTAAATGTCTTAACTCAACAAATGGGAGTGACCCTCAATCCTGTAGTTGACTAAATAGGTAGATTGATAAACTCATTAAGGGTCCAACAAACCTAAATGCGCCACAGGACATTAAGAGTTTTTGAAGAACTAGAGGGAGGCAACAATGAGCGTCCTTTTAGACCTCGAAGAGTGGAAGCACCCACTTATGAAGAGGAAGAATTTGTTGAACAGTATGAACCTATGCCATTCGTAGTTAGGAGGAACCAATATGTTGATCGAGTGTTAAGAAATGCCACTGTTGGGTGTAATAACATAGTGAATGTAGTAGAAGAAGTGTTAACATGATCTGGGGTGAATGTTGGCCTTCAGAGGCCTAATTATTTGCCGCCTTTGCCTGATTATATTCGACAGGAAAAATTACCTAGGGGATGTAAGGTACCTAAATTTACCAAGTTTGCTGGTGATGCCAATGAGTCGACCATTGAACATATTGCTAGGTACGAAACAGAAGCTGGCGATATCGCCAATGTTGAGGGTTTAAAATTAAGATATTTCCCTAATTCATTGGCCAAAAATGCTTTTACTTAGTTTACAACATTGACTCCAAATTCTATACGCACTTGGGATCAACTTGAGGGTATATTTCATGAGAAATTTTATGTTGGTCAGCCTAAGATACGTTTGAAATAATTATCCTCAATCAAGAGGAGTTTTTCTGAGTCAATGGAGGATTATTTGAATAGGTTTAGGGTCTTAAAGTCTATATGCTTTACTTGAGTTCCTGAACATGAGCTGGTCGAAATGGCCACTGGGGGCTTAGATTATTCTATTAGAAAGAAGTTTGATCCTTAATCTATCACAGACATGTCTCAACTAGCTGATAAGGTTTGATACGTCGAACATTTGAAAACAGAGAAAGCTAGAGTTTCAAAGGATCATAGAAAAGGAAAATTGGCCTATGTAGACTTAGAAGATTATTCTATAGATTCTGAGGATGAATGCATGGAAGAAGGAGAAGTTAACATAGCTGAGTTAAAAGTCGGACCTCCATATGCATGTAAACCTATAAGACCGTCAAAAGTAAAAACGGTCGAAGAACCAAAAACATTAAATTTAATACTAAAACATATATTTTTGATGTGTCGAAACATGATGAAGTATTTGATGTTTTAGTTTCGGATCGTCAGAACATAGCGCCTCCAGGCAGTAAAAATCCACCATTAGAGCAGAAACAAGAAAAGTTTTCTGCAAGTATCATAATTTTTTGGGTCATAATACTTTTCAATGTTTTCTTTTCAGGGATTTCATTCAGAAGGCTCTGAAAGTTGGTCGATTGAAATTTGGTGAAAAACCAAAAGGCTCCATGAAGCTGGACTCAGATCCTTTACATGTTGTTGATGTGCATTTTGTTAAACCATTGGAAGTATTGATGATTGAGGCTACTTGATGGTCTCAAAGGAGAATAGGCTAACATTATCGACTCACTGGCAGCATTGACAATCAATACCACTGATGGTTTTAAGAACGAACAAGTTATGATCACTGATCCAATGGTAGTTGTAGAAGTCGAGACTACTGAAGGTCTCAAAAGTGGCAATGGAAATTTTTCTAAGCCACAAGAAGTGATGGTAGTTGATATTTCTGAAGAGCCTGAGGGTAATCAAGGTGACAAGGAAAAGATGGATTGTGAAACCAAGAATGAGGAATTCTCTTAAGGAATAGTTATTGAATTGATGAAGGTTGTGTTTGCCAAACCTAAAGAGGAATTCGTGGATTTTCTGAATAGATGCAAGTTGAGTAACTACAGGTCTATGTTATGCCCAAATTGCAACGTGGTCTATGATGAAAATACTGCTAAGAAAATTGAGGCGTTGGAGAAGAAACGTCCTTAAGAGAAGAATCCAAATGTGCTGTTCGACCATGCTAAGGGGCCATACAACGTCCAAATTCCTCAAGGAAAACCTAGGTTTCCGTATCAAAGGACCTTTGTGTCACTAAGTGATGTTCCTAAAAATAATTGGGTTCATTCTTTCGATTCAAGGGGCAAACCAAAATTGGAAGGTATCACCTAAAATAAGTATCATGTTCCTCCCACATACAAAGGGAAGAATCCTATGAAGAAGACTTAGTGGAGAAGGTTTCAGAGAAACAAAAGCTACAAGAGAAGCGGCATCAAAAGTTGCTCCATTAAAGGGTGACAATGTTAAAAAGGAAATGCACCACCAACCAGCAAAATAGAGGTTATCGATGCTGATTGTGAGTGCGCCGCCAGCAAAAGTTGAAAATCCTGATGATGACAACATGGACGATGTCCTATCTGACGACTTTGAATATAGCTCGGAAGATGGATTGATTATTCATTGTAATATTGTGTCGGTCCTACCTAATGAGTATGGTTTCGCGTCAGAAGCGTCTGGGGACGAAGAAGAAGCCATATGCAAAGAATCAGCGGGTCAGAAACCTCTATGCTACTATGTCATCAATAATGGGGTGGTGGAAGAACAACAAGCAATGTTTGAGAAGCCTACATCTGATATGATGTATCATCTCAAGCCTTTGTTTATGAGGGCTAAATTTGATGGTTTCCCTGTGAACAAAGTGTTCGTTGATGGTGGTGCTACTATGAACTTGATGCCACAATCATTGCTGAATAGGATTGGCAAGTTCGACACTGACCTTAAACCACATAATATGGTTCTGTTGAACTATGAAGGAAAAACAAGTCACATGCTAGGCGTGATTCAAGTGAATTTGTTAGTCGACTCGACTTCAAGGCCAACATTATTTATGGTGATTGCATCCAAGGTGAACTATAATTTGTTTCTAGGACGTAAGTGGATACATGGCATCGGGGAAGTACCATAAATGCTACATAAACATTTATCCATATGGCATCAAGATGGGGTTGTGGAGAACATTGAGGCATATCACAATTATTTTACTATTGATGTGAATGTGGTGAATAGGAAGAATTTTGACAAGGATTTAACTATTATACCTCTGTGCGACCCTGAAGATGCAGTGTTCAAGTTACATGTTGATATAATCAAGTTTCTAATCTTACACCCCACTCATGGTTTCATTTGGGACCAAAAAAGCTGGATACATATCCAACTACATAAGGGGAGTTTGAACCCACGGGGTGGGAAGAGAAAACTCATAATGATGCCTGAGTCGAATGCTCTGGCAAGGATTTTGGCCTACATGGCTGAAAACAGGATAAATTCGACCTTAGAGGCTGGAAATGTTTCAAATATGGTGCCTGAAGCCATTATGGCGGAAAATCTTGAAGAACCAAGCCAAACAAAAGCTTCAAAAAGCCAGAGGCTTGACTGCATATATGAGGAGAATCCTTTAGGGTTTGAGAAATACCCAAGAGATAATATTTTGAAGATGCAAGCACAAGATCCATTGGAGGAGGTTGATCTGTGTGATGACGTGATTAGGTGAATTACATACGTCAGCACCAAGATCGACAACAAGATGAGAAATCAAGTAATCGAACTGCTTAAAGAATTTAAAGAATACTTTGCATGGGATTACAACGAGATGCATGGTTTGTGCATAGAGATGGTGGAAATTAGACTACCTATAAATCCAAGCAAGCGACCAATCAAATAAATGCCCAGGAGGTTCGCACCAGAAGTGCTATTCTGATCAAAATAGATATCGAACAATGTTTGAAGAGCAGATTCATCAGGATAGCCATGTAGGTTGAATGGTTAGCCAATATAGTGCATGTAGTTAAGAAAAATGGAACTTTAAGAATTTGTATATATTTTAGGGATCTAAATAAAGCCACTCTAAAGGAGGAATATCCAATGTATGTGGCAGAAATGTTGGTCAATTCGGCCGCATGATATGAATATTTAAGTCCTTTGGATGGATATTCAGGCTACAATCAAATTTTCATCGCTGAAGAAGATACCCATAAAACTGGTTTCGATGCCCTTGGGCACAAGGCACATATGAGTGGGTAGCAATGCCTTTTGGTTTGAAAAACACTAGGGCTACTTATCAAAGAGAAATGAACTCAATGTTTCATAATTTCATAGACACCTTCATGCCGGTGTACATTGATGACATTGTAGTCAAGTCGCCCTCAAGAGTTGGTCATTTAGACCACCTTCGACAGTCTTTTGTTAGAATGGGGGAATATGGATTAAAAATGAATCAATTAAAATAAGCTTTTTGTGTTCGTGCAAGAGATTTTATGGGTTTTGTAGTACACAAGAAGGGTATAGAGATTAACCAGAACAAAACCAAGGAGATTTTGAATACAAAAGCTCCAACAACGAAGAAAGAGCTCCAATCTTTGTTGGGAAAGATGAATTTCTTGAGACGGTTTGTGTCAAACATGAGCGGAAAAACTATGGCGTTTTCTCCTTGTTAAAACTAGGAAAAAAGTCTAAGTTTAAGTGGGAAAAAGAACACCAATAGGCATTCGATCGCTTGAAAGACTACTTGGTGAAGCCTCCAATGTTAGCACCCCCAAACAGAAACAAAGGCATGAAACTTTACATTGTAACGTCAGAGTCGACACTGGGGAGCATAGCCCAGGAAGATGAGAATGGGGTCAAAAGAACTGTTTATTACCTCAGTCGAGTGTTAAATGACGCTGAAACTAGATATAATACAATTGAAAAGTTATGTTTATGTTTATATTTTTTATGTACTAAACTAAAGCATTATATAAAACCAGTTGAAGTTTCTGTTTATTCTCATTTTGATGTCATTAAGCATATGTTATCTAAACCTATTTTGCACAGTTGAATCAGTAAATAGGCACTAGCATTAACTTTATACTCCTTAACACACGTGCCTTTAAAAGCCGTCAAAGGGAAAATTATTGCAGACTTTATAGCTGACCATTCAGTGGTCGACATCGATGAAGCTTATGTAGGTACTAAGTCTTGGCAATGCTATTTTGATGGTTCTAAACATAAACAAGGAAATGGGATAGTGATTGTTATCTTATCACCAGATGGTGTCCCAACTAGATTTCGTTATAAGATTAAAGGCGAATGCTCTAATAATGAGGCTGGGTATGAGGCCTTAATAATTGGACTTCAAATTATGTTGGACATTGGAATCAAAGACGTTGAAATTAAAGGATATTCAGAGTTAGTGGTGAAACAATTGACCAAAGAATACAAGTGCGTTAAAGATCATCTGGTAACTTATGTGGCCACAACATTGTCGTTACTTTAGAAATTTGATAATGTGTCGATTAGTCATGTAAGGTGTATTGACAACCAATAGGAGAACAACATGGCATAATTAGCGTCTGGATATAAGATAACCAAATATAGCATAGAAGAATTCATTGAGGTGAAAGATAAATTGGTGTTTGAGACCATGTAAATGACAAAAACTTGGGGGCAGAGCCTGAAGTAATCCCTGATCTCCTGAATTATGATTATTTTGGAAATTTTGAAGTGGTAGAAGAAGTTTTTACCATTGATGCGTTAGTTGAGAATGACTGGAGGAAACCTATAGTTGACTACTTAAAAAATACAGTTGGGTTAACATAACACAAAGTTAAGTATAGGGCATTAAGTTACAAATTAATGGGAAACAAATTGTTTAGGAAAACGCCTGAAGGGGTGTTATTAAAATGCTTAGGGGAAAAAGAAGCATATGTGGAAACCTTTGAACTACATAGTGGAGCTTGTGGTACACATAAAACAAGACAAAAAATGAAATGGTTGTTATGTCGAATATGAGTATATTGGCCGACCATGTTAAAAAATTGCATTGAGTTCGCCAAAAGCTGCTAGGAATGCCAAAAACATTATGGAATTCAATATGTTCCAGCTAGCAAATTACATTATGTTATCAAACCTTGGCCTTTTAGGGTATGGGCTTTGTATATTATATGATAAATTAAACATGCCTAATCGAAAGACCATAGGTATATCTTTGTAGGCATTGATTATTTTTCAAAATGGGTAGAGGCGGTCGCTTTGGTTAAAGTGGATCAAGAGGAAGTAATGGACTTTATTCAAAATCAAATCATACATAGGTTTGGGATACCAGTAACTATAACAACTGATCAAGGAACCATGTTCATAGATCAAAAAGTAACTGAGTTTGCTGTAGAAATGGGGTTCAAACTATTAACATCAACACCATATTACGTCCAGGAAAATGGGCAAGTTGAAGTAGTAAATAAGGCCATTATTAGTTTGATCAAAAAACAAGTTGGCCAAAAGCCTAGAAGATGTCTGTGATCGGTGGATCTGGAACTGACTGTTTAAAGCTGGTTCGCGAAATGTCGCGGAAGCAAGAGTCGCCACCGTCTTTTATTTTCTCCAACAAGGAAAGGACAAAAGCACAACAAAATTCCTTATGAGATTATCTCTCGGTTCGGGAGGTAGATTAATAGAAAGGGAAGGTGTTAGCACCCTTTCTATCCATGGTTATCCATGGGCTCTTAGATACTTGCTCATTTGTGTTTTCAAAAGTGTTTGCTTTTCAAAGTGTGAGTGGGTTTGAAAAAGTTTCTTTGAAAGTTTCAGATCGACTCTTGTATCAGTCCTCAAGAGTGTTTGAAAAATTATTTTGAAAGCTTTTTGAAAAGTGTCGGTGTGAAAAGAGTTTTTGATTTGATTTGTTTTGAATTAGAGCAAGTATCTATGAGTCATCTACCTACCCTAAGGAATTAGGCTGTGTAAATGTCCTTAAGGTAGTGCCATCCCACCATTGAGAGGTAGGTAGCACCACCGTTGGAGGTGTTCGGGTCAATTCGAGGGTTAGGGACAGTGTGGTCACCAGAGCAACAGTAGGACACCTTAGAAGCTACCCTTATGCCATGTTCATGGACATAAGGACTTACTAAAACGTCCTATACTCGACGACCACGTTTCGAGGGGCAAGGCAACAGTGAGGCGTACCCTAAGAGTGGTGTGTGAATTTGTGTTTTGTTTTCAGTTATGTTTTATCTTGTCATTGCTTTTGGTGATCTACGCTTTGATTTTATTTGGGCCATTCATTCTTTCATGTAAAATTTAGCAGTTAAGGGGTGCGGGAATTAAAGTGCGGAAAATAAAGGTCCTACGCTATTACAAGGCGCGGGTCTATACATCGCCAAATTAACAAAGACCCGTTTTTTTAATAAAATGCGGAAAATAAATAAATTCCCTAATTACTATTACAAGGCTTGGGCAATTACATAATATTTGCAATGAAATAAAATAAATGCGCGAAAAGAAATTAGAATCGAATATGCGAGGGCGTTGGACCCTTTAAAGAAATTGGATTGAAATTGAAAGTTAATTAATGATTAAATAAAGAAAAGAAATTATTTTTATGTTTTTTTTGGTATTTATGAAATAAAGAAAATTAATTAAAATTAGAAATTAAATGAAACCCTAGTTCTAAATTATTTTTAATTGTTAAGGAAAAATATTTACTTTTTAACCTAATTTACCCTAATTAATTAATGACATGTTTATTTACAAAGTAATTAATAATTAATAATAATAATGATAGGAAGAAATTATTTATTAGGAATAAGAATAAAAATGCTAAAAAACCTAATTTCTATGTATTTTAGTTATTAAGAAAAACATTTAAATTTAAACCTAAATTATTAAATTGATTATTAAAAATTTATTTACAAAAATATTAATGAACTAAATAAAACATATTTTTATTTTTATGATTTTTGTTTTTTTGTATTATGAAAATTATTTTTGTGGAATTAAAAGGAAACAATTAATTAAAAAAAACAAATAAAAGAATAGAAAGAAAAATAAATAAAAGTTGAAAATTGGACAAACCATGGGGGTATCTGGCCCCTAGAGGAGGTTTATTGTGAGTAATTGGGCCCAACAGATGCAAGGCCCCTTTGGACTTCCTGGAATTGTGTAGGCATGGTTGACTAGCGTGCATGATGGAGTCCAGGTTCTGGCCATTGGATTGATCTCCTGGGCGCGTGGCAAGCAAGCAGGCGAGGGCATATGGTACTCCTTTGAGTGAGAGCTACGCTGGAACATGCTAATGAAAAAATTATGAAATATATAAGGGGACCTGGGAATCGAACCCAGGTCCCAGTACCTGCATGACAGCACATCTACCAACCCAACCAACGCGTTTATTTGTTAGTTTAGTGGAACCTGAATAATATATGTGAAAAGATAGTGTTATGCTGGATCAAAATAAAACGCGCCAATTATTCAAACTGACCAACCATGTGCCAACAACTCAGCGTCTTCTTCATTGTTTCTTCGTTTTGCCTGAAAATAAGAATAGATAGCGGGGGTTTTAAACCCCCACTAAATGGCACCTGCAAATAATAGCGAATAGGGCATATGCAAATATAAAAAGGGCGCGAATAGTGGAATTGATTCGTCTGGATGTCCTGGTTTCAATGGAATAGGTTTGGTCGGCCAATTTTTCCAGACGTGAAAAGCCCCAAATCTGGAGCTCTGAAACCCTAAGAAACGTTCATGGTGGAATCTTGTACAGGCAGTATTAGTTCAATTCAAGGACACCAATAGCTTCAGGACATTCATGTTAGTGTAAATCAACAATAAAAATGCATGAATAATGCCTAGAAATCAAAACACGATTAAGGAAAATTTCAAGAAAAGTTTGATTCTATTATACCGATTCCTTGAGTATGGAGGGTTGGTTTTGATTGGAATAGTTTCCTGGTGGTGTCATCAAGCTTTTGGAATACTTTTGCAGTCTTGAATTGTGCTCTAGCTAGGTTTTCAGTTTTGAGATTTTTTTGTCAAAAGTTGCAATGTTGTTCTTGTGTTCTGAGCGCAGCTTGTGTGTTGGGCCTTAGGGTTATGTTTGCATATGTATGTAGATGGAATTAGGTTAGAAAAACCAAGTCCAAAGTCTTTGCATTCATGATTCAAATATTTGGTTTTCAATAATATCAAATCCAATCTTTTTGCCATGAAACCATTGCCAATTGCATAGAATCTTTCCTTTTGAGTGATGCACGAAATATTTGATTCATAAAGAGTGAATATGCTGCACAAAAAGATTTGGGAAACATGATTTAGTATTTTTTCATAATTAATTTTAATTAAATGAATTAATAAGATTAAAAACTCAATTAATTAATTAAAAATAAGAAAATAACCCCCCTTTAGGTCAATGGGTCGTGCATAGCCTTTGGATAATGTTTCATGGAAGAAATTGAGGCCCATTAGCATTTTTGAGGCATTTGAAGCAAAGTTGACTTTTCAAAATTCCCAAACATTTCCCAACTTCCACAAGGCATTGCTTGCTCAATTTTTAAGCTTTGATCATGTTCTTTGACATTTTGGAAAGGTCTTGAAGTCCTCTAACCAATTCCTTTGGTCCCATGTCATTTTGATTTGCCAATCTCAAGTTATGGTCTTTGACTTAAAGTGCCTTTTTGTTGACTTTTGAAAATGACCTATAATGTTGAGATTGATAACTTTTTGTGAGAGCATTTCTTGGACTTGAAGTGTGAAGATGAGTTGTGGAATTGTCATTCTCTTCAAAATGAGCTTTGGATGGAATTTTTCTGATAAACCATGTGGATGTTATGCCCTGGTCAATTTGCAGTTGACTTTTTTAGCTGTCCAAAAATAGAAACTTTTGCATCTTGAGACTTTTTGAGCCATGCCTTGAGAATCATGATCAAGAATTGATCAAATGATGTTTATGGCTTCAAAATAAGATGTTGACCAAAAATTTGGACTTTTGACTGTCAAATGACCATTTTCCCCTACAGTTGACTGTGGAGCAATTAGGGTTTTTGACTGTGCAATCTGGTGCTGTGAGTCCTGAAACTTGGCATATGGATGCTTGACAATGTATGTAGGCATGTGGGACTTGTTTGGACCCTTGGAAACCTCAAATTCTTTGCCAGAACCAAAACCCTAATTTTGACTGTGTTAGGAGGCAATTGGACTGTGCAACCCTTGGGAGATTTTGAAGCATGATCTTAGCAAATCATGAAGAATATGGGAGGGCAAATTTTGGGGTACAATAGTTGCCCCTGTTCAATCTTCTTAGACCTGAGGATGTAGATTGGCTGGCGTGCCTTTCGTAATCCGAGGGTAGAAGATGATTGAACACTAGAGTGCCTAGAAATTTGCGCTCACATGTTAGAGTATCAGCAGTGTGATAGCGGGAATGGGCTTATAGATGCCATTTGGAGATGATGGATAGGAGAGATGGGCTTATAGATGCCATCGGGAGGTTGTCGATCGCATAAGAGATTCCTTAGCGAGAAATTGCGTACCTGAAAAAAGAAAGATAATTACCTGGCCTGTTACAGGAGTTGATCTTCAAACTTTTTGTGTAGACGCGCCCTGGCTGGATACAGGAATCAGATCTTTAAACTCTTCAAACGTGCCCTAGCGAGATACAAGAATCGAGTCTGGTAATGTTAGTCGTCAACAGATACACCCTGGCAAGATACAGGAATCAGATCCTCAAAATATTCAGACGCACCCTGGCAAGATACAGGAATCAGGTCTGGTAAAGCTAGTCGTCAACAGATACACCCTGGAAGGATACAAGAATCGGATCCTCAAACTTTTCAGACGCACCCTGGCAGGATACAGGAATCGGGTCTGGTAATGCTAGTCGTCAATAGATACACCCTGGTAGGATACAGGAATCGGATCTTCGAACTCTTCAGACGTACCCTGGCAGGATACAGGAATCGGGTCTGGTAATGCTAGTCGTCAACAGATACACCCTGACAGGATACAAGAATCAGATCCTCAAACTCTTCAGACGCACCCTGGCAGGATACAAGAATCGGGTCTGGTAATGCTAGTCGTCAACAGATACACCCTGGCAGGATACAGGAATCGGATCCTCAAACTCTTCAGACGCACCCTGGCAGGATACAGGAATCGGGTCTGGTAATGCTAGTCGTCAACAGATACACCCTGGCAGGATACAGGAATCGGATCTTCGAACTCTTCAGACGTGCCCTGGCAGGATACAAGAATCGAGTCTGGTAATGCTAGTCGTCAACAGATACACCCTGGCAGGATACAGGAATCGGATCTTCGAACTCTTCAGACGTGCCCTGGCGGGATACAGGAATCGAGTCTGGTAATGCTAGTCGTCAACAGATACACCCTGGCAGGATACAGGAATCGGATCTGCGAACTCTTCAAACGTGCCCTGGCGGGATACAGGAATCGAGTCTGGTACTTCAAAAGGTTTTTGTTGATAATGATGTGATGAATGAGTCAGGGACGGTTACTACCTCAACGGGATGATGAGAGAACCTTGGGCGATTACTACCTCAGCGGGACGATGAGAGAACCTTGGATGATTACTACCTCAACGGGACGATGAGAGAACCTTGGACGATTACTACCTCAACAGAACGATGAGAGAACCTTGGACGATTACTACCTCAACAGAACGATGAGAGAACCTTGGACGATTACTACCTCAACAGAACGATGAGAGAACCTTGGACGATTACTACCTCAACAGGATGATGAAGGAATCAGGGACGATTACTACCTCAGCAGGATGATGAAGGAATCAGGGATGATGACTACCTCAGCAGGATGATGAAGGAATCAGGGACGATTACTACCTCAGCAGGATGATGAAGGAATCAGGGACGATTACTACCTCAGCAAGATGATGAAGGAATCAGGGACGATTACTACCTCAGCAGGATGATGAAGGAATCATGGACGATTACTACCTCAGCAGGATGACCAGGGACGATTACTACCTCAGCAGGATGATGAAGGAATCAGGGACGATTACTACCTCAGCAGGATGATGAAGGAATCAGGGACGATTACTACCTCAGCAGGATGATGAAGGAATCAGGGACGATTACTACCTCAAAAGGTAAAGACTTTTATCTGTGGATCGTTCTTTTCCTGAAAAAGTAACAAGTTAATTGCATGCAATGTCATAATGTATGGCATGCGTGATGTCATGATGTTCTCAAGAATAAATGAGATTGGGGTGATATGATGCGTGTATGCATGCTATAATGTATGAAGATGCGTTGTTTATGTATGTTTTTGTCCAGGAAAATAAATCCTTGACGGATGCCGGGAAGTTAAATCCTGGGCTGACGTGAATAGCATTCTTTGTTTCCACTGGGGAATGATGGTTGCAAGAATACCGGTAGGAGAAGATGACTCCGTTGGAGAATAAACTTGGGGATTACTCTGTGGGGAGAAATTACTCTAGCGATCTTGATGGGGAACAATACTCTGTGGGAAGAGAGGTACTTTGCTGGGATGTTGATGATAACTCTGCTGGGGATGCCGTTGTTATGTTGGAAGTTTTAATAGACTCCGCTGGGGATAAGAAGACTTTGCCGAGGAAGATCTTTCCGTGGCTTTTGGCTGAGGATAAACCAGTTAGATCCTGGTAGGGAAATAACCTTTGAATAAAGCCGGGAGACGCGTTCGTGCTCTGCAGGGGGGGAGCTTCCAGAATCTACTGGGGATAAGCTTCCTGCTGGGGAGATGATTCAGCTTTCCTGGGGAAATCTTCAGACTGGACTCTCCTGGGGAAATCCTTGAGATATATTGGGGAAGTGGCTCCGCTGAATGTCTGGTATACCGCCGGGGAACAATCTTAGATCAAGACTGTCGGGGATGCTTGTTAAGAGTGTCTGTGTACTCTGCTGAGGAATGTTTGATATTTGCTGGAGGATGCCCAACTTCCTTAAGGCTGACAGGATAACTCTGCTTGGGGAGAGCGCATTGAATTGCTGACTCACTCTCTGGGGATTTAAGATATCTTGGTTACGTTCTTCAGCTGAACTTACCTTGGTACCCTGGTGGACAGAGCAATTAGATCGCTTAGACAACTCATTACTGCCCTTGTTTCTGTGGGAGAAGATACTGGTGGGGTCTTGATAACTGCCGATTCGACAAACCTTCTTCTGGTAGATAAGTGACGAGATGACGGGACATAGTCGTACGCTTTTGATCCCTAACTTTTGCCTGGACCACCCCTTCGGGTTTTCAGTCCACCGGGATACCCTTTTTTGCCCAAGCCGCCTTTTCAGGTTTTCGGCTTGCCGGGTGTACAAATTTTTTCTATTTCATCCCTTATTTTTGCCCGAACCCCTTTTGGTTCGCCGGGAAGCCCTTATTTTTTGCCTAGGTGTGTCAACCTAGCGGGTCTTTGATTATGCGTAGTATTTTTGACTATATCCACGCTCTCAGAATGTAGGGAGTTGCCCCTGTTAGAAGTGTTTTGCCATGCCACCAGAAGATGTTTGATCAGGCAAGATTCGTTACTGGAATGCCCCCAAGTGACTCAGGCGGAGATTTTCCCCAGGCTATTTGGTCTTTGAGAGATTCTCCGAATCTTGATTGGACTGCCCCAGATAATAGACCGTGATTATGTATGCCTCTTGATTGGGAGTGCTTCTTCCATTTGAGCTTTTGTTGAGAATATTTTGTTCACTGGATATTCGTCGTGCGAATTTCTCTACTGTTCAAACAAGAAGTCATATGCAAACACTGTTATATCAAAATGCAAAGCTTATGTCTGTCTTGAAGATTTTGAAAATGCATTCTTTTTCATAAAAACAAGTGAATTTTTGTAAACAGTGATGTCAACTCGTTATTTTACCGCAAGCCTTAAGGAGTCAGGATACCTTTTGTAACAGTATGCTTTCGAGCTAACCCATGCTTCATCTAGGACTTTTAAGGGTTGTAGCGTGGCCTGGTTCATGGTTTAAGAAACAAAGGATAATGGCTCAAATTTTATTTGTACCCACCCGCTCTTCGTGATGTTCTTCAAACCTAAACTCAGCTGATCGTGTGTTAGACCTTATTTGAGTCTTTGCTCTGATATTCCCGTGATGGTTCGGATGTTGATAGTTTATTTTGAATAGGCAGTCATTCCTTTTTGTTATTGAGGGTTTGTGTGACCTCTTTCCCTTTTTTTTTTGATTTCGTTATCCCTGTTTTTTGCCTGAACTGTTTCTTTTGTGATTACAGTCAGCGGGATGCCCCAGTTTGGTAAGTCTCCTTCATAGGTTTTGACTTATTGGGCTTTTGTTTTTTTTTGAAAGATAATGATTGCCTGTCTGTATGATTGTTCGGAACCATCACTGTCTTTTGTTTTGTAAGGACCTCTTTGGTGCCATTCGTTATGCACTTGGATCAACTGAGAGAACTACCCTGCCCCAGGTTATGATTAAGGGTTTTAAATTTCGAAAAGAAAAACTCCTACTTCTTTGGCTCAGAGGGGATGACGAGGGATTATCTTCCTTATAACTCCAGTGTTTAGGAATTGAAACAATGTCTGTACCTCATCAGCGGGGTCTGTTCAAAAGCATATTGTAAAGATCGTGGTATCGTTTTCATCATCCTCCCTCAAGAGGCTTAGCATTATTAATTAAGAGTTGACATCAAAAAAATGAAAGCAGTTTGAGTATAGCGAATGCGAATATATTGCTTCAAAACAGACATACGCGATGCATTAATGAAATAACAATGTTTAACATGAATAAATGTTTGAACAATCAAAAGAAAATTACAACTTGAAATTTCTGATAAACAAAAGCTTCTTAGTTTGCACTAGCCATCTCGGATGGAAGATTCTCAGCAGCAGATTTTCATTTTGCCGTCCGGCATAAACTCCAGCACCCCCCTGTCAATCAAGTCTTGGGTCTTATTCTTCAGAGCCCAGCAATTGTTTGTGTCATGTCCCGGACTGTCAGCGTGGTATGCACACCTTTCATTGGGATGATAAGTAGGAGAGGAAGTGTTTGGACTCCGGAAAGGAACCCTTAGTGTAATCAGCCCTGCCTTCAACATTTGCAGTAGCGCTTAAGTTAGTGACATGTTGAGCTCGGTGAATTGCCTGTTGGGCTTGTCCGGCTGGCTCTGATCATCCTGTTGTTCTTGGCGAGGTCGTTGTTGGACCTGTGAAGTGGTAGCAGCTTGGAGAGGTCTATTCATTGGACCAGACCTTTGACTTCTTGGGGGCTGATTACCGGTTTGGTCCCCAACCCTGACTGCTGGCTTCATACTGTTGTATTTGTCTTGATGAAGCAGGTTGATCACAGTTCTCAATTCTTCTTGCTTCCGAGCCAAGCCTTGGATAAGAGCCATTTGCCCCAGCATCTGGGTTTTCATAGTATCTACCTCAGCTTGTAGACGTTTCAGCCGTTCGTCCTTGTCATCATCGGGGCTTTGCTTGGCCAAATTCCCCATAAGGAGTGTCCTCAACTCTTCCTACCCCTTGGATAGGCTTAAGAAGATCTCCCTGAACTGAGTCTCTTGAGCATGAGGACTCTGGTTATCTTGTTGGGAAGCCATTGCTGAAATAAACAGCGAAGAAGGTGAGTGACCTGTCAAAAAGGGTACCTGTAATGCAATGATATGTATGTATGCATGCGATGTTTTCAAGGACCTCGCGGGGTAAACAAGAAAATTGTTAGAGTTAGAATCTGGTAGCTTGATTGAAGGAACTGCATGTTGTAGAGAGTCCTTCTTCAAGGGTCAAAGGCTCACCATATCCAGTGGGTCATAGCCTTTGACTTTAGTCATCATGTCTGGTTTTGATTTCCAAACAACCTTGGTTAGGGGAACCTTCTTCAAGAGTCAAGGCTCACCATGTCAAGTGGGTCATAGCCTCTGACTCAGATCATCAACCTGGCTAGAGGAAAATAAATCCCCTTCGCCCCTTGCTAGACATTTTGATTCATCATAACCTGCATCACAGCCCCTTAAGATCCTTGAAATGGATTAATCCTTATGTAGGATGTATGCAATGATATGATAGCATGATGTTATGCTATGCGTGGAATAATGTAGGTCAACCCTGTTATGAGTCCAGATTAAGGACTATAAGCACAACCTGCAAGAAACTCAAGTGTCAGATAACAAGCATGCAAATAGTCAAGTTGGAAGGCACACAAGTCACACAAGAGAAGCCCTTAGAGTTTAGGCCAGCATGGGGTCTAGGTATTACCCTCTTTCAGTTTGTTGGTTAGGACCTGTCCTATCAGAAGTAACCGGGTTCTAGAGGATCCCAATATCACTGACTACCCTCAATCGGTCATAACTCCAGCATCACAATCTTTTCTTGCAGCCAGAACCATCACGAGAGTTTAGCCTCAATGGGCGTAGCATACTGCTACTGTTCTATTGGCCAAGTTGGGTCATTTAAGGTTCTAAGGTCAGTTGGTGCTTAATGACTCCTCATAAGACCCATATTCTCCTCGTTGCAACACAAGGGATATTGGTACAGACCAAGGTGTCACACCAACATAGCCACTGCTTCACCCATGTCGGTCTACGCCGGACAGGTCCCTCACAGCTTATGCTACCTAAAAGGGTATCCCCAGATCCGGGTTAGGATCTATGTAACTCCGATGCAGCCCACAATAATAAAGCAAACAAGCATAACAATTGAAAACACAAATATGAGTTATCCTAAGGTACACCTCACTTTAAGTTATCCCCAGCAGAGTCGCCCGTTCTGTGATCGGTGGATCTGGAACTGACTGTTTAAAGCTGGTTCGTGAAATGTCGCGGAAGCAAGAGTCGCCATCGTATTTTATTTTCTCCAACAAGGAAAGGACAAAAGCACAGCAAAATTCCTTATGAGATTATCTCTCTGTTCGGGAGGTAGATTTATAGAAAGGGAAGGTGTTAGCACCCTTTCTATCCATGGTTATCCATGGGCTCTTAGATACTTGCTCATTTGTGTTTTCAAAAGTGTTTGCTTTTCAAAGTGTGAGTGGGTTTGAAAAAGTTTCTTTGAAAGTTTCAGATCGACTCTTGTATCAGTCCTCAAGAGTGTTTGAAAAATTGTTTTGAAAGCTTTTTGAAAAGTGTCGGTGTGAAAAGAGTTTTTGATTTGATTTGTTTTGAATTGGAGCAAGTATCTATGAGTCATCTACCTACCCTAAGGAATTAGGCTGTGTAAATGTCCTTAAGGTAGTGCCATCCCACCATTGAGAGGTATGTAGCACCACCGTTGGAGGTGTTCGGGTCAATTCGAGGGTTAGGGACAGTGTGGTCACCAGAGCAACAGTAGGACACCTTAGAAGCTACCCTTATGCTATGTTCATGGACATAAGGACTTACTAAAACGTCCTATACTCGACAACCACGTTTCGAGGGGTAAGGCAACAGTGAGGCGTACCCTAAGAGTGGTGTGTGAATTTGTGTTTTGTTTTCAGTTATGTTTTATCTTGTCATTGCTTTTGGTGATCTACGCTTTGATTTTATTTGGGCCATTCATTCTTTCATGTAAAATTTAGCAGTTAAGGGGTGCGGGAATTAAAGTGCGGAAAATAAAGGTCCTACGCTATTACAAGGCGCGGGTCTATACATCGCCAAATTAACAAAGACCCGTTTTTTTAATAAAATGCGGAAAATAAATAAATTCCCTAATTACTATTACAAGGCTTGGGCAATTACATAATATTTGGAATGAAATAAAATAAATGCGCGAAAAGAAATTAGAATCGAATATGCGAGGGCGTTGGACCCTTTAAAGAAATTGGATTGAAATTGAAAGTTAATTAATGATTAAATAAAGAAAATAAATTATTTTTATGTTTTTTTGGTATTTATGAAATAAAGAAAATTAATTAAAATTAGAAATTAAATGAAACCCTAGTTCTAAATTATTTTTAATTGTTAAGGAAAAATATTTACTTTTTAACCTAATTTACCCTAATTAATTAATGACATGTTTATTTACAAAGTAATTAATAATTAATAATAATAATGATAGGAAGAAATTATTTATTAGGAATAAGAATAAAAATGCTAAAAAACCTAATTTCTATGTATTTTAGTTATTAAGAAAAACATTTAAATTTAAACCTAAATTATTATATTGATTATTAAAAATTTATTTACAAAAATATTAATGAACTAAATAAAATATATTTTTATTTTTATGATTTCTGATTTTTTTGTATTATGAAAATTATTTTTGTGGAATTAAAAGGAAACAATTAATTAAAAAAAACAAATAAAAGAATAGAAAGAAAAATAAATAAAAGTTGAAAATTGGATAAACCATGGGGGTATCTGGCCCCTAGAGGAGGTTTATTGTGAGTAATTGGGCCCAACAGATGCAAGGCCCCTTTGGACTTCCTGGAATTGTGTATGGCATGGTTGACTAGCGTGCATGATGGAGTCCAGGTTCTGGCCATTGGATTGATCTCCTGGGCGCGTGGCAAGCAAGCAGGCGAGGGCATATGGTACTCCTTTGAGTGAGAGCTACGCTGGAACATGCTAATGAAAAAATTATGAAATATATAAGGGGACCTGGGAATCGAACCCAGGTCCCAGTACCTGCATGACAGCACATCTACCAACCTAACCAACGCGTTTATTTGTTAGTTTAGTGGAACCTGAATAATATATGTGAAAAGATAGTGTTATGCTGGATCAAAATAAAACGTGCCAATTATTCAAACTAACCAACCATGTGCCAACAACTCAGTGTCTTTTTCATTGTTTCTTCGTTTTGCCTGAAAATAAGAATAGATAGCGGGGGTTTTAAACCCCCACTAAATGGCACCTGCAAATAATAGCGAATAGGGCATATGCAAATATAAAAAGGGCGCGAATAGTGGAATTGATTCGTCTAGATTTCCTGGTTTCAATGAAATAGGTTTGGTCGGCCAATTTTTCCAGACGTGAAAAGCCCCAAATCTGGAGCTCTGAAACCCTAAGAAACGTTCATGGTGGAATCTTGTACAGGCAGTATTAGTTCAATTCAAGGACACCAATAGCTTCAGGACATTCATGTTAGTGTAAATCAACAATAAAAATGCATGAATAATGCCTAGAAATCAAAACACGATTAAGGAAAATTTCAAGAAAAGTTTGATTCTATTATACCGATTCCTTGAGTATGGAGGGTTGGTTTTGATTGGAATAGTTTCCTGGTGGTGTCAGCAAGCTTTTGGAATACTTTTGCAGTCTTGAATTGTGCTCTAGCTAGGTTTTCAGTTTTGAGATTTTTTGTCAAAAGTTGCAATGTTGTTCTTGTGTTCTGAGCGCAGCTTGTGTGTTGGGCCTTCGGGTTATGTTTGCATATGTATGTAGATGGAATTAGGTTAGAAAAACCAAGCCCAAAGTCTTTGCATTCATGATTCAAATATTTGGTTTTCAATGATATCAAATCCAATCTTTTTGCCATGAAACCATTTCCAATTACATAGAATCTTTCCTTTTGAGTGATGCACGAAATATTTGATTCATAAAGAGTGAATATGCTGCACAAAAAGATTTAGGAAACATGATTTAGTATTTTTTCATAATTAATTTTAATTAAATGAATTAATAAGATTAAAAACTCAATTAATTAATTAAAAATAAGAAAATAACTCCCATTTAGGTCAATGGGTCGTGCATAGCCTTTGGATAATGTTTCATGGAAGAAATTGAGGCCCATTAGCATTTTTGAGGCATTTGAAGCAAAGTTGACTTTTCAAAATTCCCAAAGATTTCCCAACTTCCACAAAGCATATCTTGCTCAATTTTTAAGCTTTGATCATGTTCTTTGACATTTTGGAAAGGTCTTGAAGTCCTATAACCAATGCCTTTGGTCCCATGTCATTTTGATTTGCCAATCTCAAGTTATGGTCTTTGACTTAAAGTCCCTTTTTGTTGACTTTTGAAAATGACCTATAATGTTGAGATTGATAACTTTTTGTGAGAGCATTTCTTGGACTTGAAGTGTGAAGATTAGTTGTAGGAAATGTCATTATCTTCAAAATGAGCTTTGGATGGAATTTTTCTGATAAACCATGTGGAAGTTATGCCTTGGTCAATTTGCAGTTGACTTTTTCAGCTGTCCAAAAATAGAAACTTTTGCATCTTGAGACTTTTTGAGCCTTGCCTTGAGAATCATGATCAAGAATTGATCAAATGATGTTTGTGGCTTCAAAATAAGATGTTGACCAAAAATTTGGACTTTTGACTGTCAAATGACCATTTTGCCCCTGCAGTTGACTGTGGAGCAATTAAGGTTTTTGACTGTGCAATCTGGTGCTGTGAGTCCTGAAACTTGGCATATGGATGCTTGACAATGTATGTAGGCATGTGGGACTTGTTTGGACCCTTGGAAACCTCAAATTCTTTGCCAGAACCAAAACCCTAATTTTGACTGTGTTAGGAGGCAATTGGACTGTGCAACCCTTGGGAGATTTTGAAGCATGATCTTAGCAAATCTTGAAGAATATGGGAGGGCAAATTTTGGGGTACAATAATGTCATACAACTCTGGGCCAAGAATTGTGGGCATGTTGAAACTCACCAAAGGAGACGAATAACACAATGCCTTTCAACTTAGTTTATAGGCATGAAGCAATATTTCCTCTGGAGATTCAGTTACAATCAGTGAGAGCACAAACAAAATCAGACATTCCTATTGGATATTACTGGGGAATGATGTATGATATGTTGGTATATGTTGAAGAACATAGGCTAGCAGCATTAGATACTTTGTTAAGGAAGAAAGATCATGTAGCAATGGCCTATAATAAGAGGGTGAATGCAAAGGCATTCGTCCTTGGAGATATGGTTTGGAAAGTGATCCTACCTATGGATATAAAGGATAGAGTCCTAGGAAAATGCTCACCAAATTGGGAAGAACCATTTCGAGTGGTGCAAGTTTTTTCCAATAATGCTAATGAGATTGAGGAGCTCACACCAGAAGGTCAAATATTATGAGTGAATGACAAATACTTAAAGAAGTATAAGCCTATGTTGTAAGAAATTATAATAAACGAAGGATAAAATTCATTGCATAATGAAAAGGCCAACAAGAGGCCTGGAATGTAAATTAAGCATTACAAAAAAAACTATAGAAAGACTAACTTCAGAGTACATGTGAAATCAAAACGGCTAAAAAGGAACATTATTCTTGAGGGTGATATAGCGTTCTCGAGCAAGGGTCATACGAGTATTGGTTAATTAAATAGATATGTCAAGGTCAACCAGTTCAATATCTAATGCGCCAACACACTCCAGATGAGCGACCCTAACAAGAGCTTTGTTATTCAATGCTTGTTCAGTTGTGTGAAACCCAACAACTTGCAAAGTCTTCGCCTCATCAATTTGCTTCTCTAACCCTTTAATTTATTGCTTCAACACCATGATCTGCTGTTACCATTGGGAGATATTTTTGGCCTTAGTGTTGAAGTTAGCTTTTTCTTTGTCAATAGTTTCCTTCAATTCTTCACCAGAATCCATAGAAGAGTTCATGAAAGCCAATTCAATAATGAACTCTTTCTCCTTAGGGAGAAGTTTTTCCTAGAGCTCTTTCTTTTTGGCCAAGTCGACCAAAAGCTGGTCAAGGGAAGTAGAAGCTTCAGCCACAAATTTTAGGACCAAAGGAGAAGCAGCCTGAACGTCAACTTTCTTCAACATCTCTTTGATCTTGGTACCATCACAAGGGTACGCCTCCAAATGGGTGATCAAATCAACATGGAAGAGTGTGGTTTTGAGATAATTAAGAACTTCTTCTTGAGTACCAAGGGAAGATACACCTCCAAATGCAGTAGAAGTACTGGAGCCCCATCAGTCGAACGGTTCCTATCATTCACCAAAAATTCCAACTGCTCAAAGGGGTTGTTTTGCCTTAGATCAGTAACTTGTTGGGGGAAATATGATGGTAGTTGAATGAATCACGTTGGGATGGGTCGAGATGGTGCCAAAAGAGCCAGTTGCCTGAAGATTCACTTCTTATATTTGGAAAGGATTTTGGTTTGTAGTGTTTGTGACATCAATAACATCAGCATGTTCAGGACCCTTTAGGCCATCATCTCTAGTATCTTCCTTTAGACTGTCATTATTGACGTCTTCCTCCAATCCATCACTGATGGGAGAATATTCAGAAGTACCCTGGGTGACAGGAGAGTTGAGGTCCCTCCCAGAAGGCTTACTATCAGTCAAGACCATAATTGGTTTATTTTTGGTCTTGGAATATTTCAAGACATTGGTGGGGCATTTTTTAGGTTTAACTTCCAGTCGATGAAACAATAAAATCAAGTAAGAACAGAATCATAAAAGGGAAAAAAATCCCTAAGACAAACGATCTTTTGTAGAAGAAGGTACTTGATGGTCTCCTTCAGGACTAGAGTTAATGCTCTCTGGTCAAGTTGACGCAGGTTGCAAAACTCATTCTTTTTCTACCACCAGAGCAGGCGCAGTGGCAGAAGGAGCCTCTTTTGAGGCAACCTCAGATCGAGTTGGCTGAGATTTTTTGGAAATTTCAGGTGAAGACGCCTAGTCATCTCGTTTCTCTTTATTGGAAGAGTGTTTCCCTCTATTTAGGGATGGTTCAGAAAGGACGACAACACAGGCTTCAGGGGCCTACAAATAGGTCAACATAATCAGTGTGTTAGGAAGGGAACACAATAAATTAGTAAACCACCAAGTTAGCAAATTACCTGATGTAATACGGTGGGAGAACTGACTTTTACTGGTTTTGCATTTTATCACAATGTTGTGGTTAGCAAGAGTCGCCACTGACTTTTCTTTTATCCAACAAAGGAAAGGGTAAAAATAATAGGAAATACCCTTCGAGATTATTTTCTGTGTAAGTGGGTAGGTTATGGAAAGGTAACGTGTTAGCACCTGTTCCATCAGTAGTTATCTATAGGCTCTTAGTTGCTAGGTTTCTTTGAAAATGCTTTTCTTGTAAGTGTGCTTTGAAGATATTTTGAAAAGACGCCTTAGTGAGACGAACTTTGTAATGTTTCTCGTTCCGGCGAGAACATATACAAAGTGTTTTCATGTCTTTGAAAATGTTTAGAGAAAAGTTTGTGTATGTATAAAAATTGTTTTGTTTGAGCAAGTAACTAGGAACTATCTACCTACTCGAAAAGTTTGTTCTTTTCCGCTTTCCTTTAGACAATGCTATTCTAATATTAATGAGTAGGTAGTCCTATCGTTGGATGTTTTTGAGGGACAAGCGATGGTCATCGTACAGTCACGAAAGCTACTTAGTAAGATACTTTAGTAACTACCCTAAGATTTTAAGATCATATACTAAGGCAACGTCGAAAGGGTCATCGAGGACTTATGATCTTTAAAACAAAGGGCTGCCACTAAAATATCTTACATTTGAGAATCGTGACTGTTTATTCCGAAGGCAACAAGTTGAGGTACCCTAGAGGTGTGAATGTGCAAGTGTGTTGTGTTTCAGTTTATTTATCTTCGGATATTAAGTTTGCTAACGTATTCTTTTATCTTACCATACAAGCCTATTATGCATACATCTAACAGTTAATATCAATACAAAAAATAAAGTGCAGAATTTAAGAGCTACACAATTACATGGCTTCGGGGAGGGGGATTACAAACCATATGGGGAAGTAAAAGTAAAGTCCTAAATTTAACCGCTATTACATCCTTTTGCAGTTAGATCAATATAAAAAATGTGAAATTTAAAATAAGCGCGCGAATACGGAAAGCAAAATAAAAATCCTAAAACTTCTAAACACTTAGAATACTTTTGTTGTTTTTTGTTGGTTTTAAGAAAAATACTTAAATCAAACTAAAACTAATCTTAATTAAATAAACAAAGAAGTGATAAATAATTGAAATTAAATCTAATCACGAAAGAAAACTAATTTTAACTTTTTTTTTGTATTTTTATTTGGAAAAAGATTTTAAATGATTAAACCTAGTTATAATTAATCAAAATAATTAAGTTAATCAATTTGCACAAAAATTAAATTAAACTAGAAAAAACCTAAGTCTATTTTTTTTGTTGTGATTTTCTGATTTTATCATAAAATAAAATTGGGTTTTTTTAACAAATAATATAAAACAATTAAATAAATAAATCTAAAATAAAGAAAAAGAGAAAATGCAATGGGCTTGATAGACAAAGAAAATGGGGGGGGGTATGTACTAGCAAACTGTTAGGCCCAACCAAAGCCATCCCAGACTCCTGCGTGTAATCTGATAGTGCTGTTCCTTTGGAGATCTATCTTGGGCGTCTGGATCTGGAATATTTGATCCAGCCTTGACGAGACCTCGTGGTGATGATAATAGTACGCATGATACACATGCTTCCCTCTGTAACATTGGATCTGCAAGCAAAAATTAGAAAAATAATAGGCAAGAGGCAGAGATCAAACCCCTACCCTTGCTCATAACAACACCTTTACACACGCTGCACCTACCACTGGGCCATTCAAATTAACTATTAGTATTATAAAACAATAATAATATAATGAAAATCTAGTCAAATTTCTAGATTTCAAATGCACGCCAACAAAGATTCAAACGGACCAATAGCAAAACAACGTCTAGGCTACCGAAGTCAACCTATCAGAGTTAACCTTCTGGTTATCTTCTCTGGTGGGTTCCAAACCCTAATCTACAAAATAAGCACAATTAATGGATTAAAACGACCCTAACCCCCTTAAAACGACGCCCTGAGTCCGAATCTGGCCTTAATATTGGCTAAAAGTTACTGGATTTTGCATTTCGAAGCAAAGTATTAAATCTGAGTCAAAAATGGCATCTCATGATTTTGGCCATAAATCTTACATGTTCCACATCCAACATGTTCTAAATATGATTATGAACACATATGCAAATGTTAAACTGGACAATAACGCAGATTAGACAAAATTGGATTTAAAAAAACCATACCAAACGGTGTAACTCGTATGGGTGGTTCCAGCGTGCTTCAGGCCAAGATGAGGGATAAAGAAGATCACTGGTAACCTTAAGAGTGCAAAGATGGCACGAGATTGGATGTGGGGAGGCTAGAATGCAAGTTTCGAGTTTCACAACTTTGACAATTTTCTTTGAGTTTTGGAAAGCTTCTTTCAGGTAGCTTTTTTGCGTGTCTTTGCTTGCACCTTTGCTCTATATTTATAGAGGGATGCGAGGATGGACAAACATGGCAAGAATCATTACATTAACCATGGTTTTGAATACAAAAATCACAAATTGTAAAATATGCCATTTTGATAATTTTCTTGCCATTCTTGAAATACATTGAACCTTGTCCTCTCTTGCACGAATTCTAGGCCCAATACTGACCCAAATCATCAGCCCATATGTCAAAACCTATTATCCATTATTTTATGCCATTTATTTTGTATTTATTTGAGTAAAAAAACCAAAATAAATATGAATAAAATAAGGAAAAATGAAAAGCAAGGTAAGAGTGAGTTTATGAGTCCTTGGAATGGTCATGAACATGTTTGAAGTCCAAAATATTAAGCACCATAAGCAAAAATTACAAATTGCTCAATTAAGATTCCATGTATTTTCTTGAAAATTACCCAATTTGTGCAATTCATATCTTGCTAAATTTTTATCCTTTGAAGATGATCTATGAATTTTTATAAAGACCAATATGTCCCCTACAATCTCTTTTGATCATTTTTGCATTTGGGGAATTTATCTTGATGTAACTTGCCTTGACAAAAAATGCCTTTTTGTTGACTTTCAAAAAGACCTCTAATGTATTGGCTCATATCTTTCCAATGATGTATTTTTTGAATTTGAGGAAAGAAGAAAATTTGTAGAGAATTGAATTTTCTTCACAATGAGATTTGGTCGGGGAAAAATGGATGAAGCATGTGAAAGTTATGTCTGGTCAAAGTTCAGTTGACTTTCTCTACGAAACCCTAATTTAGCAATTTTGATTCTTGATGATTTGAGAGAATTCCTTGAGGAATCATGATCAACCCTTGATCAAATGATGAATGTCACTTCAAAATGTTGATGTTGACCAAAAATCTCGATGTTTGACTGTATATTGACCACAGTTGACTTTTGACCTACTGTAGTTGATTTTCAGTCATCTGAGCAATTAACTGAGCAAACTTGTGATGCAAGGCATGAAACTTGGCATGGACATTCTCGAGGACATATTAGGAACCATGTAAATCACTTGAGGCTTTTGAAACCTAAAATTCTTTGTGAAAAGTGAAACCCTAGTTGGAAATCCATTGCTTAGAAGGAGAATTTGTCTTGTCAATTCTTGGTCAACCTTGAGCATTTGAGGACCTCTAGGAGTACGTCTTGATTGAAATGAAAGAGAAAATTTTAGGGTACAACAGATGCCCCTGTTCAATCTTCTTAAACCTGAAGATTTAGATTGACTTGTCTACCTTTCGTGATCTGAAGGTGGAAGATGATTGAACGCTAGAGTGCCTACAAATTTGCGATTGTCGGTGCACAAATTACTGTTATTGGTTGATGGTATGCTTGAATGGACTTAAAAGATGCCATTTGGAGAGATGACTGAGAGTCTTTGAAGATGGGCTTATAGATGCCATCCAAAGTAAATGTTGACTTTAAACTGGAAGAAGTATCAGAATAAACCTACAGTTGTTTAATCTGAGCCAGAAAATGTAATATATTTGTCTTTGAATGGAGAAGTATCAGCATAAATCCTTGGTTGATTTAATCTGAGCTAGTAACTATCTACGATTGTCTTAGAATAAATCAATTGTTGGTTTAATCTGAGCCAAAAGAGGTCTCTATGGTCTATAACTGGAAGAAGTATCAAAATAAATCATTGGTCGATTTAATCTGAGCCAGAAAAAGGTCTACTGGAAGATGTATCAGAATAAATCATTGGTCAATTTAATCCGAGACAGCGACTATCTACGACCATCTTCAATTGGAAGAAGTATCCGAATAAATCATTGGTCGATTTACCCTGAGCCAGAAGAGGTCTCTATGGTCTTTAACTGGAAGAAGTATGAAAATAAATCATTGGTTGATATAATCTGAGCCAGAAAAAGGTCTACTTGAAGAAGTATTAGAATAAATCATTGATCGATTTAATATGAGCCAGCGACTATCTACGACCATCTTTCACTAGAAGAAGTATCAGAATAAATCATTGGTCGATTTAACCTGAGCTAGAAGAGGTCTCTGTGGTCTTTAATTGGAAGAAATATCAGAGTAAATCATAGGTCGATTTAATCTGAGCCAGAAAAAGGTCTACTGGGAGACGTATCAGAATAAATTATTGGTTGATTTAATCTGAGCCAGCAGATATTTATGCTTGATTTTATCTGGAAGAAGTATCAGAATAAATCTTTGGTTGATTTAATCTGAGCTAGAAAATGTCTTCAACTGGAAGAATTATCTGAATAAATCATTGGTAAATTTAATCTAAGCCAGAAAAAGGTCCACTGGAAGAAGTATCAGAATAAATCATTGGTCGATTTAATCTGAGCCAACAACTATCTTCAATCGTCTTCAACTGGAAGAAGTATTAGAATAAATCATTGGTCGATTTAAACTGAGCCAGAAGAGGTCTCTAATGTCTTTAACTGGAGAAAGTATCGCAATAAATCAATGGTCGATTTAACCTAATCCAGAAAAAGGTCTACTGGAAGAAGTATTAGAATAAATCATTGGTCGATTTAATCTAAGCCAGCAACTACCTACGAGCGTCTTCAACTGGAAGAAGTATCAGAATAAATCATTGGTCAATTTAAACTAATCCATAAGAGGTCTCTAATGTATTTAACTGGAGAAAGTATAAGAATAAATCATTGGTCGATTTAATCTAAGCCAAAAAAGGTCTACCAAAGAAGTATCAGAATAAATCATTGGTCGATCTAATCTGATCCAGGAACTATCTACGACCGTCTTCAACTGAAATAAGTATTAGAATAAATAATTGGTCGATTTAAACTGAACCAAAAGAGGTCTCTAATGTCTTTAACTGGAGAAAGTATTATAATAAATCATTGGTCGATTTAATCTAAGCCAAAAAAAGGTCTATTGGAAGAAGTATCAGAATAAATCATTGGTAGATTTAATCTGAGCCATCGACTATTTATGCTTATCTTTAGCTGGAAGAAGTATCAGAATAAATCTTTGGTTGATTTAACCTGAGCCAGAAAATGTCTTCAACTAGGAGAAGTATCAGAATAGATCTACACCTGATCTAAGCTGATCCAGAAGAATGTCCACTGGAAGAAGTATCAAAATAAAAAATTTGGTTGATTTATTCTAAGCCAGAAGATGTTGTGTCTGATAAGACTGTTTGTTCCTACCAGTAGTTGATGATGTTGGTCTTGTTGATTTATCTTTCCCTGAAATGGTAAAGAGTTAGCTGCATGCAATGTCATGATGTATGAAATACATTGCGGAACGATGTTCTTAAAATAAATGAGATTGTGTTGCATGTGTTTTGTATGCATATGCTATGACGTTTGTAGGTGTTTAGGTATTGGCTTGCATTTTTGGTAAATCCCAAGTGTATGTGTGAATGTCATGACTGATGTCATAACATTCTAGTTCAGGTTGTACTAACTCATTAGGTACATGTGCAGAAAAATATTGTAATTCAAATACTGATGTTTATAAGTGTGTATCTGAGCATGTTTGCAAAATGATCACATTTTGCTAAATCAGTAGACAGGTTTTCTCAGATGTCATAACAGATGTTATGACATCCTGTTCTGAACTAACAGGATTGCAGAATTGGATAAGTCTGAGTTTTTTCAGGAAATAACTCAGTCCTTTCTAAACAGAATCCTGCGTTTTCTGAGGAGTAACCTAGCTCAATCCTAACCTGATCAATAAAGTACTGTGACCTGGTCTTTAGGTCAAACGGAATCAACCCTAGGTTTTTGGAAACCCTAACTGAAGTTGCAGCTGCTATATATTCAACAGAGCTGCGGTTTTTCAAGTTATCCCTGCTGATTGATTAGAAGATCAATTTTGTAATCTGTATAGATTTGTTTATTGTACTCCAAGCAATTATCATTGTGATAAGTGCCTTGGAATAGGTTTCAATTGTAAGGGTTGTGTAGCACTCAAAGCTTTGAAGCAAGAGTGTTTGAATGTTACTTGACTAAAGCTGTGAAGCAGAGTCAAGTTAGTTGTGTACATCACTCAAAGCTGTGAAGCACGAGTGATTGTGTTACTTGATTAAAAAGCTGTGAAGCTTAATCAAGTGTGTGTTTTGAAGAGTGTCTTCATCAATTCTTAAGTCAAATTGGTTTATGTATCACTGCTGTGATTGAGGGGGAGTGAGTAGGAACTCAGGTTTAAGTTGTACTTAGATTAGAATTGCATTGGGTAGGTCTTAAGTGAAGGAGATAAACTGGTTGGTTTATTCCTGAATTAACATCTCTTATAGTGGATTCTCTCCCTGGCTTGGTAGCCCCCAGAGTAGGTGTTGTTGCACACTGAACTGGGTAAACAACTGACTGTGTTATTTACTGCTTTTGTATTTACTGTCATATAGTAAGTCAGATACGGTGTCATAACATTGGACGTGACATTGAGTATCTGCAACCAGAATTTCAATTGGCATCAGAGCAGGCACCCTGCCTGTATTACTGGGTGAGATCTAGGGATAGCACTTTCTGGCACTATGGACAAAGAAGGAGTTTTTGGAAATAGACCACCCATTCTGGATGGAACCAATTATGACTACTGGAAACCTCGTATGATTGCCTTCCTAAAATCTCTGGACAAAAAGGCTTGGAGAGCTGCTGACAAAGGATGGATTCATCCCATCATAACTGAAAGAGATGGGACAATCAGTCTGAAGCCTGAGGAAGATTGGAGTAAAGAAGAAGATGAGTTAGCTCTGGGAAATTCAAAAGCTTTAAATGCCTTGTTCAATGGAATAGATAGAAACATCTTCAGACTAGTACATCAATATGAACTGGACAAGGAAGTTTGGGACACTCTCAAAACTACTCATGAGGGCACTTCCAAAGTAAAAATGTCAAGGCTTCAGATGTTGACCACTAAGTTTGAGAATCTAAAAATGATGGAAGATGAAACCATTCATGAGTTTCACATGAACATCTTGGAGATTGCCAACACCTCAGGAGCACTGGGAGAAAAATGTCAGAAGAAAAACTGGTGAGGAAGATTCTCAGATCCTTGCCTAAAAGATTTGCAATGAAGGTAACTGCCATAGAGGAAGCCCAGGACATTAGCAAGTTAAAAGTGGATGAACTTATTGGGTCTCTTCAGACTTTTGAGATGGGGATCACTGATAATGGTGACAAGAAGAACAAAAGCATAGCACTTGTATCCAACACTGATGTTGAATACAAGGAGGATGAAGAAGAAAACATATCAGAAGCCATTGCCATGCTTGGAAGACAGTTCAACAGGCTCATCAAAAGAATGGACCCAAAGTCAAGGTCTAATGTTCATAACATTCCTTCTGACATTGACAGTTCCAGCAGAATACCAAGGTCAGAAGATAAGGGAAACCAAGGCAGAGGTATTCAATGCCATGGATGTGAAGGATATGGACATATTCGAGCTGAATGTCCTACCTTTCTTAAGAAGCAAAAGAAAGGAATGACTGTTACTTGGTCTGACTATGATTCAGAAAGCAATTCTGAAGAAGAATCTGCCAAACTAGTTACTGCCCTAACTAGTGTTTGTACTTCTGAAAGTGACACCAGTGATGAAGAAGTGACATTTGAAGAACTGGCTGATACCTACAAGAAATTGTGTATCAGAAGTGGTGAAGTCTGTGTGCAAAATGAGAAACAATCAAAACTCATTGTAAAGCTGGAGGCTGAAAAGAGGGCAAATCTTGAAACTGTAAGTCATTTAGAAGGAGAAGTTCAACTGCTGAACTCACAACTGAATCAAATGACCAAATCTGTCAAGATGTTGACCAATGGAACAGACAAATTGGAAGAGATCCTTCAGGCTGGACAAAATATGGGAAATAAATCTGGCCTAGGATTTGTGGAAACAAAGAAATTTGGTACCGGGAAGCAAATGTCAAAACGGATGTCTCAACATTACTCTCAACATCAGGGACAGAGACATATGAAGAAGAGGTACCAAAGATGGAGATGTCATCATTGTGGGAAATATGGTCACATAAAGCCCTTCTGCTTCAGATTACATGGATATCCTAATCAGATCTCAGATGTCAAACCTAAGTCTAAAAAGGTACCACACACTCCTCAATGGAAGAAAAAGGCTACTGCACTGATAGCTCACACTTCCCTGAAGATCTCTGCAAAGGAAGATTGGTACTTTGACAGTGGATGTTCCAGACACATGACTGGATTCAAAAATCTCCTCAATAATGTTATGCCTCACACCACCAGTTTTGTGACCTTTGGAGATGGTGCTAAAGGAGAAGTCAAAGGAGTTGGTAATTTGGACTACCCTGGAGTTCCAAGTCTGAATAAGGTACTGCTGGTAAAAGGGTTGACTACTAATCTCATTAGCATCAGTCAATTATGTGATCTAGGATTCATGGTCAACTTCTCAAGATCTGAATGTCTAGTATATAATGAAAAACTAGATGTTGTAATGAGAGGAATCAAATCCAAAGATAACTGTTATGTGTGGCAGCCTGAGAATACCGATATCTCCACTATGAGTCAAATCATCAAAGAAGAAAAAGAGATGAAACAGTGGCAGCATAAGCTTGGAAGAATGAAAAGAGCTATTCCTATGGAAGCTGTCAGAAGAACTCCAAAACTACAGGCTGATAATATATGTGATGTGGCAAATAAACTTGAAAAAGAATGTGTTGTCAGAATCTTAAGTCATCCTGACAAGGATGTTGGAAAGAACAAGTCTCATAAATTCTGTTCTCAAAACATCTGGTCAAAACAGATGCTACCTGAGTACAATGTTACACAAGATGTTGTGACATTGTTGTGTGATAATCTGAAAACATTCAACATCTCCTTGAACCCTATTGACTTTGAAGAGAAGAAGTCATTTGAACTGGAACATAGTTTCTCTAAGCTTCAGCTGACTGATTCTTCTACCAAGGCGCTTGTTGGAAATAAACTTGAAAATTTGAGGGGCAGATTGGGTATTCACCAACATGATAAATTATAGCAATTAGTTTTGCTGAAAACAAGGGTTGAAGGGATTAATTTTATTAAGTCTATATTTAGTGGGTTAATCATATTCATTCACAATTCCTTCAAAAGCCTTGAGAAGTTGAAGAGACTCCCTTTTACTCCCTACCTCTCTCATCCTTGCAACCTGTTTCCTCCTCCCAATCAAAGATTTTTCTCAAACTGCTACTATTACTCAAAGTTAAACAAAATGTCTCAGACATCGTCTTCCACCATGGCGGCTTCGTCTTCCTCATCATCGTCATCATCTGATCAAGATTCTAGGGCAATCACTACATGCATAGAATCTGAAGTTCTTGAGGTCACTCCTCTCAGGGAGATGGCAACTGACCCAGCCAGAGTCAAAAAGCTCAGAACCAGACATGCAGGAAGAGCTCAAGCTACAGTCTCTGGTAATTCCTCTCATCCTTCGTCTTCTATACCTAATAGAGAAGGATCAGTTCAAGTACACCAAGCTATTGCTAGGCTGGTTACTAGCATTCTGAGTGGCAACCAATCTGTACCGGGGATTTCTATCCCTTTGAATCAATCAGAAAGTCCAAATGTGGAAGGTTCTGAAAATATAGATGTCACTAAGGATGTTGTGACACCAAAAGACAACATTCAGAACACCTCTGAAAAGGCTGCTGATCCACCTATCATTGATGTGGATGAAGATTACTCAGATAATGAACTGATTGCTAATGTGAACCCTAACATTGCTAGGAGATTGATGAAAAGAAAGAGTAGTCAGAATGTTAAACCTGATGCTAAGAAATCCAAGGCTGAAGGGATGTCTGAGAAAATTCAGACAAAAGGAAAGAAGGCACAGGTGCAGACTGCTAGACAACCAATCTCTAAGAAAAGTAAAGAAACTTCTGATTCTGATGATGAATCAGAATTTGAGATTGATATTGAAGATACTCCCATCAGAAGGAAGCTCCCCTCCAGCAAGATTGCTAGAGTGCCTGAAGTGCCAACAGACAACATCTCCTTTCATCATCCTGACAATGCAAACAGATGGAAGTATGTCTGCTTGAAGAGAATAGCGTTGGAGAGAGAACTCAACAATGATGCCTTGGAGTGCAAGGACATCATGGATCTGATCAGGAATGCTGGGCTAATGAAGACAGTGATGAAGTTTAACAAATGTTATGAAAATCTGGTTAAGGAGTTTGTAGTGAACTTGTCCAATGATTGTGCTAATGGGAGGTCAGCTGACTTTGAGAGTGTGTTTGTTAGAGGAAGAAGGGTCAAGTTCTCTCCATCAGAAATCAACAAGTTTCTTGGAAGAACAAATAAGGACTGTCCTGATCTAGAGGCAACTGACAATGAAGTGTGTTTAACCATCACTGCCAGGCAAGTAAAGTGCTGGCCATTGAAAGGGAAGCTGAATGCTAGTAAACTCAGCATGAAATTTGCCATCTTGCATAAAATAGGTGCATCAAACTGGGTGCCTACAAATCACAAATCAACCATCTCCACAGGATTGGGGAGATTTATCTATGCTGTAGGAACCAAGACTGCCTTTGATTATGGAAGGTACATCTTTGAACAAACTTTGAAGCATGCTGGCAGTTATGCTGTCAAAGGACCAATTGCTTTTCCCTCCCTCCTTTGTGGAATCATCCTTGCACAATACCCTGACATCCTTGTAGCAAGAGATACAGTATGCAAAAGAGCTCCTGCCCTTGGCCTGCACTACAAACTGTTTCAGGGATCCCATGCTCCAGACATTGTCATAACATCAGCTGAGACATCGTCTGCAAAGACCCAGTCCAAGACATCAGATGTCATAGCTGTTTTAAAAGAAACTTGCAAAGATCTGGATGCTAGAAAAAGGACCCTAGAAGCTCTAATTGCCAGGCTAGAAAAGGAGGAAGCTGAAGAAAGCAGAAGGGAAGAAGGTATAGAAGCTGAAGGACAGCTCAACATTGAAGAAACTGGCTCCTCTGAGTCTGATGACAGTGCTTGAAGGTTGATTGCTGCTTGGTGGTGTTGCTGGTGGAGTTTGGAAGTGTGTTCTGCTATTGTCAGCTGCTGATCTCATTATTTTTGTTTTGGATAACTGTATAACTTTATGAACATGTATCTTTGGCCCATTTATGGCTAAAGAGGGGGAGAATATTCTGGTACTTGCTTAATTAGTACTTGACATTCTGTGTTCTATATTTTTCTGCTGTCACTTATTTCTGCTGCTATCTATCTATCTCTGATTGTTTAGGGACTTTAGCCAAAAATCTGCCAAAGGGGGAGTTTGTAGGTGTTTAGGTATTGGCTTGCATTTTTGGTAAATCCCAAGTGTATGTGTGAATGTCATGACTGATGTCATAACATTCTAGTTCAGGTTGTACTAACTCATTAGGTACATGTGCAGAAAAATATTGTAATTCAAATACTGATGTTTATAAGTGTGTATCTGAGCATGTTTGCAAAATGATCACATTTTGCTAAATCAGTAGACAGGTTTTCTCAGATGTCATAATAGATGTTATGACATCCTGTTCTGAACTAACAGGATTGCAGAATTGGATAAGTCTGAGTTTTTTCAGGAAATAACTCAGTCCTTTCTAAACAGAATCCTGCGTTTTCTGAGGAGTAACCTAGCTCAATCCTAACCTGATCAATAAAGTACTGTGACCTGGTCTTTAGGTCAAACGGAATCAACCCTAGGTTTTTGGAAACCCTAACTGAAGTTGCAGCTGCTATATATTCAACAGAGCTGCGGTTTTTCAAGTTATCCCTGCTGATTGATTAGAAGATCAATTTTGTAATCTGTATAGATTTGTTTATTGTACTCCAAGCAATTATCATTGTGATAAGTGCCTTGGAATAGGTTTCAATTGTAAGGGTTGTGTAGCACTCAAAGCTTTGAAGCAAGAGTGTTTGAATGTTACTTGACTAAAGCTGTGAAGCAGAGTCAAGTTAGTTGTGTACATCACTCAAAGCTGTGAAGCACGAGTGATTGTGTTACTTGATTAAAAAGCTGTGAAGCTTAATCAAGTGTGTGTTTTGAAGAGTGTCTTCATCAATTCTTAAGTCAAATTGGTTTATGTATCACTGCTGTGATTGAGGGGGAGTGAGTAGGAACTCAGGTTTAAGTTGTACTTAGATTAGAATTGCATTGGGTAGGTCTTAAGTGAAGGAGATAAACTGGTTGGTTTATTCCTGAATTAACATCTCTTATAGTGGATTCTCTCCCTGGCTTGGTAGCCCCCAGAGTAGGTGTTGTTGCACACTGAACTGGGTAAACAACTGACTGTGTTATTTACTGCTTTTGTATTTACTGTCATATAGTAAGTCAGATACGGTGTCATAACATTGGACGTGACATTGAGTATCTGCAGCCAGAATTTCGTTTGTAAATGATGTATGAACGTGAGCGTATCAGTTGCTCTTTGTAGTGTTGTTAGACTGGGGAAAATAAATCCTTGACTACTGTCAGAGATGAAGAATGTAATTCCTCACTATTTGTTGAAGTTAAATTTGTCGGGGATTCCCACTTTCTGCCTGAGGATATTCCACTGGAGATTTTGATTTCTGCTTGAGGATAGAAGCTTTTAAGGGGAGTTGATAACTTGTCATGGTTCTTGAAACAGATGGATTACATGCACTATGTCTGGAGATGGAAGATGAATAACCCTCTGATGTGAGTAGCTACTCTTCTGGAGGTGGTTATCTAAATCAATCCTACTGGAGAAAAAATTTCTGTTGGAAGATTTTATCAATTTGGAGACATAAACTCCGCTGGGGGATGGAATTCCGTAGCTAGAGAAATAAACTCTACTGGGGAAATAAATTTCATAAACTTCTTGGGGATTTTATGAAATCCTGTTGGGGAACCCAAGAAATTCATAGACCATGCTGGCGAATTCTTTGAGATGCTAGGGAAATGATTGAACCTTCTTATCTGGTATGGAATGTTGGAACAACTGAAGTCATTAGGCTATATGTTGAAGATATGGTGGTGAACTGCGGGAAGATGCCTCTGTCTCTATACCTACTGGGGAATGTAACTTTGTTGAGGATGAATTTTGTGAAGATAGTCCCCTAGGGGTGGTTGCTTTGTGGGGATTTACAGATGGCATTTGACATTGTCCCAACTCTTAAAGCCCTTAGTAACCATGTTTCTGTTTTTATGCATACATTTGTACACAGTAGTCAAACTCAAATGCATATGTTCACTTAAAATAATCACTGGACGTTTTTGCAAACAAAACAGAAAAAAAAACAGTTTTGCACTTTAACAGAGGTAGTTTTGTATTAATTTGAGAAAGTATGCATATAACATGCGTTTTTGTACAAGGAGACGGGCATCCTAATAAGAGAATGTCGCCGTAAGAAACAAGAAATATACAAACTGGTACAAAAGAGAAAACAACTATGTGAAATAATCCCATTGGGTTTCCAGTCTGTTATTGCCTTTATATCTTTGAGTGTCTCATCACTTTGCTGCTTGGCAGAAGCTGACTGGATTGGTTTGCACTATTTGAACTTGCTACTTGATAACAAAGTCTGGCTGTAAGGTGATCCAACGGAACATAGTCACATGCTTTTAAATCCCTACTTTTTGCCCAAACCGCCCTTTACGGTTTTCAGTCCACCAGGATACCCTTTTTTTGCCCAAGCCGCCTTTTCAGGTTTTCGACTTGTCGGGTGTACAATTTTCATATATATCCCTAATTTTTTCCCGAAGCCTTTTGGTTCGTCGGGATACCCTTATTTTTTCCTAGGCCAGTCAACCTAGCGGGTATTTTTCCATGCATAGTATCTTTTAACTATGTTTGCGTTTATAGGGTGCGGAAGGTCGTCACCGTCCATAGTGGTTAATATTATAGCTCCACCAGAAAATATACTCTTGACCAAAAATGGTCCTTCGTATTTAGGAGTCCACTTTCCCCTGGGGTCACCTTGTGGCAGGATGATGCGCTTGATTACTAGGTCACCAACTTGATATACCTGACGTCTGAACTTATTGTTAAAAGCTTTGATCATATGTTTCTAGTACACCTGACCATAACAAAAACCGCGAGCCTCTTCTCGCCAATCAGGTTCAATTGGTCAAGTAGATTCTGAATCCATTCGTCTTTGTTTAAACCCTCTTCCTTCATGATTCTCAAGGAAGGAATCTGGACTTCGACGGGTAAAACAACTTCCATACCGTATACGAGAAAAAACAGGGTTGCACCTGTTGACGTGTGCAACGAGGTACGATAACCATCAAGAGAAAAGGGTAACATCTCATGCCAATCTTTATATGTTACCATCATCTTCTGTATAATCTTCTTTATTTTCTTATTGGCGTCCTCCACAATGCCATTCATCTTCGGCCGATAAGGAGAAGAGTTATGATGCTGGATCTTAAATTGCGTACAAAGCTTGGTGATCATAGTATTATTGAGGTTGGTACCATTATCAGTGATAAATATTTCTGGGATACCATAATGACATATAAGATTATGCATGATGAACCGGGTCACAACGTTCTTGGTAACAGAAGCTAATGAGGTTGCCTCTACCCACTTTGTGAAGTAATCAATGGCAACAAGGATGCATCGATGTTCACTGGAATCAGTAGGTCTAATCTCTCAAATCATGTTAATACCCCACATCACGAATGACCAAGGAGTAGTCAAGACATTTAAAGGAACCAGAGGCACGTGCACTTTGTCAACATAAATTTGACATTTGTGACATGTCCGAGAGTAATGATGACAATCTGTTTCCATAGTGGACCAATAGTAACTTGCCCTCAGAATCTTCTTAGCCATTGTATTCCTGATAGAATGAATGCCAAAGATACCTTCATGCATATCCTCCATGATCTTCTCAGCTTCTCTCTTGTCCACACACTGAAGTAAAGTGGAATCATGGTTACGTTTGTAGAGAATTTCGTTACTGAGGAAGAACTTGGTAGAGAATCTTCTTAGAAACTTTTTGTCATTTATAGATGCTCCCTCAGGGTATTCTTGGGCCTCGAGATACCTTTTCACCTTGTGGAACCAAGGCCTTTCCTCTACTCCCTCAGTATCAATCTCATAACAGTATGTCGGTTAGTCTAATCTTTCGATAGTGATCCGAAGGGGTTTCGTTATTCGATCTGACCTTAAACATGGATTACATGGTAGCTAGCGCATCCGCTAACTGATTTTCTTCTCGTGGAACATGTTCAAAGGTAATCTCATCAAAATATGGGATCAATGTTAATGCAAGCTCTCGGTAAGGGATGCGATTAGGATGCTTCGTGTCCCATAATCCCTTAACTTGGTGGATCACCAAGACTGAATCTCCATATACTTGTAAGCACTTGATTTTCATATTAATAGCAACCTTGATACCCATAATGCACGCTTCATACTCGACCATATTATTGGTGCAGATAAAACATAGCTTAGCAGTGAAGGGTGTATGACAGCCTTCGGGAGAGATAATCACAACACCAATGCCATTTCCGAGCGCGTTAGAAGCTCCATCAAAGACCATAGTCCATCGGGTTCCTTTTTTAGGTCCTTCATTTGGTCCAGGTTCTTCATAGTCAGTTACTAACATAATGTTCTCGTCCGGGAACTCGAAATTCATTGATTGGTAGTCGGGTAGTGTATTGAATATCACTTCCCTTGATTGCCTTTTGGGTAGTGTATTGAATATCATATTCGGTCAGGACCATTTTCCATCTTGATATTATTTCAGAGAGAGCGGGATTCTCAAATATGTATTTGATAGGATCCATTTTAGATATCAATAAGGTAGTGTGAGTCAACGTACATTGTTTTATTCGGCGAGCAACCCATGCCAAAGCACAACAAGTTTTCTCGAGCATTGAGTATCTTGTTTCAAAGTCAGTAAACTTTTTGCTAAGGTAGTATATTGCATGCTCTTTTCGACTAGACTCGTCGTGTTGTCCCAACACACACCCCATTGAATTTTCTAAAATTGTTAAGTACATGATCAGAGGTCTTCCTTCAACTGGTGGCATTAAAATTTGAGGTTCTTGAAGATAATATTTGATTCTGTCAAAGGCCATCTGACAATCGTTGTTCCAATTCACTACTTGATCTTTCTTCAATAATTTGAAGATTGGTTCACAAGTATCGGTTAGGTGGGAAATGAATCTAGCAATGTAGTTTAGACGTCTCAAGAACCCTTTAACCTCCTTCTCGGTGCGGGGAGTTGGCATCTCTTGAATAGCTTTAACCTTTGCAAGATCTACCTCAACACATTTTCCACTGATGATGAAACCTAGGAGTTTACCAGATCTTACTCTAAAGGTGCATTTGTTCAGGTTTAATCTTAACTTGTACTTCTTCAGCCTTTCGAACAGTCTTTACAAGTGGTCTAGGTGCTCTTCTCCAGTCTGATACCTGGCTATCATATCATCAACATAAACCTCTATCTCGTGATGGATCATATCATGGAACAATGATACCATAGCACGCTGATAGGTTGCCCCGATATTTTTCAACTCAAATGGCATAACCTTGTAGCAGAAAGTGCCCCACTGTGTAACGAAAGTAGTCTTCTCCATGTCTTCAAATGCCATTTTGATCTGATTATAACCGGAAAAACCGTCCATGAAGGAGAAAATCTTATGTTGTGCAGTGTTGTCAACCACAAGATCAATATGGGGAAGCGGAAAGTCATCTTTGAGGCTCGCCCTATTCAAATCCCTGTAATCCACACACATACGTAGTTTATCGTCCTTCTTAGGTACCGGTACCACATTCGTAATCCATTGTGGATAACAAGTAACAACTAAGAAATTGGCATTGAATTGTTTCATGACTTCGGCCTTGGTCTTTTCTAACATCTCAGGACACATACGTAAAACCTTTTTCTTCACTAGAGGGAAGTCTTCTTTTGTCGGTAGATGATGAACCACAATATCAGTATCAAGCCCCGACATGTCTTCGTATGACCAGACAAAGATCTCAACGTAGTCACGTAACATATGGATTAACCGTTCTTTGACACCATTTTCCAAGTTAGAATATATCTTGACTTCTTTTTTATTCTCCTCTGTACCCAAGTTTACCTCCTCGACCGGCTCTTCATGAGGTTGTATTACTCTTTCCTCTTGTTGTAATAGTTTAGCAAGTTCTCCTGGTACTTCACAATCTTCCTCACCTTCTTCCTCGGCTTGGTATATCGGATTTTCAAAGTCATAATTGGAAATAGTAGAACTGTTATCAATGGGATCCAGGGTGGATGTGGATCTACAATTTGATATATGGGTGCACGTAAGAGCACATGGCTATTTCGACAAAATAAAGTAAAGCGAAAGTCAGAGAGCGTAAAATTTGAATGTAAAACGTCCAATGATTTATTAATGACATGTGAAATTGAAGCGTGATAACCCTCACAAATAGACCGTTATGCCTCGGGTAAGACACAAGGCTTTAGAGTTTAATTGTTAAAAAATTACATATCCTCAAAAATAGAAAAACGATTACTACTAGATAAAAGATATAGGCACAAAGTCTCTAGTCGTCCAATTATTGAGTCCACCGTTGATAGTAGGGAAGATCCAATTGTCCAGGCCACAGTCACTGTCAGTGTCCTCAACAACATTGACTCCATGGTTGCTGATTCATAGTAGTGGTCCTCCGGCGCGAGCACGACGAACAACTTTTTGAGCTACTTCTTCAATCACAGTCTTGGCGTCCTTTAGAGAAACCATTTTCAGTGAAGGTCTGATAATCTTCGGAACAACAATAGTAGTCTTGGTAATAGCGATTGTCTGAGGAACCTCTTCAAAATTCTAACAGGGGGTTTCAATGAACTCGCGTTCCATCTCGACATATCTGAAAGAATTCAGATGGCTTACCATATACTCTTCTTCACCACAGTCTGTAATAATCTTCCCATTGACAAGATATTTTAGCATCTGATGCAAAATGGAAGTGACAGCACTGACCCCATGAATCCAAGGGCATCCTAGTAAGCAGGAGTAAGATCGGAGGATGTCCATCACATAGAAAGTGGAGTCGAAAGTTGTGATACGGTGGGAGAACTGACTTGGGTTTTGCGTTTTGTTTTCGCAAATGTTTCGGTTGAGCAAAGGTCGCCACCGACTTTTTATTTTATCCTAAGGAAAGGTTAAAAAGCATAGCAAAAAACCTTTGAGATGTTTTCTTGGGTTCGGGGAGTAGATTATAGAAAGGGAAGGTATTAGCACCCTTTCTATCCATGGTTATCCATGGGCTCTTAGTTACTTGCTTAGATCACTTGCCTTGTGTTTTCAATTGTTTGAAATGGTGCTTTGTGTGTGAGTTTGAAAATGTTTTGAAAAGAGGCCAATGTGGTGGCAACCTTTGTAATGATTCATGTTTGAATGTATACAAAAGTGTACTTATCTTTTGAAAAGTTTTCAATGTTTTTTTTGAAAGTTGTTTTGAAAGTGTGTCGTGATGTGTGGTTTTGAAAAAAAATAGGCAAGTGTGTTTGCAAGTTTGATCAAGTAACTAAGAGTTGTCTACCCCTAAATTTACTCAAAGGTTTTTCCTATGTTTTAACCCTTTTAACAATTTTGTTCCACCATTGTATTTGGTGGACAATCTTGTGTTAGGATGTTAACGGGACAGGCGCGGGTCATCGTTTAGACCATGATTGCAATGGTGCCAAGTGTCTTTGGGCAATTTTTCCTTTAAGGGACTTGATCATTTTTAGGCAACTTTCGAAAGCGTCATCGAGGGACTATGATCATTTGATATTGTTTTGTTTTGCCAAAGAAACTCAACATGCAACATGGCCCACTATTGAAGGCAACAAGTGGAGTAACCCTAGGGGTGCAAGTGTGATTGGTGTTGTCCATTTTCATGCTTTATTATCTTTGAATTAGGTCAAGCTATTTGTTTTTTTTTGCATACAAACCCTAAGTCTATCATGGCATATTTAGAAAGCTTTAAAATGCGGAATTTAAAGTCCTAAATTATTACAAAATAGTCATGGGGATGGGGGTACAAATGTTCAAATGGGGATGAGACTTTAATAGGAGAATGGTATCCCAATATTTACAACCAAATCGAATCAATCGCAAATGTAATATGTATCAATGTATAGGAATAAGTAAATGTGTATGTGTAAATGTATTTGTGTAAGTGTATGATTTATTTACAAGTGAAATAAAAAGGTTAATTTTGGATAATTTCATGTTTAGGGCAAAACCCTAATTTTTGCTAAATAAAAAGTATTTATTATTTATTATATACAATATTTATTAACTATATAAAAAATAAATAAAAAGAAAGTATATTGTAAAAAAGTGATTTTTGAGGTCAAATATTAATAAAAATAAAAATGTATTATTTTTGTATTTTTATCCTAAATATTCTAATAAATATAAGTATTTATATTATATATTAAATATATTAAATATATACAAAAATAAAAATATTTATTATTTACAAAAAAAAGTATGTTTTTTTAGAAAATGTTTTCAAAAGATAAAATAAAATAAAATCAGAAAATAAAATGTATTTTGTATTATTTTTTAGTATTTCAAATAAAAGTATATATGTTATTTTATATGTATAAATTCAAATAAAACAAATAAAATACAAATAAAATGCAAAAATGGTTGAAAAATATTTTTAATATTTTTTATGTTTTGACAAAAAATAAACAAGTCAGAAACAAAAAGAAAAAATCAAAAATGATAAAAATAAAACACAATGGGCCAAGGAGGTGTATGTGGAAAAGTGTGGTGTAAACAGAAAAACAAAACAGGCCCAGCCCAAAGAGGCTTCTTCAACCTCCAGCAATATGTTTGAAACGCAGAAAAATGCGAGTTTTCCCTTATCCCTGCTATCTTCTGATTCCTTGATTTTTAACAAAAACTCACAACAGCAATGTTATAGAGCATCATGTCACGATTCTAAACATGTAAAGAAGTTGTTCTAACTCTCAGAAATGAGAGAGAATTTCTTCTCCCCCAATTTTTAACCTAACTTTTTTCTAATGTTCAGGTCCCAAATTCTCACAGTACACACAACATAAATGAAAAGTAATGATATGGGTAGATTCAGGGCCATGAGTAGGACATAACTTCTTCACAAACCTAAGCCTAGATATGCTTGGATAGAGAGATAGAAGTTCAAACTTTTACCTGTTCAGCTTGAATCGTGTGCAACAATGGAGGCACTTCCAATGGAATGTGAGGACTTGTACAACTTGCTTGAGGTCTAAGGATGCTCCTCCAATGCTTGGTGTATCTTGAATCTTACTGAAACGATCTATGTAACTCAACCTGCACAACTGAAAAAATGAAAATGGTGAACTTGGTTAGAGGTGTTACAGTCTGCAACTAGGGCTTGGGATAACTTGTATGGATGTTATGGAATGCGTTTGAGCTGGTTTGGATGAAAACGCACGAAGGAAATGAACTGGCCAAGTCAATCTGCAACAGGGACTCTGTTTTGCAGAAAAATGGTGTTTCTGTGGATGAGGGAATATTAGGGATGGTTTGGTCGTGTTTCAGGGTAGTTAGGGAGTATGAAGTGTGTGGAGAAAGTTTGTTTTAGTTCTTGCTTGCAGGAATGTAAGTTGTGATCAGTTTTGCCAAGTTTCTTCCTAGATAATCAAGAGTTGTCCAACTTGTTTATAGGCTCATGCAGGCCCCTTAAATATGCTGCAAAGTTTGTTCTTGATCAGTGGGATATGTCCACACATATGTGCCTCCGAGATTTCTTTGTACTTTAAAGATATGAGAACTTGACATAAAGTTGATCTTTTCAAAAATGGCTAAAATGCTTTTTTTTTCCATTTATGGCTTAATCTTGTATGTAATGGTTAAACACACAAAGTAAGACTTGAACACGAAGGATATGCATTAAATTATTGAGTAAGAATGGGATTAGAGGCCTATAATCTAGCTTGTGCAAGCTGACTTGAAAAATGCAAAGTGTTATGAACATGAAATTGGCCATGAACAAAGTGACTTTTGCCCATATTGACAAATTCGATTCTCCCTAACCACAAGGGTGTTTGAGAAGTTCTTGGACAATTTGGAAAGCTTGTAATGTGTACTATAATCCATCTTTGTAATGCAAGTTAAAATTACAAGTGCAAGCATGTGAAAAGTGGCCATGAAGTTGGGCAAAAATCCTGCCTAAAATAGGTCAAAAATTTTCTAAGTTAAGAATGTTTTGCACCCCTATTCCAAAAATCATAACTTGAGCTACAAGCTTCTTTTGAGGAAACTTTGTGAATAAAAGTTGTAGATTTTGAAATGGACTATAACTTTTTTGTTTTGAGTTTTGTTTGAATCCAAATATATCTTGATGAAAAAATGGGACAAAGTTAGGAAAAAAATTAGGAAATTTCATAAATTAGAAAAATTCTAAGTTATGAAATTTCTTCATTTCAAATCCTAATTTGTAATTTTTGGTTTCTTGATGAACAAGTTTCATAATTTGACATGTCTTGATGAAAAATGAATCTTGGCACTTGATTTTGACCAAAAAGTCAAAGTTTGACTTTTCAGTATACAGTCAAATTTTGCTCAGTTGACTGGAAAATTCATCTGTCAATCTTGTGCATTTGGGATCTTTTGATCTTGTTGAATGTGTCAAGACCATGCCATTGAGTCCTTGAGTCCATTATGTGAGATTGGTTTGCCATTGACTCGGTCAAACAGTCAAAAATTGCCTTTGTGCAGTCAAAACCCTAAAAATGACCATTCTGCCCTTTTGGTGATCTGATCAAATTTCCTGTGGAATTGTGATCCAAACTTGACCAAATGGTTCATATGAGTTCATAATGTTGATGTGGGTCAAAAATCATGAGGTTTGACTGTCAATTGACTACAGTTGACTTTTTCTCAATACAGCTGATTTCTAGGTCAACTGTCCAATTGACTGGGCAAAGATTGGAATCAAGGCTTGAAACTTGGTATGGATAAACTTGTGAGTTCAACATGAAGCATGAAAGTCACTTTGGGCCTTTTAGGTCAAAACATCTTTGTGCAAACTCAAACCCTAATTTGGGTCAACAGTGCAAGGAGGGGTCTTGAGCAGAGCAAACCCTAACTTGATCTTGAGCTCCAAGGGTCTTGTGGTGAGAAAATATTAAGGAAATGGGAGGGAAAATTTTGGGGTACAACAGTTGCTCCTGTTCAATCTTCTTAGACCTGAGGATGTAGATTGGCTTGCGTGCCTTTCGTGATCCGAAGGTGGAAGATGATTGAACACTAAAGTGCCCAGAAATTTGCACTCGTATAATGGAGTATCAGCAATGTGATGGCGGGAATGGGCTTATAGATGCCATTTGGAGAGATGGTGGATAGGAGGATGGGCTTATAGATGCCATCTGGGGACGTGACAGAACCTTGTCGGGAATGGGCTTATAGATGCCATTTGGAAGTGTTGATCGCGTAAGAGATTCCTTAGCGAGAACTTGCGTACCTGAGAAAGAAAGATGGTTTCCTGGCTTGCTACAGGTGTTGATCTTCAGTCTCTTCATGCAGATATGCCCTGGCTAGGTACAGGTATCGAATCTACAATTAGTTGCTCACAGATGTGCCCTGGCTAGATACAGGAATTGAATCTGGAATTTGTCGTCTACAGATATGCCCTGGCTGGATACAGGAATTGAATCCGGAACTTCAAAAGGTTGCTTACAGACGTTCCCTGGCTGGATACAGGTATCGAATCTCTAAACTCTTCATGCAGATATGCCCTAGCTGGATACAGGTATCGAATCTGGAATTTGTCGTCTACAGATATGCCCTGGCTAGATACAGGTGTCGAATATGGAAATTGGTCGTCTACAGATATGCCCTGGCTGGATACAGGTATCGAATCTGGAAATTGATCGTCTACAGATATGCCCTGGATGGATACAGGTATCGAATCTGGAAGTTGTCGTCTACAGATATGCCCTGGCTGGATACATGAATCGAATCTGGAAATTATTGTCTACAGATATGCCCTGGCTGGATACAGGTATCGAATCTGGAATCTGTCGTCTACAGATATGCCCTGGCTGGATACAGGTGTCGAGTCTGGAAATTGTTCATGCAGATATGCCCTGGCTGGATACAGGTGTCGAATGTACAATCAAATCACTCACAGATATGCCCTGGCTAGATACAGGTATCGAATCTGGAATTGCGATAGTTGATAATAATCATCTTTGGGTTGACCTTTTCCTAAAAAGGAAAAAACATCAGTTGTATGCAATGTCATGATGTATGAAATGCATGATGTCATGATGCTCAAAATGAGATAGTGTTGTATGCACTTTATCATGTATGTAAGCAGGATGTATGAAATGTGAAATGTTTATGAATGTATTTTCGTCTAGGAAAATAAATCCTTGACGAGTGTCGAGAACTTGTTGAATCCTGTGCTGATGTTTTGAAGAGTAGAGTTCTTCGTTTCTACTGGGGATGATGGTTGCAAGAATAAACCGGTAGGAGAAGATGACTCCGTCGGGGGATAAACTTGTTGGAGAGATTACCCCGCGGGGAATTACTCTGTGGGAAGAGATACTTCGTTGAGGTTTTGATGAGAGCTCCGCTGGGGATTCCACCGATAAGTTATGCTGGGGAATTTGATGAACTCTGCTGGGGATAGGAAGACTTTCGCCGAGGACGATCTTTCCGTGGTAATTAGCTGAGGATAACCCAGTTATAAGCTATGGTGGGAAATAACCCTTGAATGAAGCCGGGGAGATGCGTTCGTACTCTGCAGGGGATAAGCTTCCAGAATCTACTGGGGATATGGATTCCACTCTCCTGGGGAAAATTTTGAACTGTAATGGGGAATGGTTCCACTGGATGTCTGTATTCCGCCGGGGAACAATCTTATACTAAGACTGCCGAGGATGCTTGCTGAGGAATGTCTATACTCTGCTGGGGAATGTTGAGATCTTCTAGGGATACCCAACTTTTTTTAAGGCTGACAGTAGACCAAATCTGCTTGGGGAGAGTATCGCTGACTTGCTGGAGATACTGTGCCTTTTTAGGGTTGATGGGAGACCAACTCTGCCTGGGGAGAGTATTGCTGAATCTTGTCTTACTCTGCGGGGAGTGAAGGTATCCTGGTTACATTCTTCAGCTGAACTTACTTTGGTACCTTGGTGGACAAAGCAACTAGATCGCTTAGACAATTCTTTATTGCCCCTGTTTATGATGTCATCTGTAATTAGTCCTTTGTTTCGCATGCAAATATTCATGATTAGCAATTAATGTCAAATGCATATATAAAAAATGAACATTGGACGTTCTTTGCAAAACAAAACAGAAAAAGGAAAAACGATGGGTAATTTGTCTGAAAAATTGAGCTTGTATTGATTTTGAAATTTGCCTGTAAATAGGCGTTTTATGTACAGGAGGCTGACGTCCTAGTAAGAGAACGCCACCGAACAAAATAGAGTTTATACAATTTTGTGAAAAGGAAACAAAACAGCTATGTGAAAAATAATCCCACTGGGTTCCAACTCTGCTATCGCCTTTATGTCTTCAAGCGTCTCATCACTTTGCTGCTTAATTGAAGATGAAGCTGATTGATTGATGCCGTCTGAACCTGATAGTTGATGCCAAATTCTGGATGCAAGGTGATCCAATGAGACATAGTATTACGCTTATCCCTAACTTTTGCCTGGACCGCCCTTTCGGGTTTTCAGTCCACCGGGATACCCATTTTTGCCCAAGCCGCCTTTTCAGTTTTTCGACTTGCCGGGTGTACAGATTTTTTCATTTCATCCCTTATTTTTGCCCGAACCCTTTTGGTTCGCCGGGAAGCCCTTATTTTTGCCTAGGTGTGTCAACCTAGCGGGTCCTTAATTCATGCGTAGTATCTTTTTACTATGTCTGCATTGGCAGGGTGAGGAAGGTCGTCACAATCCATGGTGGTTAGAATCATAACTCCTCCTGAGAAGATATGTTTAACCACAAACGGCCCTTCGTACGTAGGGGTCCATTTGCCCCTGGGCTCACTTTGAGGAAGAATGATGCGCTTGATTACCAGTCTCCGACTTGATACTCTTGTCGTCTGACCTTCTTGTTAAATGCCCTGATCATCCGTTTTTGGTACGTCTGACCATGACAAATAGCGGTGAGTCTGTTTTCGTCGATTAGGTTTAATTGATCAAGCCGAGTCTGGATCCAGTCATCTTTTCTCAAACCTGCATCCTTCATTATTCGGAGAGAGGGTATCTGGACTTCAATAGGCAAGACTGCCTCCATGCCATAGACCAAGGAAAAGGGAGTTGCCCCTGTTGACGTCCGTGCTGAGGTACGGTATCCATGAAGAGCAAATGGTAACATTTCGTGCCAATCTTTGTAGGTCACTGTCATCTTCTGCACAATCTTCTTGATGTTCTTATTTGCTGCTTCTACAGCTCCATTCATCTTCGGCCGGTAGGGAGAAGAGTTGTGGTGCTGTATTTTGAATTGCTCGCAGAGCTCAGTGATCATCTTGTTGTTAAGATTGGTACCATTGTCCGTAATGATCCTCTCAGGTATGCCGTATCGACAGACCAGGTTGTGCCGAATGAACCGTGCCACGACGTTCTTGGTTACGGTAGCGTAGGAAGCTGCTTCAACCCACTTCGTAAAGTAATCAATCGCCACCAGGATGAAGCGGTGCCCGTTGGATGCCGTAGGTCTGATTTCGCCGATCATATCAATGCCCCACATTGCAAAAGGCCAAGGTGTTGTCAAGACGTTCAGAGGAACCAGAGGAATGTGCACCTTATCAGCATAGATCTGGCATTTATGACAAGTTCGAGAATGCTGATAACAGTCGGCTTCCATTGTGGACCAGAAATATCCTGCCCGAAGGATTTTCTTTCCCATGGTATGTCCACTGGAATGTGTTCCGAAGGTACCTTCATGTAGCTCCGCCATGATCTTTTCTGCTTCAGTCTTATCCACACAACGCAGTAAGGTCGAATCATGGTTTCGTTTATACAGAATGTCGTTGCTGAGGAAGAACTTTGCCGCAAACCTTCTCAGGAACTTCTTGTCATTAACAGATGCGCCTTCGGGGAATTCTTGAGCTTCAAGGTGCCTCTTCACTTCATGATACCAAGGTTTTTCAGTTACCTCTTCAGTCTCGAGATCTCAGCAATATGCAGGTTCATCCAACTTCCAAATGATGATCCGGGGAGCCTCGTTATCGCATTTAACTTTGAACATAGAAGACATCGTAGCCAACGCGTCCGCTAACTGATTCTCCTCTCTTGGGAAGTGTTCAAAAGTTACCTCCTCGAAGTGGGGAATCAACGTCAACACATACTCCTTGTAAGGAATAAGATTTGGGTGTTTCGTATCCCACTCGCCTTTGACCTGATTGATCACGAGAGCGGAATCTCCGAAGACACTCAGAAACTTGATCCTTAAGTCAATTGTAGCTTGAAGACCCATGATACATGCCTCATACTCCGCCATGTTGTTGGTGGAGTTGAAACATAGCCGGGAGGTAAGTGGAGTATGAGTGCCTTTAGGGGATATGATCACAGCGCCGATACCATTACCCAAAGCGTTCGAGGCTCCGTCAAAGTGCATAGACCATCAGGATCCTTCCTCAGGTCCTTCATCCGGTCCAGGTACTTCACAATTAGTCACTACCATGATATCCTCGTCTGGAAATTCAAAGTTCATCGACTGGTAATCATCCCCTGCCTGGTGTGCCAGATGATCTGCCAATACACTTCCTTTGATTGCTTTTTGAGTCGTGTACTGGATGTCATACTCTGTCAAGATCATCTGCCATCTTGCTATTCTTCCGGACAGAGCAGGCTTTTCGAATATGTACTTGATGGGATCCATTTTTGAAATCAACAGAGTAGTGTGAGTCAACATATACTGTCTCAGCCGGCGAGCAGCCCATACCAAAGCGCAACAAGTTTTCTCGAGCAGTGAGTATCGGGTCTCACAGTCGGTAAACTTTTTGCTAAGGTAATAAATGGCGTGCTCTTTTCGGCCAGACTCGTCATGCTGCCCCAGCACACACCCCATTGAGCTGTCAAGTACTGTCAAGTATAAGATTAGAGGTCTCCCTTCAACCGGTGGCATAAGAATGGGTGGTTCTTGGAGATACTCTTTGATTCTGTCGAAAGCGGCCTGACATTCATCGTTCCAACGTACCACTTGATCTTTCTTCAGTAGCTTGAAGATTGGTTCACAGGTAGCAGTTAGATGTGAGATGAATCGGGCAATGTAATTCAGACGTCCTAGAAAGCCTCTGACTTCTTTCTCTGTCTTGGGGACTGGCATCTCTTGTATGGCTTTCACTTTGGCAGGGTCCACTTGAATACCTTTGTCGCTCACGACGAAACCTAGCAGTTTTCCAGATCTTACCCCAAAGGTGCACTTGTTCGGGTTTAATCTCAGCTTGTACAACTTCAGACGGTCAAACAACTTCTGTAGATGGTCAAGGTGTTCCTCCTCAGTTTGGGACCTTGCAATCATATCGTCGACATATACTTCAATTTCATGATGGATCATGTCATGAAATAAAGCAACCATGGCACGTTGGTAGGTTGCCCCAGCATTTTTCAACCCAAAAGGCATGACCTTGTAGCAAAAGGTGCCCCATTGAGTAACAAAAGTGGTCTTATCCATGTCTTCAGGAGCCATTTTGATTTGATTATAACCGGAGAAGCCGTCCATGAAGGAGAATACTTTATGCTGAGCAGTATTGTCAACCAGAACGTCAATGTGAGGCAGAGGGAAGTCATCCTTAGGGCTCGCCCTGTTCAAATCCCTGTAATCAACACACATTCGGACCTTACCATCCTTCTTCGGTACTGGAACCACATTGCAACCCACTGAGGGTAAGAAGTCACTGCTAGAAACCCGACATCAAATTGTTTCATAACCTCAGCTTTGATTTTCTCGGACATCTCTGGACGCATACGGCGAACCTTCTATTTTACCGGAGGGCATTCTTCTTTGGTAGGCAGGTGATGAACCACAATGTCGGTATCCAACCCAAGCATGTCTTCGTAAGACCAGGCAAAGATTTCCACATAGTCATGCAGCATCTGAATCAACCGTTGTTTCACACTGAGCTCTAAATTGGCACCAATCTTGACTTTCTTTCTGTCTGTCTCAGTACCCAGATTTACCGTTTCCACTGGCTCTTCATGTGGCTGAATGGCCCTCTCTTCCTGGAGTAGTAGTCTTGCAAGTTCACCAGGCACTTCGCAATCATCTTCACCTTCGTCTTCGGCTAAGTTGATCGGATTTTCGAAGTCATAACTGGCAGTAGCAGAGTCGTTACCAGTGAGATCCAGAGTGGATTGGAACCTGTATAGGTGAGTGTGTGTAAATATAGCTATTTTGCAATATATAATAAAGAAAGAAAAGGAGCGCAAGATTTTGAAATGAAACAAATGTCCAATGTTTTTATTAATGATATATGAAAATGACACACAAAAGCCCTCACAAATGAAGCCACGGTGCCCCGGGTAAGACACCGAGCCATAAAAGTTTCAAAATATTGTCTGTTACAAATTCAAAACAAAAGAGTTCATTACTGAGTGACAAAAGTAATAGGTGTGAAGTCTTTGGCAGTCCAGTTGCTTGGTCCACCGTTGGTCGTTGGGTAGATCCAGCTGTCGAATTCAGATTCCTTCATGTCGTCTTCAATAGAATTTACTCCCGGGTTGGTGATGAACACATGAGGTTTTCTAATTCTTGCCTTACGAACAACCCTCTGAGCTTCTGCAGTGAAACCCAGACCAAACTTGTCAGTCTTTGGAGTGAAATCAGGAAGTCGGCCCCAGTTTGCGCACTCACCCTTCTCAATCACAGCCCGGGCATCCTTTAAGGAAGCCAACTTCAAAGGAGAAACTTCTACAGTCACAGTCTCTGCTGACGCCAGTGTCTGAGGAACCCCTTCAAAGTGCTGGAATGGAGTCTCAATGAATTCCCCATCCATCTCTATGTACCGGAACGAGTTGAGGTGGCTGACCATGTATTCTTCCTCCCCCTGAACTGTCACAATTTTCCCCCTGACCGGGTACTTCAGCTTCTGATGTAGTGTGGAGGTCACAGCTCCAGCCTTGTGGATCCATGGACAACCCAGCAAACAAGAATAGGATGGTCGGATGTCCATCACATAGAATGTAGAATCAAAGACCTGCGAACCAACCCGAATTGGAATGTCAACTTCCCCATGTACCATCCTTTTCGAACCGTCAAAGGCCCGGACAACAATATTACTAGGCTTGAGCTCTAAACCCTCACAATCCAGCCTGTCTAGAGCCTTCTTGGGCAATACGTTCAATGAAGAACCGATGTCTACCAACACATGGGCAAGAGTAGTGCCCCTGCATTCAATGGAGACATGTAGGGCGTTGTTATGGTTCTTTCCTTTGGCGGTCAGATCAGCGTCAGAGAAGCCCAACCCATTATCAGCAGTCAAGTTGGCCACACAATCGGTAAATTGATCAGCAGACGTTTCTTGTGGCACATGGGCCGTCTTCAGGAAGGAAATCAGGGCCTTTGCATGGGCCTCTGAACACAACAACAGTGATAGCATAGAAATCTTTGATGGGGTGTGCCCCAGCTGCTCAACTACGTTGAAATCACTCTTCTTAATGATCTTGAGAATCTCTTCCATCTCTTGCTGGGAAGCTTCAACATTGGTTGTCTTTGGTGGCTCCGTCAGGGCAGGCAAATCAGTAGCAATCCCTTTGCCCCGAGCGTCAGATGACTCGGCAGCAGGGGTAGAAACAGGAACTTGATCATGAAGGGGAGCAGGCACACTTGCAGGTGTGATGATAAGAGGTCTCTGAATAGCTGGTGGCACAATATCTGGTGAGAATAGCCTACCACTGCGAGTAACCTTGGCAGGCCCGGTGATGTTGCTGACACCGGTACTAGTATCAAACTCTTGCTTTACTCCAAGAACATAAACATCTGCCCCATAGTGCCAAGGGACAGCTTTGTTAGATGTATAAGGGAGAGGCCCCGAAACAGTGATGATGATAGGAGCAATCTTCTGAGTAGACATGATTTTGACAGGCTTCTTCGAAGGAGCCTTAGGAGGGTTGTTGAAAATAGTAACAATGGACACTTCTTCAGCAGGGACAGCAGGAACAACAATCTTTTAGAACAAGGTTTCTTTGCTATCCATCAGGTTTTGGACGTCTGACTTCAGCAAAGGACAACCAGCAGGTGAAATAGCACATAGAAGGCAACCTTTACCACATCCCGGAAATAAACCGGCTAGCAACAGGTTCCTTTTGACAGTCAGCAACGAAGTAACAATATCATCCACGGAGGCTACATACCGGTCTTCCTCAACAGCATTCACTCCATGCTGGGGCATGGGAGCAGTCACAACATTGGGCCTTTCGGGAGCCTCGAACTGTATTTCCTTAGCATCAATAAGGTCCTGAACCTTATTCCTCAGAGCCCAATAATCGTCCGTAGTATGCCCCTGGCTATCAGAGGGATAAGCGTAACGGGCGTTGGGGTTGTACTTTGGAGAAGCTGTGTTCACTACCTTCGGAGCTTCTTTGACAGTTACCAGATTGGTTGATAGTAGTTGCGGCAAAATCTGTGACAGGGTCATGCTGAGTCGAGTGTACTGCCTTTTGGGTCTCTCACCCCTTGGTTGGTTATACTGCTGAGGAGCAGCAGCATGCTTTGAAATTACTAATGCATTGACAGCTTGGCGGCGTTCTGGCTTATTTTGTCTTCTGGGACCATAAACAACACTGGCTTCCTTCTTGAAGGGCTTCTTTTCAGTACTCGAGGAGGCACCTTTCTATATCTTCCCCAACTTGATACCAACTTCTATTCTCTCATAGTCAAGATCAAATCTGTAAACCTAGCGGAAGAATTCCCAATTAGGTGGTTGAAGAACGGACCAGACAGGGTCCCTAAGAACATGTCAACAAGTTCACGGTCAATCAAAGGTGGCTGCACCCTTCCAGCTAGGTCCCTCAACTTTTGCGCATACTCTTTAAAACCTTCGCCCGTCCCCAGTGACATACCCTGGAGTTGGGTACGCGTGGGAGCGAGGTCGTAATTGTACTGATACTGCTTATAAAATGCAGTAGCCAAGTCCTCCCAGTTTCGGATACTGGCTCCATCCAGCTGATAGAACCATTCGAGTTGAGACCCTGAAAGGCTATCTTGGAAGAAATGGATCTATAGGTTCTTGTCTACAGTGTAAGGTTGGATCTTCCTTACATATGATCTGAGATGCAGCTTAGGACAGGAAGCCCCGTCGTACTTCGCAAAGGCAGGTGCCTTGAACTTGTGTGGGATCACCACCCCAGAAGATAAACCTAGATCTCCAAAATCCAACCCCGACACATGTTGAACCTCCATGGCACTTAAACGGTCCTCTAGTTGCTTGTACCTGTCTTCAGCAGGAGGGTACTGTTCGTCGTTGTAATCTGTCTCGTTGTCAGAGACCGCAGGACTAGGAACCCTTCCCTCTTGGGGGCTATCTCTCCCTACAGAGGAAGTAGCCTGATCAGCCTCATTCTGCAGTGTATTTCCAAACCTTCGTCCAGTGTTAAACAACGCAGTCCTCTTCTTCTTCTTCTTCTTCAAGAGTAAAGTCTTCAACTCCTGTTGACCCTGGGCTAAGCTCATGACCAGCTCTTGAAACTGGGCGTTCTGGGCTTGGAGGGCCTTGATAGCTTGTTCGGTACTAGGCTCGGAAGACATGATGATTGAGTGCTGAAATAAACAGCGAAGAAGATTAAGCAACCTGTAGAAGAAGGATACCTATTATGCATATGATGCAATGAGATGCGTATGATTTATGTTTTCAAAGACAATCGGGATTCAACTTTGTAGACAAAAAGGAAACACACTTCATTAGATTCAAACTTTTAATTGTTCAACAATTTGCCCTTAGGCATTACAAGAATGAAAATAACTGAAAAGGAAATAAAGGTTGTAAAAGAAACATCCAAAGCCCATCAATGCTCCCATGGCCTCCTCTTATCAGTACGGATATAGTCGTTCAGGATCCGCTCCTCCTCCAATTGCTTAGTCAGCTTCTGGATCTTTTGTTCCTGTTCGTTGAACTTTTCCCGATAATAATCCCGTTCTTCCTGTAGCTGCGCCCAATATCTATTTAGTGTATCAACATCAGTGGGTATCTGAGGAGGGAGGACAGTTGGAGAAACCCCGTCTTCATCAGGAAATTCAAGAATGATAGGCCTGGCAGCTTCGTATGGCATACCTAACTTCTGAGCGCGGATGCGGACCCATCTGCAGTAGGGTTCCATTGGTAGATAAGTCTTCGATCCCAACTCGTGTGGGTAAGCTTTGTGAATTATGTCCCAAGCCTTGATGAATCTACGGTGCAGCTCGTCACTGTCTACCTGAAACTCAAAACTGATGTGAGGCACCAACATCTCATGAGGCCCTGCTCTTCTGGCTCTTCCAAACTGACGGAGAGCTAAACATGGATTATAAGAGATTCCTCCCTGGGTACCGATCAATGTAACATTAGGATATTCTCCGCAACGATCAATAACGGCTACTTCATCCAAACCTCTGAGAGTCCAAATGATGTCATTATCAGTGAGAGACATTAACCTATGAGCCCAGCCTTTTCCTTCTTCATTCTTCAGCACGAACTTAGGGAGGTGCGAAATAAACCACCTCACTAACAAAGGAGCACAACACCATAGAGTTCCACGTCTTCGGGCAGTACGAGCATAGAGCTGTTGCAGGATATCACCCAAGAGAGTGGGTACAGGGTTCCGAGACATGAAGATCCTTATGGCATCGATATTGACAAAGTTATCAAGATTTGGAAACAATACTAGACCATAGATTAAGAGAGCCAGAATGTCTTCGTACGCCTTGAAGTCTAAGTCATTCCAAAAACTATTAGCTTTGCCAACCAGAAACTTAGCCAAAAAGCCCTTAACTCCACTTCTAGTCTCCCAGTTAGCCATTACCTCTTCTTTGGTCAAGGGAAGGGTTGCAGCAATCTCTTCAGGCCTAAGAGTCTTTTCGCAACCAGTGAATGGAGTCTGCTCCAAAACAGGGATACCAAGTAACTCAGAGAATTCTTCCAGGGTAGGGACCAGCTGAAAGTCTTGAAAAGTTAAGCAATGATACAGAGGATCATAAAACTGGACCAGGACACTCATCAGTTGTTGGTCCCACTTTGAAGTGACTAAACCGAGAAGAGAACCATGCCTCTTGATGAAGGAAGTAGTGTTTGGAATCCTATCAACCAACTCCTTGAGCAAAGTAGGTGGTTGAACAAGGTTGAGCCGGATAGTATTCCTACGCACGGGCATCATGATGTCCTACAAAACAGAGCAAAGATGAAACCCTCTTGTCTTTGAAATGGGCCAGTCCTTATGCAGGATGTATGCGATGGTATGATGGTATGATGTTATCATAAAGCACACCACAAGTATTCACAAAGGCAAGCATGATAAGGCACACAAGTCACACAAGACAACCCTTAAAGTTTAGGCCAGCATGAAGTTTAGGTGTTACCCTCTTTTAGTTTCGTTGGTTAAAACCTGTCCTATCAAAAGTAACCGGGTTCTAGAGGATCTCAATATCATTGACTACCCTCAATCGGTCATAACTCCAGCATCACAATCTTTTCTTGCGGCCAGAACCATCGCGAGAGTTTAGCCTCAATGAGTGTAGCATACATCTACTGTTCTATGGCCAAGTTGGGTCAATTTAGGGTTCTAAGGTCGGTTGGTGTTTAATGACTCCTTAGAAGACCCATATTCTCCTCGTTGCAACACAAGGGATATCGGTATAGACCAAGGTGTCACACCAACATAGCCACTGCTTCACCCATGTCGGTCTACGCCGGACATGTCCTTCACAACTTATGCTACCTAAAAGAGGATTCCCCAGATCTGGGTTAGGATCTATGAAACTCCGATGCAAAGCCCACAAATATAAAAGCAAACAAAGCAAGCAATTGAAAACAAGGTGATCTAAGCCCTAAGGTAACCCCACTTTTAAGTTATCCCCAGCAGAGTCGCCAGTTCTGTGATACGGTGGGAGAACTGACTTGGGTTTTGCGTTTTGTTTTCGCAAATGTTTCGGTTGAGCAAGAGTCGCCACCGACTTTTTATTTTATCCTAAGGAAAGGTTAAAAAGCACAGCAAAAAACCTTTGAGATGTTTTCTTGGGTTCGGGGATTAGATTATAGAAAGGGAAGGTATTAGCACCCTTTCTATCCATGGTTATCCATGGGCTCTTAGTTACTTGCTTAGATCACTTGCCTTGTGTTTTCAATTGTTTGAAATGGTGCTTTGTGTGTGGGTTTGAAAATGTTTTGAAAAGAGGCCAATGTGGTGGAAACCTTTGTAATGATTCATGTTTGAATGTATACAAAAGTGTACTTATATTTTGAAAAGTTTTCAATGTTTTTTTTGAAAGTTGTTTTGAAAGTGTGTTGTGATGTGTGGTTTTTAAAAAAAATAGGCAAGTGTGTTTGCAAGTTTGATCAAGTAACTAAGAGTTGTCTACCCCTAAATTTACTCAAAGGTTTTTCCTATGTTTTAACCCTTTTAACAATTTTTTTCCACCATTGTATTTGGTGGACAATCTTGTGTTAGGATGTTAACGGGACATGCGCGGGTCATCGTTTAGACCATGATTGCAATGGTGCCAAGTGTCTTTGGACAATTTTTCCTTTAAGGGACTTGATCATTTTTAGGCAACTTTTGAAAGCGTCATCGAGGGACTATGATCATTTGATATTGTTTTGTTTTGCGAAAGAAACTCAACATGAAATATGGCCCATTATTGAAGGCAACAAGTGGAGTAACCCTAGGGGTGCAAGTGTGATTGGTGTTGTCCATTTTCATGCTTTATTATCTTTGAATTAGGTCAAGCTATTTGTTTTTTTTTTGCATACAAACCCTAAGTCTATCATGACATATTTAGAAAGCTTTAAAATGCGGAATTTAAAGTCCTAAATTATTACAAAATAGTCATGGGGATGGGGGTACAAATGTTCAAATGGGGATGAGACTTTAATAGGAGAATGGTATCCCAATATTTACAACCAAATCAAATCAATCGCAAATGTAATATGTATCAATGTATAGGAATAAGTAAATGTGTATGTGTAAATGTATTTGTGTAAGTGTATGATTTATTTACAAGTGAAATAAAAAGGTTAATTTTGGATAATTTCATGTTTAGGGCAAAACCCTAATTTTTGCTAAATAAAAAGTATTTATTATTTATTATATACAATATTTATTAACTATATAAAAAATAAATAAAAAGGAAGTATATTGTAAAAAAGTGATTTTTGAGGTCAAATATTAATAAAAATAAAAATGTATTATTTTTGTATTTTTATCCTAAATATTCTAATAAATATAAGTATTTATATTATATATTAAATATATTAAATATATACAAAAATAAAAATATTTATTATTTACAAAAAAAAGTATGTTTTTTTAGAAAATGTTTTCAAAAGATAAAATAAAATAAAATCAGAAAATAAAATGTATTTTGTATTATTTTTTAGTATTTCAAATAAAAGTATATATGTTATTTTATATGTATAAATTCAAATAAAACAAATAAAATACAAATAAAATGCAAAAATGGTTGAAAAATATTTTTAATATTTTTTATGTTTTGACAAAAAATAAACAAGTCAGAAACAAAAAGAAAAAATCAAAAATGATAAAAATAAAACACAATGGGCCAAGGAGGTGTATGTGGAAAAGTGTGGTGTAAACAGAAAAACAAAACAGGCCCAGCCCAAAGAGGCTTCTTCAACCTCCAGCAATATGTTTGAAACACAGAAAAACGCGCGTTTTCCCTTATCCCTGCTATCTTCTGATTCCTTGATTTTCAACAAAAACTCACAACAACAATGTTATAGAGCATCATGTCACGATTCTAAACATGTAAAGAAGTTGTTCTAACTCTCAGAAATGAGAGAGAATTTCTTCTCCCCCAATTTTTAACCTAACTTTTTTCTAATGTTCAGGTCCCAAATTCTCTCAGTACACACAACATAAATGAAAAGTAATGATATGGGTAGATTCAGGACCATGAGTAGGACATAACTTCTTCACAAACCTAAGCCTAGATATGCTTGGTTAGAGAGATAGAAGTTCAAACTTTTACCTGTTCAGCTTGAATCGTGTGCAACAATGGAGGCACTTCCAATGGAATGTGAGGACTTGTACAACTTGCTTGAGGTCCAAGGATGCTCCTACAATGCTTGGTGTGTCTTGAATCTTACTGAAATGAGCTATGTAACTCAACCTGCACAACTGAAAAAATGAAAATGGTGAACTTGGTTAGAGGTGTTACAGTCTGCAGCTAGGGCTTGGGATAGCTTGTATGGATGTTATGGAATGTGTTTGAGCTGGTTTGGATGAAAACACACGAAGGAAATGAACTGACCAAGTCAATCTGCAACAGGGACTCTGTTTTGCAGAAAAATGGTGTTTCTGTGGATGAAGGAATATTAGGGATGGTTTGGTCGTGTTTCAGGGTAGTTAGGGAGTATGAAGTGTGTGGAGAAAGTTTGTTTTAGTTCTTGCTTGCAGGAATGTAAGTTGTGATCAGTTTTGCTAAGTTTCTTCCTAGATAAGCAAAAGTTGTCCAACTTGATTATAGGCTCATGCAGGCCCCTTAAACATGCTGCAAAGTTTGTTCTTGATCAGTGGGATATGTCCACACATTTGTGCCTCAGAGATTTCTTTGTACTTCAAAGATATGAGAACTTGACATAAAGTTGATCTTTTCAAAAATGGCTAAAATGCTTTTTTCCATTTATGGCTTAATCTTGTATGTAATAGTTAAACACACAAAGTAAGACTTGAACACAAAGGATATGCATTAAATTATTGAGTAAGAATGGGATTAGAGGCCTGTAATCTAGCTTGTGCAAGCTGACTTGAAAAATGCAAAGTGTTATGCACATGAAATTGGCCATGAACAAAGTGACTTTTGCCCATATTGACAAATTCGATTCTCCCTAATCACAAGGGTGTTTGAAAAGTTCTTGGACAATTTTGAAAGCTTGGAATGTGTACTACAATCCATCTTTGTAATGCAAGTTGAAATTTCAAGTGGAAGCATGTGAAAAGTGGCCATGAAGTTGGGCAAAAATCCTGCCTAAAATAGGTCAAAAATTTTCTAAGTCAAGAATGTTTTGCACCCCTATTCCAAAAATCATAACTTGATCTACAAGCTTCTTTTGAGGAAACTTTGTGAATCAAAGTTGTATATTTTGAAATGGACTATAACTTTCATGTTTTGAGTTTTGTTTGAATCCAAATATATCTTGATGAAAAAATGGGACAAAGTTAGGAAAAAAATTAGGAAATTTCATAACTTAGAAAAATTCTAAGTTATGAAATTTCTTCATTTCAAATCCTAATTTGTAATTTTTGGTTTCTTGATGAACAAGTTTCATAATTTGACATGTCTTGATGAAAAATGAATCTTGGCACTTGATTTTGACCAAAAAGTCAAAGTTTGACTTTTCAGTATACAGTCAAATTTTGCTCAGTTGACTGGAAAATTATCTGTCAATCTTGTGCATTTGGGATCTTTTGAACTTGTTGAATGTTTCAAGACCATGCCATTGAGTCCTTGAGTCCATTATGTGAGCTTGGTTTGCCATTGGCTAGGTCAAACAGTCAAAAATTGCCTTTGTGCAGTCAAAACCCTAAAAATGACCATTTTGCCCTTTTGGTGATCTGATCAAATTTCCTGTGGAATTGTGATCCAAACTTGACCAAATGGTTCATACGAGTTCATAATATTGATGTGGGTCAAAAATCACGAGGTTTGACTGTCAATTGACCACAGTTGACTTTTTCCCAATACAATTGATTTCTAGGTCAACTGTCCAATTGACTGGGCAAAGATTGGAATCAAGGCTTGAAACTTGGTATGGATAAACTTGTGAGTTTAACATGAAGCATGAAAGTCACTTTGGTCCTTTTAGGTCAAAACATCTTTGTGCAAACTCAAACCCTAATTTGGGTCAACAGTGCAAGGAGGGGTCTTGAGCAGAGCAAATCCTAACTTGATCTTGAGCTCCAAGGGTCTTGTGGTGAGAAAATATTGAGGAACTGGGAGGGAAAATTTTGGCGTACAACAAAAGTCTGTGAACCAACTTTGATCTAGATGTCCACCTTCCCATGTACCATTCTTTTGGAACTAACAAAAGCCCTCACCACAATATTGATGGGTTTCAATGTAAGTCCTTCACAATCCAATCTGTCTAAGGCACCCTTGGGTAGAACATTCAGAGACGAACCCGTATCAACTAATACGTGAGCCAAAGTAGTTCCCCTGCACTCGATAGAGACATACATGGCATTATTATGTTTTCTTCCCTTAGGAGTTAAGTCAGCATCGGAAAATCCCAGTCCATTATCAACAGTCAGACTAGCAACCCAATTCTCAAATCAGTCGGTAGAAGTCTCTTGTGGCGCATGAGCAGAATTCAGAAACTTCACCATGGCTTTAGCATGGGCCTCGGAGCACAACAACAAAGCTAGCATTGAAATCTTCGAGGGGGTCTACCCCAATTGTTCCATAACATTATAGTCACTTTTCCGTATAATCTTCAAAATTTCCTCCATTTCTTGCTTGGAGGCCTCAGGAATGGCTTCTTTCGGTTCCTCCTTCCAGGAAGGCTCACCCAATACCTCTTTGCTACGAGCCTCAGTTGACTCAGCAGCAGGAATGACAACAGGAGTAGCAACAGTGTTTGGAGATATTTCAGGAGAGAAAATCCTCCTGCTTTTAGTAATCTTATTGGTACCAACAATATTGTCAATGTTAGGATCAGTATCTTCAGTAACTTCATTCTTGATAGCCAATAGGTCTTGCTTGACGCCATGGTAATAGACGTTAGCTCCATAATTCCAAGGAACAACCTTGCAAGAGGAATATGGTATTGATCCTGGAGAGGTGCTGATCAGGGGAGAAACTTTAGGGTTAGCCGTAATCCTTAAAGGACCTTTGGAGGAGACCCTTGTAGGATTATTGGAAATGGTAATAATTGATACGTCTCCGCATCTTACATCGTTACATGAGTTTTCCATAGATGAAGTCCTCTCAAATAGGATTTCCCTGGCGTTCATCAGGCGTTAAACACTTATCTTCAGCAACATACAACCATTGGGAAGGGATGCACAAAGGTGACAACCTTCATCACAACCTGGAAATAAATCGACTCATAATAGATTCTTCTTAACAACTAGAAGAGGAGTAGTCAATTCACCCATAGAAGAAACAAACAGAACATCATCAACAACATTGATACCCTTGTCATGCTTGGGCATTAGTGCAGTTATTACATTGGGAGTCTCAGGAGGGTCAAATTCAATCTCCTTTACATAAATAAGGTGTTGGACTTTATTCTTCAGAGCCCAACAATCATTCGTATCATGCCTCGGACTGTTGGAGTGGTAAGCACACCGTGCATTTGGATTGTAACGGGGAGGGGTAGTGTTTGGGTTTTGGGGAGGATCCTTCAGAGTGACCAAGTCAGCCTTCACCAAATGCTGCATTTCCTGAGACATAGGCATGTTAATTCTGGTGAATTATCTTCTAGGCACATCTTGCCTGTGCTGATTATTTTGTCGTTGAGCTGGAGAAGGGTTGGAGATCATTACAGCTCCTATTGTTGGACGTAATTCAACTTTACCATGATTTCTTTGACCATAGGCAGCACTGACCTCCCTATTTCCACTGAAGGACTTCTTCACAGTACTTGAAGATGCGGCCCCTTGGATTTTACCACTCTTGATACTAGCTTCCACTCGTTCTCCTGTCAATATCAGCTCGATGAATCAGGTTGAAGATATTCCAATCAAATGGTTGAAAAATGTGCCCGTCAGAGTACCCAAGAACATATCTACCAACTCCCTATCAGACAGGGGAGGTTGGACTCTACCTGCAAGATCCCTCCACTTTATGCATAATATTTGAAACCCTCACTAGAACCCATAGACATGCTTTGGAGTTACGTACGGGTTGGAGCGAGGTCAGCATTATATTGATACTGCTTGTAAAAAGAAGCAGACAAATCTTCCCAATTACAGATATTGGTTCCTTCCAGTTGATAGAACCATTCTAATTGTATTCCTGACAAACTCTCCTGAAAGAAGTGAACCCATAACTTCCTATCAGCTATATGAGGCTGGATCTTCCTGACGTAAGACCTCAAATGAAGCTTGGGACATGAAACACCGTCATATTTTGCAAAAGTGGGAAATTTGAATTTTTGTGGGATGACCACTCCTGAGACCAACCCTAGCTCTTCAAAGTCCAAACCAGGTGCCCTATGAATCTCCATAGCATTGAGATGATCCTCCAGCTATTTATACTTGTCATCAGCAGGAGGATATTATTCCTCTTAGTAGTCTGCTTCCTTTTCATCAGTCCTCAGGCTGTGATCTTCTTCTTTCGTCTTATTAATATCCTCTTCCTGATTATCCCCTTCATTTGACGGGGTTGCAAATTAAAGAGCTCGCTTGGCTAGTCCTCTAAACCTTCTCCCTATGTTCAGGATGGAAATTAGTTTCTTTGCCTTCTTCGTCTTCTCTTTAACAATGAGAGCTTTCAGATCTTCCTGTCCTTTAGCCAGAGCCAGGAACATCTGTTGGAATTGAGCGTTATGTGCTTAAAGATCCTTAACAATTTGTTAAGAGCCATTTCTTTTTGCTGAAATAAACAGCGAAAAGATAAAAAACCTATCTTGAAATACTTGCTTATGTAATGATATGTATGACATGTTTATGCGATGTTTTCAAGGACCTCATAGGATTTTAACTCTTTTAATCAAAACAGGACCAAATATTTTTATTAGTAAGTTCAAATGAAACAGAAGTTTACAAAGAAATAAAAATTAAAACTTCTAAAACTTCTAGGTTTCCCATGGACGCTTCCTTTTTGTGTTGATATAGGCATTAAGGCTCTACTCCTCGTGAAACTGCTTCATCAGTTCCAACACTTTCTTCTCACTAGCATAGAATTGAGCTTCAAAGGTACCTCGTTCTTCCTTGAGTTGGATCCAAGACCTTTGCAGTTCTTCAATGTTTGTTGGCATGTCAGGATGAAGAAAATGCGAGACTCATCCTCTTGAGCAATAGGCTCTAAGATCACCGGTAAGATGACGGGATATGGCATCATAAGACTTTGGGAACCATCTCGCACCCATTTGAGGTAAGGTTCCAAAGGGATGGAATTCTTATGCCCTAAAGTTTTACCATCAGTCTTCTTAACCATGCCCCAAGCTCGTATGAACCTCTAATGATAACCTTGCAGATCACTGTCGTAGTCGAACACAATACCCTGGATGAGCATATCATGAAAACCATCTCTTCGTGCATACCCAAACTGACATAGGGCTAAAGAATGGTTGTAAGTGATGCCTCCCCTAATTCCCAGGAGTGGAACATTAGGAAACTCTTCACAGCGGTCAATAATAGAGATATCTTCTTAAGAGCGAGAACACCAATAGATATCAGAGTGAGAAAGAGACATCAACCTTTGAGACCATCTTAAGCCTAACTCATTCTTCATTACTGGTCGAGGAAGGTGCGAAATAAACCACCTATAGAGAAGAGGTATACAACACATAAGAGTTCCTTGCTTCTTCACAGTACATGTATGGAGAGAATGTATGATATCCCCGAGCAGTGTAGGCACTGGATTATGAGTAAGGCAAATCTTGATGGTGCTCACATCTATAAGTTGGTCTGGATTAGGGAACAATACCAACCCATAGATCAAGGGGGCCAAGATATCCTCAAAAGCATGGAAACTCATAGCATCTAGGAATACCTGAGCTTTATCTATCAAAAAAATTGCAAGAAGACTTTAACCCCACTTCTCAATTCCCATTTGGATTCAATGTCAGATGGCTCCAAGTGTAGGGTTGTGGAAACATCTTTAGACCTTGGATCCTGTTCTAAACTTGTGAAGGGAATCTGCTCCAATATATGCACTCCAAGTAGTTTAGAAAGTTCTTCTAACGTGGGAACCAAATGATAATCGGGGAATGTGAAGCAATGATGTTTAGGATCAAAGAACTAAAATAAAACGCTCATCATACCCTCGTCAAAACCGGTAGTAACCAAACTGAGAAAGTAAACATGTCTTTTCTTGAATTGGGAACTTTTAGGAACCTTTGAGACTAATTCCCTAAGTTTGGAAGGTATTCCTACGAAGTTGATCTGGATGGTATTTATGCGAGTGAAATCCATGACCTACAAACAGAGAAGAGATAAATCCCTAGGTCCTTAAAATGGTTAGTGCAAATGATATGTTATGATGTTCATGATGTTATCTTTATGCTTAAAACAAAGCAGCAAACACAAACAAGTCACACAAAGACCTTAGGTTTAAAGGCTTGCATGAGGTCTATAGGTAAGTACCCTTTTGACGTTTAGGTTGCTCAACCTGTCCTAGCAATAGTAATCGGGTTCTAGGGATCTCATATCATTGACCTTTCTCTCAGGCATTGTTTCAGCTCAAGCATCTAAATTGCGGCCGAAATATCCCAAAAGTGAAATCTCAATGAGTGTAGCATCGAGTATCAACAAACTTCAGTTTGCACCAAAGCCGACTATCTCACTACTTTTTAATGGCTATGATGAGACAATTTAAGGTTCTAAAGGTCAGTTAGCGTTTAATGACACTATGTTGAAGCCTAATGTTATCCTTGACTGACTCAAGGAACATTAGTACAAGCTAGAGTATCACACTCACATAGCTATCATATCATCCATATTGGTCTATGCCGTACAACCTCTATGATTTATTTCTACTTACCTAAAAGTGTTCCCTGATCCACGTGTAGAATCTTTAACAGTAACCCAAACATAAACCAAAAAGATAAAGCACACAAATCAAACAAGTAAAGAAATTTAAAATATAATTTAGCTCTAAGGTAACCCCACTTTAAGTATTGTCCCCAGCAGAGTCGCCAGTTTTGTAATACGGTGGGAGAACTGACTTTTACTGGTTTTGCATTTTATCGTAATGTTGCGGTTAGCAAGAGTCTCCACTGACTTTTTTTTATCCAACAAAGGAAAGGGTGAAAAGAACAGGAAAGACCCTTCGAGATTATTTTCTGAGTAAGGGGGGGGGTAGGTTATGGAAATGGAAGGTGTTAGCACCCGTTCCATCCGTAGTTATCTACGGGCTCTTAGTTGCTAGCTCGCTTTGAAAATTCTTTTTTGTATAAGTGTGTTTTGAAGATATTTTAAAAAGACGCCTTAGTGCGAAGAACTTTGTAATGTTTCTCATTTATGCGAGAATGTATACAAAGTGTTTTCATGTCTTTGAAAATGTTTAGAAAAAAGTTTGTGTGTGTATAAAAACTGTTTTGTTTGAGCAAGCAACTAGGAGCTATCTACCTACTCGAAAGGTTTGTTCTTTTCCTCTTTCCTTTAGACATTTGTTGTACCCTAAAATTTGCCCTCTCATTTCTCAAAGAATCACCCTGGACCCTCAGGTTTGCTTCCATCCAAGTCCAAGCTTTGAATTACAAATTTTCCAAGCAAGTCATTCACAAGGGCAAAATGGTCATTTGCACACTGAAAAGTCAAAGTTTGAATTTTGGATCAAAAATGAAGTTTCAAGAATCATATTTCATCAAGACAAGTTGAAATATGAAGTTTGTTTCATCAAGAAATTCAAAAGTAAAAATTACTTTGGAAAGGTCAAAATTCTAAATACTTAGAATTTTTCTTAGTGCTTAAGAAATATGACAAGCTCAGAACTTCTGATCAGATTATCACCATGATGCAAGCTGATTCTGGAATAACTTCTAACTCAAGAGTTTTAGATCCCAATGAGACGTAAAACACTGCAGAACAGTACTTCTTTTAGAAATGCTGGGATTTCAAGTTACACATCCTCAAAGTCACGTCCCTGAAACTTAAACACTTAGTAAATTCTGAGCATTTTCAAATTAGAATTTGTTTACAACTTCTGGGCCAGTTTTTACATAGGTTCAGTCATAAGTTGCAAGAGTAACTCAAAGAGGGCTTATAAAGCATGTCATAAGTTATCTGGAAAGTCTGAGAACTCGCTCAGAACATACTAGAGCAAAGAGATTTAAGGATCAGAAGTTGGATGTTTGTTCTAAGTTACGCTGATGCTGAACTTCTGACCCATAATTAAGCTATTATGCATAATATCACAGTGCAGGATTTCTGGTTTAATAAATCTCATCATCATTTAATGCTCACAACCACTTTTGAGTTTTTATCCAAAGTATTTCCCCACGTGTGACATAGAAGTACATTGTTGTCCTTGAAAAAGCAAACTTTTGTACAAGAGTATGCTGGGACCATGCTTTGCTTTTGCTCCTAAGGGTACTTTTCCTTAATTCATGCTTACAAATCCATCTTAGGCACAGCTAAAAGCTTCTAACCACCATACTTGTTTATCTTACTTCAAGAACAAGCCAACACGCTAGCATGATGGTGGTACTTTTGACTTCTCCAAGCTACAAAATTCGTGCCTATAAATTGAACTTCATTTGCAACTGTGAAGGGGCCGGAAGAAAAGATTGAAAAGGAAAAGCTTTGAAACCTTGCTAAAAATTCCAGGAATCCGAAACTGCAAACACAAATACAAAATCTTCTAGTTTTTGACTCTTGCTTTCAAACGCCAATTTCCTTCAAGTGTTTCTTAACCAAATCATCCATACAGTTTCCGATATACACTTAGCAGTTGTCCTAACTTCTATTTTCAGACTGTAACACATTCTCCATCAGTCTCTACCTCAAAAAGTCAGGACTTTACTTCTTGGCTGTTCCAGAATTTTCCAGCCACTCATAGCCCAAGTTAAAGGTTGTTCCAACTTGCTGAGCACGCGAGGAGGCTGATCAGAATATTACAAGCAGTCAAAACATTTTCCAGCTGTAAGGTTAGTTTTTGTTGACTCTCATCATATCACTTAAGCATTGTTAGACTTGCATGTTCAAAATACAATGTAGACATCCTAATTCTGATGATGTACATATTCATTACGTTTCATGTATTTTCTGCCTAAGTAGGGAGAATATCAGTTTAGAACTTCTTAAGGAAACTAGGATTAGCAGATACATACTTTTTCCTGATTTTCAGTCTTGACTCTTTTTTATGTTTCTGAAACCATGATGGAAACCTGCCATAATTGTTATGTTTGTGTTTTCTGTTCTGTTGAGAGTTGACTAAGCTGTAGATATTCTGATTAGCATGGAGAAAGAAATGGAGTTCATCATCAGAGTTTACTTTGTGATACATATTTATGCTTTTGCTTCTGATACCGGATGTACAGCCACCCCAGTGGTAGACAGTGTGTGCGCATAAGACATTAGTGCTAAGGGTCCTGGGTTCTAGCCCCAGAAGCATCTTTTTTTAGATTTATTTAGTGACATTTTCACCCATTAATCTGTCAAACAATATTCCTAAATCATAACTTCTAGATATCCTTACCCAATAGCATTATCACCTCACTCTCTCAAACAGCCAGAACTTTTGATTTGCTAGTGACATTATAACTTCTAGATTCCCAATTGTACCTGAGTTTCTAGACTCCCTCAACAATCAGAACTTCTAGGTTTTCCTTTGTTTCCAGTAACCTCAGAACTCGGTGTACCAAGGCCCATAACTTATGACCTTATACTTTCCTACTAACATTTTCTCTCTTGCAGCGTATCAGAGTCAGAACTTTTGTTCCTTCTCGTTTCAACAACGTGCTTATTCTGACCCCCTTTTCTCTTATTCATCTTATTTTAGCTTTAATAACCAAAACACCAAAAACATTTTATATTCACATACTTTATTTGATCCCTTTTAAAACTCAAAGATAAAAAATGTTTTCTTAAGCAAACTTATTTCTTTTTTTTTATAACAAAAACAAAACTAGTCCATTTTTACATTTCTTGTACATTATTTCAATATGGTTGTAATAGATAACTAGGACTTTAATTTCTCGCAATCCCCATTGTAAATTTGTACACCCCATCGCTTAAATAATGTAATAGTGTAGGAATTTACTTTTCCGCGTTTTTATTGCTTTCATATATTGCTAGTAATTAGGTGTGTATGGCAAGATAAAAACAACAAATAGACAACCCAAAAATCAAAGACTAAATGCATGCAATCAAATACCCTTTGCGCACATGCACTCCTTAGAGTAATCCCACTTGTTTCCTATCAAAAAATAGTCATGTCCCTCGAACATGGGTGTTTTAGCAAAGACCCTCGATAAAAGATCCTAGTCCCTTGATGACCCTCGATGTTTCCTACGGTAAACGATCTAGTCCCTAAACTATATTGCTAAAACGTCCCATAGGTTGCCTTCTATGACTATACAAACGTCATACGCCCGTACCTTCACATCCAATGATGGGGGCTTCTTACTAAAACAATGGTAAGATAGTAACATCTAAAGGAGGAGGAAAATAACATTTAAGACCTTTTGAGTAGGTAGATTCGCTCCTAGATGCTCGCTTGCTCACAAAAAAAACATTTTATACACCCACATTTTCGTTTTGAAACATTTTTCAAAAGTTAACACTTTGTACGCGTTCTTATAGAAACGAGAGCCATTACAAAGACACCTTTTCAAAATCACTTTCAAAAACACATTCCACAAATACCTCTTTGAACTATTTTTGAAACAACACTTTGTACGCGTTCTTATAGAAACGAGAACCATTACAAAGATTTTTTCAAAATACTTTCAAAAACACACACCACAAGTACACATTCAAATAAAAGTAAGTGATCTAGCAAGCAACTAAGATCCCATAGATAACTACGGATGAAAAGGGTGCTAATACCTTCCCTTTTCATAATCTACCCCCCGAACTCAAGAAAACTTCTCTAAAGGTCTTTCCTGTTCTTTTCAGCTCTTCCTTTTGGATAAAAGAAAAGTCGGTGGCGACTCTTGCTATCCGCAACATTTGCGATCAAATGCAAATAACCAAGTCAGTTCTCCCACCGTATCACAGAATTGGCGACTCTGTTGGGAATATGAACTTAAAAGTGGGGTTACCTTAGGACTAGATCACCTTTACTTGCTTTCTTTGTTTGACTTGTATGCTTTACATTTCGGTTCTTTGTTTGGGCTTGAATCCTCTACCCAGATTTCAGATACCTTATAGGTAAGTAGCATTACATTATGGAAACTGTGCGGGGTATACCGATATGGTCTAAGCAATAGCTACGTTAGTGTGACATATTTATGGGTACTGGTAGCCCTTGAGTAGTCAAGGAGAATACGGGGCCGCTGAGTGATGTCATGAAGCACTAATTGACTTTTAGAACCTTTACTTAACCAACTTGGCCATTAGGACATAGTGAGATGACCGGCTTTGGTGCAGTCCGAAGTTGGTAGATACTCGATACTACACTCATTGAGGTTTGGCTTTTTGGGATATTTCGGTCGCCGTGAAAGAGGCTTGCGTTGAAACAATGCCCGAGAAGACAAATCACTGATATTGAGATCCCTTAGAACCTAGTTACTATTACTAGGATAGGTTGAGCCAACTAAACTTCAAGAGGGTACTTACCTATAAAACCTCATGCAAGCCTAAACCTAAGGATTTGTTTGATTTAACTTGTGCATATGATTGTACATAACATCATGACATCATGCCATAACATTTTAAACTAACCATTTCAAGGATCTCGAGATTCATCTTTGTTCTGTTTTGTAGGATATGACTCCCACTCACAGGAACACAATCCAAGTCAACCTTGTACGAGTACCTTTTTAGCTCAAGGATTTAGCATCAAGGGTCCCTGAGAATTCTCCGTTCACCAAAAGGCATGGACGACTTCTCAACTTGGTTACCTCGAGCTTTGATGTAGACATGATGAAGGTGCTTTTCCAGTTCTTTGACTCGTTGCACCATTGCTTTACCTTCCCCGATTACCAGCTTGTACCAACTATGGAAGAGTTCTCTTAGCTCTTGGGGATTCCTATCCTCGATCAACTACCTTTCAACGGTACCAAAAGAAACCCAATCCCTGAAGAGGTTGCCCGAGCTTTGCACTTGCAATAATCCGATGTCATGGCTAATTGGGAAACAAGAAGTGGTGTCAAAGGGTTCTTAGCCAAGTTCTTACTGGAAAAAGCTCAAGATTGTTGGAACAACCTGGATTTACAAGCTTTCAAAGAAATTTTGGCTCTTCTCATATATGGGTTGGTACTATTTCCAAATCCTGACCAACTTATAGATGTGAATGCTGTTAAAATCTTTTTATCTCACAATCCGGTGCCTACTTTGTTGGGAGATATCTTGAATTCTATCCATACTCGCGCCATGAGGAAAAGAGGAACACTCATGTGTTGTACTCCTCTGTTGGATAAATGGTTTGTTTCGCATCTTCCCCGATCCATTGTGAAGAATGAGCAAGGTTTGAGGTGGTCCAACAGGATGATGTCACTCAGGAATTCAGATATCTATTGGTGTTCTCGATCCTTGGAGGACATTACTATCATCGATCATTGTGGGGAATTCCCTAATGTTCCTCTGTTTGGAATTAGGGGAGGCATCACTTATAACCCTTGTTTAGCTCTGCGACAGTTTAGGTTTGCACGAAGAGATGGTCCACATGACGCTCTCATCCAAGATGTAGTGTTCGACGATGAAAGTGGCGATCAAGACTACCGTCGGAGGTTCATAAAAGCTTGGAGGATGGTAAGCAAGGTGGAAAGTAGGATATTGGGGCACAAGAATTCCATTCCCCTTGAGCCTTACCTTAGGTGGGTACGGGCTCGCGCTCAGAGTCTCGCAATGCCTTACCCCTCCATTCTCCCAGTTATCATAGAGCCTGTTGTTGAAGGAGATGTCCCGTACATTATCCTTCATCCCAAAATGCCTACCTCTCTCGAATACTTACAAAGGGATTGGATCCAGCTTAAGGAAGAAAGAGACACTTTCGAGGCCCTATTCTACGCCAGTGAGAAGAAGGTTCTAGAACTCATCAGGCAGCTTCATGAAGAGAAGAGTCTGAACGCCTACATCGCACCAAAGAGGGCGCGCTCAACTTTTTTGTCTTAGGAGTTTTGTATTTTATTTCTTTCATTATAAGCCCAAAGAGGAATAATGTAGTCAAACTTGGATTTATTAATATAACATGTGTTCCTTTTTGTCTAAAGCAAATTTAAATCCCTAACTTCCTTAAAATCATTTGCATATGCATCTTCATTCATCATAACACAAACATGTTTCTTACAACAGGTCTCCTTATCTTTCTACTGTTTATTTCAGTGAAATGGATATTAAACAAACTGTAAAAGATCTTCAGGCGCAGAATGCTCTATTTCAACAAATGTTCTTGACTCTAGCAAAAGGACAAGAGGAGTTGAAAACTCAGCTGATCAAAGAAAAGAAGAAGAAAGCAAAGAAATCTGCCGGTGTTTTGAATCTGGGAAGAAGGTTCCAAGGACCAGCTAGACGGACACCAGACTTCACAACATCATCGGGTGAAGGGGACAATCAAGAAGGAAAAAACAAGGAAGTGACTGACCATCCAGAATCTGAAGAGGAAGAAGAGGTTGATTACTCTGAAGAGCATTATCCTCCAGCTGATGAAAAATACAAACAGTTGGAAGATCGCCTAAATTCTATGGAGATCCAGAGGGTACCAGGATTGGATTTTGAGGAGTTAGGACTTGTCTCAGGGGTTGCCATACCACAGAAATTGAAGGTCCCTACCTTCTCTAAATATGATGGTGTCTCTTGTCCAAAGCTACATTTAAGGTCATACGTCTGGAAAATTCAACCCCATACTGCCGATAGGGACCTATGGGTACATTTATTCCAAGAAAGCTTGTCCGGAACACATTTGGATTTGTTTTATCAGTTGGAAGGGACAAAAATTCGCAATTGGGAAGACTTGGCTTCCGCCTTTTACAAAGAATACCAGTATAATGCTGACTTAGCTCCAACTCAGACACAATTGCAAGGCATGTCCATGGGTACATGTGAAGGTTTCAAAACATATACTCAAAAGTGGCAGGATCTCGCGGGGAGTGTCCAACCCCCTCTATCTGACAGAGAATTGGTGGATATGTTCTTAGGCACACTATCTGGCCCTTTCTTCAAACACCTAATTGGAAGCTCCTCGGATGGATTTACTGGATTAATCATGACGGGTGAACGGGTAGAAGCAGGTATAAAAAGTGGAAAAATTCAAAGAGATGCATCCTCAAGCACAATGAAGGAACCATTTGCTGGGAAGAAAGAGGTTGGTGTTGTGTACCAACAAAGGAATCAAGACAAAACTGAACACCTTCCAACGGTAGGGGCTGTCATGATCTCTAAGCCTGCACCTACTCAACAAAGGAATAGTCAGCCGAGAACAGAAAGGCCGGTAAGACAATTTACCCGGATAAATATGATGCTGTCTCAAGTCTTGCCAAATTTGTTGAGATCTAATCTGGTAACCTTGCGGGAAGCTCCGAAGAATCCCACCACTGCCTCTCCCTGTTACAACCCAAATGCTCGTTGAGCTTACCATTTAGAAAGTCCAGGTCATGATACAAACGACTGTTGGGCTTTGAAAAACAAGGTGTAAGACCTTCTCGAGGAAAAGGAAATTGAATTTGACGCCCCTGAGATCCCAAATGTCATCACTGCTCCTATGCCCAAGCATGGCCGTGGTGTTAACGCCATTGAAGATGATGTATTTGTTACTATTATTGATGAACTCGTTACTCCTCTCCTGACCGTCAAGAGGGACCTGTTGAAGGGCGGTTTATTTCCGAGCTGTGGCAAAGGTTGCCACCTCTGTTTATCTCTACCGACTGGTTGTCATTTATTGAAGGCAGGTGTCCAGTGCCTGATGGATGACAAAGAGATTTTATTTGAAAAGACTCCCGTTCCAACCATTTCTTACAAGGATGTTTCAATAATAACCATTTCCGCCAATCCTCCTAGGGTCTCAACTAAAAGACCCGTCAGGATTACATCCATTCCGAATATGACTCCACTGATAATTACTATGCCAGGGCCAATCCCATACTCCTCAGATAAAACTGTTCCCTGAAACTATGGGGGTGACGTCTATTACCACGGTGTCTAGCAAGATTGGATGGATAATGAAGACTCAATTTTTGAGAAGACTGACCCCGACATTGGCAACATTGTGGGAACTAGCAAAATAACCAGAATTTGAAGAGTGTTCTCCCTTGAGATTTCTCCTCCAAAAGCTGTTACTGGTCCTGTGATCATTCCTACATTTTCCCCTGCTGATACTACTACTACAGTTCCTGTGATTACCCCTGCTGACACCCCTATCACCGAGTCGACCAAGACTCGAGGCAAAGACATTTTGGTTGAGCCTGTCCAGACGAAGGCGCAACCAGTATCTATCCTGGAGGCTTCCAATAAGGAAATGGAAGAAATTTTGAAAATTATAAAGAGAAGTGACTACAATGTAGTCGAACAACTAGGGCAAACCCCTTCAAAGATTTCCATGCTAGCTTTACTGTTGTGCTCTGAAGCTCATGCGAAGGCTTTGGTGAAATTTCTTAAAACCGCCCATGTGCCACAAGAAACCTTTGCTGGCCAATTTGAAGATTGTGTGGCTAGTTTGACAGTAGATAACAGTTTGGACTTTTCTGATACTGATTTAACACCCAGAGGGAGAAAACACAATGATGCGCTGCATGTTTCTGTCGAATACCGAGGCACTACTTTGGCTCATGTCCTGGTAGATACTGGTTCATTATTGAACATTCTGCCTATGAAGGCTTTGGATAGTCTAGACTGTGAAGGTTTGACCTTAAAACCCAACAACATAGTGGTAAGGGCCTTCGATGGTTCGAAGAGAATGGTGCATAAAGAGGTGGACATCCCCATCAAAATTGGTTCTCAGACCTTTGATTCAACTTTCTGCATAATGGACAAGACGAACTTGGATCCACGACGCTGGTGCCGTCACCTCTATGTTACATCAGATGTTGAAATACCCGATCAAGGGGAAGATCATCACTATTCACGGGGAGGAGGAATATATGGTCAGTCACCTGAACTCTTTCAGGTACGTGGAAATGGATGGTGAGTTCATCAAAATTCCGTGTCACCATTTCGAGGAGGTCCCACAAACAGTTGCGACAACCAAGATTGCTACCAAGATTCCAAAAGCTACCGGACCACCATTGAAAATGGCCTCGTTGAAGGATGCTAAAGCAGTGACTGAAAAAGGTGGGTGCACTATCTGGGGTCAACTTCCGAATATTCCTTACAAATCTAGAAAATTTGGTTTGGGCTTCACCTCGGAGGCACAAAAGGTTGTTCGACGAACTCGCGCCGGGGGACACCTTTGCATATCAGCAATCAGGGAGTCACGCGGTGGAAGACGGTGACAGTAATTGTGACCTGGATGAGTGGATCTCCCCAACCGTCAGCAGAGGACTCAACAACTGGGAAGCCAAGGAATTTTTCCCTATTACTTTTATTCAAGAGTAATTGTCTTTCAATTTTCGTCATATTTGTAATAATTAAACAATGTAGATTTTAAAACCTTCTGTCTTACCCGAGGAACAACGGTCCATTTGTGAGGGTTGTTACTTCATCTTCATATGTCATCAATAAATCATGGATGTTTTTGCATGCAAATTTTTATGCTCATTGCTTTTCTCTTTTTAACTTTTATCGTTTTTCAAAGATATTTATGATCTTACACACACTCACATATCAAAATGCAGATCCACATCCACTCAGGATCCCATGGGTAACGATTCTTCTATGGCCTATCATGACTTTGAAAATCCAATATACCAAGCCAAAGATAAAGGTGAGGAAGATTGTGAGGTACCAGGGGAATTAGCAAGGTTATTGCAACAGGAAGAAAGGACCATACAACCCCACGAAGATCCAGTGGAAACGCTTAACTTAGGTACTGAAGAGGACAAGAAAGAGGTCAAGGTAGGTTCCAACTTGGAGCCTAGCGTCAAGAAGCGCTTAACTCAGTTACTACATGACTATGTTGAGGTTTTTGCTTGGTCATATGAAGACCTGCCAGGGCTCGACACTGACATCGTGGTCCATCGTCTGCCGACAAAAGAAGACTTCCCTCCGGTAAAGCAGAAAGTCCGTCGCATGAGGCCAGAAATGTCAGAGAAGATTAAGACTGAAGTCATGAAGCAGTTCAACACCGGATTCTTGGCTGTCACCTCCTATCCATAATGGGTCACCAATGTTGTTCCAGTGCCTAAAAAGGATGGTAAGGTACGCATGTGTATGGACTACAGAGACTTGAATAGGGCAAGCCCCAAGGATGACTTCCCGCTTCCCCATATCGATATTCTGGTTGACAACACCGCACAACATAAAGTATTTTATTTCATGGACGGTTTCTCCGGATACAACCAGATCAAAATGGGACCCGAGGACATGGAAAAAATGACCTTCGTCACACAGTGGGGTGCATTATGTTACAAGGTTATGCCATTCGGGTTGAAGAACGCTGGGGCAACCTATCAGCGTGCCATGGTAGCTCTATTTCACGACATGATCCATCACGAAATAGAGGTTTATATGGATGACATTATAGACAGATCTCAAATTGAAGAAGAGCATCTTGACCATCTGCAGAAACTGTTTGAAAGACTGAAGAGATACAAACTAAGGCTGAATCCAAATAAATGCACTTTTGGAGTAAGGTCCGGTAAACTCTTAGGTTTCGTTGTCAGTGGCAAAGGTATCGAAGTAGACCTTGCAAAGGTAAAAGAAATACAAGAAATTCCCGCTCCTCGCACTGAGAAGGAAGTTATGGGATTCTTAGGAAAGTTGAACTATATCGCACAGTTCATTTCCCATCTAACCGCTACTTGTGAACCAATCTTCAAATTGCTGAAGAAAGATCAAGTGTTGGATTGGAATGACGACTGCCAGGCTGCCTTCGACAGGATCAAATAATATCTTCAAAATCCTCCCGTTTTGATGTCGCCAGTCGAGGGAAGACCTTTAATCATGTATCTAACTATCTTGGAAAATTCAATGGGTTGTGTGCTGGGGAAGCATGACGAGTCTGGCCAAAAAGAGCATGCAATTTACTACCTGAGAAAAAAGTTTACTGACTGTGAAACCAAATACTCACTTCTCGAGAAAACTTGCTGCGCTCTGGCATGGGCTGCTCGCTGGCTAAGACAATATATATTGACCCATACTACCTTATTGATATCCAAGATGGATCCAATTAAATACATATTCGAGAAGCCCGCCTTCTCTGGGAGAATAGCAAGGTGGCAGATGGTTCTGACCGAATACGAAATTCAATACACTACCTAGAAAGCCATAAAGGGAAGTGTATTAACCGATCACCTTGCACATCAGGCTGTGGATGACTATCAGTCCATGAATTTCGAGTTCCCAGATGAAGACATCATGATGTTAGACAATTGTGAAGAACTAAGACCATATGACAGACCTGAACAAGGATCCCGATGGACCATGGTTTTTGACGGAGATTCAAACGCACTCGGCAATGGCATAGGCGCTATGATCATATCCCCTAACGGATGTCATACTCCCTTCACTTCTATATTATGTTTCAACTGTACCAATAATATGGAAGAGTACAAAGCGTGTATTTTGGGTCTCAAAGCTGCCATAGATTTGGGAATCAAGTCCTTAAGTGTATTTGGAGATTCAGCCTTAGTCATCAGTCAGATAAAAGGAGAATGGAACACGAGGCACCCTAATCTCATCCCTTACAAAGAACATGTGTTAACATTAATCCCATATTTTGAAGAAATTACCTTTGAGCATTTTCTGCGAGAGGAAAATCTACTAGCAGACGCGCTAGCAACTATGTCATCCATGTTCAATGTTAGATGGGATAATGAGGCTCCTCAGATCACCATCGAGAGAATGGATGAACCAAATTACTTTCACGAGATCAATACTGATGAAGTAGCGGACAAGGCTTGGTCCCATGAAATTAAGAGATATCTCGAAACCCAAGAATATCCGGAAGGAGCTTTAGTCAACAACAAGAAATTCCTGAGAAGATCCTCTACTAAGTTCTTCCTCAGTAACAGAGTTCTCTATAAACGTAATCACGACTCTACTTTTCTTCGGTGCATGGACAAAAGTGAGGCAGACATGATCATGGCTGATCTACATGAAGGAACTTTTGGCACCCATTCTAGTGGTCACACGATGGCTAAAAAGATCCTACGGGCAGGGTATTCTGGTCTACCATGGAAGCAGATTTTCATCAGTATTCACGAACCTGTCACAAGTGCCAGATCTATGCTGACAAAGTACATGTGCCTCCAGTTCCTCTAAACGTCCTAACTTCTCCTTGTCCATTCGCGATGTGGTCCATTGACGTGATTGGAGAAGTCAAACCTACAACTTCTAATGGACACCGCTTCATCTTGGTTGCCATTGACTATTTCATGAAATGGGTTGAGGAAACATCATTTGCTTCTGTCACCAAGAATGTTATGGCCCGATTGATCAAATAGAACCTTATCTGTCGGTATGGTATTCCAGAGAGGATCATCATAGATAATGGTACAAATCTCAACAATACTATGATCACTGCACTGCGCGTGCAATTCAAGATCTAGCATCATGTCTCTTCTCCTTACCGGCCGAAGATGAATGGCGTTGTAGAAGCCGCTAATAAAAACATCAATAAAATCATACAAAAAATGACAGTAACCTACAAGGACTGGCATGAGATGTTACCATTAGCTCTCCACGATTATTGTACCACGTCGCGTACATCAACAGGGGCAACTCCTTTCTCCTTGGTATACGGCATGGAAGTTGTTCTACCAATTGAAGTCCAAATACCTTCTTTGATAATCATAAAAGATGCATGGTTGAGTGAAGATGAATGGATTCAAACTCGATTTGACCAGTTGAACTTGATTGATGAGAAGAGGCTTACAGCTGTCTTCCATGGTCAGATGTACGAAAAACATATGATCAAAGATTTCAAAAAGAAGGTCAGACGTAAGGCATATCAAGCTGGTGACCTGGTAATCAAGCGTATCCTACTACCACAAGGTGATCCCAAGGGCAAATGGACTCCTACATACGAAGGAACGTTTGTGATCAAGAGCATATTTTCTGGTGGGGAAATGATCTTAACCACTATGGACGGCAAGGATCTTCCACACCTTGTAAACGCGAGCATAGTTAAAAGATACTACGCATAAACAAAGGCCCGTTAGGTCGACTAGCCTAGGAAAAAATCAGGGTATCCCGGCGAACCAAAAGGGTTCGAGAAAAATTAGGGATAAAATACAAAAATAATCTGTACACCCGACAAGCTGAAAACCTAAAAGGGTGGCTTGGGAAAAAAGGATATCCCAGTGGAATGAAAACCCGAAAGGGCGGTCCAGGAAAAAGTTAGGGATTCAAAGCGTATGACTATGTCCCGTTAGATTACCTTACAACTAATCTCCAGCATCAATCGTCAAACTCAAACGGTACTAATCAATCCAATCAGCTTCGTACAAAGCAGTAAATGGACGAGATGCTCAGAGACATGAAGGCTATAGCAGAATGGGAACCCCATGGGATCATTTCACATAGTTACTTTTTCCTTTGTATCAATTTTCATTTTTTACGACGACATTCTCTTAATAGGATGTTCGTCTCTTTGTACAAACACTTATTCTAGTTAATACAAAGATACTCCTTTGAAAGTGTAAAACTATCTGTTTCTTCTTCTAATGTTCTTATTTTGTTTACGGAAATGTTCAACATTTATTTTTGAGCATATGCTTTTAAATGTAATTACTGTTTATAAATGAACTCGTAAAAAAAGGCAAAACTAAACCAGAAAGACAATTACTAATAGCTTTGAGAAATAGGACAACATCTGTGGGCCATTCCATGAAATCCTCGCAGGTACTTTCTCCAGCAGAGGCAGAAGCACAAACACCCTATTGCAGGATCTTTATCATATCCCCAAGGGGACGAAACTTCCTGTTGCCACCTCAAAGATTCCCCAGCAAAAGTCATTCAGTTTCTCAGGATTTTTCAGCAGGATTTCATAAGGCCAACAAGCAATACACGGTGTTTCTCTTCCCCGACAAAGTTTATTTCTATGGTTATGGAAACCCATCCATAAACACTACAACTACGAACAGAACATGAAGACTTACACTCCTCATCCTCAGCAGCAGTTAGGGATTTATTTTCCCTAATCCAAACAACATAGAAGAAAAATAGCTTACATGTGTGTACATCGCATCCATACATCATAAGAATCACTGACACAAATGCATATATCACAATCTCATTGCACTATGAATTTCATACATCATAGCATTACATACAACTAATCCTTCACCTTTTTCAGGAAAGATCAAACCAACAGAAAGTTATTGCCAACAAGACTAGGAAAATATCTATGAATAAATCAATTGTAGATTCCTGAATCAAGACGGGGTGACTATATATATGACCGATTTTTTCTCCATACCACTGCTGGTTCAGTTTAAATATCTCAATGGTTTATCCTGATTCTTTCCTGTAGGCATCTTTTCTAGTTCAGATAAGTCATTCCAAGATTTATTCTGATTCTTCTCCAGACCTCTATTGGTTCAGTTTAAATCTCTCAACAATTTATCCAGATTCTTTCTGGTAGAAATTTCTTCTCCAGACCTCTACTGGTTCAGTTTAAATCTCTCAACAATTTATCTTGATTCTTTCTGGTAGACATTTCTCCTGGTTTAGATAAATCACTCCAAAATTTATTCTGATTCTTTTCCAGTTGAAGTCAAGTTTAGACTTAGTCTAATTTCCATTAACAATCATCTTTGAATGGCATCTTTTAAGCCCATTCCCTACACAATCAACCATGACATCATCAAGTGCAAATTTCGGGGCACTCTAGTGTTCAATCATCTTCAACCTTCAAGTCACGAATGGCAGATTCACCAATCTAACTCTTCAAGCGTAAGAAGATTGAACAGGGGCAGCTGTTGTACCCCAAAATTTGTCCTCTCATTTATCAAAGGATCACCCTAGACCCTCAGGTTTGCTTCCATCCAAGTCCAAGCTTTGAATTACAAATTTTCCTCCACCTTCAAGTCACGAATGGCAGATTCACCAATCTAACTCTTCAAGCGTAAAAGATTGAATAGGGGTAGCTGTTGTAACCCAAAATTTACCCTCTCATTTATAAAAGGATCACCCTAGACCCTCAGGTTTGCTTCCATCCAAGTCCAAGCTTTGAATTACAAATTTTCCAAGAAAGTCATTCACAAGGGCAAAATGGTCATTTGAATACTGAAAAGTCAAACTTTGACTTTTGGATCAAAAATCAAGTTTCAAGAATCATATTTCATCAAGACAAGTTGAAATATGAAGTTTGTTTAATCAAGAAATTCAAAAGTAAAAATTACTTTGGAGAGGTCAAAATTCTAAATACTTAGAATTTTTCTAAGTGCTTAAGAAATATGACAAGCTCGGAACTTCTGACCAAATTATCACCCTGATGCAAGCTGATTCTGGAAGAACTTCAAACTCAAGAGTTTTAGATCCCAATGAGACCTAAAACACCGCAGAATGGAACTTCTTCTAGAAATTCTGGGATTTCAAGTTATACATCCTCAAAGTCACGTCCCTGAAACTTAAACACTTAGTAAATTCTGAGCATTTTCAAATCAGAATTTGTTTACAACTTCTGGGCCAGTTTTCACATAGGTTCAGTCATAAGTTGCAAGAGTAACTCAAAGAGGGCTTACAAAGCATGTCATAAGTTATATGGAAAGTCTGAGAGCTCGCTCAGAACACACTGGAGCAAAGAGATTTAAGGATCAAAAGTTGGATGTTTGTTCTAAGTTGCGCTTATGCTGAACTTCTGACCCAGAATTAAGCTATGATGCATAATCTCATAGCGCATTATTTCTGGTTTGATAAATCTCATCATCATTTAATGCTCACAACCACTTTTGAGTTTTTATCCAAAGGATTTCCCCACGTGTGACATAAAAGTACATTGTTGTCCTTGAAAAAGCAAACTTTTGTACAAGAGTATGCTGGGACCATGCTTTGCTTTTGCTCCTAAGGGTACTTTTCCTTAATTCATGCTTACAAATCCAACTTAGTCATGACTAAAAGTTGCTAACCACCATACTTATTTATCTTACTTCAAGAACAATGCAACACGCTAGCATGATGGTGGTACTTTTGACTTCTCTAACCTACAAAATTCTTGCCTATAAATTGAACTTCATTTGCAACTGTGAAGGGGCCGAAAGAAAAGATTGAAAAGGAAAACCTTTGAAACCTTGCTAAAAATTCCCGGAATCCGAAACTCCAAACACAAATACAGAACCTGCTAGTTTTTGATTCTTTCTTTCAAACGCCCAATTTTCTTCAAGTGTTTCTTAACCAAATAATCCATACAGTTTCTGATATACACTTAGTAGCTGTCCTAACTTCCGTTTTTCACTGTAACATATTCTCCATCAGTCTCTACCTCAAAAAGCCAGAACTTTACTTCTTGGCTGTTCCAGAATTTTCCAGCCACTCATAGCCCAAGTTAAAGGTTGTTCCAACTTGCTGAGCACGTGAGGAGGCTGATCAGAACATTATAAGCAGTCAGAACATTTTCCAGCTGTTCAAAATACAATGTAGACATCCTAATTCTGATGCTGTACATATTCATTAGGTTTCATGTATTTTCTGCCTAAGTAGGGATAATATCAGTTTAGAACTTCATAAGGAAACTAGGATTAGCAGATACATGCTTGTATCTAATTTACAGTCTTGACTCTTTTTTATGTTTCTGAAACAATGATGGAAACCTGCCATAATTGCTATGTTTGTGTTTTCTGTTCTGTTGAGAGTTGACTAAGCTGCAAATATTCTGATTAGCATGGAGAAAGAAATGGAGTTTATCATCAGAGTTTACTTTGTGATACATATTTATGCTTTTGCTTCTGATACCGGATGTACAACCACCCCAGTTGTAGATAGTGTGTGCGCATAAGACATTAGTGCTAAGGGTCATGGGTTCTAGTCCCAAAGCATATTTTTTTAGATTTATTTAGTGAAATTTTCACCCATTTATATGTCAGACAATATTCCTAAATCATAACTTCTAGACAGCCTTACCCAACAACATTATCACTTCACTCTCTCAAACAACCATAAATTCTGATTTGCCAGTGACATTAGAACTTCTAGATTCCCAGTTGTAACAGAGTTCCTAGACTCCCTCAACAACCATAACTTCTAGGTTTTCCTTTGTTCCCAGTAACCTCAAAACTTGGTGTACCCAGGCCCAGATCTTATGACCTTCTACTTTCCTACTTACATTTTCTCTCTTGCAGCGTATCAGAGTCAGAACTTCTGTTCCTTCTCGTTTCAACAACGTGATAATTCTGACCCCCTTTTCTCTTATTCATCTTATTTTAGATTTAATAACCAAAAACACAAAAACATTTTATATTCACATACTTTATTTTATCCCTTTTAAAACTCAAAGATCAAAAATATTTTCTTAAGCAAACTTATTTCCTTTTTTTTTTAACAAAAACAAAACTAGTCCATTTTTACATTTCTTGTACATTATTTCAATATGGTTGTAATAGATAACTAGGACTTTAATTTCTCGCAATCACCATTGTAAATTTGTACACCCCACCCCTTAAATGATGTAATAGTGTAGGACTTTACTTTTCCGCGTTTTTATTGCTTTCATATATTGCTAGTAATTAGGTGTGTATGGAAAGATAAACACAACAAATAGACAACCCAAAAATCAAAGATTAAATGCATGCAATCAAATACACTTTGCACACATACACTCCTTAGGGTAATCCAACTTGTTGCCTATCAAAAAATATTCATGTCCCTCGAACATGGGCGTTGTAGCAAAGACCCTCGATAAAAGATTGTAGTCCCTCGATGAACCTCGATGTTGCCTTCGGTAAACGATCTAGTCCCTAAACTATATTGCTAAAACGTCCCATAGGTTGCCTTCTATGACTATACAAATGTTACACGCCCGTCCCTTCACATCCAATGATGGGGAGTTCTAACTAAAATAATGGTAAGATAGTAATATCTAAAGGAGGAGGAAAAGAAAATTTAAGACATTTTGAGTAGGTAGATTCGCTCCTAGATGTTCGCTTGCTCACAACAAAAAAATTTTATACACCCGCACTTTTGTTTTGAAACATTTTTCAAAAGTCAACACTTTATACGCGTTCTTATAGAAACGAGAGTCATTACAAAGACACCTTTTCAAAATCACTTTCAAAAACACATTCCACAAACACCTCTTTGAACTATTTTTGAAACAACACTTTGTACCCGTTCTTATAGAAATGAGAACCATTACAAAGATATTTTCAAAATAATTTCAAAAACACACACCACAAGTACACATTCAAACAAAAGCAAGTGATATAGCAAGAAACTAAGAGCCCGTAGATAACTACAGATTAAAAGGGTGCTGATACCTTCCCTTTTTATAATCTACCCCCCGAACTCAAGAAAACTTCTCTAAAGGTCTTTCCTATTCTTTCCAGCCTTTCCTTTTGTATAAAAGAAAAGTCGGTGGCGAATCTTGCTATCGGCAACATTTGTAATCAAATGCAAACAACCAAGTCAGTTCTCCCACCGTATCACAACAGTGCTATCCTACTATTAGTGAGTAGGTATCCCTACCGTTGGATGTTTTTGAGGGACAAGCGAGGGTCATCATACAGTCACGAAAGCAACTTAGTAAGATACTTTAGTAACTACCCTAAGATTTTAAGATCATATACCGAGGAAACTTCGAAAGAGTCATCTAGGGACTTAGAATATTTTTGTTTTTTTTGTTAGTTTTAAGAAAATACTTAAATTAAACTAAAACTAATCTTAATTCAATAAAAAAAGAGTGATAAATAATTGAAATTAAATCTAATCAAGAAAGAAAACTAATTCTAACATTTTTTTTGTATTTTTATTTGGAAAAATATTTAAAATGATTAAACCTAGTTCTAATTAATCGAAATAATTATATTAATTAATTTGCACAAAAAATTAAATTAAATTAGAAAAAACCTAAGTATATTTTTTTTTGTGATTTTCTGATTTTATCTTAAAATAAAATTGGGTTTTTTAACAAATAATATAAAACAATTAAATAAATAAATATAAAATAAAGAAAAAGAGAAAATGCAATAGGCCTGATAGACAAAGCAAATGTGTGTGTGGGGGGGGGGGGGGGGGAGGGGGGGTATATGCTAGAGATCTGTTAGGCCCAACCAAATCCAGCCCAGACTCCTGTATGTAATCTGATAGTGTTATTCCTTTGCAGATCTATCATGGGCGTCTGGATCTGGAACGTTTGATCCAGCCATAATGAGATCTCATGGGGATGATGATAGTACGCATGGTACACACACTTCCCTCTGTAACACTAGATCTGCAAGCATAAATTAGAAAAATAATAGGCAAGAGGCAGGGATCAAACCCCTTCCCATAACCAAACCTTTACACACGCTGCATCTACCACTCGACCATTCAAATCAACCGTTAGTATTATAAATAATAAAAATATAATGAAAATTTAGTCAAATTGCCAGATTTCAAACGCGCGACAGCAAAGATTCAAACGGATCAATAGCAAAGCGACGCCTGGGCTACTAGAGATAACCCACTGGAGCCAACCTTCTGGTTGTCTTCTTCGGTGGGTTCCAAACCCTAATCTGCAAAATAAGCACAATTAATGGATTAAAACGACCCTAACCCCCTTAAAACAATGCCCTGAGTCCGAATCTGACCTTAATTTTTGCTAAAAGTTGTTGGATTTTACATTTCGAAGCAAAGTACCAGATCTGAGTAAAAAATGGCATCTCATGATTTTGGCCCTAAATCTTACATGTTCCACGTCCAACCTGTTCTAAATATGATTATGAACACATATGCAAACGTTAAACTGGACAATAATACATATTAAACGAAATTGGATTAAAAAAAACCATACCAAATGGTGTAACTCACAGGGGTGGTTCCAGCGTGCTTCAGGCCAAGATGATGGAGGGAGAAGATCCTTGGAAACCCCAGGAGTGCAAAGATGGCACAAGATTGGATGGAGGAAGGCTGGAATACAGGTTTTGAATTTCACAACTTTGACAATTTTCTTTGAGTTTTGGAAAGCTTCTTTTAGGTAGCTTTTTTGCGTGTATTTGCTTGCACTTTTGCTATATATTTATAGAGGGATGTGAGGATGGACAAACATGGCAAGAATCATTACATTAACCATGGTTTTGAATACAAAAATCACAAATTTGAAAATATGCCATTTTGATAATTTTCTTTCCATTCTTGAAATACATTGAACCCTGTCCTCTCTTGCACGAATTCTAGGCCCAATATTGACCTAAATCCTCAGCCCATATGTCAAAACCTATTATCCATTATTTTATGCCATTTATTTTGTATTTATTTGAGTAAAAAACCAAAATAAATATGAATAAAATAAGGAAAAATTCAAATTAAGGTAAGAGTGAGTTTTTGAGTCCTTGGCATGGTTATGAACATGTTTGAAGTCCAAAAGATTAAGCCCCATAAGCAAAAATTACAAATTGCTCAATTAAGATTCTATGTATTTTTTTTGAAAATTGCCCAATTTGTGAAATTCATATCTTGCTCAATTTTTATCCTTTGAAGATGATATTGAACTTTTTAGATAGACCAATATGTCCCCTACAATCTCTCTTTTTGTCATTTTTGCATTTGGAGAATTTATCTTGATGTAACTTGCCTTCACAAAAAATGCCTTTTTGTTGACTTTCAAAAAGACCTGCAATGTATTGGCTCATATCTTTTCAATGATGCATTTTTTGGATTTGAGGACAAAATAAAAGTTATAAAGAATTTATGTTTCTTCACAATGAGCTTTGGTTGGGGCAAAGTGGATGAAGTATGCGAAAGTTATGCCTGGTCAAATATCATGTTGACTTTCTCTAGGAAACCCTAATTTATCAATTTTGATTCTTAATGATTTGAGAGAATTCCTTGAGGAATCATGATAAAAACTTGATCAAATGATGAATATCACTTCAAATTTTTGATGTTGACCAAAAATCTTAAAGTTTGACTGTATATTGATCATAATTGACTTTTGACCTAATGTAGTTAATTTTCAGTCATCTGAGCAATTAACTAAGCAAACTTGTGATGCAAGAAATGAAGCATGGCATGGAGATTCTTGAGGACATATTAAGAACCATTGAAATCACTTGAGGCCTTTGAAAACTAAACTTCTTTATGAAAAGTGAAACACTAGTTGGAAATCCATTGCTTAGGAGGATAATTTGTCTGATCAATTCTTGGTCAACCTTGAGCATTTAAGGTCCTCTAGGAGTATGTATTGATTAAAATGAAAGGGAAAATTTTGGGGTCCAACACCTGAGAAGAAGTTCCAAGGGCTTCATTAGCAGGGGAAAAATAGTCGCACCACTGAAAGCTTCCCTGGCGCGTTTCTTATGCTGTAATTGTTGAATAAGGCAATAACACAAGACAAAGCGTTGGAAATCAAAACATAGAGAAGCGAGAAGGCGAGGTTCAAAATCTTTCTTAAACTTTTGCTGCTTACCTTCAAAAGCACGGTTCAGTCGAGCCTTGAAAGACTTGAGAGTACCATTACTTTGCATGAATTACATAGTCCACCAATCATAGAACTCCTTAGTGGTATAAAAGGGGGGGGGGGTTCTAAGGCGACAAGAGTCATATTGGGGAGGTTAGTAGCAAAATGTTGAATACATTCCTCTTCACTATAAGTGGTGGATGAAAGGCACATTTCATCTGATGGCTTATAAAAGCTACGAGGCAAAGGGTGGCACAAGCCAAACTACCCAACCACTAGATTAGGCTGATAACACAAGAGTGTCACGCCATAATTAAATCCTACCCTAGATGCTATGAGCCTATGAGTTAAGAGAGATTTCCATATGGTTTTGGATTCAGGGATCTGCGTAGGATCGACAGGAGGAAATGGTCGAGTGAACCACTCAAGACCATGTTGTCTAGAAGCAAAGGGCACCATGCTTGGCTGAAAAGAAGTGCACCTAAAGAAAACCTTCAAGTATTTTTCAAGTGACTCCTCTTGAGTCATGTCATTGTTGGAAGGTGTCATTGCATCAATACGAAGGCTTTTGTTAGCACGTTGGGAAAATGCAGTTTCTTGTGCTTCAGAATGTCGCAGATTGAGTTGGCTCACAAAAGTGGCATTCAATCTCAATTGAACCAGCCAGAAAGGGCCAACAAGCAGATAGCTGGCAGTAGGTGAAAGTGAGGTCATATGATCAACCCCCACGTTGAGTGATTCATAAAGCAACCCAAAAATAAGTTCGCTCAGACATATGTCTCGACCCAGATGGAGGTGATGAGCTATTGCAATAAATTCTTTAACTACCTTCAAAGATCGACTGCAGAAAACATACTTGGAAAGCCACAAGGCCAAGAAGGAAATGTGCTCTTTGTTAGTCAGATTGCCAACATCTTTAGCATGAAAATGCTCCATATATTTGGTGAAGCTAACAATGTCCCTTTTAAAAGGGATGACATTTTCGTCGGCTTTAGTAGGAAGAAAAGCTTCACTTGTGGGGAGGAGACCAGTGATTTCCGTAATGTTGAATAGGGTAGGAGTAAGCACACCAGTTGCAAAATGGAAGGTGTTTGTGGATCCTTCCTAGAAATAGAGTGCATAAATCAGCATGTAATTGCAATAACTAGGGCCGACCCTAGAAAGCTTAATCAAATAAAAGATGCCCTGGGCCTTCCAAACGCTACCTTTAACTTTCTCCACTTTATTCAACCATGCAATGTAGTCTTGGTTAAAAGCAGAAGTAAAAAGGGAGACTTTAGATGTCCGATAAATGTGTGAAAAGTGTATGGGGAAATCTCGGTTTATAGGAGGTTTTGTAGTTTTGTGAGTGGGAAAGCAGCTTTTCAAGTGTGTAGGTGCTCTGATCTCATCAGGAATAGGCCCCAATAGAGCGTAAGAAATGTTGTTGCAGCTGTTGTACCCCAAAATATTTCCTCCCATTTTCAAGACAAATTATTTCAATAAGCCTCCTCATGCTCATGAAGGTCTCAAACACTCAAGACTACTCAAGGGTTGACCAGACAAAGTCTCCTCCTAAGCAATTAACCTATAACCAGGGTTTTGTTTTTCTCAAGGGAAATTGGACTTCTAATGCCTCAAGTGGATTTAATGGTTTCTCATACCAAATTTCAAGCCTTACATCACAAGTTTGCTCAGTCAATTAGCCAGATGATTCAAAATCAACTTTATTGGATAAAAAGTCAACTTTGACCAATCTACAGTTAAAATTCAATATTTTTGGTCAACATCAATATTTTGATGTCACATTAATCATTTGATTAAGGGTTGATACTGATTCATCAAGAAAACTCAATATTCATCAAAAGTCAAAAGTTACTAAATTAGGGTTTCCTTTGAAAGAAGTCAATTGAACTTTGACCAAGCATAACTTTCACATACTTCATCAGAAATCCCTCAACCAAAGCCTATATTGAATCAAATTCAATTCTCTACAACTTTGTCTCTCTAAGCTCAAGGACAAAAATGCTTCATTTAAGAGATATGTGCTAAAACATTAAAGGTCATTTTAAAAGTCAACAAAAAGACATCTTTTGTCAAAGCAATTTACATCAAGTTAAAGACTTCATATGAAAACATGACCAACAAGAAAGTTGTAGAAGACATCTTAAGGTTCCAAAAATTCAAAGATCATCTTCATATGACAAATATTGAGAGAGATATGATTGGTGCAAATTGAGCAATTTTGAGAAAATGCATGAAACTCAAATTGAACAAACCTAAACTTTTGGGAAAATGGGCCTAACTTTTGAAGTTTAAATATGTTAAAACATGTTAGAGAACCTCTAAATCCATCCAAGCATAGCCTTGATTTTTTATTTTATTTATTTTAATTTTATTCACATATTTTTAAAATAAATCAAATAAGTTGTCAAGATGTTAAACCAAGGCGTGTGGCTTTTGTTTTTAATCATGTTGGAGGCCCAAAAAGCTACCTTGAAGCTAAAGAAACTGTATGGCCTTTCTTAAAACAAGTCTTCATTAGTTTAGGAAGATTTGAACTTATTTTCAAACAAAATCAAAGATATGATTTCATGAGATTTCTAAGCTCACCACTTGACCTACTCATTCTCCTATAAATACATGACATATTCAGACATCAAAGAACACACAAGCTGCCTCAAGAACAAACCCTAAAAAAATATCAAAATTGTCAAGAATTATGGAAACTCGAAACCCTTATCTCCAGCCTTTATCAATCCATTCCAAGAATTATATCACACTCCTGAGGTTCCCAAGAGTTCAACCCAACCATTACTACAACTTGAAGCATCCCAGAACGTGCCAACCAAGTAGCATCAGCTTGGTAATATTCTAGAATTTCAAACTTTAAATACATGTGATTTAAATGAACTCAATGCATACTTTCATGTTCATGATGATGTTTGGAACTGTTTTGATCCATTACTTGTGAGGTTTGACGCAGGAATAGAGATCTGCCATTGTTAGGATAGTTTGAAATATTTTCATCGAATCTCTTGTTATAGGCATTTTTAGGACAAAATAAGATCACCAATGAATTTAGGGGGTCTAAATTAGGGGGACACAATCCCTCTTGGTCTTTGATTCTTGCTGTTTTTGCAGGTTGAGTTTTGAGGCCACCGGAGAAGACGACCGAAGTTTGACTCTGGCGTCACTGTGTTTTAGTTGACTCCGGTATGGCTTGCATGGCAGAGAGGAACAATATGGTTGGTTTATTCAAATAAAAACCTAGTCCCACCCCTATGCACGTGATTTTTTTAATTGAATTTGATTTTTATTTTTCAATTTATATTATATTGAATGATGATGATTATACTAACGCGTAACAACAAGTGTCCCAGTGGTGAGAGTGATGGTCATTATATGTGAAGGCATGGGTTCGAGCCATCCCTTGTGAAAATTTTCTTTTATTTTCCAAGATACAAAGGAGGTTCGTTATATGTTGATTCATTCCTATTCTGAAACACAAAGGCAGCGTATGGCGCAATGGTAGGAAGGGAGACCTGTAGCCTCAAGGGCGTGGGTTCAACTCCCACCCCATGCATTTTTTTCTTCTTATTTTACTAACTCTATTTTCATTCTATATTCTTAATAAACTATTTTCTAATTAACCATTAACCTTAAACTTTTTTTTCAAAATTATCACAAATTAGGATTAGAGTTTTCTAATTAGTAATTAATTTTGACATTTTATTTATTTATTAATTAATTAGGTTTTTCTAATATTAAAATTAATTAGAAATCATTATGTTTTAATTACTATTCATTAACAATAAATTATTTTCTATAAAAACACAAAAAAATACATTTTAAACATTTTTCTAACATCTTTTCTTATTTCTTACTGCTATTTAATTTTCATAACAAAATGTATAGGTTCGCACTCTCAATTGTTATAACGTAGATTTAAATTCCCACATTTTTTCTATTATGTAACTGCTCACAGGATGTAATAGCTTAGGTTTCATTTTTCGCACTTTACATTCCACACATTATATTTAACTGTTAGTAATTAGGGTTTGTATGTCAAGACTAAAAGCAATCTAGAAAGCCCTAATTTTCAAGACTAAATAATTGAAAATACACACTCTTCACACTTGCACCTCTAGGGTAACCTCTCTTGTTGACTTACGAATATTGGTCACATCCCTCGAAAGTGGGGATAATTTAGTAAAAGATCCTCGATATAATCATCATAGTCCATACGAAAGCTCATAGTCCCTCGATGACCCTCTGAGTTGCCTACAAAATGATGATAGTCCCTCTGATCCAATTGCTAAAGTATCCTTACATGTTTCATTCGATGACCATACGACGACCCTATGTCTGTCCTTTCACATCCAATAGTAAGGATTACTTACCAACTAATGGTATGGTTAATACTATCTACAAAGGAGAAGTAAAATAACAAGAAAGACCTTAGTGGGTAGTGTGATACGGTGGCAGAATCGATTGTTTTTACTGGTTTTCATTTTGCATTTTTTTTATTCGCAAAATGTCGCGGTAAGCAAGAGTCGCCACCGACTTTTATTTCTTCCAACCGGAAAGGAAAAAAGTACAGAAAAAAAAATCCTTTTTCGAGATTTTGAGTACGGGGGGTAGATTATAGAAAGGGAAGGTGTTATCACCCTTTCTATCCATGGTTTTCCATGGGCTCTTAGGTACTTGCTCATTTTTAAATTGCTTGTGCCTGTGTGCTTGTTTTTGAAAAATGTTTAACTTCGTGATAACCCTTGTATCAGTCCTCAAGGGTGTGATAAAGTTGTTTTGAAAATTTATTTGAAAAGTGTAAGTGTTAAAAGTTTTGATTTGAGCAAGTACCTACTAGCATCTACCCGCTCGAAAAAAAGATAGTTTCTATTCTTGTTTCCTTTAGACAGCGCTATCCTATTATTGAGAAATACGTAGCACCGTCGTTGGAATTTGTAAGGGTCGATTCGAAAGGGATGTACAATCACTAAAGCAATATTAGGACACCTTATTAGTAACCCTAGAGTCTTAAGATCTTTTTGAGGCAACATTTCCGAGGCAACATTTGAACGGGACAATTTGATCTCTTTAGACGGGAGGGCAACCACTAAGACACCCTATGCTTAATGATCATTTACCGAAGGCAACCGAAGTGAGAGTATAACCTAAGAGTGAATATGTGCGAGTGATTTATTTTCAGTTTATTATCTTTGCACATTAGGGTTTTCTAACCATTTTAATTTTGTCATGCATTCTTGCCATACAATCCTAAACATACATCTAACAGTTAAGAGTTTTGCGGAAAGTAAAAGCGAAAAAAATAACCTACACTTATTACATGGCTTTGACAGTTACATAATTGTCGTTGACAGTAAATAAAGTTGCGGAAATTTAAAAACCCTAATTAAAACTATTACATCCTCAAAACAGTTACCAAAATAATAAAAGAATTAAATGCGCGTGATAAGTTAATTGGGAGGCGATTAGGGTTTTGACCCTTTGTCTAATCCTACTTGCGATTGATTAAAGAAAAAAAATGTTTTTTTGTCATGTTTTGTTATTTGAAAAAATAATGGAGAATTAAATTAAAAGAAAATCCTCTGTCCTAATTTATATTAATTTTTGAAAATAAATTAATTAATTCTAAACAACCTATTTTTTGAATTTTTGTTTTATTTGAGAAAAAAGAGAAAAATTAAATCAAGAGTTAACCTAATTTTCTAATTTAATTTTAATTGTGAAAAACAAATTAAAGTTACCCTAATTTAAATATTTATCTAATTAATTAAGAAAATTAAATGTAATAAGAAAACAACTAAATATAATTTTTTTTGACTTTTTTGATTTTTATGATTTAAAAAATAAAATAATTAAACAAATTAAAAGATAAAATAAAAATTAAAAGAAGTTGAGAATTGGGCCTGTGTTGTTGGCTGGAGAGGGGGGTATGAATCTGAATTCCTTGGCCCAAATGCTCCAAGCCCAGTCAATGCGTTAGATTAGGTGTGGGCGTTGACTTGAGGAGCATTGTGGTCTCTTGCTATCTGGGTGTTGGATTTGACCATCCTTCCATCCAATGGTCACAAGTTGCTAGCGCGTGGTGGTCAACAAGAGGAACGTTACGCTGAATCAATGAATAGAAAAGAAAATAAAGGAAATTATCTGGACTTGGGATCGAACCCAGGTCCTTGTACTCTTTGCCAATGTTACACTGCCAGTTGTGCTACACAAGTTATTTGTTAATATAATACACACAAAACGTAATGTACAAAACAAAGATGGTCAGACCAAAAATGCGCGAATTTCAAATAGCCCAGTGATAGCTGGACACATTGTCTTCTCCTTCCTCTGCTGTCGTTTTAGAAAAAGGGACTTTTACCTACAGACATCCACTGTAGGTATAACCCTGCATATTTCAAAAATGTTGTACACGCAAGATAAATGAAAGGTAATGGTGCCAATCAACTCGTCTCATCCTCACGAGCATCATGGTACCTGATTCGAGGCCCAATTATTCCTATACAAGAAGACCCTAAAAATAACACAAAAACTCTAGCTATGGCAAAATCGTGTACATGCTTCAAAAACGCAATAAAATGACATGGTTAGCTTGCAAACATGATGAAGATTACAAATATATGAGTTAAAGATGCTAATGATGCAGGAATTAGTGTAATCGTTTTCAAAGAATGATGCAAACCGTGGGAGTCCTTGCGTGCGTTTCTGGGTGTTTGAGCACCTGCAAGTGATTGGGATAGGTTCTGGGAAGGTCCAGGAGACGTTTGGTAATGCTAGAATGGCTTGACTTGGCCTCTAGAATGGAATTGATCACCATTTTTTCTTGGAATTTTGAAGTTTATTCTTGTAGTTTGCACGCCTCCACCCTTGTATTTTTGATCTGGAATTGTTCACTATATAACCTAGAGTGAATTAGGTTAACAAACCTGGACTAAATCTTTGCATTTATCCAAGATTTGATTTGATTTGCAAGCTATATGATATGTTGCTATCTTGATCCAAATCATGCCTTTCTTGTACCAATTGACCTTGATTCGATTTGATCTTGTTAACTCAGCATATCTTGATTGCCAATCTGTAAAAAAAAAACAAATCAAATCATATCTTTGTTAATTTTCATCATTTATTTGATTTAATTCACTTTTTAATTAATGAAAAATCAAAATAAATTGAAAAATGAAGCACATAATGGGTGAGTGAACATTTGAGTCGTGGACCACATTATAATTGAGGTGCAAGCATAAAAAGTTGGGCCCATTTAGCAAAAAATGCAAATTTGAGCACATTTGACTTTTGGCAATTTTGCAAGAATGGTCAACTTGGCCAATACATAACTCTCTCAATTTTGACCCTAGAGAGGTGTTCTTTGACTTTTTAGAAAGCTTAGGATGTCCTATAAACAACCCTTTTGGTCTCATCTTAATTGTGTCTTCCATGTTCATGTATGAAGCCTTGACCCAAAAGGTGTTTTTGTTGACCTTTCAAAAAGACCTATAATGTCAAAATTCATATATTTTTGTGAGTGCATATTATGGACTTCGGAGATGTAGATGAATTGTAGGGAATTGCATCCTCTTCAAAATGAGCTTTGGATGGGTCATTTCTGATAAAGTATGAGAAAGTTATGCTTGGTCAAATTTGAGTTGACTTTTCCTATAAAACCTTAATTTAGCAACTTTTGGGTTTTGATGAATTGTGAGCAATCCTTGAGGAATCATGATCAACCCTTGATTAAATGATGGATAATACTTCAAAATTAGGATGTTGACCAAAAAATCTTGAAGTTTGACTGTATGTGGGCCACAATTGACTTTTGACCTAGTACAATTGATTTTTAGGCATTTACGCAATTGACTAAGCAAACTTCTTCTGCAAGGCTTGAAACTTGACATGGATGATCATGAGAACATATTAGGACAATGTTGAGAATTTGAGTCCTTTGTGGTTCACACATCTTGATGAAGATGGAAACCCTAATTTGAGGTATACTGCCTTATGAGAGAGTTTGTCTGGTCAATTCTTGAATTTCCTTGAGCAATTTGGGGACCTCACTTGCCATGTGTTGAGAAATATGGGAAGGAAAGTTTTGGGGTACAACAGCTGCCCCTGTTCAATCTTCTTAAACCTGAGGATGTAGATTGGCTCGTCTGCCTTTTGTGATCTGAAGGTGGAATATGATTGAACACTAGAGTGCCCAGAAATTTGCACTCGCATGAAGTGACACTTGATTTGTGATATTAGGAATGGGCTTATAGATGCCATTTGAAAGTTTCTAGAGAATTATCGGAGATGGTCTTAAAGATGCCATCCAAGATGTGACGAAGTATCGTCGGAGATGGTCTTGAAGATGCCATCTAGAGGATCTTAATTTCCTGATATATCCTTTTGATGAGAGTCCTTGCTCCTGTCGTTAAAGAGGAATCTGCTGAGGAATGTTGGTGCCTGTCTCGGGAGAAATAGAATTTTAGGAGCTTCAGTTATCCGTTATTCTACTGGGGAAATAACTCTTGCTTGAGGGAGCGGAAGTGAACTGCATATCTGGTCAGGGTATATGTTGCACCGCGACTTACTGGGGAAGTGCGAAACTAATCTTGTTTGATTAGGTCCAGGTCTTACAATGTTGTGGATTGCTGTCTGGAGATAAAAGGAAAGAACCTGGACAATAAGGTCATGAGAAGGAACCTGGATAGTAGGGTTACTTCGATAAGAAAGCCTAGATAGTAGGGCTGTAAGAAGGAACCTGGATCGTAGGGTTACTTAGATATGAAATCCTGGATAGTAGGGATGTGAGAAGGAGCATGGATAGTAGGGTTACTTCGATATGAAAGCCTAGATAGTAGGGCTGTGAGAAGGAACCGAGATAGTAGGGTTACTTCGTGGGGAGTTTGGGTAAAACAACATCTGAACTGAGAAGAAACCCGGGTAAGGTTGCTTCGTGAGGAGTTTGGGTAAAACTACATCTGAATTGAGAAGGAACCTGGGTAAGGTTGCTTTGTGAGGAGTCTGTGTAGGGCTTTAGGAGGAACCTGAGTAAGGTTACTTTGGGATAAGTCCGTGTAAAACTTAGGTAGGAACTTGGGTAAGGTTACTTTGGGCTAAGTCTATGTAAAACTTCAAGAGGAACCTGGGTAAGGTTACTTTTTGATAAGTTCGTGTAAAACTTTAGAATGAACCGGGGTAAGGTTACTTTGAGATAAGTTTGTGTAAAACTTCAGAAGGAACCTGGGTAAGGTTACTTTGTGATAAGTTCGTGTAAAACTTCAGAAGGAACCTGGGTAAGGTTACTTTGGGATGAGTTTGTGTAAAACTTTAGAAGGAACCTGGGTAAGGTTACTTTGTGATAAGCTCGTGTAAAACTTCAGAAGTAAATGTATGAGAAAGGACCCGTGTAATATTTTTAGGATAAACCCGTGTGAAGCTGCATTTAGGAGAAACCCGTGTAAGATTGCTTCGTGACGAACTCGTGTAAAGCTGCATTTGGTCGCACAAATGATTATTTTGTTTAGTTTCAGGAGCTAATCTTGAACTTGCTGGAAGTTGTTAATGATAACCATCTTTCCTGAAAAGGTACATCATTAATCGTATATGATGCATGAAATTCATTGTATGATGATGTTCTCAAAATAAATGAGCTTATGCTGGATGCAATATGTATGCGCACGTCATGACTTATGAACATGAAATGCTATTGTGGCACGTCCGAGTTTGGGAAAATAAATCCCTGACTTCTGTTGGAGAGTACTGGAAATTACATTCTTGTTCGTAGAAGAAAAAGTTGTTCTTCTACTTCCGCTGTAGATGGTGAACCAAAGATGACTATGCTGGGGATTTTCCCCTTGTTTACGAATATTCTGCCGAGGAGAGACTCTGCTTGAGAACAACTCGTGGGGGAATAAGTCCATTGGAGAGAGAAGCTTCCATAGCTGAAGGTATAAACTCTGTCGGGGATTGAGCTTTTGTATACAGAGAAATAAACTATGTTCGGGAGAAAAATTTATGAACAGCTTGCGATTACAAAATTCGGTTGGGGAATATAGACGCTGGCTCTCCGAAAGAGCTTGGCTGGGGAAAGTAACTCCTGTTTGGGTTGGCAGAGATCAAAACTTTGGTTTCCTCTACTCTGTGGGGAGTGTAGATGTTACTGGGATGCATGCTGAGGATACGACAATGACTTTGTATCAAGACTTTTCTGCCCTTGTACCTGCTGGAGAAAGTGCCTGCGGAGGCCTTATGGATTGAGTGTTATCCTAACTTATGAGGTGCTTGGTAACTTCCGATCGAAATGATAAGTCTTTTACTGATAGGCAAGTGACGAGATGACGGGACATAGTCGTACGCTTTAATCCCTAACTTTTGCCTGGACTGTCTTTTCAGATTTTCAGTCCACCGGGATACCCTTTTTTGCCCAAGCCATCTTTTTAGGTTTTCGGCTTTCCGGATGTACATATCTTTTTTGTTTTTATCCCTAATTTGAACCCTTTTGGTTCACCGGGATGCCCTTATTTTTTCCTAGGCCAGTCAACCTAGCGGGTCTTTGTTCATGCGCAATATTTTCTGACTATGTCCATGCTCTCAGGGTGTAGGGAGTTGTCACTGTCGGTAGTGTTGTGTTTCCACACTACCAGAAGATGTTTGTTTGATTGTACAAGATTCGTTGCTGGAATTCATGCCCAATGCCCCAAGGGATTCAGATGGAGATCTGCCCCTGGCTATTTGGCATCTTTGAGAGATTCCTTGAATCTTGACTTGACTGCCCCAGATGATGGACAATGATCATGCCGTGCCCCTTGGTTGGAAGTGTTTTTCCACTTGAGGTGATCCTTTTTATTGAGAAGGTTTTTGTTCACTAGATATTCGTCATGCGAATTTCTATGCTGTTGAACAAATAGTCATATGCAAACAATGTTATTTTAAGAATGCAAAGCTTATATCTGTCTTGAAGTTTGAAAATTCATTTTTTAGTAAAACAAGTATTTTTTGTAAAAGTGTGATGTCAACTCAAGATTTATAGCAAACCTTATAGGAGTCAGGATACCTTTGGTAACAATATGCTTTCGAACTAACCCATGCTTCAGCTAGGACTTTTAAAGGTTATAATGTGGCCTGGTTCACGGTTCAAGAAACAAAGGATAAAGACTCAAAATTTATTTGTACCCACCCGTTCTTCGTGATGTTCTTCGATCCTATACTTAGTTAATTATGCATTTAGATCCCGTTTGAGTCTTTGCTCTGATATTCCAGTTATGGTTCAGATACTAACAATTTATTTTGAATAGGCAGTCATTTTTGTTGAGGGTTTGTAGGACCTCTTTCTTTTTGACTTTATTATCCCTGTCGTTTTCCTGAACTGTTTCTTTTTGTGATTACAGTCAGCGGGATGCCCTAGTTTTTTAAAGTCTCCTTCATAGGTTTTGACTTAATGGGCTTTTATTTCGAGAGATAATGAATGCCTGTCTTGACGATTATAGGGAACCATCACCGTCTTTTGTTTTGGAAGGACGTCTTTGATGCCATTCATTGTGCACCTGGATTAACTGAGAAAACTACCCTGCCCCAGATTGTGATTAAGGGTTTTAATTTGTGTGAAGGAAAAACTCCTACTTCTTTGGCTCAAAGGGGTTGACTAGGGATTATCTTCCTTATAACTCAACTGTTTAGGATTTGAAACAACGTCTGTACATCGTCAGCGGGGTCTGTTCAAAAGCATACTGTAGAGATTGTGGTATCATTTTTGTCATCCTCCCTCTAAAGGCTTGCAGTTTTTTAGTCAAGAGTTGAATATCACGAAAAGGAAGTATAAAGCAGTTTAAGCATAATGAAAACAAAGAAAATACAACTTCAGAATTCAAATGAATAAGCAAAGAAAATACAACTTCAGAATTCAAATGAATAAAAATGCTTTCAATCCTAGCCATGTTTTGGCAAGGGAGTAGTGATCACGTTGGGAGTCTCAAGAGGATCGAATTCGATCTCCTTGGCGTCAATCATATTCTGAATCTTGTATTTCAGCGACCAACAATCGTTAGTATCATGCCCCGGGATGCCAGAATGATAAGCGCACCTTGCATCCGGGTTGTAGTTAGGAGAAGAAGTCTTAGGGTTCGGATGAGGGTTTATCACCGTAATCAGATTCATCTTCAACATGTGTTGCTATGCTTATGACAATGGCATGTTGATTTGGGTGAACTTCCTTGAAGGTCTTTCCACCCTTGGATGATTGTTTCGTTGTTGTGGTCGTTGTGTGTGTGCTGAATTAGAGATCAACATTGCCCCAACAGATTGGTGGTAATCTGCCTTGCTACGCCCCTTCTGGCTGTGCACATCATTGGCTTCCCTCATTCCACCAAATGAATTCTTCTCTGTACTCGAAGAGGTATTTGTATGGATGTTACCACTATGGATCCCAACTTCTACTCTTTCTCTAGTCAGAATCAGCTTGGTGAAACCAGCTGACGAGCTGCCGATCAAATGATTGAAAAATGGACTAGATAGCGTCCCCATTAACAATCAACCAACTCCCTATAAGACAACAAGGGTTGAAATCTTCCAGCTAAGTCTCTCCATTTCTATGCATAGTCCTTAAAGCCTTCACTTGCCCCCATGTACATACTCTGGAGTTGAGTACGAGTAGGAGCAAGGTCGGCGTTGTATTGATACTGCTTATAGAAAGCAGCAGCCATATCTTCCCAATTTCGGACGTTGGCTCTCTCCAGTTGATAGAACCATTCAAGCCGAGTCCCTGACAGACTATATTGAAAGAAATGAACCCACAAATTTCTATCAGCGGTGTGGGGCTGGATCTTTCTGACATAAGAGCGAAGATGGAGTTTTGGGCAGGACACCCCATCATACTTTGCAAAAATTGGAGCTTTGAACTTCTGCGGGATGACCACTCCCGACACCAATCCCAATTCTTCGAAATCCAACCCAGGTATCCTCTGGACCTCCATAGCATTCAAGCGATCTTCCAACTGCTTGTATCTATCCATAGTAGGAGGATATTGCTCATCATTATAGTCGATATCGTTGTCAGAAACTTCAGGAATGGGATCTTTCTCCCTTGTCTCTTCTTCTTGATTCTCCCCTTCCTTAGATGAAGAGGTTAGATCGACTTGTTACTTCAACGACCCTCTAAAACTTCTGCCTATATTCAGAATACCGGGAGCCTTCTTTTTTTTTCTCTTTCAGGATGAGGGTTTTCAGATCCTCCTGCCCTTTTGCCAGATTTATGAACATTCGTTGGAACTGGGCGTTTTGTGCCTGAAGGTCCTTGATGCTTTGTTCGGAAGATATTTTTGCTGAAATAAACAGCGAAGAATATGAGAAACCTGTAATGGTACCTGTAATGATGTGTATGATATGCATGCAATGTTTTCAAGGATCTCGCAGGATAAACAAGAAACTGTTAGAATTTGATTGCAGCTTGATTGAAGAAACTTCGTGTTGTTGAGAGCCCTTCTTCAAGAGTCAAGCTCACTATATCGAGTGGGTCATAGCCCCTGACTCAAGATCCTTTGATAACATTGGCTAGAGGAAAATAAATCCCCTTTCCCCTTGCTAGACGTCTGGTTCTCCATGACCTACATCACAGACCCTTGAGATCCTTGAAATGGTTAGTATGATATGCCATGTTTATGATGTCATGATGTCATTATTATGTTGAGAAATCACAGGTATAACAAACAAATCACTCCAAGTACTTAGGTTTAAGGCTTTCTTGAGTTTAAGTAGTACCCTCTTGAAGTTGGATTGGTTCAGCCTGTCCTATAAATAGTAACCGAGTTCTAGAGGATCTCAATATCACTGACCATCCTTTATCAGTCATGGTTTCAGCACACGCAATCTTTTCTTGCGGCCGAAATATTCCGAAAGTATGATCTCAATGAGTGTAGCATCTAGTATCAACCAATCCTCAGCTCTACACCGAGGCCGGCTATCTCGCTACTTTCTAATGGCCAAGTTGTTCAACTAAGGTTCTAAGGTTCGTTAGTGCTTCACGTCACCATGTAGCGGCCCCGTATTCTCCTCGTTTCACCACAAGGGATGCCAGTACCAACCAAAGTGCCACACCAAAGTAGCTACTGCTTCAACCGTATCGGTCTACGCCGTACAGTTCCCTTACAGTCTATTGCTACTTACCTAATGAGTGCCCCCAGATCCGGGTATATGATCTATAGTAACCCCAAACAAAACCCTCCAAAATAAAGCAAACAAAGCAATCAAGAGAAGAAATTTTAATGACCTAGATCTTAAGGTATACCCCACTTATAATTCCCCAGCAGAGTCTCCAGTTCTGTGATACGGTGGCAGAACCGACTGTTTTTACTAGTTTGTATTTTGCGTTTTTTTTTATTCGCAAAATATCACGGTAAGCAAGAGTCGCCACCGACTTTTATTTCATTCGGCGACTTTTATTTCATCCAACCGGAAAGGAAAAAAGTACAGAAAAAATCCTTTTTCAAGATTTTAAGTACGGGGGGTAGATTATAGAAAGGGAAGGTGTTAGCACCCTTTCTATCCATTGTTTTCCATGGGCTCTTAGGTACTTGCTCATTTTTAAATTTCTTGTGTCTGTGTGCTTGTTTTTGAAAAATGTTTTACTTCGTGATAACCCTTATATCAGTCCTCAAGGGTGTGATGAAGTTGTTTTGAACATTTATTTGAAAAGTGTAAGTGTAAAAAGTTTTTATTTGAGCAAGTACCTACTAGCATCTACCCACTCGAAAAAAAGATCGTTTCTATTCTTGTTTCCTTTAGACAACTCTATCCTACTATTGAGAAATAGGTAGCACCATCGTTGGAATTGTAAGGGTCAATTCGAAAGGGACGTACAGTCACTAAAGCAATATTATGACACCTTAGTAGTAACCCTAGAGTCTTAAGATCTTTTTGAGGCAACATTTCTGAGGCAACATTTGAACGGGACAATTTGATCTCTTTAGACGGGAGGGCAACCACTAAGACACCCTATGCTTAATGATCGTTTACCGAAGGCAACCGAAGTTAGAGTATACCCTAAGAGTGAATATGTGCGAGTGATTTATTTTCAGTTTATTATCTTTGCACATTAGGGTTTTCTAACCATTTTAATTTTGTCATGCATTCTTGCCATACAATCCTAAACATACATCTAACAGTTAAGAGTTCTGCGGAAAGTAAAAGCGAAAAAAATAACCTACGCTTATTACATGGCTTTGACAGTTACATAATTGTCGTTGACAGTAAATAAAGTTGCGGAAATTTAAAAACCCTAATTAAAACTATTACATCCTCAAAACAGTTACAAAAATAATAAAAGAATTAAATGCGCACGGTAAGTTAAATGCGAGGCGATTAGGGTTTTGACCCTTTGACTAATCCTACTTGCGATTGATTAAAAAAATGTTTTTTTTGTCATGTTTAGTTATTTGAAAAAATAACGGAGAATTAAATTAAAAGAAAATCCTCAATCCTAATTTATATTAATTTTTGAAAATAAATAAATTAATTCTAAACAACCTATTTTTGTATTTTTGTTTTATTTGAGAAAAAAAGAGAAAAATTAAATCAAGAGTTAACCTAATTTTCTAATTTAATTTTAATTGTGAAAAACAAATTAAAGTTACCCTAATTTAAATATTAATCTAATTAATTAACAAAATTAAATTTAATAAGAAAACAACTAAATCTATTTTTTTTGGACTTTTTTGATTTTTATGATTTAATTAAAACTGATTTTAAAAATAAAATAATTAAACAAATTAAAAGATAAAATAAAAATAAAAAGAAGTTGAGAATTGGGCCTGTGTTGTTGGCTGGAGAGGGGGGTATGAATCTGAATTCCTTGGCCCAAATGCTCAAAGCCCAGTCAATGCGTTGGATTAAGTGTGGGTGTTGACTTGAGGAGCATTGTGGTCTCTTGCTATCTGGGTGTTGGATTTGATCATCCTTCCATCTAATGGTCACAAGTTGCTAGCGCATGGTGGTCAACAAAAGGAACGCTGCACTGAATCAATGAATAGAAAAGAAAATAAAGGAAATTGTCTGGACCTGGGATCGAACCCTGGTCCTTGTACTCTTTGACAATGTTACACTGCCAGCTGTGCTACACAAGTTATTTGTTAATATAATACACACAAAATTTAATGTACGAAACAAAGATGGTCAGACCAAAAACGCGCAAATTTCAAATAGCCCAGTGATAGCTGGACACGTTGTCTTCTCCTTCCTCTGTCGTCGTTTTAGAAAAAGGGACTTTTACCTACAAACATCCACTATAGGTATTGAAGATGTGAAAAACACAAGAAGGGGGGGTTGAATTGAAAACTTGGATCAAAAACAGCTTAATGACACAGTATTTTTATCCTGGTTCGTTTGATCTCAAACTACTCCAGTCCACCCGTCAAGGTGATTTCTCCTCTCTCCAACGAAGTCTTAATCCACTAATATCAAAATATTACAACAGCTACTTTAACAACTGTTAAAGTCTTCTTGAGTATAACCACAAACCGATTAATCTTAAGGAATTCTTTTACAAATAATTGAACAAGAATGTGTTATTGTTTTCTAACAAAACAGTTTATCACAACTGTGATAATTACACAGGTTAAGCTTAGAATAGAATAAATTTGCTAGAGCTTGAATATGCGTGGTTTGGAATTCTCTGCAAATTGATGTATGCGTACGTACGTGCTTCTTTGCAAGCAGACTTGTTTATATAGACAAAATAATGACGTTGTCCATAAAGCAAGTTTAATGATAATAACACACTTTCCTTTTGTGGAAGATCTTGTCTGAAGAAAGCTGTTGGCATTAATTCTGTCTTGAATGTACAATAACGCTTCAGAGTCTTCTTTGTTTAACTGCTGATGACGCTTCAGAATATTGATGACTTGGTTTGATATGACTTTGTTCAGAATCAGAGTTTGTTGTAATTAAGCGCAAGTTCTGGTCACCAATCTTCAGCGTATAATCTGATTACTTCAGCATGTAATACTTTATAGCTTATCTTCTGATGCTGATCCCATCAAAACTTCTGCATATACAAAACATATTTTTAAGGTGAATATTTGTTCTTTGTATATCAATTTGTATTTATTTATTCTTTGTATTTGTTATCATCAAAACTCTAATCAAGGGTGGTAGAATCAAACTATGTTCTAACAATCTCCCCCTTTTTGATGATGACAAAAACCAGATTTTTAAATTAAAAATAAAGAATAAAAAGTATAGAATTAAGAAGAAAAACTCGCCCTGAGATGATTACTTCCCTTTAATTCCTTGAGTCTTTGAGCATCAGAATTTAACTGCGTCCTTCATCAGAGTTTTGTACCTGTTTAAGCTTTTCAGAAGAAAGAAGTTAAGTAGTTCAGAATGTTTGAGACTTCTGTCTCAGTAATACGTTATTGAAAATATCTTATTCTTTCTCCCCCTTTTTGTCAATTATCAAAAAGGCTATACAATCATATCTAAAAAAGGATTTATATTAAAAATAAGAAGCAATGATAAGAAGTTCAGAACAGCAGCAATGTAGAACAAATATTACAGATAAACTGATTTTAAAAACAAAAGAAAATCTAAGAGAGAGGAGGAAGGCGTGTGAACAAAGCTTCCAACAAGCCCTTGATCTGGGTGTTGGTTTCCTCTTGTTTGCTAAAAATGCTCTTGATTTCCTTGTTTGTATCATCCTGTTTATCCAACCTTTCCTGAATAAAAATATTCGCTCTCTTCAGTTCTTCCAGAGTTTTCCTTTCATAGGAGGGAGCTGGAGAATCTTCAGTAACTAGATGCTTCTCAGAGCATTCTGCAACTTGATCATTTTGAACCAATTCTTCTACTGAGATCGTCTCATCTGGAGCAGCTGTCAGAGTGAGACCTTCTGATTCTAGTTGAACTTTGTCTGAGGGACGATGTTCTGACTAGGGAGCATTATCCAGAGGGAGAATCTCTTCCTTGAGCAGTTGACTCAGAACTTGGTCTTCAAAAACCTTTAGCAGATTACTGAAATTCTGTTGAACCTGTCTGTAGCTCTGTTCTTGCATCTTATGTGTTTCAGAACTTATCCATTTTCTGAAACTTGTCCAAAGATAATCTGAGGCAGCAGGATTGGTCTTCTCAAGACTAGCTTGCTTCAAGGAGGTTATCCATTTCTGCATTTCTGTTTCAAACATCAACAAACTAGTACCAACATCTGGTGTGGGTTCAGATGGTTTTGGTTTTGGAATGGCCATTTTTTGAGTTATAGCAGCAAGACGTTCAAAAACAGTTAGATCAATGACAAGTTTAACATTGTCATCTGGATTTCTCTTTGGTGAGGGAGTGGGAGAGTCTGGTACAATTATTGGACTGGTTGGGGAATTTGGTGGAGTTGATTCTACTGAAGAGGGAATTTGTGGAATGTCCATAATGGTGAGGGGCATACGGATGGCCAGAGGTTCAGTGATTCCTGGAATAGGGATTGTATCTGAATCTGAAGTAGGTTCTTCAGATTGGTTGGATTGAACATTATGAGGTTCTGGTTCACAGGTCTTAGCTGGTTGAATCTCAGAAGTTTGAACTTCTGGTTGTGATTGTTTAGGTTATGGAGATGGTGGATGAGGAATATCTGGTTGAGGAGATTCTGATGTGGTTTCAGAGTTTGGATTTTCTGGGATTAGAGGGTTTTGATTTTCTGGTGTGGGAGCAGAAATATTTTGGTCAAAAGGTTCAATATCTGACAGAACTTTTGCAAGTTCTGGTTGAGTTAATTCAGTATTTGGATTGATAGGAAGGGAGTGAGTTTCTCTAAGACTTAGAGTTTATGAGGGGTCAAACCCTATGTCAAAATCATCAAATGTTGGTCGGGTAGGAATTTCTGATTGTGTAGGTAAGGGTCCAGATGCTGATATAGATATTGATTCTAAAACAGTAACAGAAGAAGGATTACCTTTCTTTTTAGCAGCTTTTTGAGTCCACTGAGATGATCCTTCTGATGCTGCCTTCCTTTTCTTGTTCTTCTTTAGCACAACTTCTGGAGCCGCCTGTTGCAAGTCCTGGATATTTAACCCTGGTGCAGTGCCATTTGCCTTGCACGCATCCAAATGTATGACGATAATCTCAGGCTTGGAATCAATCTCCGAGAACATAGGAAAATCATCCAGAGGAATTCTTCTGGAAGTAATGGTTGCAAAGGAAGTAACGTTGGGTTCCTTCTTGATGTTCTCAATAATTTTCATCTTTTTCAGATTCTTTGCATTCAAAGGCTTCCCAACAGTTGCCTCTAGAGAGCTGATTTCCTGTGCTTCTGTTAGATGCTCTATCATCCTATTCTCTGTCAGAATATCTGATGTGAGTCTTCCAAGGGGTATCCAGTCCCTTTTGGTACGCTCATCTTCTCTAGTCTCTTTAACACTGGTCCTCAAATGATTGAATAGCAAGTGAGCCAGATTTACCTTAGTCTTCTTGGAGATAAAGTAGATCAGAAACTGTTGATCAATGTTTATGTAGTCAGGAGAGATGGTTGGCTTCCTGTGGTTGATGCGTCCCAGAATTATCTTAGCCCAGATTCTGTGATAATCCTTCAGATCCCTTATCTTGCTGGAGGGAAGACCCAGAGTGAAAATTTCTCTTGCAATTGAAGCAACATCGGCACATCTTTCAGCCATGTCTATACACCTTACGCCACCACCATTGTAACCTATCAGTCTTACAATTAGGTCTTCATTAATTACTATCTTCTTCCCCATTACATATGAAGTGACTTGATGGTTGAAGGATGAATCATGAATCCAGAATTCTTTCACAAGAATTGGAAACGTTGGACCTAGAAGACGGTCAAAATACCTGTTCCATCCTTAAGCATTTACCTCTTCAGAGAGATTGAATCCATTTTCTTGAAGACTTTCAAAATCCACAATCAGTTCTGAAAGAAATTCTAGGTTGTCAATCGGTGTGAGAAGAGTTCTGAACGGTTCTTCATATTGTTCCATAGATTCAGTTCTCTGAGTACTGCTATTTGGGACGCTTGAGGAAGCCATGTTCACACAAGAAATTTGAGAAGAAAATGAAAGGGTTTTGAAAGACGAACAGAAAACAATTAGAGTGTATTGAGAGAGTAAAAGTGAAAGAGTGTAAAGAGTGAAACTTGTGTTTAAATAGATTTTTGAAAACATAAACTGCAAGAGAGAGAAATAATTAGTAATGATTATTAGCATTAATGACAACTGATGGGGTCTGCGATCGACTTAATGTCTTGCGGTATCTTAACTGCAAGCGCACAACCTATCGAGGTAGTAATAAAAGATTTTCGAATCCACAGGGACTTTGTAATCACGCTAGTGTTGTAAAACAGGTTGGTTTAGCTAAGGCGGAAATTGTCACGTTGGTTTTGGGATAATTAAGGAAGGTAAATTAATTGATTTTAAAGTAATTATAAAATGAACGGTCGGTATGCAATAGAGTCGACCTAAGGGATCTAATCGGACCTAGGCATATAAGGATGGTCAACTTGGTTTATCTGTAGAATTAATCAGTTTAAAAACCCTCAACTCACACTTTTATGGTCTTATCTCGGATTATACGTCTAAAGCCCTATACCTGCTTTCGCTAGCCTATAAGTGTTTAAAAGTATTTTTTGGAAACTTAATTAATTCTAATTTGGTTTAAAGCACTTTCACTGTATTTAAATCAAATGCCTAACTTTAGCTATCCGGTTAAAAACCTCACACTTTCGTGGTCTCGATCTAACCTATTTACTCTTATTACTTTCGTAACAAAGATTTTATTATTAAGCATAAAAAGTTATAACCAGAGTTAAGTTGATTAAAGTTTTAGCCTAAGTTTGATAAACGCCTAATGTCTCTTACTATCCCATACCGACACTAAAGGTTTAGCTAGCCATGGAAATTAAAATAAACATACTGTAAATAAAAGCAAACAAATATAAATTGGACATTATAAATAATAAATAACAAGTATGCATTAATTAATTAATTAAAATGAATTTAATACAATTGCAAAATAAAAACCTGACAGTAAAGCCAATACTTCAATCCTTCTTCCACAAACCGGAAACTCGGACTTGGTATCAGGAGTATTGCAAATTCTGAAGCTTGAATGATAAATCTTAAACTAAAATAATAATTCCCTAATGTTGGAAATTATTATTTGGACAGTGGAATTAAAAGAATTGAAATAAACAAATGCTGGAAAATGATAACTGAAATAATACTGGTTTTAATTTTGGCAGAGCTTCGGCACAAATAAGCTGTAATAAACTACGTCCTTTTAATGTTCAATATTGAGGTATTTATAGAAGAATAAAATCTGGCAGTTGGTTTGAAAACTTGTAACTCAGTCTTCCTTCAAAATCTCCAAAAATATAGTAACGTGAGTAGTTGAGGGAGAAATGGTGAACGTGGTGTTTGACTGGAGAGAATTAAGGAGTTTGGAAACTCCTTCTGTTATGCTTGCCACGTTCTGCATTCTTCAAATAAACTATATACGCGTTACGTTCGTTAGCTTGGCGTCACGAGCAGATTTTGGTCTTTCCTGTGTTACGGTCGTGGCCACTGTGTTACGATCGTAACACTCTTCAAACTGGCTTACGGTCGTGGCAGCTACATTACGACCATCACAGCTACAAAAATGCAGTTCTTTGACAGATTTATCTTTTTCTTCTGTACTTTTGATGCTTTCTTGCATTGTTTCATGTTTTCTTCTGTTTTGAACTCAGTTATGAAATACCTGCAAAAAGTGATGACAAACTCGAAATATTCAGGAATTAATCGGGTCAAAATAATACAGAACGGGCGAATTTCATACAAAATAAACGATACGATTTCGTGTTATCAAATACCCCCATACTTAAACCTTTGCTTGTCCTCAAGCAAAATAATCAAATTAAAAATATCGGACAAGTTTTTATAAACGCACATAACTTAGTATACCTTTCGTTTTCAAATAATTTCAATAAATCCTAAGTTAGTTCGGCCGAGAAAATCGAATGAAACAACAACGATACGTAAATGATACAAGCATCAACCTAGTCGTCGACTATCCGTTTTAAACGAAACGTCCAATTATACCGTTATAAGTCAACTCAAGGTTTCTCGTTCATATTTCACCCGGTTTCGTTCTTGCGCAATCACATTAAGCCCATTATCCTTGCACGCACGTAGTGGAATAGCCGGTTAGTGGTTCTGATCAAAACGCGACGGTTTCTGGCACAATTATGTGGCAACCTCTTTTATCCAATTGCAAGATGCGGGGGATCAAACCGTAGTCTGCCCTACCAAGTTCAGTACCAGATGCTTCCGAACCACCTAGACAATGGATTCTTATGTTACTTAGTAGAAGCTTTTGCATCCGTTGGATTAAACGATCGGGTGAGGATCGCCCAATTTAATTGGTGCAATATCTATTTCCTTAAAGCATGTAACATTGTATTTAAATCAATTTGCAAGATCATACACTTATGTTCATCGACTTTCCACGTGGATTGTGTTAGGACTGGTGCTGACTGCTAATATAAACTACTAGGGGCTAATTTAAGATTCAAAACTCAAAGTATCGGTATAACGAAAATGGAGACGATTCGCGTAGGTAGAGATTCGAAGGTGTCATAATCGCATAGTTCTCGTTGGATCGTTCTCGGCCTTCTAACTAAGATTTCAGTTAAAGAAGGTAACTAATGGTTATGCGAATATAAAAGGCGAAATTTTTTTGGTATGGCTAAATAAAACGGGGAGAAAATGAAATAGCGAAATATAACAGAAATAGAAATGAAATTACTCGTTCTGGATTAAGAATGCAGTACTCCTCCCACACTATATCAAGCATTGTCTCAATGTTATGATATAATGGCGAGGTTAAATAAAAAGTACATCGGAAAAACAAGGAAAACAACAAGAAAAGGAAAAACTACTGGCGACCACGGCGGCTTCGGGTTCGTGACCGTCTGGAAGGAGTAACTTCAGGGTCAGTGTCCTGGGGTCCAAGAGATGTAACATCCATCCTCAAAGCATTAAGCTCGCATAGCACTTCATCAAGCCTTTCATTTGTCGAGCGCTGACCACTCAAGATTTGGACATTTTGCTGATGTAAGGCGTCATAACGCTCCTGATTCTTCCTTTCAAGAGCTACAGCCATCTGATTCTGCTGATGGAGGGCTCTAAGGACGTCCTCCATAGTAAAAGGAGGTGGTGCAGAGGAGGACGACTCAGGAATGTCAGGCGCTGGAGCAGCTCGATCCATTTCTTCCTGCATCTCATCAGCGGGGCCGACATGAGGTTCTTCTTGAGCAGCAGCAGGGCCTTCAGGGTTAAATAGCCAGTTGGCTCGGTTCTGAGGGTCGATTCTGTCCCTGCAAGGCAAAACAATATTAGTGTAAACTCGGTTTTGTATCACTGGATGAAATCTTCCATCGTCCCGCTCATGGATGAGGTGGGCCGATTTGCAATGATCCAAAGTGAGCAGAACCGGTGGTCGGGATGGCAGATGAACAAGGGTGTCACCATGGTTTAGTGCTAAAGCAAGAGACGTGACAAGCCCTCCAAAATAGAAAGGTTTGCCGCCTCCGGTGCAGATGGAGTGAATATGAGCCAGGAGGAAAGGTGCGACATTAATTTTCTGACCCGAGAATGCACAATGCATGAAAAATAGCTCCTTTGAGTTGAGCTTGTGGTTGCTATCTCTTGCAAAGATTGTGTTGGACAAGATGCGGTGGAAGTAACGAATGGCGGGGTTGTGGATTTGGGTGGCATTTAGGTGATCGTATGAATCAGACCGATTATTGGTCAAGCTATGCCACGGGTTGAAAGATTCCTCATGAAAAGTGTCAGGCACACGTAGGTGAGCGCCTTCATCGATACAGAAATCAAGTAGGCGACCGAATGCGTTCTGAGGGAATTCGTATTCGGTGCTGAAAATTCGGAACCTTACCACACCGGTAAGTTGATTCCTTGCACCGTTTGGAGTAATGTAGCAAAATGAACTGAGAAACTCAAGTGTGAGAGTCTCGTACGTCGGTTGTGGCTGGCTACATAGCGTCGAAAGGTTGACACTTTGTAATAGGTGTTGGACACTTTCGAGCAACCCGGGGTTTCAGAGGCAGTCAGTGTCGACGAACCTCGTAGGGTGGATGCCTCGGTGCTGGAACTTTAGGAACCGTGTCCGTTGAGTTTCACCTGCTTCGCCATTTCGTAGGGTGATGCCAGGAATGAGATTGTTCGCCATTTGCATGCAAAGTGTTTGAGTGAAAATGGGTTTTGGTTAGTGAATGAGAGAATGAGAATGATGATACGGGTAATGGATGTATATATGGTGGAAGGGGGTAGTGGAAGTTTGAAAATTGATAGGGATTAATTTTGGGTTGAATGGGGTTAATGGGAAGGTATGGAAGAAGAAGAAGAGAGAAAGGTGTAGGAAAAGGGTTCGTTCTGCTAACAGGGTTACTGATGTAACCCGTGTTACGGTCGTAACACCTGGCTGACGAGCGTAACGCTCTGAAAGGCGCGTTACGGTCGTGGGGGATAGATGACGATCGTGGCAGCTACAAGTTTTGGTTTTTCACAAAACAGAACACAATACAATTGCACAGCGTATATTTTTATAGCAGCAGAACATCTCAGGCATTCCAACATAAACACAACATTAATTAATTCAACATATAATCCAACATATATAATTCGCAATAGAGTAGAAAACCGTAGAACACTGTAAGCGGCATAATGATTGTAAGTTTAAAACTGAAAACAAACAATTGCATTAATTTAAATTTAGTAACTTGTTCTTTTTGACAGAAAATAAATGGCGTGTAATTTGAAATGCAGTAACTTAACAAAAATTTTGAAACTAACTAAGAACAAAGTATAATGGAAAAAATGTAAAAACAAAGAATTGAAAAACTGAAAACTGAAAACTAAGAAACTATAAACTGCTTCATCCAGTCTTTTCTTTTAATATTTCCAGAGCTTGAGTGATGTTATACAACTGTTCCACCGAGATGTCAGTTAAACCAGTCAGATCCAAACGCATAGTCTTCAATTCATTCTTTATTCCATCAATGTCAGTTTTATAAGCATCTAAAGTGGTCAGAATGGTGTTTAATTGGGTAGTATATTCTCCTTGGTTTGTATCAGGGGCTGCTTGTGCTTCAGCCATATTTGTAAAGTCATGATAACCAGGAGGGATTTCAGGATCTGTTTCGTTTTCAGACATGAAATTATTATCAACGAAATATGATTGTGGTGTTTCCGGTGTCGAAGGGTGGTCAGGTGGATTCAATTCGTACAACCAATTTTCGCGGTTGTGGACACTTATTCGGGCATGGTTCGGGAGGGTAAAAAGAGTAACAACTTCGTCTCTGATCAGGTAATCATAAGGTGCAGGGCCTAAATTTCCTATTATCCGGTTGTTAAAACAGAAATTAATATTCATAGGCCTAATTGATCCAAATGGTGCACAGTTATTAAGTTGGCAACGAGGTCCAAGAGCATGTGCAATCATTGTAACTAATCCTCCCACACTGACAGGAACATTAGGGTCCTCACTAATGCGGGTAAAGGTCTTCATCAGGAGTGGGACGGCATTGACAGGGCGTCCTAGGTTCATACAATAAAGCAGAGATAATGCATCCTTGGATACAACATTTTGATTTTGTTCTTTTCCAAACAGGGTGTGGGCAAGAATCCTATGGAAATAACGGATGGCTGGGTTATGTATTTCATTGTTATCCATACTTTCTGGGTCAGGGTGATAGTTTCCGGTTAAAGTACCCCAGAAGTAATCCAGCTCAAAATCCAATATATCGGCCTCAGGGGTGGTAAAAGCTAAGGGTCCACTGGGGAATCCTAATAAAGCAGCTAAGTCCCTATGGTTATAGGTGAATTCAATACCAAAAAGTCTGAAGGTAATGAATCCTTTTCGGGCTCCAACACCGTGTTCAGGGATGTGAACTAGAGAACTTAAGAATTCAAGGGTAAGCTCTCGGTAAGTGACGAACCTATTTTTCAGGTGGGCTTTCTCCCATCCCAACTGGTTAAACATGTAGTAAACACTGTCAGTAATGCCTAAAGAGTCCATAGTGGGTACATCATGATACAGGGTTAAACTGATTGCTCGCTGAGACAAAGCCTCAAATCTTCTTTGTTGGTTTCTACCTCTAAAGGCGGTTTCCATAAAGTTCTGTGGAGGATCCATGGCAAAAATAAAGCGGGGAAACAGAGTAGAGGAGAAAGTAAAGAGAAAAAGATTATTCAGAAATCCTGTGTCAAGTAAAATTGATTTGAAATCAGCAACAGTTTCACAAAAGTTTTTAAAAAAAATGAAAAATACTTATATAGAATGCAAAAACAAATAATACAAACAAAATAGCAGGTAAAAACAAATAAGATGGGTTACCTCCCATGAAGCACTGTTTTTAACGTCATAAGCCTGACGAAATGCCTAGTGAAAGATTAGTCGGGAGAAATAGGTAGCAGTTCTACGAGTTTAATCTTATTCGTATAATCTCTATTATCTATACGATGATATTGTTTTAACCGCTGCCCGTTCACAATAAATGGGGCGCTATTTATATCCGTGATTTCTACCGCTCCGTTAGGAAAAACTCTTGTAATTTCGAAAGGACCGGACCATCTAGATTTAATTTTTCCAGGGAAGAGTCTAAGTCTAGAATTAAATAAAAGTACGACATCTCCCACACTAAATTCTTTTCGAGATAAACGCTGATCGTGCCATTTTTTAGTTCGTTCTTTGTATATTTTAGCGTTTTCGTAAGCGTCTAGTCTTAATTCTTCCAGTTCATGTAAATCGAGGATTCGTTTCTCGCCAGCAGCAATGTAATTAATATTGAGTGTCTTTATCGCCCAATAAGCTTTATGCTCTAATTCTACCGGGAGATGACATGATTTTCCGTAAACAAGTTTGAAAGGTGTAGTTCCGATAGGAGTCTTATAAGCCGTCCTATAAGCCCATAAAGCTTCGTTAAGCTTGGATGACCAATCTTTTCGAGATATCGCGACGGTTTTTTCTAATATTTGTTTAATCTCTCTATTCGAAACTTCGACTTGTCCGCTAGTTTGCGGATGATAAGGCGTTTCTACGCGGTGGTTCACTCCATATTTGGATAGTAATTTATCAAATATCTTCGAAATAAAATGAGATCCACTGTCACTGATAACAAGTCGGGGAACACCAAAATGCGGGAAAATTACATTCTTGAAAAGCTTAATCACTACTCGTGTGTCATTTGTAGGAGAAGCTATTGCCTCGATCCATTTTGAAACGTAGTCGACAGCAACGAGTATAAACTTGTTTCCAAAAGAAGATGGGAAAGGTCCCATAAAATCTATTCCCCAAACGTCAAAGATTTCCACTTCAAGTATTCCTTTCTGAGGCATTTCGTCGCGTCTTGAGATATTACCGGTGCGTTGGCATCGGTCACAGTTTTTAACGGCGACGTGGACATCCTTCCACATGTTAGGCTAGAAAAGGCCGGCTTGGAGAATTTTGGCACACGTTTTAGAGGTGCTAGTATGTCCGCCACAAGGAGATGAATGACATTGGGAAATGACGTTTTCTATTTCTTCGTCAGGTACACACCGGCGGAAAATTCCATCAGGTCCTCGTTTAAATAAAAGTGGTTCATCCCAATAGTAACTCTTGAGATCATGGAAAAATTTCTTTTTCTGTTGGTAAGTTAAGTCAGGTGGAAGCGCTCCGACAGCTAAATAATTAACGATGCCAGCATACCAAGGAAATCCTATGGTCATGTCGATGACTTCCACGACTTCTTTAGCTTCTGGTTTATTTAAATTCAATTGAGCTAGGTCGCTTATCATATGTGCTATCAGATGTTCATACGGAAAATCGTCGTTAATTGGCACTTGTTCGGGTTTTATACCTTCTAAACGGGATAAATGATCCGCTACGACGTTTTCTGTTCCTTTCTTATCTTTAATTTCCAATTCGAATTCTTGTAAGAGTAAAATCCATCGGAGGAGTCTGGGTTTTGCATCTTTCTTGGCAAGTAAATATCTGATAGCAGCGTGGTCCGTGTAAATGATGATTTTTGCTCCTACAAGGTAAGAACGGAATTTGTCGAGTGCGAAGACCACGACTAAGAGTTCTTTTTCAGTGGTGGCGTAGTTCATCTGAGCTGAGTCTAGCGTTCTGCTGGCGTAGTAAATTGCGTGAAATTTCTTATCTTTTCTTTGTCCAAGAACTGCGCCGACAGCGTAATCACTTGCATCGCACATGATTTCGAAAGGTAACCTCCAATCGGGCGGTTGCATGATTGGTGCAGAAATAAGTGCGGCCTTAAGGGTTTCAAAAGCTTTAAGACAATCGTCATCAAATATGAACTCAGCATCCTTCATTAATAGACCGGTAAGTGGTTTTGTAATTTTCGAGAAATATTTAATAAAACGTCGGTAAAAACTGGCGTGTCCTAGAAAACTTCGTATCTCTCGAACGGTCTTTGGTGGTTGGAGTTCTTTAATCACTTCTATCTTAGATTTATCAACTTCAATTCCTTTATTAGAAATAACATGTCCAAGTACGATTCCTTCTCTGACCATGAAGTGGCATTTTTCCCAGTTGAGCACAAGGTTTACTTTCACACATCGTTCTAAAATACTTTCTAAATTAGACAGGCATCCTTCAAAGCTTTGTCCACACACAGAGAATTCGTCCATAAACACTTCCATGATGTCGTCAATGAAATCTGCGAAGATGGCCATCATACATCGTTGGAAAGTTGCGGGAGCATTACATAATCCAAATGGCATTCGTCTGTACGCGAACGTTCCATAGGGACACGTGAATGTAGTCTTCTCTTGATCATCAGGGTGAATCGGAATTTGGAAAAATCCGGAATAACCGTCTAAATAGCAGAAGTAGGAGTGTTTGGCTAATCGTTCTAACATTTGATCAATAAAGGGTAAAGGGAAATGGTCTTTCCGAGTAGCTTTGTTCAGTTTTCGATAATCAATGCACACTCTGTGTCCACTAACTACTCTTTGTGTTATTGATTCGCCTTGTGCGTTTTTCACGACAGTGACACCTCCTTTCTTAGGTACGACATGCACTGGGCTAACCCATTTACTGTCGGAGATCGGGTATATAATTCCAGCTTCCATTAGCTTTTTGATTTCATCTCTGACTACAGTGCTTAGAATCGGATTGATTCTTCTTTGAGGTTCTCGAGAGGTTTTGCAATCCTCTTCTAATAGAATACGGTGCATACAAATTGAAGGACAAATTCCTTTTAAGTCTGATATGTTGTAACCTAACGCAGTAGGGTATTTCCTTAGAACGTCTAAAATTTTTTGAGTTTCGAGCATTCCTAAACTGGAATTCACTATTACAGGTCGAGTTTGTTCAGTATCAAGGAATTCGTATCGTAGATTTTTAGGTAGAACTTTCAATTCTAGTTTTGGTTTCTTGGAACATGGCATATGATCGGGTGTAAGTGCTAGACTTTCGCTTAGACTGTCATCTTTATATGGTTCTCGCCAATTGTCGTCTTCGAATATCAGAGGGGTTTCGATTTTCATTATTTCGGAATATGTGGTTTGTTTAACTTCCATCTCTCTCACGCACTAGTCTATAATATCGAGTAAATAACATGTGTCATTCATGGCGGGTGCTTGTAGAAATTGAGTGAGGATTAATTCCACTTTTTCCTCTCCGACTTCGAATGCTAATCTGCCCTTCTTTACATCAATTATCGCTCCAGCTGTGGCTAGGAATGGTCTTCCCAATATGATAGGGGTAACTGAGTCCTCGGTTATGTCCATGATGATGAAATCGGTAGGGATATAAAATTGACCTATTCTAACTGGAACGTTTTCCAGTATACCTACAGGATATTTAACCGATCGGTCGGCTAATTGGACGGACATTTTCGTGGGTCTGAGTTCTCCCATCTCTAGCTTTTTGCAAATAGATAAGGGCATGACACTAATGATTGCTCCTAAGTCACATAGAGCTTTGTCTATGACAAATTTTCCAATATTACAAGGTATAGAGAAACTACCTGAGTCTTTTAGCTTAGGAGGCATATTATTTTGAATGATCGCGCTACACTCGGCGGTGAGTGTAACTGTTTCGTTATCCTCTATCTTCTTCTTGTTGGATAGGATTTCCTTAAGAAATTTAGCGTACGAGGGCATCTGAGTGATGGCTTCTGTAAAAGGTATGGTTATATTGAGTTGTTTCAGAAGTTCAACGAATTTCTTGAACTGGCCCATCGTTTTAGAATTTGTAAGTCTCTGAGGATACGGGATTGGTGGTTTATAATGTGGTGGAGGTACATAAGGCTTCTCTTGCTCCACTGCTTCTTGCGTTTCGCTTTCCTTTTCTTCTTCTCTAGGTTCATTGGCTTGTTCAGGCGGCTCGCTCTGCTTTTGGTACATGGCTGGATTTTCTAGTCTCGGGTCAACAGGTCCGTCGAGTTCTTTTCCACTTCTCAGTATCACAGCATTAGCATGTCCTTTCGGGTTGGGCTGTGGTTGACCAGGAAAAATTCCAGCTGGTGCCGCAGTAGATGCTTGTTGTTGAGCTACTTGTGAGATTTGGGTCTCAAGCATCTTGTTATGGGTGGCTAAAGCATCAACCTTGCTAGCTAATTGTTTTATCTGCTCATTAGTATGCAAATTTTGATTCATAACGTCTTTATTAGTCTGAGCTTGGGAAGCAACAAAGTGTTCAATCATGATTTCTAGGTTAGATTTCCTAGGAGCATTAGGTCCATTACCAGGATGATTTGGGATAGCTTTTGGATAACCAGGTGGTGTGGCAGGAGCTTGTACAGGCGCGTATAACGCGTTGTTACTTTTGTATGAAAAGTTCGGATGATTTTTCCAGCCTGGGTTATAGGTATTGCTATAAGGGTTCCCTTGTACATAGTTTGCTTGTTCAGCTAGAACTCCTGTTAGAAGTGGGCATTCTGGAGCAAGATGTGATTGAAGACCACATAGATCGCAAGTTTGGACAACTGCAACTACGGTAGCTGCAGGAGCAGTGGTAAGGTTTTCTAGCTTTTGGGTAAGAGCTTCCACTTTATCGTTGACTTGGTCCAGCATATTCACTTCAGACACTCCACCTTTGGTTTGGGATTTCTCCACATTAGCTCTTTCGCTTCCCCATTGATAGTGGTTCTAGGCCATACTTTCGATAAGTTGATTTGCTTCGGCATATGGTTTATCCTTCAGTGCGCCACCGGCAGCAGCGTCTATAGTCATTCTTGTGTTGTACAACAGACCGTTATAAAACGTATGAATGATTAGCCATTCTTCTAAACCATGATGAGGACAGAGTCTAATCATATCCTTGTAACGTTCCCATGCTTCGAAGAGTGATTCGTTATCTTTTTGTCTAAAACCGTTGATGTTAGCTCTAAGCATAGCAATTTTGCTTGGTGGGAAATATCTAGCCAAGAAGACTTTTTTCAATTCATCCCATGTGGTGATTGAATTTGAAGGAAGGGATTGGAGCCAGGCTCGGGCTATGTCTCTTAAAGAAAAAGGAAATAGGCGCAATCGTATCGCCTCGGGGTTTACACCATTCGCTTTTACAGTGTCTGCGTACTGCACAAACACTGACAGATGTAGGTTAGGGTCGTCAGTAGGAGATCCAGAAAATTGGTTCTGCTGAACGGCGGATAGAAGCGAAGGTTTCAGCTCGAAATCGTTTCGAGCGATAGCAGGGGCGGCAATGCTGTTGTGAGGCTCCGCTTGCGAAGGAACTGCATAGTCCTTAAGAGCGCGAGGCGGATTTGGTACGTGAGCCATTGTCGATTCTTCGGTATATTCTGATAACGGGATATCAGGAATTTTAGTTGGAGGGAGATTATTAAGAGATCGGTATTCTTGAATTCGGCGTCTTAATCTTAAGTAACGCTCGATATCGTTAATTTGTAAATGCAAAGGCTCGTTTTGAGAACGAGTGTTTGGCATACACAGAGGTAAATGTAAAAAGTTGCCTTAGTCTAGACAGCGTTGTTTTCAGATTACACTAGTGACTAAACTAAAGTCCCCGGCAACGGCGCCAAAAACTTGATGGGGTCTGCCATCGACTTAATGTCTGGCGGTATCTTAACTGCAAGCGCACAGCCTATCGAGGTAGTAATAAAAGATTGTCGAATCCACAGGGACTTTGTAATCACGCTAGTGTTGTAAAACAGGTTGGTTTAGCTAAGGCGGAAATTGTCACGTTGGTTTTGGGAAAATTAAGGAAGGTAAATTAATTGATTTTAAAGTAATTATAAAATGAATGGTCGGTATGCAATAGAGTCGACCTAAGAGATCTAATCGGACCTAGGCATATAAGGATGGTCAACTTGGTTTATCTGTAGAATTAATCAGTTTAAAAACCCTCAACTCACACTTTCATGGTCTTATCTCGGATTATACGTCTAAAGCCCTATACCTGCTTTCGCTAGCCTATAAGTGTTTAGAAGTATTTTTTGGAAACTTAATTAATTCTAATTTGGTTTAAAGCGCTTTCGCTGTATTTAAATCAAATACCTAACTTTAGCTATCCGGTTAAAAACCTCACACTTTCGTGGTCTCGATCTAACCTATTTACTCTTCTTACTTTCGTAACAAAGATTTTATTATTAAGCATAAAAAGTTATAACCAGAGTTAAGTTGATTAAAGTTTTAGCCTAAGTTTGATAAACGCCTAATGTCTCTTACTATCCCATACCGACACTAAAGGTTTAGCTAGCCATGGAAATTAAAATAAACATACTGTAAATAAAAGCAAACAAATATAAATTGGACATTATAAATAATAAATAACAAGCATGCATTAATTAATTAATTAAAATGAATTTAATACAATTGCAAAATAAAAACCTGACAGTAAAGCCAATACTTCAATCCTTCTTCCACAAACCGGAAACTCGGACTTGGTATCAGGAGTATTGCAAATTCTGAAGCTTGAATGATAAATCTTAAACTAAAATAATAATTCCCTAATGTTGGAAATTATTATTTGGACAGTGGAATTAAAAGAATTGAAATAAACAAATGCTGGAAAATGATAACTGAAATAATACTGGTTTTAATTTTGGCAGAGCTTCAGCACAAATAAGCTGTAATAAACTCTGTCCTTTTAATGTTCAATATTGAGGTATTTATAGAAGAATAAAATCTGGCAGTTGGTTTGAAAACTTGTAACTCAGTCTTCCTTCAAAATCTCCAAAAATATAGTAACGTGAGTAGTTGAGGGAGAAATGGTGAACGTGGTGTTTGACTGGAGAGAATTAAGGAGTTTGGAAACTCCTTCTGTTATGCTTGCCACGTTCTGCATTCTTCAAATAAACTATATACGCGTTATGTTCGTTAGCTTGGCGTCACGAGCAGATTTTGGTCTTTCCCGTGTTACGGTCGTGGCCACTGTGTTACGGTCGTAACACTCTTCAAACTGGCTTACGGTCGTGGCAGCTACATTACGACCGTCACAGCTACAAAAATGCAGTTCTTTGACAGATTTATCTTTTTCTTCTGTACTTTTGATGCTTTCTTGCATTGTTTCATGTTTTCTTCTGTTTTGAGCTCAGTTATGAAATACCTGCAAAAAGTGATGACAAACTCGAAATATTCGGGAATTAATCGGGTCAAAATAATACAGAACGGGCGAATTTCATACAAAATAAACGATACGATTTCGTTTTATCAACAGCTGACTTTAGGGGATTCAGAAAGATATTGGAACGGTTACCCATGACATGTGTCTCAATGCATCCAATCAGCGCTTTTGACCTTTCAGAAAAGTGAACGCGTGTTCAGCCTCAGAAGGTAGATGATGAATGGATGACAACTGTTTGCTTACGTGAACAACACACTTCTATCCTTGAAATGAAACGCTCGGATCTTCATGGATAGATTCTGATACAATCTGTACGTCTAAAATTCTAAAGGCAGGTTGATCAGCAGGTTACAGAAAATAACCAAAATTCTGAGGGTTAAGATATGTAAATAAAACAGTTTATTCTGGACAAAGCTTCATGCTGAGATGTTTCAGAATGAAGTTAAACCTATCTTCAGAAAGAGGTTTTGTAAAGACATCAACCCATTGATGGTCTGTGTCAATGAATTTTAAATTAAGGATCCCTTTCTGAATATAGTCCTTAATAAAATGATGTTTTATTTCTATATGCTTAGCCCTAGAATGCAAAATAGGATTTTTACTGACACAAATAGCAGAGGTATTATCACAGAGGATAGGGATGTTACTCTCAAATATATTGAAGTCTTCAAGTTGACTTTTCATCCAGAGCATTTGCGTGCTACATCCAGCTGCTGCTATGTATTCAACTTCTGCTGTTGATAGAGCTATTGTGGATTGTCTTTTGCTGGACCATGAGATCAGATTTTCTCCCAGAAACTGGCAGCTTCAAGAAGTGCTTTTATGTTCTACTCTGTCTCCAGCAAAATCAGCATCCCAGTATCCTACTAAGCTGTAATCATTTGATTTTCTATAAAATAAACCCATATTAGTAGTACCTTTCAGATACTTGAAAATTTGCTTAACTGCTGTTAAGTGAGATTCTCTAGGATCTGATTGGAATCTAGCACAAATGCAAACACTAAATAGAATGTCAGGCCTTGAAGCCGTCAGATACAGAAGAGAACCAATCATACTTTTGTAGACCTTCTGTTCTACCTTTTTGCTTACCTCTTCTTTTTCCATAATGCACGTGGGATGCATTGGAATTCTTGAGGGCTTACATTTTGAGAGATCAAATTTCTTCAGAAGTTCTCTGACATATTTTATCTGATGAATGTAAGTTCCTTCTAGAGTTTGATTTATTTGAATGCCCAAAAAGAATTTTAGTTCCCCCATTAGGCTCATTCAAATTTTGCCTGCATACATTTAGCAAACTCTCTTCCCAGAGAAGGTTTAGTGGATCCAAATATGATGTCATCAACATAAATCTGACATACTAAAATTTCATTCTTAACTGTCTTACAAAACAAGGTTGTGTCCACTTTCCCTCTGGTGAATTTCTTTTCTAATAGGAAGTTACTTAGTCTTTCATACCAAGCTCTGGGAGCTTGTTTCAGACCATAGAGTGACTTCTTTAGTTTGAAAACATATTCTGGATTTTTGGAACTTTCAAAACCAGGGGGTTGGTGCACATATACCTCTTCTCCTATATATCCATTTAAGAAAGCACTTTTGACATCCATCTGATACAGAGTGATGCCTTTATTAACAGCAAATGATATTAAAAGTCTGATAGATTCTAACCTGGCGACTGGAGCAAAGGTTTTTGTATAGTCTATACCCTCTTGCTGACTATAAACTTGTGCTACCAGTCGTGCTTTGTTTCTGATGACTTCACCTTGTTCGTTCAGTTTGTTTCTGAACACCCATTTTGTGCCAATGACGTTGAATCCTTTTGGTTTAGGAACCAGATCCCATACATCATTTTTGGTGAATTGATTTAGCTCCTCTTGCATTGCCAGAATCCAGTCATTGTCCATAAGTGCTTCATCAATAGTTGTTGGTTTAATCAGAGAAACCAGTCCCATGAGAGACTCTTCAGAATTTTTGAAAGTAGATCTTGTTCTGATTGGATCTTCCTTCCTTCCTAAAATTCTTTCTTCTGGGTGGTCAATGCTGCTTCTGGATGGTCTTTTCTGGATTTGATCAACAGAAGGTGCTGGATTGCTTGTAGTGACTCTTTCTGATGTTGAGGGAGTGTCTCTGTTGAGAGCCTCTGATGAGTTGTCTTCAGTACCTGTGAGTTCAACTTCCATACCTGCAAGGAATTCATTCTGCTTTGACTTTTGAGAGTCAAGCTTATCATCAAACCGAACACTGATTGACTCTTCAACAATCTGTGTTTCTGTATTGTATACTTTGTACCCTCTTGAGCGTTCAGAGTATCCTAACATAATACACTTTTGTGCTTTAGAGTCAAACTTGTTCAAATAGTTTTTTGTATTAAAAATAAAACATGTACATCCAAATGGATGGAAATAAGAAATGTTGGGCTTTCTGTTCTTCCACAATTCATATGGAGTCTTTTCCAGAATAGGTCTTATGGAGATTCTATTCTGAATGTAACACGTTGTGTTTATTTCCTCTGCCCAGAAGATCTTAGCAACGTTAGTCTCGTTGATCTTGGTTCTAGCCATTTCTTGTAATGTTCAGTTCTTTCATTCTACAACTCTATTTTGCTGGGGAGTTCTAGGATAAGAGAAATCATGCAGAATGCCTTTTTCATTAAAGAATAGTTCAAAATCTTTATTTTCAAATTCTCCACCATGATCACTTCTGACTTTGACGATTCTAAGATCCTTTTCATTCTGAACTTGGTTGCAGAAGGTAACAAACACAGAGTGTGACTCGTCTTTGTGTCTTAAGAACTTTACCCATGTCCATCTGCTATAGTCATCTACGATTACTAACCCATACTTCTTGCCACTGACTGAAGCAGTTTTTACTGGTCCAAATGAGTCAATGTGCAGAAGTTCTAATGGCTTAGAGGTGGAAACAACATTTTTGGATTTAAAGGCAGGTTTTGCAAACTTGCCTTTCTGACATGCTTCACACAGAGCATCTGAATTGAACTTCAAGTTAGGAAGTCCTCTGACCAGATTGAGTTTGTTAATCTGAGATATTCTTCTCATACTAACGTGCCCCAATCTTCTGTGCCAGATCCATTGCTCGTTGTTGACAGACAGTAGACATTTTACATTATGACTTTTTAGTTCAGAAAGTTTGATTTAAAAATGTTGTTTTTCCTCTTTCCATTAAATAGGATAGTCCCATCTTTCTGACTAACATCTTTGCATGAATTTTGATTGAAGATTATATCATAACCGTTATCACTTAATTGACTTATGGATAACAGGTTATGCATTAATCCATCAACTAACAAAACATTACTTATAGAGGGAAGATTTCCATTACCTACTGTTCCAGAGCCAATGATCTTTCCTCTATGATTGCCTCCAAAGCCCACGTGGCCTCTAGGATTAAGTTCCAGGCTTTGGAACATATGCCTTCTTCCCGTCATGTGTCGTGAGCAGCCAGAGTCCAGGTACCATGATTGGTGTCTTTGCTTTGCTGCTAAAGATATCTGCCACATGTATAATTTTATCCTTAGGTACTCACATTTTCTTGGGTCCTGATTTGTTAGTTTTACCAAAATTCTGATTGAATTTTGGTTTGATAGAATAATCACTACTTGTGTATTTTATGTCATGTGTGTGCCCATATATAAAGTGTGAATCAAGTGGAGTGCGTTTTATAACTAAGTCCATGGCATTTTTTGGTGTAGGTACCTTACCTTGATATCCTATCCCTTTTCTTCCATTTCTGCTAACTCCATAGATCATTGAAGCCATCTTGCTTTTGTCTATATTTTTAGCTAGAAACTCTGAAAGCTGTGATCATACTCTTTGATGATCTCGTCAGCATTGTTGGGAGTTTCAGGGATTGTTTCCTTGTGAGAGTTTTGCAACTGGTTTTCTAATTTTGAAATTTTTTCTTTTAACTCAGAATTCTCCAATCTGAGACTCTCAGTCTTATCAGAGTCAGAAGCAAGATTCCTTTTCAGGTTTCTGAATTTGACTCTGATCTGCTGATACCTTTCCATAATTTCATTAAGGCTTTCAGCAAGTCCAGCCTTAGTAAAGTTTATAGTAAAGTCAGGGAATACCTCTTCAGTGTCTGATTCTGAGTCTGAACTAGAGGCTTCACTGTCTTCAGATACGTTTTCCATGAGAGCTATGTTTGCTCTTTCATCATCTGATTCTGAGTCAACTTCAGATGTGTCAGAATCATCCCATGTAGCCATGAGGCTTTTCTTCTTTTCCTTGATAAACTTCTTTTTGGGCTTCTCCTTCTGAAGCTTTGGGAAATCAATTTTGTAGTGCCCTTGCTCGTTACATTCATAGCAGATGATGTCTTTATTGTTTGGCTTTCTGTATCCTGAAGAGCCTTCAAATCTTCCGTGTCCAGAGGAGGATTCTGACCTTCTGTATCTAGATGAGGATTCATTCTGATTTTCTGATCTTCTGGGATTCCTGAACTTTCTTTGCCTCTGCTTCCACAGTTGGTTCATTCTTCTGGAGAGGAGAGACAGTTCATCTTCTTCTGATGAGGATCCATCAGAGGTTTCTTCTACAGTCTGCAAAACTTTAGAGTCAGATTTTCTGTTAGATTTTAAAGTTAAGGGCTTACCTTGCTTTTGAGGTTCGTCTTCTTCTAGCTCTATCTCGTGACTTTTGAGGGAGATGACAAGTTCCTCCAGAGATATTTTGTTGAGATATTTGGCTAGCTTAAGCGCTGTGACCATTGGCCTCCACTGTTTTGGCAAGCTTCTGATGATCTTCTTAACGTGATCAGCAGTGGAATACCCTTTGTCAAGAACTTTTAGACCAGCAACAAGAATTTGAAATCTTGAAAACATAGTTTCTATTGATTCATAATCTTCCATCTTGAATGCCTCATACTTTTGAATGAGCGCAAGGGCTTTGGTTTCTTTGACTTGAATGTTTCCTTCATGCGTCATTCTCAGAGAATCAAACATATTCTTGGCAGTTTCTCTATTTGATATTTTCTCATTTTCTGAATATGAGATGGCGCTGAGAAGAATTGTTCTGGCCTTGTGGTGATTTCTGAATTCACGCTTTTGCTGATCAGACATCATTTTCCTATCTATCTTCTGACCACGTCCATCCACTGGGTGCGTGTATCCATCAGTCACCATGTCCCACAGATCAGCATGATGGGCCAGAAAGAAAATCTCAATTATGTCTTTCTAGTAGTCAAAGTTCTCTCCATCAAAGACTGGAGGTTTGCCACTGAATCTGTCCCTTTCTTCATTGTTGTCATTGCTGATGTTTTGACTTGGTCCTTCCATAGTGTTTTTCTGACGCTGGATCTTGTACTGACACGGTTAAGTGTTTAAGCTCAGAACCAGGCGCTCTGATGTCAATTGAAGATGTGAAAAACACAAGAAGGGGGGGTTGAATTGAAAGCTTGGATCAAAAACAGCTTAATGACACATTATTTTTATCTTGGTTCGTTTGATCTCAAACTACTCCAGTCTACCCGTCAAGGTGATTTCGCCTCTCTCCAACGAGGTCTTAATCCACTAATCTCAAAAGATTACAACAGCTACTTTAACAACTATTAAAGTCTTCTTGAGTATAACCACAAACCGGTTAATCTCAAGGAATTATTTTACAAATAATTGAAGAAGAATGTGTTGTTGTTTTCTAACAAAACAGTTTATCACAACTGTGATAATTACACAGGTTAAGCTTAGAATAGAATAAATTTGCTAGAGCTTGAATATGCATGGTTTGGAATTCTCTGCAAATTGATGTATGCGTACGTACGTGCTTCTTTGCAAGCAGACTTGTTTATATAGACAAAATAATGAAGTTATCCATAAAGCAAGTTTAATGATAATAACACACTTTCCTTTTGTAGAAGATCTTCTCTGAAGAAAGCCGTTGGCATTAATTCTGTCTTGAATGTACAATAACGCTTCAGAGTATTATTTGTTTAACTGCTGATGACGCTTCAGAATATTGATGACTTGGTTTGATATGACTTTGTTCAAAATCAGAGTTTGTTGTAATTAAGCGCAGGTTCTGGTCACCAATCTTCATCGTATAATCTGATTGCTTCAGCATGTAATACTTTATAGCTTATCTTCTGATGCTGATCCCATCAGAACTTCTGCATATACAAAACATTTTTTAAGGTTCATATTTGTTCTTTGTATATCAATTTGTATTTATTTATTCTTTGTATTTGTTATCATCAAAACTCTAATCAAGGGTTGTAGAATCAAACTATGTTCTAACATGTATAACCCTGCATAGTTCAAAAATGTTGTACACGCAAGATAAATGAAAGGTAATGGTGCCAATCAACTCGTCTCATCCTCACGAGCATCATGGTACCTGATTCGAGGCCTAATTATTCATGTACAAAAAGACCCTAAAAATAACACAAAAACCCTAGCAATGGCAACATCGTGTACAGGCTTCAAAAACACAATTAAATGACATGGTTAGCTTGCAAACATGATGAAGATTACAAATATATGAGTTAAAGATGCTAATGATGCAGGAATTAGTGTAATCGTTTTCAAAGAATGACGCAAACCGTGGGTATCGTTGCGTGCATTTCTGGGTGTTTGAGCACCTGCAAGTGATTGGGATAGGTTCTGGGAAGGTCCATGAGTCGTTTGGTAATGCTAGAATGGCTTGACTTGGCCTATAGAATGGAATTGATCACCACTTCTTCTTGGAATTTTGAAGTTTGTTCTTGCAGTTTGCACGCCTCCACCCTTGTATTTTTGATCTGGAATTGTTCACTATATAAACTAGAGTGAATTAGGTTAACAAACTTGGACTAAATCTTTGCATTTATCCAATATTTGATTTGATTTGCAAGCTATATGATATGTTTCTATTTTGAGCCAAATCATGCCTTTCTTGTACCAATTGACCTTGATTCGATTTGATCTTGTTAACTCAGCATATCTTGATTGCCAATCTGTAAAAAAAACAAATCATATCATATCTTTGTTAATTTTCATCATTTATTTGATTTAATTCACTTTTTAATTAATGAAAAATCAAAATAAATTGAAAAATGAAGCACATAATGGGTGAGTGAACATTTGAGTCGCGGACCACATTATAATTGAGGTGCAAGCATAAAAAGATGGGCCCATTTAGCAAAAAATGTAAATTTGAGCACATTTGACTTTTGGAAATTTTGCAAAAATGGTCAACTTGGCCAATACACAACTCTCTCAATTTTGACCCTAGAGAGGTGTTTTTTGACTTTTAATAAATATTAGGATGTCCTCTAAACAACCCTTTTGGTCTCATCTCAATTGTGTCTTCCATGTTCATGTATGAGGCTTTGACCCAAAAGGTGTTTTTGTTGACCTTTCAAAAGGACCTATAATGTCAAAATTCATATCTTTTTGTGAGTTCATATTATGAACTTGGGAGCTGAAGATGAATTGTAGGTAAGTGCATCCTCTTCAAAATGAACTTTGGATGGTTCATTTCTGACAAAGTATGAGAAAGTTATGCTTGGTCAAAGATGAGTTGACTTTTCCTTCAAAACCCCAATTTAGCAACTTTTGGGTTTTGATGAATTGTGAGAAATCCTTGAGGAATCATGATCAAACCTTGATAAAATGATGGATAATACTTCAAAATGAGGATTTTGACCAAACAATCTTGAAGTTTGACTGTATGTGGGCCACAATTGACTTTTGACCTAATATAGTTGATTTTCAAGCATTTGAGCAATTGACTGAGCAAACTTCTTCTGTAAGGCTTGAAACTTGACATGGATGATCTTGAGAACATATTAGGATAATGGTGAGAATATGAGTCCTTTGTGGTTCACACATCTTGATGAAGATGGAAACCCTAATTTGAGGTATACTGCCTTAGGAGAGAGTTTGTCTAGTCAATTCTTGAACTTCCTTGAGTAATTTGGGGACCTCACTTGCCATGTGTTGAGAAATGTGGGAGGGAAAATTTTTGGGTACAACAGGTAGGACTCTTGAATTCTTGCTCATGACCTTTTTCACAACTCACAACATGTTCAAATATCGCATTTTTAAAACAACAAATATTTTCAAAAACACTTTGTATACATTATTGAGGACTGATATAAGAATTATTACAAAGTGAGCCTTACATTGCCATTTAAAAACATTTTCAAACAAATCACACACACACAAAGTAATTTTTAAAATTGAGTTAAGAAATTAAGAGCCTGTAGATAACTATGGATGAAAAGGGTGCTAACACCTTCCTTTTTCATAACTTACCCCCTAAACTCAAAATCTATCAAAGTTATTTCCTGTTCTTTTCACCTTTACTAATTGTTGGATAAAAGAAAAGTCGGTGGCGACTCTTTCTATCTGCAACATTTATGATAAAACAAAAAGTCAGTTCTCCTACCGTATTACAGAACTGGCGACTCTATTGGAGACTTAAATAAAAAAAGAGGGGTTACCTTAGAGTTTAGATCACTTTTACTTGCTTTAATTGTTTGAATTGTTTTCTTTACTTTAAGGGTTCATGCTTGGGTATTATTTCTTGTGTGAAAGATCTTACACCTGGATATAGTGATTCCTTAGGTAAGTAGAAATAGATCATAAAGATTGTACGGCGTAGACCGATATTGTTAACATGATAGCTACAGTTAGTGTGGTACTTTGGTTTGTATTGATGTTCCTTGAGTCAGTCGAGGATAACATTAGGCTTCCGTGTGGTGTCATTAACATTAACTTACTTTTAGAACCTTAATTGACCCATCTTAGCCATTAGAAAGTAGTGAGATAATCGGCTTTGGTGTAGTCTAAAGTTGGCTGATACTCGAGGCTACACTCATTGAGATTCAAATTTTAGGATGTTTTGGTGGCAAACCGGTTGCCATGCTAAAATAAAGCCTGTGAGAAAGATCCGTGATATGATATTCTTAGAACCCAGTTACTATTTAGGACATGTTGAGCCAACATAACTTCAATGGGGAAGGATATTTACCTATGGACATCATGAAATCCTTTAAACCTAAGGCTCTTGTATGACTTGTTTGTGTTTTCTACTTATTTAAGATGAACATAACATCATAACATCATGACATCATAACATCATATCATCAAAACATAACATTTCACTAACCATTTCAAGGACCTAGGGATTTATATTTGTTCTTTGTTGTAGGTCATGGCCTCCGCTCGCAGAAATACAATCTGAATCAACTTTGTGAGGATACCTTCCAAGCTTAAGGAGTTAGTCTCAAAGGTTCCCAAAAATTATGAATTCACCAAGAGGCATGGTTATCACTCAGTTTGGTCACCCCATGTTTTGAAGAAGACATGACGAGTGTTTTGTTCTAGTTCTTTGATCCTAAGCATCTCTATTTTACCTTCCCAGATTATTAGTTGGTACCCACAATGAAAGAGTTTTCTAAGCTACTTGGAGTACCTATTATTGATCAGACACCCTTAGTTGGTTTAGAGAAAGTTACAAAACCTGAAGTTATTGCAGCAGCCTTGCATCTGAAGTGGTCAGATGTTGTATCTAATTGGGAAACAAGAACTGGATTTAAAGGTATTCTTGTTAAATTGCTGATAGAGAAGGCTCAGTTGTTTCTAGATGCTATGAATTTTCATGCTTTGATGAGATCTTGGCTCCGTTGATCTATTGTTTGGTACTATTCCCAAATCTAGACCAACTCATAGAGGTGAACACCATCAAAATATTTCTTACTCATAATCCTGTGCCTACTTTTCTTGGAGATATTTTGCACTATCTTCACACTCGTACTATGAGAGAGCGAGAGACTCTCATGTGTTGCATACCTTTAGTATCCAGGTGGTATATTTCGCACCTTCCCTGATCAGTGATGAAGAATGAACAAGGTTTGAGGTGGTCTCGAAGGATGATGTCACTCTCTCATTCAGACATCTATTGGTGTTTCCGATCTCAGGAGGACATCAGGATTATTGACTGCTGTGAGGAATTTCCTAATGTACCACTCCTTGGCATAAGGGGAGGTATTACTTACAACCCTTCTATAGCTCTATTTCAATTTGGTTATGCTCGAAGAGACGATCCTCAAGATATGCTTATCCAGGGTATTGTATTCGATTACGAGAACGATTATCAAGGTTACCGTCAAAAGATTATACGTTCTTGGAGCATGGTGAATAAGATTGATAGCAAGACTTTGGGACACAAAATGGGTGCGATATCTTGCTCAAAATCTTATAATGCCATATCCTATTGACCTTGAAGAGCTATAAAAGTGTTAGATTAAGTTGAAAGAATAAAGGGACACCTTTGAGACTCAATTATATGCTAGTGAGAAGAAAGTATTGGAGCTGAAAAAATGACTTCACGAATAGAAGAGCCTTAATTCATATGCCAACACAAAGAGGAAGCGCCCATGGGAGACTCGAGTCATAATTTATTTCCTTGTAACACTTTTTATTGTAAGCCTAGGAGGTATTTATAATTTGAACTTACTAATAAGAGTCTTTGTTTTTGTTCCCTTTCGATTAACAAATTTAAATCCCACGAGGTCCTTGAAAACAATACATATGTGTTGTACCCCAAAATGTTCCCTCTCATTTATCAAGTAATTTCTCACAAGATCTCCTTTGGTTCAAGACTGCACTAGGGTTGATTAGCTCAAGACACCTCCTTAAGCTTTGATGACTGAAATTAGGGTTTAAGATTGCACAAGGATATTTGAAATTTTAATGCCTCATATGACTTTCATGGATCACTATGGACCCTCAAGAGTACTCATGTCAAGTTTCAAGTCTTGGATCACATTTTTGCTCAGTCAATTGACCAGTTGACCTAAAAATCAGCTATATTGGGGAAAAAGTCAAAGGTGGCCAATTTACAGTCAAACTTCATAATTTTTTATCAATATAAAAATTATAAACTTATATGTATCATTTAATCAAGTTTGGACCACAATTCCTTAAGAAATTTGATCAAATCATCAAAAGGGCAAAATGGTGAAAATTAGGGTTTTGATTGGGAAAGGGCAATTTCTGATTCTTGGCCAAGCAAATGGTTAACTTGTTTGAGGCATGATCTTAAGAGTTAATTTGAATCATTTTGACATAATGTCATGACTCAAAACATTGCTCAAGTTCATTTGATTGATAATTGATTTTCAGTCAACTGATCAAAAGTCAACTGTACGCTGAAAAGTCAAACTTTGGCTTTTTGGTCAAAATCAAGTGTCAAAGATCACAATTCATCAGAACATGTAAAAATATTAAACTTGTTCATCAAGAAATAAAAAATTCAAGATTTCATTTTGAAAAGTCAAAGTTTCCAAACTTAGAAATTTTTCAAAGTGTTGAAAAGTTAATGTTTTTTCACAACTTTGAGCTAATTTTTCACCATGATGCAAGATGATTCAAGAGAAACTTTCAACATGAAAGTTGTAGATATAAATGAGATCTAAAACATTTCTTTACACAACTCTTCCTAGAAATTCTTGAATTTTAAGTTATATATTCATGAAGTCATGGCATTCTTGAATAAAACACTTAGAGAAATTTTCAGCAGTTTTGGTCAGGTTTTTATTCCAACTTCTTGGCCAATTTTCATCAAGTTCCATTTTGATTTAACAAAAGTGGTCAACATGAATGTTTCAGAGGGTGTTTCAATATTTCTAAAACATCCAAGGGCATGAATTTATCATATTTGAGCTAGGAGATTCAAGAGCATGGAGTTTAGCATCCATTATTGAATTGCAAGTCATTTTAGTGAAGAACACATAACAAAACTCTTATGATTTTCTGCATAATCTTATGTTGCAGGCTTCCTTTCTTGAAAATCTCATCATAATTTAATGCTTACACCCACTCTTGAGCTATTACCCAAGTGTTTAAACCATTGTCCAAAAGATCTTTCCATTTATGGCATAAAGGCACCATTGCTATTCTTGAAAAGCAAGCTTTTTGTACAGGGTTTATCTTGAGCCCATACCTTGCTAGTTGCTGATTATACTCCACCATAAATCATGGGAAGTAGCTCCTCTGTACCAACAACTTTATTACTTCACCTTGGGACTATGGAGTACTTGACATAGTTTGATCTTTGTAATCCAACCAAACCATAACATGCTGTCTTGAAAACCTAATCAGCTCATATGCACAAACCTCTTGCCTATAAATAGAAGAAGCATTTGCAAGAGAAGGAGGTTAGAAAAAATAGAGAGAAAATCCAGAAGTGTTGTTGTAAACTAGCCATCAAGATCCCATACTCTCAGAAAAAGGCATAACTGTCCAAAAAAAAAGCTTCCACTCTTGAGTTTTAAGGTCCAAATATTTGGAACTCTCACACCTTGCAAGCTCTGTCCAAACATCTAAGCACCTCACATACATCACCTAGAAATTGTTCAAACTCAAGAACAAGCTTCCACAACACCTCTGTTTTTTTTCCAAGTTCAAGAACAGTTAAGACAACAACTCAAGCTCAGAGTATAAGATCCAGCTCCAAGGTAAGTTTCTTGACTTTAATTCTTTATTTCAAACATCATTAGTAATTCATTTTGAAGACAAAATGTAGTAGCCATTGCCCTTGAAGCTAAACTTTTGTTTGTCTTCCTTTATTTTCATTTATGTATTGAGAACTAACCCATGTATGCAACAAAACAATTTTGAAGTAAAAAATGACAGTATGAGTCGACACGTAGCCTTATGAGTCGATACATACTGCTATACAGGCCCAAAACAGAAAGAAAAAGAGTGTATGAGTCGACACAAAGCACGTATGAGTCGACACATACCATTATGTATCGACTCATACTGAGTTGATTTGGTAATACATGGGCAAGCAAAGTTATGTGTCGAAGCATAGGAACTTGTGTCGACACATAATAGTTAAAAATGAAAAATTTCCTTCTTTTTACACTGTTTTTACATTTCCTTCATTGTTATTCGATATGGTTGTAATATTTAAGTTCCTATTTCATCCCCATTTGTAAATTGTACCCCTATCCCCTAAACGATGTAATAGCCTAAGACTTTATTTTTCGCAATTTAATGCTTACAAAATACAAATGTTAGTAACTATGGTGTGTATGGCAAGATAAAAATCAATCTTAGACAATCCTAATCCAAGACAAAACAATGCATGAAAAATAAACACTTGCACCTCTAGGGTTAACTCGGCTTGTTGCATTGAGAAAATAGTCATGTCCCTCGAACATGGGCATTTTAGCAAAGACCCTCGATAAAAGATCACAGTCCCTCGATAATCCTCGATGTTTCTATCGGTAAAAGATCTAGTCCCTAAAACAACATTTCTAAAACATCCCATAGGTTGCCTTCTATGACTATACAAACGTTCCACTCCTTCCCTTTTACATCCAAAGATAGGGTTACTTACCAACTCAATGGTAAGATAACAATGTCAAAGGAAAGAGGAAATAAACATGAAAGACTTTTGAGTAAGTAGATTGTTCCTAGTTGCTTTCTCAATTTCAAAACCAAAACATCCTTGCTATTTTCAAAACAAACACCAACACTTTCAAAAACATCTTTCAAACTTGAAAACATCTTTCAAAAGATCAGACACTTTGTATACATTCTTACGAACGAGAATCATTACAAAGTTTGCCCAAACAAAGGCCTTTTTACAAAATACTTTAGAAAACCACACAAAGCACATTTTTAAACAAAAGCAAGTGATATATCAAGTAACTAAGAGCCCATGGAAAACCATGGATGAAAAGGGTTCTAATACCTTCCCTTTTCATAATCTACCTCCCGAACTCAAGAAACAATCTCAAAGGTCATTTCTGTGCTTTTTCACCTTTCCTTTTGGATAAAAGAAAAATCGATGGCGACTCTTGATAACCGCAACATTTACGATCAAATGCAAAACATCCAAGTCAGTTCTTCCATCGTATCACAGAATGTTGGCGACTCTGCTGGGGAGAATTACTTAAAAGTGGGGTTACCTTAGGGTTAGATCACATTTACTTGCTTTCTTTGTTTGACTTGCATGCTTTACATTATGGTTCATTGTTTGGGTTTGTTTTAATCCTACACTTGGATTTGGGGTACCTTTCTTAGGTAAGTAGCAATAAACTATGAGGGAACTGTGCGGGGTATACCGACACGGTTGAAACAATAGCTATGTTGATGCGATACTTTAGTGTGTACCGGTAGCCCTTGAGTAAATCAAGGAGAATATGGGGCCACCGTGTGGTGTCTTAAAGCGTCAACTGACTTTAACACCTTAATTGACCAACTTGGCTTTTAGGACGTAGTGAGATATCTGTATTTGGTGTAAACCCAAAGTCGATTAAGACTCGATACTACACTCTTTGAGGTTTGACCCTTGAATTTTGTTTGGTGGCAAGTCAATTGTCTATCGGAGCGAGAATTTGGGGAAAGACTGGTGATATTGTGATCCCTTAGAACCCGGTTACTATATTTAGGACAGGTTGAACCAATCCAACTTCAAGAGGGTATCACCTTAAAATCCATGAAAGCCTTAAACCTAAGGTCTTTGTGTGATTTGCTTGTGCTTATCTGCTATATCTGAGCATAGTCATGACATCATAACATAGCATGTCATACTAACCATTTTAAGGATTCTTAGGGTTTATTTTTGTCTTGTTTTGTAGGACATGGCTCTCGCCCGCAGATTCACTATCCAAATCAGTCTGGAAAAAGTACCTCCTCAACTTAAAGATTTGGCATCAAGGGTTCCCGAAAGCTCTCCATTCACAGAAAGATATGGTAGGCTTATCAATTTGGTCACTTCAAACCCCGGTGAAGAAATGTTAAAAGTGCTCTTTCCGTTCTTTGACCCTCTCCATCACTGCTTCACTTTTCCAGATTACCAGTTAGTACCTACTATGGAGGAGTTTTCTTTGCTGTTGGGGGTGCCTATCCTTAACAAGGTACCTTTCAATGGTATGAAAGGAGACCCTAAACCTGAAGATATTGCCAAAACTTTGTCTTTACAACGGTCTGACGTAGTAGCAAATTGGGAAACAAGGAGAGGTGTCAAAGGTTTTTTGGCTAAGTTCTTATTCGAGAAAGCTCACCATTTCTGGGATACCTTGGACTTACAAGATTTTTAAGAGGTGTTAGCCCTTCTCGTCAATGGTTTGGTACTGTTTCCTAATCCGGACCAGCTCATAGACGTGAATACGCTTAAGATTTTCCTGTCACGTAATCCAATACCTACTCTGCTTGGAGATATCCTACATTCGTTGCATACTCGCACTATAAAGAGGAGAGGAACCCTTCTGTGTTGCACACCTCTTTTGGCTGGGTGGTTTATTTCACACTTACCCCGATCCGTCTCAAAGAATGAACAAGGTTTGAGATGGTCTCAAAGGCTGATGACTCTTACACATTCAGGCATTCATTGGTGTGCCCAGTCCTCGGAGAATGTTACCATTATCGATCATTGTGGTGAATTCCCTAATGTCCCTCTCTTAGGCATTAGGGGAGGAATCACTTACAACCCTTGTTTGGCACTAAGACAATTTGGATACGCAAGAAGGGTTGGTCCTCATTATGCACTTATTTAAGGAGTCGTCTTCGACTACGAGAATGATGCTCAGGATTTCCGCAAAAGGTTCATGAGAGCTTAGGGCATGGTACATAGAGTTGATAGCAAGACCCTGGGGAACAAGAATTCCATCCCACTCGAACCTTATCTCAAATGGGTACGAGCTCATGCTCAAAGTATTATGATGCCTTATCCCTCTATTCTCCCAGTTATTATAGAGCCTGTTATGGAAGGAGATGTCCCGTACACTATCCTGCATCCTGACATGCCCACCTCTCTTGAAGACTTACAAAGACATTAGATACAACTTAAAGGGGAGTGAGACACTTTTGAGGCCCAATTCTACGCCAGCGAGAAGAAGGTTCTGGAACTCACCAAGAAGTTGCATGAGGAGCGGAGTCTAAACGCCTACATCACACCAAAGAGGATGCGTACAAATTTTTTATCTTAGAGTTTTTGGTATTTCTTTGTAATCCCAAAGAGGCATGATGTACTAAAACTTTGATTTATTAATATAACGTGTGTTCCTTTTTGGTCTAAAGCAAATTTAAATCTCTAATTTCCTTAAAATCATTGCATGTGCATCTACCATTCATCATAACATAAGCAGGTTTCTTGCAGTAAGTCTCCTCATCTTTCTACTGTTTATTTCTGTAAGATGGATCTCGAGTAGGCGGTAAAAGACCTCCAGGCACATAATGCTCAGTTTCAACAGATGTTCTTGACTCTAGCCAAAGGACAAGAGGATTTGAAAACTTTGCTGGTTGAAGAAAAGAAAAAGAAAGCAAAGAAAATGACCAGAGTTCTGAATATGGGAAGAAGGTTCCAAGGACAAGCCAGACGGACCCTAGAATTTGAAACATCATTTGGTGAAAAGGATAATCAAGAAGGGAAAGGCAAGGAAGTAGCTGTCTAACCAGAATCTGAAGAGGAAGAAGAAGAGGATTACTCTGAAGAGAAGTATCCTCCGGCCGATGACAAATATAAACATCTGGAAGAATGACTAAGCACAATGGAGATTCAGAAAGTGCCCGGGGTGGACTTTGAAGAGCTGTGTTTGGTGTATGGGATTGTTATTCCACCAAAATTCAAGGCACTAATGTTCGCTAAGTACGACGGAGTTTCGTGTCCCAAGATGCATCTCAGATTCTATGTGAGGAAGATATAGCCTCACACTGCTGACAGAGATTTGTGGGTCCACTTCATTCAAGACAGTCTATCTGGGACTCATCTTGATTGGTTCTGTCAACTGGAAAGGGCCAATATTCATAATTGGGAAGACCTTGCCGCTGCTTTTTATAAACAGTATCAGTACAACACAGACCTTGCTCCTACCCGTACTCAACTCCAAAGTATGGCTATGGTTTCAAGTGAAGGTTTCAAAGACTACGCTCAGAAATGGAGAGACTTAGCAGGAAGAGTCCAGCCTCCCCTGTCCAAAAGAGAGCTAGTAGACATGTTTCTGGGTACCCTGTCTGGTCCTTTCTTTAATCATTTAATTGGAAGCTCCTCAGTAGGCTTCACAAAATTAATCTTGACCGGGGAAAGAGTGGAAGCCGGGATTAAGAGTGGGAAGATCCAAAAAGAAGCATCATCCGCCACTGTAAGAAAAACATTTATTGGGAAGAGAGAAGTTGGTGTTGTGTATCCTCAAAGGAATCAAGATAGAACTGAATGTCATCCAATGGTGGGGGCTGTCATGATCCCTAAGCCTTCACCTACTCAACAAAGAAGCAACCAACCTAGAACAAAGATACCGGTGAGATAATTTACCCAGATTAATATGAAATTATCTCAAGTCCTGCCACATTTTTTGAGATCTAATCTGGTAACTTTGAAGGAAGCTCCGAAGAATCCTAACACAACCTCTCCTCATTACCATCATAATGCTCGTTGTGCTTACCATTCAGAAAGTACAGGCCATGATACCAATAACTGTTGGGATTTGAAATACAAGGTGCAAGACCTTCTTGAAGCAAAAGAAATTGAGTTTGATTCTCCTGAGATCCAAAATGTTATCACCGCTCCTATGCCCAACCATGGATGTGGCGTTAACGCTGTTGAAGATGATATGTTTTTTACTGTTGTTGATGAACTTGTCACTCCTCTCCTGACTGTCAAGAAGAACCTATTGAAGGCCAGTTTATTTCCGGGCTGTGACGAAAGCTGCCACTTATGTTGATCCTTACCACCTAGTTGTCATTTACTGAAATCATGTGTCCAACGCCTAATGGATGGCAAAGATACTTTGTTTGAAAAGACTCTCGTTCCAACCGTTTCTTACAAATATGTTTCAATAGTAACCATTTCCGCCAATCCTTCCAGGGTCTCCACGTAAAGACCCGTTAGGATTACATCTGTTCCTAAAGTGACTCGACTGATAATTACTATGCCAGGTCCAATCCCGTACTCATTAGATAAAATTGTCCCATGGAACTATGGGGGCGACGTCTACTATCACGGTGTCAAGCAAGATTGGCTTTTTGATAAAGACTCAATTTTTGAGAAGGCTGACTCCGACATCAGCAACATCGTGGGAACCGACAATATAACCTGAAGTGGAAGAATATTCTCCTCAGAGATTGCTCCTTCTAAGACTGTTACCGGTCCTGTGATCATCCATGTTTCTGTTCCTGTTGACACTACTACTACTACAATCCATATGGTTACCCCTGCTGACACTCCTACCACCGAGTCGATCGAGACTCGGGGAAAAGGAATTATGGTTGAGCCTATTCGGATGAAGGCGCAATCAGTATCTATCCCAGAAACCTACCAAAAGGAGATGGAAGAAATTCTAAAAATTATAAAGAAAAGCGAATACAACATAGTTGAACAGCTAGGGCGGACTCCATCAAAGATTTCCATGTTGGCTTTATTGTTGTGCTCCAAGGCTCATGCGAAGGCCTTGGTGAAATTTCTTAAAACTGCCCATGTACCACAAGAAACCTCGGCTGATCAATTCCAAGACTGTGTGGCCGGTTTAACCGCTGACAATGGTTTAGGCTTTTCTGATGCTGACTTGACACCTAGAGGGAGGAAGCACCATGAGGCATTGCATGTCTCTGTCGAATGCTGGGGCACAACTTTGGCACATGTCGTGTTTGATACTGGTTCTTCTTTGAATGTGCTGCCTAAGAAAGCTCTTGATAGACTTGACTGTGAAGGTTTGACCTTAAAACCCATCAACATAGTGGTAAGGGCCTTCAATGGTTCAAAGAGAATGGTGCATGGAGAGGTAGACATCCCCATAAGAGTTGGAACTCAAACCTTTGATTCAACTTTTTACGTGATGTACATTCGCCCTTCCTATTCCTACTTATTGGGCCAACCATGGATTCACAATGTTGGTGCCGTCACCTCTATATTACATCAAATGCTAAAATACCCAACCAAGGGGAAAATCATTACTGTCCATGGAGAAGAGGAATATATAGTCAGTCACTTAAACTCCTTAAGATACGTGGAATTGGATGGTGAATTCATTGAAACTCTGTTTCAGCATTTCGAGGAAGTCCCACCAACTGTGGCAGTAACCAAGGCTGTTTCCCAAATCCCGAAGATTACAAGACCTCCACTAAAGATGTCTTCTCTGAAAGATGTCAAGGCAGTAATCAAAAAAGGTGGGTGTACTATTTGGGGCCAACTCCCGGATATCCCATACAAATATGACAAATTTGATTTGGGTTTCACTTCAGGAGCCTAGAAAGCTGTACGTCGTGCTCGTGCCGGAGGACCACCCTTGAAGATCAACAACCACAGAGTCAATGCAGTGGTGGATGATGATGAAGATAGCTACGACCTGGAGGAATGGATATTTCCAACTGTCAACGGAGCACTCAACAACTGGGAAGCTAAAAACTTTGTCCCAATTACTTTTATCCAACATTAATTGTCTTTAAATTTTTGTCGGATCTGTAATAATTAAACAATTCAGACTTTTAAAACCTTGTGTCTTACCCGAGGCACAACGGTCCATTTGTAAGGGTTGTTACCTCATTTTCATATGTCATCAATGAATCATGGATGTTTTTGCATACACACTTTGTGCTCTTTGTCTTTATTTCTTACATTTTTATTTCTTTCAAAGATAGCTATACTCTTACACACACTCACATTCAAAATGCAGATCTACATCCATTCGGGATCCCATTGGTAATGATTCTGCTATGGCCTTTTGTGACTCTGAAAATATAATCTACCAAGATGAATACAAAGATGAGGAAGATTGTGAAGTGCCAGGGGAACTAGCCAGTTTAGTACAACAAGAAGAGAGGACCATTCAGCCCCACGAAGAACCAGTGGACACAGTTAACCTAGGTACCGAAGAGGACAAGAAAGAAGTCAGAGAGGGTGCAAATCTGGAATCCAGTGTTAAGAAGCTTCTGATTCAGTTTCTACATGATTATGTTGAGGTCTTTGCCTGGTCGTATGAAGATATGCTCGGACTTGATGCTGATATCGTGGTACATCGTCTACCAATAAAAGAAGACCGCCCTCCGGTAAAACAGAAAGTCCATCGCATGAGATCAGACATGTAAGAAAAGATCAAGGCCGAAGTTATGAAACAATTCAATTCTGGATTCTTAGCCGTTACCTCCTATCCACAATGGGTCGCCAATGTTGTTCCCGTGCCTAAAAATGACAGTAAGGTACGAATGTGCGTAGACTACAGAGATTTGAACAGGGCAAGCCCTAAGGATGATTTCCCACTTCCGCACATCGATATTCTGGTTGACAATACAACACATCATAAGGTGTTTTCCTTCATGGATGGTTTCTCAAGCTACAACCAAATCAAAATGACGCATGAGGACACGGAGAAAATGACCTTTGTCACACAGTGGGGCACATTCTGTTACAAGGTCATGCCATTCGGGTTGAAGAATGCTGGGGCAACCTATTAGCGTGCCATGGTAGCTTTATTTCATGACATGATACATCACGGAATAAAGATCTACGTGGATGATATGATATCCATATCTCAAACTTAAGAAGAACATATTGACCATTTACAAAAACTGTTTGAGAGGATAAAGAAGTACAAGTTGAGGTTGAACCCGAATAAATGCACATTTGGGGTGAGGTCCGGTAAACTCCTAGGCTTTGTCGTCAGCGGTAAAGGTATCGAAGTAGATCCTTCCAAGGTGAAAGAAATACAAGAAATTCTTGCTCCTCGTACTGAGAAGGAAGTCAGAGGATTCTTAGGACGGCTAAACTACATTTCCAGATTCATTTCTCACCTAACAGCTGCTTGTGAACCAATCTTCAAATTACTGAAGAAAGATCAAGTAGTCAAATGGAATGATGAGTGCCAAACTGTCTTTGACAATATCAAAGGGTACCTACAAGAGCCTCCTGTTTTGATGCCACCAGTCGAGGGAAGACCCTTGATCATGTATCTAACTGTTTTGGAAAATTCAATGTGGTGTGTGTTGGGGCAGCATGACGAGTCTAGCAGAAAAGAGCATGCTATTTACTACCTGAGCAAAACGTTTACCGACTGTGAAACAAGATAGTCACTGCTAGAGAAAACTTATTGGGCTCTGGCATAGGCTGCTCCCCGTCTTAGACAATATATGTTGACCCATACTACCTTGTTGATATCCAAGATGGATCCAATAAAATACATATTCGAGAAGCCTGCCCTCTCTGGGAGAATAGTGAGATGGCAGATGATCCTGACGGAATATGACATTCAGTACACTACCCAGAAAGTAATAAAGGGCAGTGTGCTAGTCGATCACCTGGTTCATCAAGTTTTGGATGACTACCAGTCCATGAAGTTCGAATTCCTGGATGAAGACATCATGATGGTAAACAAATGTGAAGAATTCAGACCATATGACGGACCTGAACAGGGATCCCTATGTACCCTGGTTTTTGATGGGGCATCCAACACACTCGGCAATGGCATAGGTGTTGTACTCATATCCCCTAAAGGATGTCACACTCTCATTCACTGCAAGACTTTGTTTCAACTATACAAATAACATGGCAGAGTACGAAGCGTGTATTTTCAGTCTCAAAGCTGCCATGGATTTGGGAATCAAGTCCTTAAGCATATTTGGAGACTCAGCCTTGGTCATTAGTCAGATAAAAGTATAATGGGACACTAAGCACCCTAACCTCATCCCCTACAAAGAACATGTGTTGACATTAATCCCATATTTTGAGAGGATTACCTTCGAGCATTTCCCGCGAGAGGAAAATCAACTAGCCGACGCGCTAGCCACAATGTCATCCATGTTTAAACTCAAGTGGGATAACGAGGCTCCCCAAATCACCATTGAATGAATGGATGAACCAGCCTACTTTCACGAGATCGATACTGAAGAAGTAGTGGACCAGCCTTGGTTTCATGAAGTTAAGAGGTATCTCGAGGCTCAAGAGTATCCGGAAGGAGCTTCAGTCAATGATAAAAATTTCTTGAGGAGATTCTCTGCTATGTTCTTCATCAGTAATGGCTTTCTCTACAAGCGTAACCATGATTCTGTTTTACTTCATTGCGTAGACAAAGTTGAGGTAGAAAAGATCATGGCTGATCTACGTGAAGGCACTTTTGGCACCCATTCCAGTAGACATACAATGGCTAAGAAAATCCTATGGGCGGGTTATTACTGGTCTACCATGGAAGCAGATTTCTATCAGCACTCTCGAACCTGCCACAAGTGTCAGATCTATGTTGACAAAGTGCATGTACCTCCAGTTCCTCTAAATATCCTGACCGCTCCCTGGCCATTCGCGATGTGGGAAATCGATGTGATTGGAGAAATCAAACCTATAGCCTCTAATGGACACCGCTTCATCTTGGTGGCCATTGACTATTTCACGATGTGGGTTCAGGCAGCTTCTTTCGCTTTCGTTACCAAGAATGTTGTAGCCCGGTTCATCAAAGAGAATCTCATCTATCGGTACGGTATCCCGGAGAGGATCATCACATAAAATGGTACGAATCTCAATAATACTATGATCACCACACTGTGTGCGTAATTCAAGATTCAGCACCATAATTCTCCCCCTTACCGGCCAAAGATGAATGGCGTTGTTGAAGCCGCAAATAAGAACATCAAAAAGATCATACAGAAAATCAAAGTAACCTACAAGGACTGGCATGAGATGCTAGCATTCTCTTTCCACGGTTACCGTACCAAGGCGCGCACATCAACCGGGGCAACACCTTACTCTCTGGTATATGGCATGGAAATTGTCTTGCCTATTGAGTTCCAGATCCCTTCTCTGAGAATCATGAAGGATGCATGGTTGAATGAAGATGACTTGATCCAAAATCGACTTGATCAACTGAACTTGATTGATAAGAAAAGGCTTACTTCTGTCTGTCATTGTCAAATGTATCAAAAACGGATGATCAAGGCTTTCAACAAAAAGGTCAGACGCTAAGTGTATCAAGTCAGGGATCTAGTGATTAAGCGCATCATACTGCCGCAGGGTGACCCCAAGGGGAAATGGACTCCTACATATAAAGGACCGTTTGTGATCAAAAGCATATTCTCTGGTGGAGCAATTATCTTAACCACTATAGATGGTGACGACCTTCCACACCCTGTGAATGCAGACATAGTCAAAAGATACTACACATAAGAGACCCGCTAGGTTGATACACCTAAGCAAAACAAGGGAATCCCGACGGACCACAAAGGTTCGGGAAAAAATTAGGGATAAAACAAAAAAATTTGTACACCCGACAAGTTGAAAACCCGAAAGGGGGACTTGGGGAAAAAAGGGTATCCCGGTCGACTGAAAACCCGAAAGGGCGGTCCAGGCAAAAGTTAGGGAATTAAAGCATATGACTATGTCCCATTGGATCACCTTACAGACAACCTTTGGCTTCGACTCAGAAACTCAACGGGTCTAATCAATCCAATCAACCTCGGACAAGGAAGCAAGTGGACAAGACGCTCAGAGACACGAAGGCTACAACAAAATGGGAACCTCATCGGATTATTGCACATAGCTATCTTTTCTTTGTATCAAAATTTTCATTTTTTACGACGACATTCTCTTACTAGAACATTCGTCTCATTGTACAAAAAATACTTATTCAAGTTAATACAAAGATATCCCTTTGAAAGTGCAAAGTTATCTTTTTTTCTCTTTATTTCTGTGTTTTGTTTACAAAAGTGTCCAATGATTTATTTTTGAACATATGCATTTGAACGTAACTACTCTTTACAAATGAACAAAAAGGAACAGAAAATAGAAAGGCAATCACTAATGGCTTTAAGAAATAGGATAATATCTTTAAACTATTCCATAAAATCACCCACAGTGTGCAGCTTAATGATATCAAGCTCTCTCACATCCACGGCGGAACAAAACTTCTAGTTTATCACTCCCCAGTAAAAGTCACTCAATTTCTCAGGATTTCCCAACAGGATTTCACAAGTAATACACGGTGTTTCCCTTACGACAGAGTTTATTTCTCTGACGAATAGAAGCTCATCAACTCATCATCACTTCGAAACATGAAGACTTACACTCCACGTCCCCAACAACAGACAAGGATTTATTTTCTCTAATCCAACAGTATTACAGCAGCATAGCTTACATATCCATACATCGCCTCCGTACGTCATAAACATCTATGACACAAATGCATACAACATATTTGCATTCATTTGTTAGAACATCATTGTACAATGCATTTCATACATCATGACATTGCATACAACTAATATTTCATCTCTTCAGGAAAGATCAGTCAGTAGATGGCTATCATCAACAACTTGCAAAAGTCAGAGATTAATACCTGAAATAAGCTAAGAAATCATCTACATGACTAGCTGAAGCAATCTTGCACGGGTTCCTTCTCATTCAGCTTTCAGATACAGTTCAGATACACTTCAGATATGGACGCCATTCTGATACTCATTCATATCCAGCTTTCAGATACAATTTAGATACGCTCTAGATACGGATACCATTGTGATACTCATTCAGATTCAACTTTCAGATACAGTTCAGATACGCTCCAGATACGGACGCCATTCTGATACTCATTCAGATCTAGCTTTCAGATATAGTTCAGATACACTCCAGATAAAGATGCCATCCTGATACTCATTCAAATCCAGCTTTCAGATACAGTTCAGATATGCTCCAGATACGGATCCATCCTGATACTCATTCAGATTCAACTTTCAAATACAGTTCAGATACGCTCCAGATACAGACGCAATTCTGATACTCATTCAGATTCAACTTTCAGATACAGTTCAGATACGCTCCAGATACGGATGCCATCCTGATACTTATTCACACTCAACTTTCAAATACAATTCAAATATGCTCCAGATACGGATGCCATCCTGATACTCATTCAGATTCAGCTTTCAGATACAGTTCATATACGCTCCAGATACAGACGCCATTCTGATACTCATTCAGTTTCAGCTTTCAGATACGAGTCAAATATAATCCATTTATGGATATTATTCTAGTACTCAACCCAACACATCCACTATTTCAGTATAAATCAACTAGAGATTTATTCTGAAACCTCTTCCATTTCTGCCAACAATCACCCTTTGATGGCATATACAAGCCCATCTCCGACAAATCTCCATCATTCCTCCAAATGGCTTCTATGATCCCATTCACAATTCATCTCCAAGTGCAAATTTCTGGGCACTCTAGTGTTCAATCATCTTCCACCTTCAAGTTACGAATGGCGGATCCGCCAATCTAACTCTTCAAGTTTAAGAAGATTGAACAGGGGAAGTTGTTTTACCCCAAAATTTGCCCTCTCATTTATCAAGTATTTTCTCACAATATCTCCTTTGGTTCAAGACTGCACTAGGGTTGATTAGCTCAAGACACCTCCTCAAGCTTTGATGACTGGAATTAGGGTTTGAGATTGCACAAGGATATTTGAACTTTTAATGCCTCATATGACTTTCATGGATCATTACGGACCATCAAGAGTACTCATGTCAAGTTTCAAGACTTGGATCACATTTTTGCTCAGTCAATTGACCAGTTGACCTAAAAATTAGTTGTATTGGGGAAAAAGTCAACTGTGGTCAATTTATAGTCAAACTTCATAATTCTTGATCCATATCAACATTATAAACTTATATGTATCATTTGATAAAGTTTGGACCATAATTCCTCAAGAAATTTGATCAAATCATCAAAAGGGCAAAATGGTCAAAATTAGGGTTTTGACTGGGAAAGGGCAATTTCTGATTCTTGGCCAAGCAAATGGTTAACTGGTTTGAGGCATGATCTCAAGATTTCAATTGCATCATTTTTACCTAATGGCATGACTCAAAACATTGCTCAAGGTCATTTGATTGATAGTTGATTTTCAGTCAACTGATCAAAAGTCAATTGTACACTAAAAAGTCAAACTTTGACTTTTTGGTCAAAATCAAGTGTCAAAGATCACAATTCATCAAAACATGTCAAAATATAAAACTTGTTCATCAAGAAATCAAAAAGTCAAGATTTCATTTTGAAAACTCAAAGTTTCCAAACTTAAAATTTTTTCTAAGTGTTGAAAACTTCATGTTTTTTCACAACTTTGAGCCAATTTTTCACCATGATGCAAGATGATTCAAGGGAAACTTTCAACATGAAAGTTGTATATATAAATGAGATATAAAACATTTCTTTACACAACTTTTCCTATAAATTCTTGAATTTTAACTTATAAATTCATGAAGTCATGACATTCTTGAATAAAACACTTAGAGAAATTTTTAGCAGTTTTGGTCAGGTTTTTATCCCAACTTCTTGGCCAATTTTCATCAAGTTCCAGTTTGATTTAACAAAAGTGGTCAACATGAAAGTTTTAGAGGGTGTTTCAAGCTTTCAAAAACATCCAAGAGCATGAATTTGTCATATTTGAGCTAGGAGATTCAAGAGCATGAAGTTAATCATCCATTATTGAATTGTAATTCATTTTAGTGAAGAACACATAACAAAACTCTTATGATTTGCTGCATAATATTATGTTGCAGGCTTCCTTACTTGCAAATCTCATCATAATTTAATGTTTACACCCACTCTTGAGCTATTACCTAAGTTTTTAAACCATTGTCCAAAAGATCTTTCCATTTATGGCATAAAGGCACCATTGTTATTCTTGAAAAGCAAGCTTTTTGTACAAAGTTTGTCTTCAGCCCATACCTTGCTGGTTGCTGATTATACTCCACCATAAATCATAGGAAGTAGCTCCTCTATACCAGCAACTTTAGTACTTCACCTTGGGACTATGGAGTACTTGACATAGTTTGATCTTTGTAATCCAACCAAACCATAACATGATGTCTTGAAAACCTAATCAGCTCATATGCACAAACCTCATACCTATAAATAGAAGAAGAATTTGCAAGAGAATGAGGTTAGAAAAAATAGAGAGAAAAGCCATAAGTTTTGTTGTAAACTAGCCATCAAGATCCCATACTCTCAAAAAAAGCCATAACTGTCTAAAAAAAAGCTTCCACTCTTGAATTTTAAGGTCCAAATATTTGGAACTCACACCTTGCAAGCTCTATCCAAACATCTAAGCACCTCACATACATCACCTAGAAATTATTCAAACTCAAGAAGAAGCTTCTACAACACCTCTGTTTTTTTCCAAGTTCAAGAACAGTCAAGACAACAACTCAATCTCAGAGTATAAGATCCATCTCCAAGGTAAGTTTCTTGACTTTAATTCTTCATTTCAAACATCACTAGTAATTAATTTTTGAAGACAAAATGTAGTAACCATTGCCCTTGAAGCTAAACTTTTGTTTGTCTTCCTTTCTTTTCATTTATGTATTGAGAACTAACACATGTATGCAACAAAACAATGTTGAAGTAAAAAATGACAGTATGAGTCGACACATAGCCTTATGAGTCGATAAATACTGCTATAAAGACCCAAAACAGAAACAAAAAGAGTGTATGAGTCGACACAAAGCACGTATGAGTCGACACATGCAATGTATTAGTCGGCACATACCATTATGTATCGACTCATACTAAGTTGATTTGGTAATACATGGGCAAGAAAAGTTATTAGTCGATGCATAGGAACTTGTGTCGACACATAATATCTCAAAATGAAAATTTTCCTTCTTTTTACACTGTTTTTACATTTCCTTCATTGTTATTCGATATGGTTGTAATATTTAAGTTCCTATTTCACCCCCATTTGTAAATTGTACCTCCATCCTCTAAACGATGTAATAGCGTAAGACTTTATTTTCCGCAATTTAACGCTTTCAAAATACAAAAGTTAGTAACTAGAGTGTGTATGGAAAGATAAAAATCAATCTTAGAAAATCCTAATCTAAGACAAAACAATGCATGAAAAATAAACACTTGCACACTTGCACCTCTAGGGTTAACTCCACTTGTTGCTTTGAGAAAATAGTCATGTCCCTCGAACATGGGCGTTTTAGAAAAGACCCTCGATAAAAGATCATAGTCCCTCGATGACCCTTGATGTTGCTTTTGGTAAACGATCTAGTCCCTAAAACAACATTGCTAAAACATCCCATAGGTTGCCTTCTATGACTATACAAACGTTCCACGCCCGTCCCTTTTACATCCAAAGATAGGGTTACTTACCAACTCAATGTTAAGATAACAATGTCAAAGGAAAGAGGAAGTGAACATGAAAGACTTTTGAGTAAGTAGATTGTTCCTAGTTGCTTGCTCAATTTCAAAACCAAAACATCCTTGCTATTTTCAAAACAAACACCAACACTTTCAAAAACATCTTTCAAACTTGAAAACATCTTTCAAAAGATCAAACACTTTGTATACATTCTTACGAACGAGAATCATTACAAAGTTTTCTCAAACAAAGGCCTCTTTACAAAATACTTTCGAAAACCACACATATCACATTTTTAAACAAAAGCAAGTGATCTAGCAAGTAACTAAGAGCCCATGGAAAACCATGGATGAAAAGGGTGCTAATACCTTCCCTTTTCATAATCTACCCCCCCGAACTCAAGAAACAATCTCAAAGGTCTTTTCTATGCTTTTTCACCTTTCCTTTTAGATAAAAGAAAAGTCGGTGGCGACTCTTGCTAACCGCAACATTTGCGATCAAACGCAAAACACCTAAGCCAGTTCTCCCACAATATCATAATATGCATCTACAGGCCATACATATAATTGCATAATAGGTTTCCAAGACAAGTTTCTCATCTTCTTGCTATTTATTTACGCAAAAATGGCTCTCGAACAGACATTCAAAGAACTCTAGGCTCATAATACTCAGTTCCAAGAGATGTTCCTAAACTTAGCCAAGGGGAAAGAAGAACTTAAGGCACTCATCAAAGAGAAGAAGAAGAAGACAAAGAAACTAATTGGCATCCTTAACATGGGGAAAAAGTTCAGAGGCCCAGTCAAGCAAGCTCAAGATCTTGATTTCCCATTAGAAGAAGACGGCGAACGAGATGAAGATGGTAAGAGTGTTAAAACTGAAAAAGGAATCATGGTTCTGAAAAATATTCTGATGAAGAGGAAGAGGATTATTTGGATGTGAACAATATCCCTTGCTGGCGAAAAGTATAAGCTATTAGAAGAGCGTATGAAAGCTATGGAGATCCAGAAGGTGCCTGGCTTGAACTTTGAAGAATTGAGTTTAGTATCAGGAGTCATCATTCCTCCTAAGTTCAAAACTCCTACCTTTGCGAAGTATGATGGCATTTCTTGCTCGAAGCTGCACTTGAGAACATATGTTTGGAAAATTCAACCACACACTGCTGACAAGAAATTGTAGTTGTATTTCTTTCAAGAGAGTGTGTATGGAACAAAATTGAAATGGTATTATCAAATCGATGGTACCTATTGTACCCCAAAATTTTCCCTCCCATTTTTCTCAAGACATTCTTTCAAGGCTTCTCAAATACTCAAGATACTCAAGGGTTGACCAGTCAAACCTCCTCCTAAGCAAAGAGTCCATAACTAGGATTTTGAGTTTCTCAAAGAAATTTGGTTTGAAAAGGTCTCAAGTGGTTTCCATGGTTCATCATAGGTCCTAAAAAAGGTTCATGTCAAGTTTCAAGTCCTACATCACATGTTTTCTTAGTCAATGGTTCAGATGATTGAAAGTCAACTGTATTGGGCAAAAAAAGTCAATTATGGTCAATATGCAGTAAAATTTCAAGATTTTTTTGGCAACATCAACATTTTGAAGTATTACTCATCATTTGATCAAGGGTTGGTCATGATTCCTCAAGGAAAGACCTCAAATCATCAAAAGTCAAGAATTATCAAATTAGGGTTTCCTTAGGAGAAGTCAACTGAACTTTGACCAAGCATAACTTTCACATGCTTCATCAAATTTTCCCTAAACAAAGCTAATTTTAAAGAAAATTAAATTCTACACAACTTTTTTTTATGATCAAGGCCAAAAAATGCTTCATTTGGAAGATATGAGATAATACATTATAGGTCATTTTCAAAAGTCAACAAAAAGACACTTTTTGTCAAGACAACTTACATCAAGATAATATCTCCAAATGCAAAAATGATTAAAAAAGATAGTGTAGAGTACATCTTGAGATTTTAAAAAATCTAAGATTATCTTCAAAAGATGAAAATTGAGCAAGTTATGAGTTGCACAAGTTGGGAAATTTTGAGCAAATTCATGAAATGCCCTGAAATTCTTGTACAACAAACTCAAATGTCCTATAAGGGTGTCGAGACATCTGATCTGACAAAACACACAGGCAAAATAAAAAATACTAAAAAGATAAGGAATACACCAGAATTGTTTACACAGTTCGGTGTACAACAACACCTACTCTGGGGGCTACCAAGCCAGGAATGAAGTCCATTATCAGCAATATCAATTTGCAGACCCTACAGTCAACACACCCGTTGACAATCTACGAACTTAATCATTACCTAATGATATTTCTACCTAGGTCCTACCTAGATATGGAATATCCCCATCCCACTTCAAATCATCGCAATGATGTCTAGCAGTCAACACCTCAGTCACTACATCGATGACCCTTCACCAAGATTCTGATCACACAAATAGACAGTTTGGAAGAAACACTTCCATGACAACCTAGATAAGTCTTCAAGCCACACTCCACTGTTTGTTATCTTTTCTCCTAACTAAGAACACATTCTGGAGTTACTTCAAAGCTTCCTCCAAGAATAATACACCTCTTACCTACAGGCTTCGAGGTGAACATGGTAACCTTCTCACAACCCGAGAGGTTTACCTTGACAAAAACATAGACTTCTACATCTTGAACCGTGTATTTTATAGGTTACAAATCCTTTTATTTATAACCTATTACCGAACTGGTTTTGGGCCTTCAATCACAGCAAACCAGCTGTAACAAACTGCATAAACTTCTTCCCCAAGAAAGGTCTTCAATCTTTCGTTTCCTAAATAATCTACTTATTTAGAAAGTCTTCATTCTCCTTGATTTCTGATTGAATTTTCTATACTTTAAATATGCACCACATAGGATGCATAACATTCTCTTGAATATTCTGCCTCTGTTTAGAATAAACTGAATCTCATTAATCCAGCTCAACAGGCGCGATGTTGAAGACATCTTCTTTGACATGTTATTCCAATTGTTGAAAAAGTTCAACACATCATGTTCTGACATTGTAATAGGACTTCTTGTTGTACCTGTTCTTCTTATCAAGTTTATACATCCTATTCTACATTACATTATTGCTGCTATTATTTGTTTTACAAAAATCAAGCCAATCCTAAAATAAGAGAACTAACAATCTCCCCCTTTGGAAAATTTTGGCTAAAACAAATAATCCAAAAACAATTCAATCTTGGAGATTACAGCAATACAAAAGTATAATGTCTCATACAACAATAGATCTTCGTTTGAAAATAATGTCTCAGCATCTTGTTCGACATCTTCTTTGCAGCACTCTGAAGAACACAATTGCATGAGCACCAACGAACAACAGCTTCAGGATAAAAGGAAGGAAAGTCCTGAAGTTTGGTTGATGCACACGAGGAAGAAGATAGTAGAAGACAACTTGTATTCCCCCTCAATCCCGGAACATCTTCTAAACATGGAAGACCAATGGTGGAATAAGAGAACTTTTAATAACTCCTTAAGACCAAATCAACCACCACCCCTGATAACTCATAACACAAATCACAATTGTGTTCATAACTTAGATCACAGGTCATAAAGGATAGATCCAAACAAATACATGATAGAACATTTGATTCGACACTAGCTCTTATCTAAGTAAAACCTTTCTCTCCCTTTTTGTCCAAAACTTGACAAAGGAGGCCTTCAAAGAACCTGACCCAAGAATAACTTACATAGACCTGAACAAAACCCATTGTGGTGCTGAGAACAACACTCACTTGGTATTTAGAGGATATGAGAAGCCTCTATAAATAGCAGAGAAGTTTCTTAGAAATTAAAAATCTTTAATTCTTGGTTAAATAAGCGATAATTGAGGATGGAAAAAACTGCTGCACGAATCAATATGCACTGTCCAATCTGACTTTGAACGCCTTTAATAGCTCTAGACAGTTTCTGCTGAAAGAACTAGTCCCAATAAATGCACATTTGTGGTCAAAAACACTTTCTAGACTTTCTTCTTACACGAGGCTGGATGCAAGTCTAGAATATTCTTTAGTTGGTCTTTACAAAAACATGTCTTGAACAATGTTTATACATCCTATCAGACATTGTCTCCAACTTCAAGCAAACAAACCTTCAGCAATTTAGTCAAGGATGTTTCCCAGACTTCTTCATATGATCAGAGGCATAATCATAATGCCTTCATCTGAATTCTCCAAGTGCATTCCTTTCACTTAGAATTAGTGTCACACAATACAACATGACAGAGAAAATCATCTCCAAAAAGAATATGTTAGAACATCTTCTGGGACATTAAACTCCCGCTCAACCTCACCAGTCAGATTCTCCCCCTTTTTAGACATAATATGCCAAACAAATGAGCATTCAAGAGAACAATAGAAATTAGGAGTACAGAACAAAATATCCAAGTATCAAGCACATTCAAGTGCCAAAATAAACGAAGACACAAAAGAAAATCAAAATGGAAACACCAACATAGTGTCTAACTGTCTTCAGGACTAGTAGACCTAGCAGCTTCAGAACGTCCTTCATTATCAGAATCTCCTCCTTCAGTACTCACTTTTTCACCAAGGCTGTCATCCCTCTTCAGATCCTTAATCATCTTTTCAGATTTCAGATTCCTCACTGAGCTAACTCTGATTACCTCATTAAGTTCTTTACAGACATCTATTAACTCAGAAATCATATCATCCTTACTTGAGGTCTTGTTTTCAGAGGATGCAGATGTCAATACAATGTATGGAACATGTTTGCCTGAAAATAGCTTGAAGTGAAGAGACAAAGCAGACTCCCTTTTGCATACCACATCAGTACTACAAAGAAACCCAGGGAGTTGATTGAGAATAATGCCACAAATAAGAGAGGGAAATGCACTAGGCATCTTGATTGCACAAGTTCCTGCATGCTTTTACAGTATGTTGAAAAATGTAAGCACCATAATCAAACATCTTCTTATTTCCAACAACATAAATGAATTTTCCTAAACCCACTGTGTGATCGGTGGATCTGGAACTGACTGTTTAACGCTGGTTCGCGAAATGTCGCGGTAAGCAAGAGTCGCCACCGTCCTTTATTTTCTCCAATATGGAAAGGACAAAAGCACAGAAAAATTCCTTATTGAGATTAGTTCTCGGTTTGGGAGGTAGATTATAGAAAGGGAAGGTGTTAGCACCCTTTCTATCCATGGTTATCCATGGGCTCTTAGATACTTGCTCATTTGTGTTTTCAAAATGTTTGTTTGCTTTTCAAAGTGAGTGGGTTTGAAAAAGTTCCGTTTAAAATTTCAGTTCGACTCTTGTATCAGTCCTCAAGAGTGTTTGAAAAGTTGTTTTTGAAAGCTTTTTGCAAAGTGTCGGTGTGAAAAGAAGTTCTTGATTTGTTTTGAATTAGAGAAAGCATCTACGAGTTATCTACCTACCCTAAGGAATTAGTCTGTGTAAATGTCCTTAAGGTAGTGCCATCCCACCATTGAGAGGTAGGTAGCACCACCGTTGGAGGTGTTCGGGTCAATTCGAGGATTAGGGACAGTGTGGTCACCAGAGCAATAGGAAGACACCTTAGAAGCTACCCCCATGCCATGTTCATGGACATGAGGACTTACTAAAACGTCCTCTACTCGACGACCACGTTTCGAGGGGAAAGGCAACAGTGAGGCGTACCCTAGGAGTGGTGTGTGATTTGTGTGTCATTTTCAGTTATATTTGTCTTGATCATGCATTGAGTGTTCTACGCATTGTTTTTATTTGGGCATACATTCTTTCATGTGATTATTAACAGTTAAAAGGTGCGGAATTTAAAGTGCGGAAAAATAAAGGTTCTACGCTATTACAAGGCGCGGGTCTACATCGCCAAATTAAACCAAGACCCGATTTGAAAAGAAAAGTGCGGAAAATAAATATCCTAATTATCTATTACAAAGCTTCGGGGCAAATACATTATATTTAAAAAGGAAATAAAAAGCAAACGCGCGAAATGGAATTAAGAATCGAGTGCGAGGGCGTTGGACCCTTTAAAGAAATTAAATATTGAAATTAAGAAATTAACTAATAATTAAATAAAGAAAAGAACTTATTTTTTTATGTTTTTTTTGTATTTATGAAATTAAAGAGAATTAAATTGGAATTAAAAGTTAAATAAAACCCTAGTTCTAATTGTTTTTAATTTATTAAAGAAAAATGTTTAAGTTTAACCTAATTTAACCTAATTAATTAATTACAAATATTTACAAAAATAATTAATGATTAATAATAATTATAATAAGAAAAGTATATTTATTAAAAAAAGGATCAAAATGTACTAAAAGCCTATTTTTATATTTTTTAGTGATTAAGAAGTAAATAAAAATTAAAACCCTAAATTAAAACTAAAATGATCATTAAAATTATTTACAACATAATTAGTGAATTAAATATTAAATGAGGCATATTTTTATTTTTTATGATTTTCTGATTTTTTTGTATTTTTGTATTATTAAAATTAATTTAAGGAATTAAAAGAAAATAATTAAAACAAATAAAAAATTAGAAAAAAGAATAAAGGAAAGAAATACAAACAAGAGGGGTGTTTGTCCCAATTTTGGAGGTATATTGTGAGCATTTTGGCCCAAGAATTCAGGCCTTGTTTGACTTTTCTGGGATTGTGTATTGGTGGTTGACTGATACGTATGGTGGACTTCACATGATGGCCATTGGATTGATCTTCAGGGGCATGTGGCAATCAAGTAGGCAAGGCGTTTGGTGGACCTTAGATGAAGCGCTGCAGGGAAAGGTGTTAAGAAAAATTATATTGAAGAAGTGAGGGACCTGGGAATCGAACCCAGGTCCCATTACCTGCGTGACAACACAACAACCACCAAGCCAAGCGCGTTTCTTTGTTTACTTAGTGGAACCTGATCAATATGAGAGAGAACAAATGCTATTGGGGTAAAACAAAAATTAAGCGAGAAGATTTGAATCTCCCATTCACGTCCAGACACGCAAGCATCATCTTCATCTTCCTGCAAAAATATCAAACAAGTAGCGGGGGTTTTAAACCCCCACTAACCACAATATACAAAAATAGCGATTAGCTCCTGGGCAATGATAAATTGGGCGCGAGGTGATGATTGTATTCGTATGAAGGTCACGAGTCCAGTGGTATTGGTCTTATGGTCCAATTTTTCCCCAGGAAATAAACCCCAATTTCAAACCTCTGAAACCCTAGGCAGCTTCCATGGTGGATTCGTGTATAGGGCTTAAAAACTCAATCAAAGAATGCCAACAGCTTTAGAACAACCATGTTAGTATAAATCAATGCTTAAAACGTATGGAAAAGGTCTGTGTTGTACCCCAAAATTTGCCCTCCCATAATTCTTCAAAAAATTGCCAAGTCATGCTTCAAAATTCCCCAAGGGTTGCACAGTTCAAGAGCCTCCTGAACAGTCAAAATTAGGGTTTTGGTTCTGATCAAGAAAATGAAGTTTCCAAGGGTCCAATCAAGTCCCACATGCCAACAAATATGGTCAAGCATCCTCATATCAAGTTTCAAGACTTTCAGCACAAAATTGCACAGTCAAAACCCTAATTGCACTACAGTCAACTGCAGGGGCAAAATGGTCATTTGACAGTCAAAAGTTCAAATTTTTGGTCAACATCTCATTTTGAAGCCACAAACATCATTTGATCAATGCTTGATCATGATTCTCAAAGCTTGGCTCAAAAATCATAAAGATGCAAAAGTTTCCTTATTTGGACAGTTGGAAAAGTCAACTGTAAATTGACCAGGGCATAACTTCCACATGGATTATCAGAAAAATTCCATCCAAAGCTCATTTTGAAGAGAAATACATTTCCTACAACTCATCTTCATACTTCAAGTCCAAGAAATGCTCCCACAAAAAGTTATCAATTTCAACATTATAGGTCATTTTCAAAAGTCAACAAAAAGGGACTTTGAGTCAAAGGCCATAACTTGAGATTGGTAAATCAAAATGACATGGGACCAAGGGCATTGGTTAGAGGACTCAAAGACCTTTCCAAAATGTCCAAGAACATGAGCAAAGCTTAAAAATTGAGCAAGTTATGCCTTGTGGAAGTTGGGAAATTTTTGGATATTTTGAAAAGTCAACATTGATTCAAATTACCTAAAATTGCTAATGGGCCTCTTTTTCTTCCACAATTCATTATCCAAGGCATGTGCACGACCACTTGGCCCAAAGGGAAGTTTTTCTTCATTTTTATTTATTTATTTTGATTTTTATTATTAATAATTCATTTAAATTAAAATAAATACATGAAAAATACTAAACATAGGTTTTAAATCTTTTTATGCATAATATATACTCAAGATTTCGTGCTTAACCAAATATAGAAAGAATCCATTGAATTGGTCATGATTTGGTAGCAAAAGCATGTGAAAAAGATTGCAAAATAATGGCTAAAAAATCAAATATTACATAATCAATTCCTTGATTCTTTTGATCAGATTTTTGACCTAATTGGTTCCATACATAAGCATGATCAAGACCTAATGCTCACTAACCAAAAAGCTGCGCAGAAGAAGCCATATGCAAACTCGAAATTTATCAAGAAAAGTCAAATCTAAAAACCAGTTTCCAGGACGATTTAAGGCCAAAGATCAATTCCATTAGCTTGCTGAGGCTTCAAAGAAGGGATTTGGATCAAAAACTACAAGCTTTCGTGCCCAGAAACGTGAGAACGATCTCACCTGTACAGAAAAAATTTCATAATCTTGCATCTCGATTCATACACTTTTAACAATTTTTTATGCTTGATTTGTGTTCATTATAAGATTCTGAAGCTAACCATATAAATTAATTGTATTTCTATGCGATATACATGATTCTACCATGGATGCAGATTAGGGTTCTTGGAGGTCCAAATTGGGCGTTTCTTAATATGGTAAAATTAAGACACCTGAATACCACCATTGAAACAAGCATGTTTGGACGAAGAGAATGAGACCATCGCGCCTAATTTATGAGGGCCCAAGGGCTATTCGCTATTTTTTAATATAGTGTCTATAGGAACGTTTACAAAACCGTTGCCTATGTTTTGTTGTATTTTCAGGAAAAACAACACGAGGAAGACGATGAGGTGGAGAGCATTGGTTGGTCCGTTCAAAGTTTCGCGCGAAAAAAGGAGCGTTGACGTTTGTTTGTTTTATTATATTTATTGATTATATTATTAACAGATAAACAAAACAGCAGGGTTGGTAAAGCGCTTGGTTGGTAACCTCTGGGACCTGGGTTCGAGCCCCAAGTCCCCACCCCCCTTTCATATTATTTTTTCTTTAATACTTGCATGCAGTTTCAGCCTGAAGGAGCACCATATGTCCACAAAATCTGGCCATCCACGTGCCTATGGAGATGGATCAAATGGCCACAATCTGAAGCGCACCATGGACTGCAGTCAACCACCTCACACCCTAGTGGCAAAAGTCAAAGAGGCCAAAGTTATTGGGCCCAGATTGCTAAAGCTTCACCCTCCAAATTAGGGGCAGACCCCCTTAGGTTTGCAAATTTTTACATTCTTTATTTTTTTCATTATTTTTACTTTCTTTTAATTATTGTCTTTTTAATTAATTTAATATTTTCATAATATATAAAAAACACCAAAAAAATCAGAAAAGAGAAAAATTAATAAATATTTTTATTTTAGTATTTTTTGTAAATAAATTCATTAATTCACTTAGTTTTAAATTTAGGTTTTAATCTTAACATTTTTCACTAAAACTCAAAACTTTTAGAATTAGGGTTTAATAAATTTTTATCTTTTTTTTTATTCCACAGTAATTAATTATCAAAATATTCTTTATTTTTATTTTTATAAATTAAAATTGCATGTAAAATAATTAGGGTTAATTTTAGGTTAAACTTTAATATGTTTTCATAATAAAATAAAAATTGTAGAATTAGGTTTAATTGCATTAAATTCTCCTAAATACCAAAAAATACCAAAAAACAATTCCTTTTCTTTTTAATTTTAATTAATTTCATCATTTAATTTAATTTTGCAAAAAGGGTCCAACGCCCTCGTTTATTTAATTCTTATTTAATTCGCGTATTTATTTCTTTTTCGTATAATATTTATGTATCTCTCCCAAGGCCATGTAACATCTTTTATTTGTCGCACTTTTAATTCTTTATTTTTCTGTCAAATCGGGTTCTGGAAATTTTGGCGATGTGGACCCGCGCCTTTTGTAATAGCTTTAGAACCTTTACTTTTCTCGCACTTTTAACTGTTAATCAAGGCATGCAAGAATGAATGGACAAAATAAAAACAAATGCTAGATCACCAATAACATGACAAAAGACAAAAATATCTGAAAACGACACACAAATCACACACCACCCCTAGGGTACGCCTCACTGTTGCCTTGCCTCGAAAGGTGATCGTCGAGTAGAGGATGTCTTAGTAAGTCCTCATGATCCGGGAACCTGGCATGAGGGTAGCTTCTAAGGTGTCTTCCTATTGCTCTGGTGATCACCATGTCCCGAACCTCGAATTGACCCGAACGCCTCCAACGGTGGTGCTACCTACCTCTCAATGGTGGGATGGCACTACTTTAAAGGACATTTACACAGACGAATTCCTTAGGGTAGGTAGACGACTCTAGATACTTGCTCTAATTTCAAAACAAATCAAAAATACTTTTCACACCGACACCTTTTCAAAAAGCTTTCGAAAGCAATTTTTCAAACACTCTTGAGGACCGATACAAGAGTCGAACTGAAATTTTCAAAGAAACTTTTTTAAACCCACAATTGAAAAGCAAACAAACCATTTTTGAAAACACAAATGAGCAAGTATCTAAGAGCCCATGGATAACCATGGATAGAAAGGGTGCTAACACCTTCCCTTTCTATAACCTACCTCCCGAACCGAGAGCAATCTCTTTAAGGAATTTTTCTGTGCTTTTGTCCTTTCCATTTGGAGAAAATAAAAGATGGTGGCGACTCTTGCTTCCGCGACATTTCGCGAACCAGCGTTAAACAGTCAGTTCCAGATCCACCGATCACAAAACTGGCGACTCTGCTGGGGAGTAAACTTAAAGTGAGGTGTACCTTAGGGTAGTTCATAAATGTGTTTTCAATTGTATTGACTTGCTTGCTTTATTATTGTGGTACTGTCTTGGGAGTTCTATAGATCCTAACCCGGATCTGGGGGGATACCTTCTTAGAAAGTAGCAACAAGGCTGTGAGGGAACTGTGCGGGGTATACCGACATGGTTGAAACAGTCTGCTACGTTGATGTGCCACTTTGGTGTGCACCGGTAACCCTTGAGTTCAGTCAAGGAGAGTACGGGGCCTCCGCGTGGTGTCGTGAAGCATCAACAGACCTTAGGAACCTTAATTGAACAATCTTGGCCTCTTTAGGGTAGTGAGATAACTGACTTTGGTGCAGTCCGAGGTTGGTTGATACTCGATACTACACTCAATTAAAAGTTGCTTTCCTGGAATATTTCGGTCGCCAGTTCAGTGGCTAAATCGAAACGATGAACAATGAAAGCAATCCCGTGATATTGGGACCCTTAGAACCCGGTTACTTCTAATAGGACAGTTTGAACCCACCAACTTCAAGAGGGTACTACCCAGACCCCATGCTGGCCTTAAACCCTAAGGGCTTGTCTTGTGTGCCTTGTGTGCCTTACATGTTTGTCTTTGTAAATATCTGTGGTGTGTTTAATCATAGCATCATGACATCATCCAACATCATATGCATTGACTAACCATTTCAGGGGTTCGAATTTTCATCTTTGTTCTTGTTTTGTAGGACATGGAAACCGTTCGTAGAAAGACAATTCAAATCAGTCTTGTAAGGGTCCCTCCTCAGCTTAAGGAGCTTATATCCAGGATTCCCGAGAACTCTTCATTCAGTGAAAGACATGGAAGTCTCATCAGCTTGGTCAATACCAACATTGAGGAAGATATGATAAAGGTCCTGTTCCAGTTCTTTGACCCTCTGCATCACTGTTTCACCTTCTTGGACTATCAGCTGGTACCTACATTGGAGGAGTTCTCCCGGCTCCTAAAGATCCCTATCCTTGATCAACTACCCTACAACGGTACGGAGAAGGAACCCAAGCTTGAAGAGATTGCTAAAGCCTTGCACCTACAGTCATCTGACCTCAAGGGACATTGGGAAGTTAGAAGTGGTATCAAAGGGTTCTTAGCCAGGTTTCTGTTTGAAAAGGCCCATGAATGTTGGAACTCCCTTGATTTACAAGCTTTTGAAGAAGTGGTGGCCCTCCTTGTCTATGGTTTGGTGTTGTTCCCTAACCCAGATCAGCTTATTGATATCAGTGCTGTCCAGATCTTTATGTCCAGGAATCCTATACCTACGTTGTTGGGGGACATCCTTCACTCATGTTACACTCGAACCATGAGAAAAAGAGGTGTCCTTATGTGTTGCACTCCTCTCCTGGGAAGGTGGTTTATTTCGCACCTTCCACAATCAGTTTTGAAGAATGAGCGAGGTTTGAGATGGTCACAACGGTTGATGACTCTCACACATGCAGATATACATTGGTGCCCTAGGTCCAGAGAGGATGTCACTATCATTGATCGTTGCGGAGAGTACCCTAATGTTCCTTTACTTGGAATCAGAGGAGGTATTACTTACAACCCATGCCTGGCTTGGAGACAGTTTGGTTATGCTCGGAGGGATGGTCCTCATGACATGTTAATTCCTGACATAGTTTTTGACTTCGACAACGATACTCAAGGACTTCGCCAGAGATTTATCAGAGCTTGGAGGATGCCCAGTAGGATAGACAGCAAGACACTGGGGAATATGAACTCCATCCCGTTGGAACCTTATCTCAAGTGGGTACGCGCCCGCTCCCAGAAGTTAGTGATGCCTTATCCTTATATGCTCCCTGTGATCAAAGAGCCGGTCTTGGAAGGAGAAGTGTCCTGCACTATTCAGCACCCTGATATGCCCACATCCTGGGAAGAGATGCAGAAGAGCTGGATCCAGCTTAAGGAAGAACGGAATTCTCTTGAGACCAGTCTACATGCTAGTGAAAAGAAGGTCTTGGAGCTCACCCGCCTGTTGCATGAGGAGAGGAATCTCAACACTTACATAGCTCCAAAGAGGATGCGCAGTGTATTTTGGGATTGATTTGCTTTTGTATTATTTTGCCCATGAGGCTTTGATGTACTGAACAATTATTTCCTTAATGATAACGTGTGTTCCTTTTTGTCTACAACAAATTTGAACTTTCGAACCCTTGAATGCATTGCATAAACACATATCATTCATCATGTGCATAGCAGGTTTTTCCTCTTTTCAGGTTGCTTACAGTTCTTCGCTGTTTATTTCAGCATCATGAATCCTGACTCATCATCAACCGAGATGTCCATCAAGGCTCTTCAGGCGCAGAATGCGCAATTTCAGGAACTAATCATGGGTTTGGCTCAGGGCCAAGAAGAGCTGAAGGCTCTACTTCTGAAGAAGGAAAAGAAGAAGAAGAGAAGAACTGTTCTGTTCAACTCGGGCCAAAGGTTTGGCAATACTCTGCAGAATGAAGAGGCTGGTTCTTCCATTGGCAAGAGTACTCCTCAAGTAGAAAAAGGTCCTAGTCCGGTAGTCTCTGACAACGAGACTGATTTTGATGAAGAGCAGTACCCTCCTGCAGAAGACAGATACAAGCAACTGGAGGATAGGTTGAATGCTATGGAGATACAACAGGTGCCTGGGCTGGATTTTGGAGATCTGGGTTTGTCTACTGGTGTGATCATTCCTCGTAAATTCAAAGCACCATCTTTCACTAAGTACGACGGGGCGTCTTGTCCCAAGCTACATCTCAGGTCCTATGTTCGGAAGATTCAACCGTACTCAGCGGATAAGAATTTGTGGATCCACTTCTTCCAGGAGAGTCTTTCAGGGACTCATCTCGAATGGTTCTATCAGCTGGATGGGACCAAGGTTCGTAACTGGGAGGAGTTGGCTACTACTTTCTATAAGCAGTATCAATATAATGCCGACCTTGCCCCTACACGTACCCAACTCCAGGGTATGTCGTTAGGTTCAAGTGAAGGTTTTAAGGAGTACGCTCAGAAGTGGAGAGACCTGGCTGGCAGGGTGCAGCCTCCGTTGACTGATCGGGAGTTGGTAGACATGTTCTTGGGGACCCTATCTGAGCCATTTTTTAACCATCTTATCGGTAACTCGTCTGCAGGGTTTACTGATCTTATCTTGACTGGAGAGAGAATTGAGGCTGGGTTGAAGTCTGGTAAGATTCCAAAGGGTGCATCTACAGGTTCAGAGAAGAAACCCTTCAAAAAAGAGGCCAGTGTGGTATATGGGCCTAGAAGGCAAGACAAACCAGAGCGCCGCCAATCTGTCAACGCATTGGTGATTGCGAAGCCTGCCGCCGCTCCTCGGCAAGCTAACCAACCAAGGGCTGAGAGACCCAGAAGGGAGTTCACCCGTTTGAGTATGACCTTGTCGCAGATCTTACCACAGTTGCTCTCAACCAACTTAGTAACCGTCCGAGAGGCTCCGAAGTTTGCAAATACTACATCTCCTAAGTACAATCCAAATGCCCGCTGTGCTTATCATTCTGATAGCCCGGGGCATTCCACTGATGACTGTTGGGCATTAAGGAACAAGCTGCAAGACCTTATTGACGCCAAGGAGGTACAGTTTGAGGCATCTGAGAAGCCTAATGTAGTGATAGCTCCCCTGCCTGCTCATGGAGTGAATGTTATTGGGGACGAAGACGAAGTGGATGAAGCTGAGTTTGATAGCTGGATTTACCCGGCAACCGACAGTGGACTTAACAATTGGAGTGCAAAGGACAACCTATCTGTTTCTCTTGTTACTGAGTAATGAATTCCTATGTTTTTGGCATTTGTAATAAACAATAAATTGAACTTTATGGCCCGGTGTCTTACCCGAGGCACCGTGGTTTCATTTGTGAGGGCATATAAATTGTCATTTCATATATCATAAATGAAAATCTTGGACTTTTTCTCGCATTACAAATCTTATGCTCCTTTCCTGTCTTCCCTTCCTTTACATATTTTTCAAAACAGCTGTATTTACACACACACTCACTCATACAGGTTTCAATCCACTCTGGATCTCACTGGTAACGACTCTACTACTGCCAATTATGACTTCGAAAATCCGATCAACTTAGCCGAAGACGAAGGTGAAGATGATTGCGAAGTACCTGGTGAGCTTGCAAGACTGTTACTTCAGGAAGAGAGGGCAATTCAACCCCATGAAGAGCCAGTGGAAACAATAAACTTGGGTACTGAGGCAGACAGGAAAGAGGTAAAGATTGGTGCCAACCTAGAGCTCAGCGTGAAGCAACAGTTGACTAAGATGCTACATGATTATATGGAGATCTTTGCCTGGTCCTACGAAGACATGCCCGGGTTGGATACCGATATTGTGGTCCATCACTTGCCAACTAAGGAAGATTGCCCTCCGGTTAAGCAAAAGGCCCGCCGTATGCGTCCAGAGATGTCTGAGAAGATTAAAACCGAGGTTATGAAACAATTTGACGCTGGGTTCCTTGCAGTGACTTCTTACCCTCAGTGGGTTGCTAATGTGGTGCCGGTACCTAAGAAGGACGGTAAGGTCAGAATGTGTGTCGACTACAGGGATCTGAACATGGCCAGCCCCAAAGATGACTTCCCCCTACCTCACATTGATGTCCTTGTTGATAATACAGCTCAGCATAAGGTGTTTTCTTTCATGGATGGCTTTTCAGGTTACAATCATATCAAGATGGCACCTGAAGACATGGAGAAGACTACCTTCGTTACTCAGTGGGGCACCTTCTGTTACAAGGTCATGCCATTCGGGTTGAAGAACGCTGGGGCAACCTACCAACGTGCCATGGTTGCTTTATTTCATGATATGATCCATCATGAGATAGAAGTGTATGTTGACGACATGATCGCAAGGTCCCAGACTGAGGAAGAGCACCTAGATCATCTGCAGAAATTGTTTGACTGGTTGAAACTATACAAGCTGAGGTTGAACCCGAACAAGTGCACCTTCGGGGTAAGATCGGGAAAGTTGCTAGGCTTCGTGGTAAGTGACAAGGGCATTCAAGTGGACCCTGCCAAGGTTAAAGCTGTTCAAGAGATGCCGGTTCCTAAGACAGAGAAGGAAGTCAGAGGCTTTTTAGGACGCCTGAATTACATTGCTCGATTCATCTCACATCTGACTGCTACCTGTGAGCCAATCTTCAAGCTGCTGAAGAAAGATCAGGTAGTACGTTGGAATGATGAATGTCAGGCTGCTTTCGACAGAATCAAAGAGTATCTCCAAGAACCACCTATCCTTATGCCACCGGTTGAAGGGAGACCTCTGATATTATACCTGACAGTACTTGACAACTCAATGGGGTATGTGTTGGGGCAGCATGACGAGTCTGGCCGAAAAGAGCACGCCATTTATTACCTTAGCAAAAAATTTACCGACTGTGAGACCCGATACTCACTGCTTGAGAAAACTTGTTGCGCTTTGGTATGGGCTGCTCGCCGGCTGAGACAGTATATGCTGACTCACACTACCTTGTTGATCTCAAAGATGGATCCTATAAAGTACATATTCGAAAAGTCCGCTCTGTCTGGGAGGATAGCAAGATGGCAAATGATCTTGACGGAATACGACATTCAGTACACGACCCAGAAAGCCATCAAGGGAAGTGTATTGGCAGACCACTTGGCACATCAGGCAGTCGATGATTATCAGTCAATGAACTTCGAGTTTCTGGATGAAAATATCATGATAGTAACTGATTGTGAAGTACCTGGACCGGATGAAGGACCTGAGGAAGGATCCCGATGGTCTATGCACTTTGACGGAGCCTCCAACGCTTTGGGAAACGGTATCGGCGCCGTAATCATATCTCCTCAAGGCACTCATACTCCACTCACCGCCCGGCTATGTTTCAACTGTACCAACAACATGGCAGAGTATGAGGCGTGCATCATGGGTCTTCAAGCTGCGATTGACCTAAGGATCAAGTTTTTGAGTGTCTTCGGAGATTCCGCTCTTGTGATCAATCAGATCAAAGGAGAGTGGAATACGAAACATCCGAATCTTATCCCTCACAGAGAATGTGTGTTGACCTTGATCCCCCACTTCACGAAGATAACCTTTGAACACTTTCTGAGAGAAGAGAATTAGCTGGCGGACGCGTTAGCTACAATGTCTTCTATGTTCAAGGTCAAATGGGACAATGAGGCTCCCCGGATCATCATCTGGAAACTGGACGAACCGGCATAGTGTTGCGATCTCGAGACTGAATTGGTAACTGGGAAGCCTTGGTACCATGAGGTGAAGAGATATTTGGAAACGCAGGAATACCCTGAAGGTGCCTCTATCAATGATAAGAAGTTCCTGAGAAGGTTCGCAGCAAAGTTCTTCCTTAGCAACGACATCTTGTACAAGCGAAACCATGATTCAACCCTACTGCGTTGTGTGGATAAAACTGAAGCAGAAAGGATCATGGAAGAGCTACATGAAGGGACCTTTGGTACATATTCCAGTGGACACACTATGGCTAAGAAGATCCTTCGGGTAGGGTATTACTGGTCCACAATGGAAGCTGACTGCTACCAACATTCCAGGACATGCCATAAGTGCCAGATTTAAACAAGGTGCATGTTCCTCCGGTTCCTCTGAATGTTCTGACTGCGCCTTGGCCGTTTGCAATGTGGGGCATAGACATGATCGGTGAGATTAAACCTACAGCATCTAATGGGCACCGCTTCATCCTAGTGGCGATTGATTATTTTACGAAGTGGGTCGAAGCAGCTTCCTACGCTACGGTAACCAAGACTGTTGTGGCACGATTCATACGACATAACCTGATCTGTCGGTACGACGTCCCAGAGAGGATCATTACAGACAACGGTACCAATCTGAATAATAAGATGATCACTGAGCTCTGCGAGCAGTTCAAAATACAGCACCACAATCCTTCTCCTTACAGACCAAAGATGAATGGGGCTGTAGAAGCAGCAAATAAAAATATCAAGAAAATCGTGCAGAAGATGACAGTGACTTATAAGGATTGGCACGAGATGTTACCGTTCGCCCTACATGGGTACCGTACCTCAGCTAGGACATCAACCGGGGCAACTCCTTTCTCCCTGGTTTATGGTATGGAGGCAGTTTTACCGATCGAAGTGCAAATACCCTCTCTCCGGATAATGAAGGATGCAAATCTGAATGAGGATGATTGGATCCAGACACGACTTGATCAGCTCAACCTTATTGATGAAAAGAGACTTGCTGCTATCTGTCATGGTCAGACGTATCAGAAACGGATGATCAGGGCATTTAACAAAAAGGTCAGACCACAGGAATATCAAGTTGGGGATCTGGTAATCAAGCGAATCATCCTTCCTCAGAGTGATCCAAGGGGAAAATGGACCCCTACGTACAAAGGGCCATTTGTGGTTAAACATGTGTTCTCAGGAGGAGCAATGATATTGACCAACATAGATGGTGACGACCTCCCTCACCCCGCCAATGCAGACATAGTAAAAAGATACTACGCATGAAAAAAGACCCGCTAGGCTGACATGCCTAGGAAAAAATTAGGGCTTCCCGTCGAACCAAAAGGGTTCGGGCAAAATGAAGGGATGAAATAAAAAAAATCTGTACACCCGGCAAGTCGAAAACCTGAAAAGGCGGCTTGGGCAAAAATGGGTATCCCGGTGGACTGAAAACCCGAAAGGGCGGTCCAGGCAAAAGTTAGGGATAAAAGCGTAATACTATGTCTCATTGGATCACTTTGCATCCAGAATCCGGTATCTATATCAAGTTCAGACGGCATCGATCAGTCAGCTTCATCTTCGTTTAGGTCATCAAGTGATGAGACGCTCGGAGTTATAAAGGCAATAGCAGAGTTGAAACCCAGTGGGATCATTCATTTCACACAGCTGTTTTATTTTCTTTTGTACAAAATTTGTATAAACTCTCTTGTTCGGCGGCGTTCTCTTACTAGGACGTCAGCCTCTTGTACACAAAACGCCTATTTTCAGGCCATTCAAAAATCAATACAAATATACTTTTCAGTTAAAAGTGCCAATTGTTTTTCTTTTTCTGTTTTGTTTTGCGAAGAACGTCCAAGGTTTAATTTGTGATATATGCATTGACAATAATTTGCTAACTCATGAATATTTGCATACGAAACAAAGGATTAATTACAGGTAACATTAGAAACAGGGGCAATAAAGGGTTGTTTGAGCAATCTAATTGTTCTGTCCTCCAAGGTGCCAAGGTAGGTTCAGCTAAAAAAAAAAAACATAACCAGTACATCTTAATTCCCCAGAGAGTGAGCCAGCAAGTCAGTGCACTCTTCTCCAAGCTATATTATCAAAACTTAAGGAAGTTGAGTATCTTCCAGCAGATCTCAACATTCCCCAGAAGCAATACACATATTCTTAACAAGCATCCCCGACAGTCTTGGTCTAAAGATTGTTCCCCGGTGGCATACCAACATTCAAAGGAATCACTTCCCCCGCAGTTCAAAACTTCCCCAAGAGAGTCCAATCCAGTTTCCCTAGGAAAGTTGGAATTCATCTCCCCAAGCAGTAAGCTTATCCCCAGTAGATTCTGGAAGCTTATCCTCGCAGAGCACGAACGCGTCGCCCGGCTTTATTCAAAGAGTTATTTCCTTACCAGGATATAACTGGGTTATCCTCAGCCAAAAGCCACGGAAAGGTCGTCGTCAACACAGTTCTTCCTTACCCCCGGCGAAGTCTATTAACACTTCCGACACAGCAAAGATATCCCCAGCAAGTTATTATCAACAACTCAGCAAAGTATCTCTCTCCCCACAGAGTGTTGCTTCCCAGCAAGATTACTAGAGTACTTTGCTCCCCGCAGAGTAATCCATTCGCCAAGATTATTCCCCAACGGAGTTATCTTCTCCTACCGGTATTCTTGCAACTATCATCCCCGGCGGAAGCAAAATCTATTCTCCAACATCATCCCAGGAGTGACTTCCCGGCACCCGTCAAGGATTTACTTTCCTAGACGAAAAATACATTCATAAAACATCTTCATACATTATAGCATGCATATACGCATCATGAACATACAATCTCATTTATTCCGAGAACATCTCGCATGTCATACCACATGACATCGCATACAACTAACACTTGTCTTTTCAGGACAAAAGTACAAAAATGATTACCATCTATGGTCGCAACTAAAGATCTGATTCCTGAATCTTGCCAGGGTGTATCTGTTGATGACCAATTACTAGATCCGATTCCTGTATCTTGCCAGGGTGTGTCTGAAGAGTTCGAGGATCCGATACCTGAATCTTGCCACGGTGTATCCGTTGAAGACTAACATTACCAGATCCGATTCCTGTATCTTGCCAGGGTGTGTCTGAAGAGTTCGAGGATCCGATACCTGAATCTCGCCAGGGTGTATCCGTTGAAGACTAACATTACCAGATCCGGTTCCTGTATCTTGCCAGGGTGTGTCTGAAGAGTTCAAGGATCCGATGCCTGAATCTTGCCAGGGTGTATCCGTTGAAGACTAACATTACCAGATCCGATTCCTGTATCTTGCCAGGGTGTGTCTGAAGAGTTCGAGGATCCGATGCCTGAATCTTGCCAGGGTGTATCCGTTGAAGACTAACATTACCAGATCCGATTCCTGTATCTTGCCAGGGTGTGTCTGAAGAGTTCGAGGATCCGATACCTGAATCTTGCTAGGGTGTATCCGTTGAAGACTAACATTACCAGATCCGATTCCTGTATCTTGCCAGGGTGTGTCTGAAGAGTTCGAGGATCCGATGCCTGAATCTTTCCAGGGTGTATCCGTTGAAGACTAACATTACCAGATCCGATTCCTGTATCTTGCCAGGGTGTGTCTGAAGAGTTCGAGGATCTGATGCCTGAATCTTGCCAGGGTGTATCCGTTGAAGACTAACATTACCAGACTCGATTCCTGTATCTCGCCAGGGAACGTCTGAAGAATTTAAAGATTCAGCTCCTGTAACCAGTTAGGACACATCTATACAAAGCATCTGAAAACCAGCTCCTGCAACATGTCAGATACTCATTTTTCTTTTGCAGGTACGCAAGTTCTCGCTAAGGAATCTCTTACGCGATCAACATCCATATGGCATCTATAAGCCCATCATCCTATCCATCAACCTCTAAATGGCATCTATAAGCCCATTCCATCATCACACTGCTACTATGTGAGCGCAAATTTCTGGGCACTCTAGTGTTCAATCATCTTCCACCTTCGGATTACGAAAGGCACGTCAGCCAATCTGCATCCTCAGGTCTAAGAAGATTGAACAGGGGCAACTGTTGTACCCCAAAATTTGCCCTCCCATAATTCTTCAAAAAATTGCCAAGTCATGCTTCAAAATTCCCCAAGGGTTGCACAGTTCAAGAGCCTCCTGAACAGTCAAAATTAGGGTTTTGGTTCTGATCAAGAAAATGAAGTTTCCAAGGGTCCAATCAAGTCCCACATGCCAACAAATATGGTCAAGCATCCTCATATCAAGTTTCAAGACTTTCAGCACAAAATTGCACAGTCAAAACCCTAATTGCACTACAGTCAACTGTAGGGGCAAAATGGTCATTTGACAGTCAAAAGTTCAAATTTTTGGTCAACATCTCATTTTGAAGCCACAAACATCATTTGATCAATGCTTGATCATGATTCTCAAAGCTTGGCTCAAAAATCATCAAGATGCAAAAGTTTCCTTATTTGGACAGTTGGAAAAGTCAACTGTAAATTGACCAGGGCATAACTTCCACATGGATTATCAGAAAAATTCCATCCAAAGCTCATTTTGAAGAGAAAGACATTTCCTACAACTCATCTTCATACTTCAAGTCCAAGAAATGCTCTCACAAAAAGTTATCAATTTCAACATTATAGGTCATTTTCAAAAGTCAACAAAAAGGGACTTTTAGTCAAAGGCCATAACTTGAGATTGGTAAATCAAAATGACATGGGACCAAAGGCATTGGTTAGAGGACTCAAAGACCTTTCCAAAATGTCCAAGAACATGAGCAAAGCTTAAAAATTGAGCAAGTTATGCCTTGTGGAAGTTGGGAAATGTTTGGATATTTTGAAAAGTCAACATTGATTCAAATGACCTAAAATTGCTAATGGGCCTCTTTTTCTTCCACAATTCATTATCCAAGGCATGTGCACGACCACTTGGCCCAAAGGGAAGTTTTTCTTCATTTTTATTTATTTATTTGGATTTTTATTATTAATAATTCATTTAAATTAAAATAAATACATGAAAAATACTAAACCTAGGTTTTAAATCTTTTTATGCATAATATATACTCAAGATTTCGTGCCTAACCAAATATAGAAAGAATCCATTGAATTGGTCATGATTTGGTAGCAAAAGCATGTGAAAAAGATTGCAAAATAATGGCTAAAAAATCAAATATTACATAATCAATTCCTTGATTCTTTTGATCAGATTTTTGACCTAATTGGTTCCATACATAAGCATGATCAAGACCTAATGCTCACTAACCAAAAAGCTGCGCAGAAGAAGCCATATGCAAACTCGAAATTTATCAAGAAAAGTCAAATCTAAAAACCAGTTTCCAGGACGATTCAAGGCCAAAGATCAATTCCATTAGCTTGCTGAGGCTTCAAAGAAGGGATTTGGATCAAAAACTACAAGCTTTCGTGCCCAGAAACGTGAGAACGATCTCACCTGTACAGAAAAAATTTCATAATCTTGCATCTCGATTCATACACTTTTAACAATTTTTTATGCTTGATTTGTGTTCATTATAAGATTCTGAAGCTAACCATATAAATTAATTGTATTTCTATGCGATATACATGATTCTACCATGGATGCAGATTAGGGTTCTTGGAGGTCCAAATTGGGCGTTTCTTAATATGGTAAAATTAAGACACCTGAATACCACCATTGAAACAAGCATGTTTGGACGAAGAGAATGAGACCATCGCGCCTAATTTATGAGGCCCCAGGGGCTATTCGCTATTTTTTAATATAGTGTCTATAGGAACGTTTACAAAACCGTTGCCTATGTTTTGTTGTATTTTCAGGAAAAACAACACGAGGAAGACGATGAGGTGGAGAGCATTGGTTGGTCCGTTCAAAGTTTCGCGCAAAAAAAGGAGCGTTGACGTTTGTTTGTTTTATTATATTTATTGATTATATTATTAACAGATAAATAAAACAGCAGGGTTGGTAAAGCGCTTGGTTGGTAACCTCTGGGACCTGGGTTCGAGCCCCAGGTCCCCACCCCCCTTTCATATTATTTTTTTCTTTAATACTTGCATGCAGTTTCAGCCTGAAGGAGCACCATATGTCCACAAAATCTGGCCATCCACGTGCCTATGGAGATGGATCAAATGGCCACAATCTGAAGCGCACCATGGACTGCAGTCAACCACCTCACACCCTAGTGGCAAAAGTCAAAGAGGCCAAAGTTATTGGGCCCAAATTGCTAAAGCTTCACCCTCCAAATTAGGGGCAGACCCCCTTAGGTTTGCAAATTTTTACATTCTTTATTTTTTTCATTATTTTTACTTTCTTTTAATTAATTTAATATTTTCATAATATATAAAAAACACCAAAAAAATCAGAAAAGAGAAAAATTAATAAATATTTTTATTTTAGTATTTTTTGTAAATAAATTCATTAATTCACTTAGTTTTAAATTTAGGTTTTAATCTTAACATTTTTCACTAAAACTCAAAACTTTTAGAATTAGGGTTTAATTAATTTTTATCTTTTTTTTTATTCCACAGTAATTAATTATCAAAATATTCTTTATTTTTATTTTTATAAATTAAAATTGCATGTAAAATAATTAGGGTTAATTTTAGGTTAAACTTTAATATGTTTTCATAATAAAATAAAAATTGTAGAATTAGGTTTAATTGCATTAAATTCTCCTAAATACCAAAAAATACCAAAAAACAATTCCTTTTCTTTTTAATTTTAATTAATTTCATCATTTAATTTAATTTTGCAAAAAGGGTCCAACGCCCTCGTTTTTTTAATTCTTATTTAATTCGCGTATTTATTTCTTTTTCGTATAATATTTATGTATCTCTCCCAAGGCCATGTAACATCTTTTATTTGTCGCACTTTTAATTCTTTATTTTTCTGTCAAATCGGGTTCTGGAAATTTTGGCGATGTGGACCCGCGCCTTTTGTAATAGCTTTAGAACCTTTACTTTTCTCGCACTTTTAACTGTTAATCAAGGCATGCAAGAATGAATGGACAAGATAAAAACAAACGCTAGATCACCAATAACATGACAAAAGACAAAAATATCTGAAAACGACACACAAATCACACACCACCCCTAGGGTACGCCTCACCGTTGCCTTGCCTCGAAAGGTGATCGTCGAGTAGAGGATGTCTTAGTAAGTCCTCATGATCCGGGAACCTGGCATGAGGGTAGCTTCTAAGGTGTCTTCCTATTGCTCTGGTGATCACCATGTCCCGAACCTCGAATTGACCCGAACGCCTCCAACGGTGGTGCTACCTACCTCTCAATGGTGGGATGGCACTACTTTAAAGGACATTTACACAGACGAATTCCTTAGGGTAGGTAGACGACTCTAGATACTTGCTCTAATTTCAAAACAAATCAAAAATACTTTTCACACCGACACCTTTTCAAAAAGCTTTCGAAAGCAACTTTTCAAACACTCTTGAGGACCGATACAAGAGTCGAATTGAAATTTTTAAAGAAACTTTTTTAAACCCACAATTGAAAAGCAAACAAACCATTTTTGAAAACACAAATGAGCAAGTATCTAAGAGCCCATGGATAACCATGGATAGAAAGGGTGCTAACACCTTCCCTTTCTATAACCTACCTCCCGAACCGAGAGCAATCTCTTTAAGGAATTTTTCTGTGCTTTTGTCCTTTCCATTTGGAGAAAATAAAAGACGGTGGCGACTCTTGCTTCCGCGACATTTCGCGAAACAGCGTTAAACAGTCAGTTTCAGATCCACCGATCACAGTCTGCAAATTCAAAAACGAATATGAAAATATTTGGGAACAGGGCAACATGGTTCTACCAGTTCTTTGCGTGTGGAGGTCTGATTTTGATTGGGAAAGCTTCCTGGTATCCTTGGCAAGCTTATGGAATGGTTATTTTGCTTTGCAACACCCTGAAACTATGAAAACAGTTTTGACCTTTTTTAAGAAAAATGCCAGTTTCTTTCTTGGTCTGAGGCGCAGCTTGCTTGTTCTTGTGATTAGGGTTGTGATGTGTATATATGTGTGACTGAATTAGGTTAGAAATCCAAGCCAAAAACCTTTTGCATTGATGATTTTGAATTCTTGATTTTGCATAATCTTTTTCAATCTTTTTTCATGCCAAATATGCCAAATCATGAATGATTCTTTCCTTTTTCAATATGCACGAAATATTGAGGCTTTAATGAGTGGAAATGCTGCATAAAAAGATTTGAAATGTGTGAATTGCTATTTTTGTCATATTTTATTTTAATTAAATGAATTAATAGTAATAAAAATTCAAATAATTAATAAAAAATGAGAAAATAACTCCCCTTTGGGTCAATGGGTCGTGCATAGCTTTTGGGTGATGATTCTTGGAAGAAATTGAGGCCCATTAGCAATTTTGAGGCATTTGAAGCAAAGTTGACTTTTCAAAATTCCCAAAAATTTCCCAACTTCCACAAGGCATATCTTGCTCAATTTTTAAGCTTTGATCATGTTCTTGGACATTTTGGAAAGGTCTTGAAGTCCTCTAACCAATGCCTTTGGTCCCATGTCATTTTGATTTACCAATCTCAAGTTATGGTCTTTGACTTAAAGTGCCTTTTTGTTGACTTCTGAAAATGACCTATAATGTTGAGATTGATAACTTTTTGTGAGAGCATTTCTTGGACTTGAAGTGTGAAGAGGAGTTGTAGGAAATGTCACTCTCTTCAAAATGAGCTTTGAATGGAATTTTTCTGATAAACCATGTGGAAGTTATGCCCTGGTCAAGTTACAATTGACTTTTTCAACTGTCCAAAAATAGAAACTTTTGCATCTTGAGACTTTTTGAGCCATGCTTTGAGAATCATGATCAAGAATTGATCAAATGATGTTTGTGGCTTCAAAATAAGATGTTGACCAAAATTTTTGACTTTTGACTGTCAAATGACCATTTTGCCCCTGCAGTTGACTATTGAGCAATTAGGGTTTTTGACTGTGCAATTTTGTGCTGTGAGTCTTGAAACTTGGCATGAGGATGCTTGACAATGTTTATGGACATGTGGGACTTGTTTGGACCCTTGGAAACTTCAACTTCTTTGCCAGAACCAAAACCCTAATTTTTGACTGTTAGGAGGCCATTGAACTTTGCAACCCTTGGGAGATTTTGAAGCATGCTCTTTGCAAATCTTGAAGAATATGGGAGGGCAAATTTTGGGGTGCAACAGTTGCACCTGTTCAATCTTCTTAAACCTGAGGATGTAGATTGGTTGGCGGGTCTTTCGTAATCCGAAGGTGGAAGATGATTGAACATTAGAGTGCCCAAAAATTTGCGCTCACATGTTGGAAGTGTGATGGTGGGAATGGGCTTATAGATGCCATTTGGAGATTGGTGGATAGGAAGATGGGCTTACAGATGCCATGTTGAAAGGTGATGGATAGGTGGATGGGCTTATAGATGCCATCTGGATGTGTCGATCGCGTAAGAGATTCCTTAGCGAGAACTTGCGTACCTGAAAAAGAAAATGATTACCTGGCCTGTTACAGGAGCTGGTCTTCAGACTCTTTATATAGACACACCCTGGTTGGTTACAGGAATCGGGTCTGAAGCTTCAAATGGTGATGAATGAATCAGGGATGGTTACTACCTCAACGGAACGATGAGAGAACCTTGGGCGATTACTACCTCAACAGTAACGATGAGAGAATCTGGGGAGATTACTACCTCAACAGTAACGATGAGAGAATCTGGGGCGATTACTACCTCAACAGTAACGATGAGAGGACCTGGGGTGATTACTACCTCAACAGTAACGATGAGAGAATCTTGGATGTCTTCTACTGAGTCTTCATTAGGAAAATCTTTAGGAATCGATTTAACTGGACTAGAGAAGGCCTTTGACTGGATCGGCATCAGAAAAATCTTTAGGAGTCGATTTAACTGAACCAGGCAAGGTCTTGGAATCTTCAACTGGATAAGAATCAGGGAGATCTTAGGGTCGATCTGACTGAACCAGAGAAGGCCTTTGACTGGATAAGAATCAGAGAAATCTTTAGGAATCGATTTAACTGAACCGGACAAGGTCTTGGAATCTTTAACTGGATAAGAATCAGGGAGATCTTAGGGTCGATCTGACTGAACTAGAGAAGGCCTATGACTGGATAAGAATCAGAAAAATCTTTAGGAATCGATTTAACTGAACCGGACAAGGTCTTGGAATCTTCAACTGGATAAGAATCAGGGAGATCTTAGGGTCGATCTGACTGAACCAGAGAAGGCCTTTGACTAGATAAGAATCAGAAAAATCTTTAGGAGTCGATTTAACTGAACCAGGTAAGGTCTTGGAATCTTCAACTGGATAAGAATCAGGGAGATCTTAGCATCGATCTGACTGAACCAGAGAAGGCCTTTGACTGGATAAGAATCAGAAAAATCTTTAGGAGTCGATTTAACTGAACCAGGTAAGGTCTTGGAATCTTCAACTGGATAAGAATCAGGGAGATCTTAGCGTCGATCTGACTGAACCAGAGAAGGCCTTTGACTGGATAAGAATCAGAAAAATCTTTAGGAATCGATTTAACTGAACCGGATAAGGTCTTGGAATCTTCAACTGGATAAGAATCAGGGAGATCTTAGGGTCGATCTGACTGAACCAGAGAAGGCCTTTGACTGGATAAGAATCAGAAAAATCTTTAGGAATCGATTTAACTGAACCGGACAAGGTCTTGGAATCTTCAACTGGATAAGAATCAGGGAGATCTTAGGGTCGATCTGACTGAACCAGAGAAGGCCTATGACTGGATAAGAATCAGAAAAATCTTTAGGAATCGATTTAACTGAACCGGACAAGGTCTTGGAAATAGCTGAGAACTTAACTGGATCTTTCCTGAAAGGTAAAGGTCAGTCATATGCAATGCATTATATGGATCAAGCAATGATGTTCTCAACATAAATGAGATTGTAAGATATGATGCGTTCATGCATGTATCATGATGTATGTGATGTTTTTTTGAATGTATGTTTTCGTCTTAGGAAAATAAGTCTTTGACGGGTGCCGGGAAGTCACATCCTGGGCTGATGTTGGGGAATAGACTTGATGAAGAGATTACTCTGCGGGGAATAATTACTCTAGCGATCTTGCTGGGGAACAGTACTCTGTGGGGAGAGAGGTACTTTGCTGGGATGTTGATGGTAACTTCGCTGGGGATACCATTGTTGTGTTGGAAGTGTTAATAGACTCCACTGGGGGATAGGAAGACTTCGTCGAGGACGATCTTTCCGTGGCTTTTGGCTGAGGATAACCCAGTTATATCCTTGTGGGGAAATAACCTTTGAACAAAGCCGGGGGACGCGTTCGTGCTCCGCTGGGGGAAAGCTTCCAGAATCTACTGGGGATAAGCTTCCTGCCGGGGAGATGATTCAACCTTTCCTGGGGAAATCTTGATTGGACTCTCCTCGGGAAATTTTGAGATGTACTGGAGAAGTGGCTCTGCTGGATATCTGGTATACCGTCGGGGAACAATCTTAGATCAAGACTGTCGGGGATGCTTGCAGAGAATATTCATATATTGTGCTGGGGAATGTTGAGATCTGCGGGGGATACCCAACTTCCTTAAGGCTGATTGTATAACTTTTCTTGGGGAGAGTGCATTGACTTACTGGCTCACTTTCTGGGGAGTTAAGATATACTGGTTATGTTCTTCAGCTGAACTCACCTTGATACCTTGGCGGGCAGAGCAACTAGATCGTTTGGACAACTCATCATTACCCCTGTTTCTGATGTGGGAGAGGAAGATACCTATGGGGGTGCTTGATGACTGCCGATTTGACAAATCTTCTTCTAGTAGGCAAGTGACGAGATGCCGGGACATAGTCGTACGCTTTGATCCCTAATTTTTGCCTGGACCACCCTTTCGGGTTTTCAGTCCACCGGGATACCCATTTTTGCCCAAGCCGCCTTTTCAGGTTTTCGACTTGCCGGGTGTACAAATTTTTCATTTTCATCCCTTATTTTGCCCGAACCCTTTTGGTTCGCCGGGAAGCCCTAATTTTTGCCTAGGTATGTCAACCTAGCGGGTCTTTTATCGTGTGTAGTATTTTTTCGACTATGTCCATGCTCTCAGAATGTAGGGAGTTGCCCCTGTTAGAAGTGTTTTGCCATGCCACCAGAAGATGTTTGATCAGGCAAGATTTGTTGTTTGAATTCATGTTCAATGCCCCAAGTGATTCAGACGGAGATCTGCCCCTGGCTATTTGGCATCTTTGAGAGATTCTCCGAATCTTGACTTAACTTCCCCCGATGATGGACAATGATCACACCGTGCCCCTTGATTGGAGGTGTTTTTTCATTTGAGGTGACTCTTTTGTGGAGAAGACTTTTGTTCATAAGATATTTGTCGTGCGAACTTCTCTGCTGTTCGAACAAAAAGTCATATGCAAATAAGGTTATATCAAAAATGCAAAGCTTATGTCTGTTTCGAAGTTTTTGAGAATGCATCCCTTTTTAGTAAAAACAAGTGAATTTTGTAAAACGTGATGCCAACTCGTTATTTTACCACGAGCCTTAAGGAGTCAGGATACCTTTCGTACAGTATGCTTTCGAACTAACCCATGCTTCAGCTAGGACTTTTGAGGGTTATAACGTGGCCTGGTTCACGGTTTAAGAAACAAAGGATAGAAGCTCAAATTTTATTTGTACCCACCCGCTCTTCGTGATGTTCTTCAAACCTAACCTCAATTGACCGTGCGTTAGACCTTGTTTGAGTCTTTGCTTTGATGTACCAGTGATGGTTCGAATGTTGACAGTTTATTCTGAATAGGCAGTCATTTTTTTTTGTTGAGGGTTTGTATGACCTCTTTCTTTTTGATTTTGTTATCCCTAAATTTTTCCTGAACTGTTTCTTTTGTGATTACAGCCAGCGGGATGCCCCAGTTTCGTAAGTCTCCTTCATAGGTTTTGACTTATTGGGTTTTTATTTTTGAGATATAATGACTGCCTACCCTTATGATTATTCGGAATCATCACGGTCTTCTTTTTTTTTCGTAAGGACCTCTTTGGTGCCATTTGTTATGCACTTGGATCAACTGAGAGTACTACCCTGCCCCAGGTTATGATAAAGGGTTTTAATTTTCGAAAAGAAAAACTCCTACTTCTTTGGCTCAGCGAGGTTGACGAGGGATTATCATCCTTATAACTCCAGTGCTTAGGAATTGAAACAATGCCTGTACCACATCAGCGGGGTCTGTTCAAAAGCATACTATAGATTGCGGTATCGTGTTCGTCATCCTCCCTCAAGAGGCTTAGAATTGTTAACCGAGCATTGAATATCACAAAAATATGAAAACAGTTTTAAACATAATAAATGCGAATATATTGCTTCAAAACAGACATATGCGATGCATTAATGAAATAACAACGTTTAACAACGAACAAATGTTTGAACAATCAAAAGAGAATTACAACTTGAGAAATTCTAATGAACAAAAATTTTCTAATTTGAGATAGTCATCTCAAATGGAGAATTTTCAGCGGAAGATTTTCATCTCACCATCCGACATGAACTCTATCACCCCTTCATCAATCAAGTCCTGGATTTTGTTCTTCAAGGTCCAACAGTCGTCCGTAGCATGCCCCGGGCTGTCTGAATGATAAGCGCAGCGGGTGTCGGGGTTATACCTCGAAGGTGTCCTGTTGGGATTCTTGGGAGGGTCCTTTAGAGTGATCAGATTGACCTCCAGCAAGCGCTTCTGTATAAAGGATGATGGTATATCAGTTTCAGAGAAATGTCTTGCAGGCGTATTTCGCTTACGCTGACTACCCCGTTAAGGCTGGGCTCGTGACCCTGAAGCAAGCTGAGGAGATTTTCCTTTGTCTTCTTGCCCCGCATGTGGTTGAATGATGGCTGGGACTTCAACCCTAGTTGTTGGAGCTACTTGATCATTTGGAAGCAGCTTGGTGACGAGGACCCTGAGCTCTTCTTGCTTTTGAGCTAAATCCTGGATGAGAGTCATCTGGCCCATCAACTGCCCCATCATTTGGATCTTCATGGTTGCCAACTCAATTTGTAGCCCTTCCAGCTGATCGTTCCTAATGCCCCCTGCATTCCCTAAGGTCAAGTTCCTGGTGAAGAGAGTCTTTATTTCTTCTTTCCCCCTGGATAGGTTCAAGAACATTTCTCGCAGCTGGGCGTTTTGAGCCTGGAGGTCTTGGTTGTCCGGTTGGAAAGCCATTGTTGAAATAAACAGCGAAGATGGTGAGTGACCTGTCAAGAGGGTACCTGTAATGCAATGATATGTATGATATGTATGCAATGTTTTCAAGGACCTCGTAGGGTAAACAAGAAGATTGTTAGAGTTTTGCTCCGGTAGCTTGATTGAAGGAATTTCATGTTGCTGAGAATCCTTCTTCAAGGGTCAAGGCTCACCATATCGAGTGGGTCATAGCCCCTGACAACCTTGGCTAGAGGAAAATAAATCCTCTTTTCCCCTTGCTGGACAGTTGGCTTATCATGACCTGCATCACTAGCCCTTGAGATCCTTGAAACGCATTAGTCCTTATGCAGGATGCATGCAATGGTATGATGGTATGATGTCATGTTATGCATGGGGTGATATAAGTAACCCTATTATGAGTCCAGATTAAGGACTGTAAACAAAACCTGCAAGAAACTCAAGTGTCAGATAACAAGCATGCAAATAGTCAAGTTGGAAGGCACACAAGTCACACAAGAGAGCTCTCAGAGTTTAGGCCAACATGAGGTCTAGGTATTACCCTCTTGAAGTTGGTGGGCTCAACCTGTCCTATCAGAAGTAACCGGGTTCTAAGGGTCCCAATATCATTGGATTGCTTTCATTGTTCATCGTTTCGATTTAGCCACTGAACTGGCGACCGAAATATTCCAAGAAAACAACCCTCAATTGAGTGTAGTATCGAGTATCAACCAACCTCGGACTGCACCAAAGTCAGTTATCTCACTACCCTAAAGAGGCCAAGATGGTTCAATTAAGGTTCCTAAGGTCAGTTGATGTTTCACGACACCACGCGGCGGCCCCGTACTCTCCTTGACTGAACTCAAGGGTTACCGGTACACACCAAAGTGCCACATCAACGTAGCAGACTGCTTCAACCATGTCGGTATACCCCACACAGTTCCCTCACAACCTTGTTGCTACTTTCTAAGAAGGTATCCCCCAGATCCGGGTTAGGATCTATAGAACTCCCAAGGCAGTCCCACAATAATAAAGCAAGCAATTCAGACAATTGAAAACACAAGTGATCTTAGTCCTAAGGTACACCTCACTTTAAAGTTATCCCCAGCAGAGTCGCCAGTTCTGTGATCGGTGGATCTGGAACTGACTGTTTAACACTGGTTCGCGAAATGTCGCGGTAAGCAAGAGTCGCCACTGTCTTTTATTTTCTCCAATATGGAAAGGACAAAAGCACAGAAAAATTCCTTATTGAGATTAGTTCTCGGTTCGGGAGGTAGATTATAGAAAGGGAAGGTGTTAGCACCCTTTCTATCCATGGTTATCCATGGGCTCTTAGATACTTGCTCATTTGTGTTTTCAAAATGTTTGTTTGCTTTTCAAAGTGAGTGGGTTTGAAAAAGTTCCGTTTAAAATTTCAGTTCGACTCTTGTATCAGTCCTCAAGAGTGTTTGAAAAGTTGTTTTTGAAAGCTTTTTGCAAAGTGTCGGTGTGAAAAGAAGTTTTTGATTTGTTTTGAATTAGAGCAAGCATCTACGAGTTATCTACCTACCCTAAGGAATTAGTCTGTGTAAATGTCCTTAAGGTAGTGCCATCCCACCATTGAGAGGTAGGTAGCACCACCGTTGGAGGTGTTCGGGTCAATTCGAGGATTAGGGACAGTGTGGTCACCAGAGCAATAGGAAGACACCTTAGAACCTACCCCCATGCCATGTTCATGGACATGAGGACTTACTAAAACGTCCTCTACTCGACGACCACGTTTCGAGGGGCAAGGCAACAGTGAGGCGTACCCTAGGAGTGGTGTGTGATTTGTGTGTCATTTTCAGTTATATTTGTCTTGATCATGCATTGAGTGTTCTACACATTGTTTTTATTTGGGCATACATTCTTTCATGTGATTATTAACAGTTAAAAGGTGCGGAATTTAAAGTGCGGAAAAATAAAGGTTCTACGCTATTACAAGGCGCGGGTCTACATCGCCAAATTAAACCAAGACCCGATTTGAAAAGAAAAGTGCGGAAAATAAATATCCTAATTATCTATTACAAAGCTTCGGGGAAAATACATTATATTTAAAAAGGAAATAAAAAGCAAACGCGCGAAATGGAATTAAGAATCGAGTGCGAGGGCGTTGGACCCTTTAAAGAAATTAAATATTGAAATTAAGAAATTAACTAATAATTAAATAAAGAAAAGAACTTATTTTTTTATGTTTTTTTTTGTATTTATGAAATTAAAGAGAATTAAATTGGAATTAAAAGTTAAATAAAACCCTAGTTCTAATTGTTTTTAATTTATTAAAGAAAAATGTTTAAGTTTAACCTAATTTAACCTAATTAATTAATTACAAATATTTACAAAAATAATTAATGATTAATAATAATTATAATAAGAAAAGGATATTTATTAAAAAAAGGATCAAAATGTACTAAAAGCCTATTTTTATATTTTTTAGTGATTAAGAAGTAAATAAAAATTAAAACCCTAAATTAAAACTAAAATGATCATTAAAATTATTTACAACATAATTAGTGAATTAAATATTAAATGAGGCATATTTTTATTTTTTATGATTTTCTGATTTTTTTTGTATTTTTGTATTATTAAAATTAATTTAAGGAATTAAAAGAAAATAATTAAAACAAATAAAAAAATAGAAAAAAGAATAAAGGAAAGAAATACAAACAAGAGGGGTGGTTGTCCCAATTTTGGAGGTATATTGTGAGCATTTTGGCCCAAGAATTCAGGCCTTGTTTGACTTTTCTGGGATTGTGTATTGGTGGTTGACTGATGCGTATGGTGGACTTCACATGATGGCCATTGGATTGATCTTCAGGGGCATGTGGCAATCAAGCAGGCAAGGCGTTTGGTGGACCTTAGATGAAGCGCTGCAGGGAAAGGTGTTAAGAAAAACTATATTGAAGAAGTGAGGGACCTGGGAATCGAACCCAGGTCCCATTACCTGCGTGACAACACAACAACCACCAAGCCAAGCGCGTTTCTTTGTTTACTTAGTGGAACCTGGTCAATATGAGAGAGAACAAATGCTATTGGGGTAAAACAAAAATTAAGCGCGAAGATTTGAATCTCCCATTCACGTCCAGACACGCAAGCATCATCTTCATCTTCCTGCAAAAATATCAAACAAGTAGCGGGGGTTTTAAACCCCCACTAACCACAATATACAAAAATAGCGATTAGCTCCTGGGCAATGATAAATTGGGCGCGAGGTGATGATTGTATTCGTATGAAGGTCACGAGTCCAGTGGTATTGGTCTTATGGTCCAATTTTTCCCCAGGAAAGAAACCCCAATTTCAAACCTCTGAAACCCTAGGCAGCTTCCATGGTGGATTCGTGTATAGGGCTTAAAAACTCAATCAAAGAATGCCAACAGCTTTAGAACAACCATGTTAGTATAAATCAATGCTTAAAACGTATGGAAAAGGTCTGCAAATTCAAAAACGAATATGAAAATATTTGGGAACAGGGCAACGTGGTTCTACCAGTTCTTTGCGTGTGGAGGTCTGATTTTGATTGGGAAAGCTTCCTGGTAGCCTTGGCAAGCTTATGGAATGGTTATTTTGCTTTGCAACACCCTGAAACTATGAGAACAGTTTTGAGCTTTTTTAAGAAAAATGCCAGTTTCTTTCTTGGTCTGAGGAGCAGCTTGCTTGTTCTTGTGATTAGGGTTGTGATGTGTATATATGTGTGACTGAATTAGGTTAGAAATCCAAGCCAAAAACCTTTTGCATTGATGATTTTGAATTCTTGATTTTGCATAATCTTTTTCAATCTTTTTTCATGCCAAATATTCCAAATCATGAATGATTCTTTCCTTTTTCAATATGCACGAAATATTGAGGCTTTGATGAGTGGAAATGCTGCATAAAAAGATTTGAAATGTGTGATTTGCTATTTTTGTCATATTTTATTTTAATTAAATGAATTAATAGTAATAAAAATTCAAATAATTACTAAAAAATGAGAAAATAACTCCCCTTTGGGTCAATGGGTCGTGCATAGCTTTTGGGTGATGATTCTTGGAAGAAATTGAGGCCCATTAGCAATTTTGAGGCATTTGAAGCAAAGTTGACTTTTCAAAATTCCCAAAAATTTCCCAACTTCCACAAGGCATATCTTGCTCAATTTTTAAGCTTTGATCATGTTCACTGACATTTTGGAAAGGTCTTGAAGTACTCTAACCAATGCCTTTGGTCCCATGTCATTGTGATTTACCAATCTCAAGTTATGGTCTTTGACTTAAAGTGCCTTTTTGTTGACTTTTGAAAATGACCTATAATGTTGAGATTGATAACTTTTTGTGAGAGCATTTATTGGACTTGAAGTGTGAAGAGGAGTTGTAAGAAATGTCACTCTCTTCAAAATGAGCTTTGGATGGAATTTTTCTGATAAACCATGTGGAAGTTATGCCCTGGTCAAGTTACAGTTGACTTTTTCAACTGTCCAAAAATAGAAACTTTTACATCTTGAGACTTTTTGAGCCATGCTTTGAGAATCATGATAAAGAATTGATCAAATGATGTTTGTGGCTTCAAAATAAGATGTTGACCAAAATTTTTGACTTTTGACTGTCAAATGACCATTTTGCCCCTGCAGTTGACTGTTGAGCAATTAGGGTTTTTGACTGTGCAATTTTGTGCTGTGAGTCTTGAAACTTGGCATGAGGATGCTTGACAATGTTTATGGACATGTGGGACTTGTTTGGACCCTTGGAAACTTCAACTTCTTTGCCAGAACCAAAACCCTAATTTTTTACTGTTAGGAGGCCATTGAATTGTGCAACCCTTGGGAGATTTTGAAGCATGCTCTTTGCAAATCTTGAAGAATATGGGAGGGCAAATTTTGGGGTGCAACACACTGTAATGGTTGAGGTATGATTGGTAGGGACCCAGTTAAAAACTCCAATTCTATGTAGGATAGCATACAACTCAAGTATTGAAACAATACTATAGTGTATTACAATTAAAATATTTAGACTTTTAAACACAAAGAATATATTTTTCTTTAATTGTTGCTTTTGTACGAATAAGGTTGCAACTCCTTATAAAGGCGCATCAGCTTCTTTATGGGCTTGAGCTGAAAAACAAATATTGAAAGATATTGAATCCCTTGAATATCTCCATGAAATTAGGCCAAGATATAATCCATAAAGATAAGACAGATCGAAAAATATTCCTCCATATTTTTCGCAAGTTATAAACCACAAAACCTGAATAAGGCGCTCTTAAAAACAGGAAATAGAAAATCTGAAAAACACGTTCAGATTAGAAGGTATATGTTTAGACATATGCTTTTACTTCATTCAAAATTAGTTGAGATGATTTACTTCAAATGTCAAGACATTAAGCAAAACATTACCAACGTTACCAACACAGTGTTTTACCAAAACATAGTGGAAGATGTCAGGACATCTTCTGGGAGCTTATTCTTCATAGGCCATACATTCACATGGTTTGCAGTAATGGCTATGCAAACCTGATTATCAGTTACTTGTCAAATATGTGTGACATCTCCTAACATCCAGCAAGATAGTCTTCTTTATCCCATTCACTACTGCAGAGAAAAATAAATTCTCGCAGAACCAGCACATCCTCTTGGAGAAGGATGGTATACTCTAGCAACATTTGGCTAGAGTCTTTAGAGACTCATAAGGACATAAACAACTACATATTGTAGCAACATGTCTCAAAATGTTATCCAACATCATCCTCATAGGAGGGCAATAACTCTATACGCTTGAACATCACAAGCTCGTAACAAACCAATTAGCCCACTAACTCCTCCTGTCATGGACAATCAAAAACGTCATTATGGAGAAAACACAACACTAAGCACCCACTAGTTCACTGGGAATAACTCTAAGTACCCTGAACTAGTAACATAACAAGGACACCTCTGATTTGTGCCCTTGCACCTCCACACATATTGTCATGACTCTTTGGATGGGTAAGATGTCATGCAACCTTAGTCTGAAACCAACTTCCAACCATTTCTTAGTGTGCTTAAAGGCTTTACTAAGATTCAGACTCTCCCACAGAAAGAATACCCCTTAACTAATATGTTGATTAAATTCTCCTTCTGCATATTACTAGTATTTGCTGACACTAGTAAAGTATTCAAACCAAGATAGTAGTTATGCATTACTTGAGCATACTTCTCTAAACGAACTCAAAATCTTCTTATTGGAAACCAAGAATAGAACTGCTACTTCTGAAAGAGGTGGTAGAATATTTAAGATTCACAGTCCCACGTCTCTCCACAGACTATCATCAACAATGATGTTACAACATCATTTGGGACATTAACAACTTTACTATATAACCTATCGGCTTTCATTCTGGAATCAACATCCAAGGGACTTATTTCCATACATTCCCTTTACAAACCTCCCAATATACACAATAGGATCCCAATAGATCTCATCTTCAGTATCTACCATAAATTAGAACATAATTTAAGAGACATAAGCTCTCAAATATTTTCTGAAAGACATGTTCAGAAATCAGATTTGCATTCAATCATCAGACAAACATTCAGCTCCCATCAAGTTATTTGTAGTTAACTTTCATGAATAATCCTAATAAATACCCAGTCTCCCGTCAAAGTACTTATCAGTTAGTCAGATATGATTACCTTCTCACACTAGGTAGGACTTTAATCTGACATCCTTCTTCTTCACACCTGTGATACTTTCTGAATCTTTGACATGACATCCAATCATGGTAGCCAAAACATTTCAGATTAGGTCAGTGGCTTGACCTTAAACTCAACTTTGGAGAACACACAATTTTGCTTCTTACTGAACCATGATATGAGATAATTCCCCCGAAAGAAACATCCTCCTGATGTACTTTTTCTATCATCAGCACTTCCCGCCTAATCAACATCACAATATCCACTTAATGCAGATCTAGATCCATGAGAATACAACATACCATAGTCACTTGTCCCATTCACATACTTTAGTATTCTCTTCACATGGTTGACATGGCTAACTTTGGGATAAGCTTGATATCGAGCACATACCCCTTTTTCATCTTTAGACAACTTCAGATGTGTGGGAGCAGGTGTTCTCTTATGACTGTCATTTTCCATCCTAAATTTCTTTACTATATTCTTAGCATATTTTCTCTGAGAAAGGAATATGGAGTCTTCCATTTGTTTAACTTGCAGACCAAGAAGTTAAATTAAGTCACCAACAAGGCTCATCTCAAATTCTGACTGCATTTTCTTGACAAAATGTTGAACCATCTCATTTGACATCCCACCAACCACAATATCATCAATATAAATTTATGCAATCATGATCTTCCCTTCTTCTTCCTTGAAAAAAGTAGTTTTGTCTATACGACCATTCCTATATCCATTCTCACCAAGAAATTATTTCAATCTCTCATACCAAGCTCTTGGAGCTTACTTTAATCCATACAGAGCTTTCTTCAGTTTTTACACATGGTTAGGAAAAAAACTTGGATCAATAAATCCCTTAGGTTGTTCCATATAAACTTCCTCATTCATTTAGGAAGGAACTCTTTACATCAATTTGAAATAGCTTAAACCTTAGAATGCAAGCATCTCCTAAGATTATTCTAATTGATTCAAGTCTAGCCACAAGAACAAAGGTTTCATCAAAAATAACTCCTTCAATTTGAGTGTATCCTTGAGCAAAGGAAACTTTTATTGTTGAAGAAACTGAGTTGTTGTTCCAACATCTTCTACGACATCATCCATTGTTACTATAGTAACTTATACTCAACTCTTGTGGGGGAAACACAAGGAAACATACCAACATCAACTTATCAATCATCAGGATCAGACTACCAACATATGTCGGGGATTGCACGAGCCACATATCAATAAGCTTTTCTTTAAACCTCTTATCTGACTTTGATATGATGATGCCATTGTCTGTACCTACAGAGGAGATTCCCTCTATTAGGTATCTATCCAAACTTATTAAAGAATTATGTTTCCCCTGTGTAATACGGTGGGAGAACTGACTTGGGTGTTTTGTGTTTTATCGCAATTGTTGCGCATAGCAAGAGTCGCCACCGACTTTTCTTTTATCCAATAAAGGAAAGGGTGAAAAGAACAGGAAAGACCTTTTAAGAATTTTCTTGAGTTCGGGGGGTAGGTTATGAAAATGGAAGGTGTTAGTACCCTTTTCATCCGTAGTTATCTACGGGCTCTTAGTTGCTAGCTGACTTTGAAATGCTTTGTTTTAAATGTGTTTGTGATGTTTTTGAAAGTATTTTTGAAAGTGCCTTTGCTTTGGTGAACTTTGTAATGATTATAAGAATGCATACAAAGTGTTGACTTTTGAAAATATTTCATTTGAAAGTGTTGGTGTGTTTTGAAAGATGTTTTGAAGATGATTGTGAGCAAGAAACTACGAGCGTTCTACCTACTCAAATTTTTTTATTTCTTTTACTCCTCCTTTAGATGTTGCTATCTTACCATTGACTGGTAAGAAGCCGTATCATTGGATGTGAAGGGACGAGCATGGGTCATTGTATAGTCATAGAAGGCAACATTGTAGGATAACTTAGCAATGTGTCGTAAGGGACTAAGATCATTTATGAAGGCAACATCGAATGGTCATCGAGGGACTACGATCTTGTATTTGAGGGTCTTTGCTAAAGCATCCCACGTTCGAGGGACATGGCAATTGTTTTCCGAGGCAACAAGTGTGGGTTACCCTAGAGGTGCGAGTGTGCAAAATGTTTTGTTTTCATGCATTTTTGTCTTGAATTAGGGTTATCTAGTTGTTGATTTTAAGTCTTGCCATACAAACCCTAATTACTAGCAATTATATTGAAAGCGATAAATTGCAGAATTTTAAAGTCCTACGCTATTACATCATTTAAGGGATGGGGATACAAATTTACAAATGGGGAATGAAAGCAAATAAATCCTAATTACTATTACAACCATATTGAATAATGAATAACATGACAAATATGTAAAGATAATGTAAAAAAAATGAAAATTGTCAAAAAAAAAATTTATGTATTGACACATGAGCTTATGCATTGATACAAATTTTTTTTATGCATTGACTTATATCTGTTTTGTATTGGCTCATATATGTTTTGTATTGGCTCATATATATTTCATATTGGCTCATATCTGTTTCGTATCGGCTCATATATGTTTCGTGTCGACACATACACTTATGCATTGACACATATTGCTCCTGGAAAATGAAAATTAACTCAGTATGAGTCGACGCATTCGCATTTCATATCGACTCATACAATAGTTCGTATCAATTCATAATGGTTTGCATCGGCTCTTAACCTGTTTTGGACATAATATGTGTCGACTCATAGTGTTTCGTATCAACTCATTTGTTGTTTTTTGCCTCTAACATTGTTTTGCTGCATATATGAGTTAGTTCTCAACAGATGGTCAGTGAAAATGAAAACCAAGCATATGGTTAGCTTCAAGGGCAATAATATTTACATTTTATCTTCAAAAATGGACCACTAATGATGCTTGTATAAAAATTCCAAAGCTAAGAAAACATACCTTGAAACTGAAATTTGTGCTTTGAGTTTGAGTTGTTGTACTGTCTTGGAGAAGTCAAGTTGGAGGTGGCTGTTTTTGAGTTTGGAAAATAGTGATGTTATAGAAGTTATTATTGAGTTTGAAAAACTTATATATGATGTATGTGGAGTGTTTATATGGTTTGTTTGGACATAACTTGCAAGGTGTGAGAGGTTCAAAGATTTGGACTTCAAAGCTCAAGAGTGGAGGTTTTATGGACAATTATGACTTTTTGATAGTATGAGATTTTGAGGGCTTGTCTACACAACAAAAACTTATGTCCTTTGGCTTGAAAATGGCCTCTCTATTTATATATGAGTTTTGATAGAATGAGAGAGTTTGCTTTATAAATTGTCAAAATTCTGGTTTGGTTGAGATGAAACAACCAAGTTATGTGAAAATTGGTGTTCCAATGCATGGTACAAGCATGGTCTAAAGTTTCTAGAGGATTTTAGGCATGTTAGTTCTTAATTTGACATTGTGTATGTGCATAGAAAACAATTGAGAGGCTCAAGGAGTTGACAATTTCATAAAGCATGCTTTATGTGAATGGCAATGGTGCCTTTGTGCTATAAATGGAATGATGCAATGGACAATACTTGAATCACTTGAATAATGGTTCAATAAATTGTGTAAACATTTGATTATGTATATATTTTCAAGTAACAAGGCCCTTAAATTAAGATTATGCAGCACATCATGCAAATTGGATTATTTGTTCTTCAACAAATGACTTGTAATTAAAGAATGGATGCCCAACTTCAGGCCCTTGAATCTCCTAGCTCAACTATGATAAATTTATGCTCTTAGATTTTTTGGAAAGCTTGAAACATCCTATATAACTTTCATGTTGGCCATTTTTACCAAATCATCATGGAACTTGATGAAAATTGGCCAAGAAGTTGGGACAAAAACCTGACCAAACCTAGTGAAATTTTCTCTAAGTGTTTATACAAAAAATGCCCTGACTTCATGAATTTATAACTCAAAATCCAATCACTTATAGGACTTGATCAGAAAATAAAAGTTGTATATGTCATCAAGATCTATAACTTTCATGTTTAAAGTTTTCTTTGAATCATCTTGCATCTTGGTGAAAGAATGACATGAAGTAATGAAATTATCATATATAAAAAACACAGAAAAATTTCTAAGTCTTGAAAAGTTTGACTTTTCACATTGACTTTTGACTTTCTTGACTTATTCATGATCAATCTTGATATTCTTGAATGTCTTCATGAATTTTGATCTTTGAGACTTAAATTTGATCAAAAAGTCAAAGTTTAACTTTTCAGTGTACAATTGACTTTTTCATCAGTTGACCAAATTTCATCTATCAATCCAATGATCTTGAGAATTGTTTTGAGCCATGAAATTAGGTCAACATGTTGTATTTGGATCCTTGAGATTGTACTTTAAGCCATTAGATCATGTATTAGGTCAAAAAGTCAATGATCAGTCGTTATTAGTCAAAACCTTAATTTGTGGTCTCAGTATTTCAGAGGTGATTTTGTCTGATCAATTCTTGAGAATCCTTGAGCATTGGAGATCCTTTGTGAAATGTATTTGAGAAAATAAAGGGCAAATTTTATGGTACAACACCATGATTCTTCAAAAACAATGCCCTTCAAATTTTAACATCTTCAAAGATGTCACGACATTTTGTCTAACATCATATCAACCCTTGACAAGGGGGTCTTCTTCAACAACTTTTGGGGGTACACAAAGAGAATCACAATTTCTCTTCCTCATGGGCAATCAAAACAGTACTCAGGAGCATCAAACATTGTGGTTCGGTCACAGTACTCCTCTTTAAACATAATATGTTTTATGGCCACAAACAGGACTCCATGAATCTGGTTCCTTTGATCAGAAGGATCTTCCAGATACGAGCTCATCTCATATACATAAAGGGTCTGGTGGAGATTCCTTTATGAGTTCTTCTTAAGAACATGGAGTTTAACCTTTATACTCCCATAAGCCTTGGTCAGAAATAAACTGACACATGGAGTAGATAAACTTTTGATCATGTCTTGATCAACCTGCACAAACCAGATGCTTCAAATCAGGAGTAGGTTACAAATGAAAAGTAGTCATAACATTTTTGTTCAACACCCAAGGCATTTGTTCTTCAACTGTTAGTTGCGCACCTGCTGAAAAAATGTTCTAACATCCCATAGAAAATCAATTCCTTCTTCTTGGAACACACCATCCTTGACAGTCTTCAAGGTCAATATGCAGATGTATATGAGCATCATTGATCAATTGATTCTCATCAACCTTATTGATAAATGTCTTTATGAGTGGACTTGAGAAAGATCTCAAGTATCTTTGACACTTTTAATACAGTTGAAAATGCCAACATATATTTTGTTGAGGGTAACAACCCTAGTATCCTTCCCATACCTTCAGGGTTATATCAGATACCATGCAACATAATACAAAAAACTCCTCAACAATATTCAGACACAATGCTTAAATCACTATCTAAGTATAAGCATAGAAACTTAGGATTGAAAATAAATCAACCCTACGTGCAACAACTTCCCACCAAGCTACAGGCCTGAAGGCAACAGACATGAACAATACATGTCACAAATAACCAATGATCCTTGCCACGAGATCATCCGTACAATAGTACGAATTGTCCAAGTTCATACCTCTTTTCCGTAAATACATTCTTCCTTGCCCATGACTAGAAATTACCTCCCCATGATCTCACCCAGAACAGAACATGATGCCTATTCTGATACCAATTGAAATTCTGGTACATCGGACTCAGATGTCCTATAAGGATGTCGATACATCTTCTCTGTCACAAACATACAGGCAAGATAAAATAGTATTGAAAATATAAAGAACACACCAAGATTGTTTACCCAGTTCGGTGTACAACAACACCTGATCTGGGGGCTACCAAGCCAGGAATGAAGTCCAATATCAGCAGTATCAATTTACAGACCCTACAGCCAACACACCGGTTGACGATATACACACTTAATCACTACATAATGATCCAATCCCACTTCCAATCATCGCAATGATGTCTAGAAGTCAACACCTCAGTCACTGCATCGACGACCCTTCACCAAGATTCTGATCACACAAATAGACAGTTTGGAAGACACACTTCCATGACAACCTAGCTAAGTCTCTAACCGACACTCTACAGTTTGTTAGCTTTGATCCTAAATAAGAACACATCCTGGAGTTGCTTCAAATCTTCCTCCAAGAAAAATACACCTCTTACCTTCAGGCTTTGAGGTGAACATGGTAACCTTCCCATAACCCGGGAGGTTTACCATGACAAAACCCTAGACTTCTACATCTTGAGCCGTGTATTTTCTAGGTTACAAACCCTTCTATTTATAACCTGTTACCAAACTAGTTTTGGGCCTTCAATCAAAGTAAATTAGCTATAACAAACTGTAGAAACTTCTGCCCCAAGAAAGGTCTTCAATCTTTAGTTTCCTAAATAATCTCCTTATTTAGAAAGTCTTCATTCTCCTTGATTTCTGATTGAATTTTCTAGACCTTTAAATATGCGCCACATAGGATGCATAATATTCTCCTGAATATTCTTCCTCTGTTTAGAATAAACTGAATCTGATTAATCCAGCTTAGTAGGCGTGATATCGAAGACATCTTCTTTGACATGTTGTTTCAGTTGTTGAAAAAGTTCAACACAACATGTTCTCACATTGTAATAGAACTTCTTGTTATACATGTTCTTCTTAGCAAGTTTATACATCCTATTCCACATTACATTATTGCTGCTATTATTTGTGTTACAAAAATAAAGCCAATCCTAAAAGATCATAGTCCCTCGACGACCCTTTGATGCTGCCTCGGTAAATGATCTTAGTACCTTAGGGTAATTGCTAAAGTGTCCTACGAGTTGCCTTCGTGACTGTATGATGACCCGCTCCTGTCCCTCAAAACATCCAATAATAGGGCTACCTACTAACTAATGGTAGGATAGCACTGTCTAACGGAAAAGAGGAAAAGAACAAAGATATTTTCGAGTAGGTAGATAGATTATAGTTGCTTGCTCACAAAATAAAACAATTTCTCACACATGCACTCTCTCTTATAAATATTTTCAAAGAGAAAACACTTTTTATGCATTCTCAATGATACGAGAATCATTATAAAGTTTTCCGCACTAAGGCATCTTTTCAAAATATTTTCAAAATACACTTACACAAAAAATAATTTTCAAAGTGAGCTAGCAACTAAGAGCCCGTAGATAACTACAGATGAAAAGGGTTCAAACACCTTCCCTTTTCATAACCTACCCCCTTACTCAGAAAAATTATTGAAAGGTCTTTCCTGTTCTTTTCACCCTTTCCTTTAATAGATAAAAGAAAATTCGGTGGCGACTCTTGCTAACCACAACATTTGTGATAAAACGCAAAAACCAGTAAAGTCAGTTCTCCCTCCATATTACAGAACTAGCGACTCTGCTGGGGAAAACACTAAAGTGGGGTTACCTTAGAGATAGTTCATATTTAGATGCTTTGATTGTTTGACTTTCCTGATTTATTCTTAAAGGGTTTCTTGGGTTATTCTTGTAAAGATCCTATACCCGAATTTGGGGCATTTTAGGTAAGTAGCAATAGATCGTGAAAAGTGTATGGTGTACCCCTATACGGTTGAAACGATGGCTACGTTAGTGAAACACATTGGTTGGTATCAGTTTCCTTTGAGTTAAGTCAAGGAGAATGATGGGCTATGATATGGTGTCATAAAGCACTAACTGACCGTAGAACCTTAGTTGACAAAACTTAGCCATTAAAAAGTAGCGAGATAGACGACATTGGTGCAGAGTAAAGTTGGTTGATACTTAATGCTAGACTCATTGAGGTCGGACTCTCGGGATATTTCGGTCACAAAAAATAGATGCTTGAGCTGAAACAATGCCCGAGAGAAAGATCGGTGATATTGAAACTCCTAGAACCTGGTTACTTTCTTTTAGGAAAGGTTGAGCCAACTAAAACTTCAAGAGGGTACTTACCTACAATTCCATGCATGCTTTAACCTAAAGTCTTGTGTGTTTTTCTTGTGTATGATTAAATTGTTCGAACATAACAACATGCATCATAACATTCATACCATTTCATTTATACTAACCATTTCAAGGACCAGGGAATTTATCTTTGTTCTGTTTTGCAGACTATGGCCTCCGCTCGCAGAAACACTATCCGGGTCAGCTTTGTAAGGGTACCCCCTCAACTTAAAGAGTTAGTCTCAATGGTTCCCGAAAGTTCTTCATTTATCAAAAGACATGGTCGACTGCTCAATTTGGTTACTCCAGGTTTTGGTGAAGACATGATGAGTGTTCTCTTCCAGTTCTTTAACCCCGCATATTATTGCTTCACCTTTCCCGATTATTAGTTGGTACCCACTATAGAAAAGTTCTCTCAATTAATGGGATTACCTATTCTTGATCAGATACCCTTCACTGGTTTAGAGGAAACAAGAAGCGAAGTCAAATGTTTTGTGGCTAAATTTTTGTTGGAGAAATCTCAACTATTTCTAGATGCTATGAGTTTCCAGGACTTTAACGATATCTTAGCTCTTCTAATCTATGGGCTGGTACTATTCCCTAATTTAGACCAGCTCATGGATGTGAACGCTGTCAAGATTTTTCTCACTCGTAATCCTGTGCCTATATTACTCGTAGATATTCTACATTCTCTTCACACTCGTACTATGAGGATGCGAGGAACTCTCATGTGTTGTATTCCTCTGTTATCCATGTGGTTTATTTCGCACCTTCCTCGCCTGGTAATGAAGAATGAACAAGGTTTGAGGTGGTCGCAAAGAATAATGTCACTTTCTCATGTAGATATTTATTGGTGTTCCTGATCTCATGAGGATATCACTATCATTAATCGCTACAAGGAATTCCCTAATATTCCACTCCTTGGCTTTAGGGAAGGTATTACTTACAACCCTTCCTTGGCTCTACGCTAGTTTGGTTACGCTCGAAGAGATGGTCCTCATGACACACTTATCCAGGTTATTGTGTTTGACTATGAAAGTGATCTTTAAGGTTATCGTTGGAGGTTTATACGTGCTGTCATACCCCAAATTTTCCCTACCGTGATGATTTTATATTTTCAAGATTAAAATAGAAAGAATGTTTAATATGGTACAACAGTATCTGATGGCCCATCTTTACTCAAGACTAGGGGGTGTATTTTAAATTCAGGAAAATGAGGCTTTCTAAATCAGAAAGACTTGTGTATCCGTGAACCCATTTGCGAGGCATGTTGGCCTATGGCCCATGAGATTCGAAAATGGAAAATTTTTTAAAAACTAATAATTTCTAAGTTATTAAATTATTAAGGCGACTTAAGTTTAAGTTGCTATTAATTAAATTTATTAAAGACATTTAAGTGTTATTTAGTTTTAGTAAAAAAAGGGAGGTGTAATTACTAATAATAGGCCCATTACGTTTTTGCCAAAGCCGACTATGACATTTTTGTAATGTTTGCTGGTTAGGAGTTTTTATTTCTTGGGTGAGAATATGTTGGGTCAAATTGAGTTGGGCCCATTTGTCTTCTTGGGATTTTATTGTCTCATGGCATAAAGAGATTTTATTATTATTAAAAAAACCTGTTTATCATTTTATTTTAATAAAGAAAATAAATAATATATTATTTTTTAAAGAAAACTAAACGTTTTTTACTACTGATAAAATGGGTTTAAATTTGTTGTCTGATTAAATGTTATTTTTATTGTTGTGTTGAAAAAAAAAAGTGGTGGGCTGGTTAAGTAAAAACTGTTTTTTTTTTAATGAAAAAACAATGCTGTTGGGCTGATAATACAATAATTAACGCAGACCCATAGTAAACCAAAAATAACAGCTAAGGCCCAATAACCAAAATTAGCACCAGATTTTTACTAACAGATACTATTCAGATTTATAACAAAAAATCGTATCTTTTTACAATATAATTGAAACAAATCTAAATCCAGAAAATTACAATATACTCAGTCAAATCCAAATCGAATCCATAAAATTAAAGTTATTACAATCAAATCTGAAACTTACAGTACAAACAAAATCCGTAATTTGCATACTCAATCAATCTAATCCCTAATTCTTCTGTAATTCTAAAAACCCTAAACTAAAAAAGCCTATATATAATAATCAAAAGTAACATACAGAAGGTGGAGCGAACAGTACATAGGGAGGCAGATTTTACAGTAAAGAAAGAACATAAGATTATTGGGGAAAGAAGAACGATACAAAAGTCGAAGAACTGCTCGCTGTTGAAGATTGAAGGAGAACGATTGGGGTTTCAACCTCTGAAACCCTAACCGTGTTAACCTCCGCTGACCCCCTGCATAACGTATTGGGCCTAAAGCCCAATACTTCCTACACCCCCCTTTCCATTGCTTTACTACATCATGAAACAAACTGCACCCCCCTGTCCAGCCTGCATATTTGGGCCTAACCCAATCTAATTACGCACCCCCTGGTTTAACTCAATTAAGTTTTTTTTGTAATTTATTTTTTATTATTATTTATTTTTCTATATAATTATCATATTTTAGTATTATTTTATTATTATTATTATATTATTATTATTATTATTGCTTATTTCTTTTCATAATTAATTATTATATATTAACAGGCAAATTATTTTTATATCAAAAATGCATATTATTTTATTATATTATTTGCATCAAATATTTTTAATCATGAACTAATCAAGAGTTTTTTGTAGTTAATACATAAAAAACACGCAACAAATCATCAAACTATTTTTGCAATAAACTAAGCTAATCAACTGTTTTTTTAAAAGGTTTTCAAATGAATTTTGACTAATCACACATTTAGTTAAAATCTCTACAATCACTACTCCCGACCAAAATGCGAAGTGATTCAAAGTGCATTTGCAACCCCTAAAAAACACCAACCCATACGAACTACGAATTGGGACTCTGATTCCTCATAAGATGATACGTAGGCATACGATTAAAAATCGTAGCGAGTTCCCCTATTAAAAATTAAAACCCTTTTCCCTTGTTAAAATTTAAAACCGTATTTTACCTGAACCTAAACCTAAAACCTATTATCCTTGTGAACAAGGTAGATGAAAGGTACCTAACACCTTCCTTTCGTCTAATGAAGTCCGAAACCTAGAATCTCTGTCTGCGATTTAGGGTTTTATGTTAGATTCCGTTCCCTAGGATAAAAACTAATAGTGGCGACTCTGATCAAAAAACCAATCGCAACAGTTGGCGACTCTGTTGGGGATGCTTAAACTTAGGTTTTAGGTTTTTTGGGTTTTTATTTTTATTTTCTTTATTTATTTATTGCATTTATCTATTTACTGCATTTATTTATTTATTGTCATTTTCTTTAATCACTATATATTTACTGCGTGGCAGAAATTTTTATCTCAAAAAATATTTTCAATAACCCTTAGAAAGAAGGTTCGTCTATTAGCTTAGGGGATACATCATGCCTTCGAGTTTATGTGACGACTTCTCCTAGTGTCAGTGGACTTCCAAAAAAGGAATACTTATCGAGAGATATCCTCTTGACAAGTAGGACATTGGAGGGCCACCCATGACTCTATGTAACGACCTTAACCTAAAATCTCACGATGAGAGCTTTCACGACTTTGAGACGAAAGTTTCGGTCCATAAAGAGGCTCCACCTAAGGGAGGCCCTTGAACCTTTTCCCTATGGTGTTATTCATGATACCCTTAAGGAAACCACCTTCTGGGAGGGTAGACTAACCATAGGTCAAAATTAAGGAACCTACCTTCTAAGGGTACATGTCACAAAACTCCGTCACTCAACCCTACGTCTATGCATTCATGCATTTCACATATTCTTCACCCGTTTCTTTTTATTTGTCTTATTCACATGATACAAAAAATAATAATAAAATCAAGATCTCGGTGACTGTCTCTAAAAATGGAGACCAAAGGAAAGAACTTCCCCGCGTCAATGCGCTAAACATGTTTGAAATTAAATCCACAAAAGGGAAATAATATGCTGAAGACTTTATCAAGCTTTGCCGAGCAATGGTGGAAGATTTCAAGAGCAGACATACGAAAGCACACCTAGAAGATTATTTCCCTTTTGCTGGATTTCACGCAACTAAGTTTTTGTTTAAGTTGTAATATTTTTCAATATCTTGATTATGTTACTTTCAATAAAGGCATTTTGTTTCCACATCTCGTTTGCATATCTATTTTTAAGCTGATCACCGAATAAAAAAAAAAGAAGCAAAAAATAAATATATACCAAAGTGAATAAGACACTTAACGCCTTTCATGTTCATACATATTCATTCGCATGCATGCATTCACAAACACCTGCATATCATATCAAAACTCATCTCGGTTTTTCAAAATCTCTCCAGTAAACCATTGGTAGAAGAAGATCTCCACCTCCTTGGCCTCCATATCAAGCAAGGGCCTATCAACAAAGAACCCTGGAACAGATCAAGGAAAACCATGCTGCATTCAAGGAATATCTAGACCAAGTCAAAGGTGATGTGAGTTTGATGAAAGGAGATCTGAATCAAGTTCTCCTAGCCCTAAAGATCTTCATTGACAAACAAGACCAGATTCCCAGGGTAGCTTTCGAAGAAGTAGCTTAAATGATTGGTGCATCAAGCGATCACCAACTAAGAAAAGATCCAGAAGCAGGACCCCACAATCCTAAAAGGCCCGCTTCAGACTCCCTAAAAAAACAAGAGGGAGAAATTAATGTTGTAGCCTTACAACCAAGGGCACAACAACCATTAATGATTCCACAAGGGAAACAATAAGGGATAAGGACACAAAGAAATTTTGTTCCACTTCTGATGCCACCCAGTCAGTTATTACAACATCTGGCCAAGGCATCCTTAGTGGAACTCAAGCCTCTGGCTCCCCCAGTCTGGCTGCTCCCGCGAAAGTACAATGCCAACGCCATATGTGAGTATCATGCTAATTCTCCTGGACATACCATAGAGCAATGTTGGCCATTCAAGCATAAGGTCCAAGATTTGTTAGAATCTCAAGACATCACATTCGAGAAACTTAACATCAAATAAAATCCTATGCCTTCGCATGATGGGCAAGCAATAAACGCAATTGAGGTAGTCACCGACTTTGGGGCAACCAGACAAGGAAAAACCCTGATAAGCTTATTGAAGGAATATCTATGGGAATGTGGGTTACTATTGGAGCATAATGAAGCCTTCGAGAAAACTCCGCAAAAGTTAGTGGACCAGGGGATATTCCAATTCAGACCATACCCTAAAAAAATATGTAGCTACCCTGAAGGGTAAAGCACGGTTTCCTCCAATGCAATAGACCTTTGTCCACAGGGGAATAGAGCATGGAAGACATGTGGCGATGATATCCAACAAAGTCGACACCGAAAAGGCAACTGACTTCATCTGAGAATGCGCCCCAGGAGAAGAACTCAAAAGATAGACTGCCGTGGAGATTCCCGAGATCTTTTTCTTTCCTAAGTAATTTTTCTTGTTTTTTAAAGAACCTATGTCAAAGCCGAGGCATATGGGTTGGTTGTAAGGGTTCCCCCATTTTGTTTCAGACAATATTTATAATTAATAAAAGTTATATTTTGTTTTCAATTAAGATCCTTGTCTTTCTTTTGCATTTATTCCTTAAATTTAAAAATGGCAATACTTTCTCTACATATGCATCTTCAAAATTCATATACTAAAATCTGCACCGAAATATGGTAAGCGTGAAAATTCATGCCTAAAACCACCGATAATGTTACTGCTGCAACCCGATATAATTTTGATACCCCATCAACCAAGATGAAGAGGAAGGTTATGAAGATCTTGAACTCTCTGAGGAAATAGCAAGGGAAATAGAATGAAAGGGAAACAACATACAATCGTATCAAGAGGCTATTGAGATCATTAATCTAGGCACAGAGGAAGATCCGAAAGTAATAAAGCCAAGGGCATGTTGGACACTCATGTTCAACGAGGATTCAAATGCACTAGGGCACGGTATATGGGCAATTTTGACTTCTCCAAAGAATTATCACAAGCCATATACTGCAAGATTGTGTTTTGATTATACCAACAACATTGCCGAGTATGAAGTTGCATACTAGGACTGGAAGCTGCCATTGATCTGAGAATAAAGCACCTCGAAGTATTTTGGGACTCTGCACTAGTCATATACCAAGTGAACGACGAATAGGATACTAAACACCCAAAACTCGTTCCATATCGGTATCATGTTTTAAAGTTGGATGCGGAATTTGCAGAGATGACTTTCAGTCACATCACACGAAAAGAAAACCAAATGGAAGAAGCCCTGGCAACTCTTTTAGCCATGTCCAAAGTAACCTAGCCAAACCATGAACCACGCATCACAATCAGACACTTCAAAGAGCCCGCACATTGCCTTGCTATTGAAGAAGGGCCGAATGACAAGCCTTGGTTTTACGACATCAAGAAGTACCTCAAAAAGCAAGAATATCCAGAAAATGCCTCTAGCATCGACAAACAAACTCTACGGAAGCAAACCTCGAAATTCTCATTGAAGAGATACGCTTGATAGCTCTATATCACAGTCGATTTCAAGAGAAGAAGATGAAAAGAGCCTGCGACAACAAGGAAGTTTGTCCTCGAACAGTCAAAGAAGGGGATTTAGTGCTCAAGAAGATTCTGCTACCTTGCCTCGATTCACATGGTAAATGGAAACCCATCTATGAAGGTCCATACATAGTTAAAACTGCATTCTCCTGTGGTGGTCTCATCCTCCCAATAATGGATGGGGAAGAGCTACCGCATCCGACAAACTCAGAAGCAGTAAAAAAGCCCTATGTATAAGAAGCTCGCTAAGCTCGAACCTTAAATGGGCGACTTAGGCAAAAAGGAGCATCCCGGTGGATCGAAAACCCTAAAGGGCGGTCCAGGTAAAAATTAGGGGCATATAAATAAAAAAATTACCCCGGTGAATTGAAAACCCAAAAGGGAAATCCAGGAAAAATTAGGGATTTCATACAAAGAAATAAAGAACAAAAAGACTACGATCTAGGAACTGCGAGTACGAACCACGAAGGGAGATATGGATCAGAATCATACAACTCAGAAGCAAAGGAGATAAATGCTACCAAAAGGATATTGGGGAACATCAGTAACAATTATCATTTTCATTGCCATTTACAGTTTTGAAAATTTCTGTAATTACCTCTTTCTAGGAATTGCATCTTGTACTTTCGCTTATACAAAAGGCGTATCAATAAAACATTCACTTTTTCTTTTCACCTTCCAAATTGTGTTTTTTTCTTTTCTCAGACTTGTTTACAAAATACTATGATTATTGCTTGTGAATATTGTCTTGAAATCATTTCGGGGAATTAACAAATAAAAGCAACATCAAAAAGAATTTTGGTTAGAAAAACATCAAAAAAAAATCCACATCCATGTTCATATACATGTTAGTGCCTATGCCTACACTTGCAACACAAGAGTCTATACACATGTCTACGCCTATGTCTATGCTCACAACACAAAAACTCCATGTCCAATACATATGTCTACACCTGCGTCTGCATCCACGCATATGCCAATACATACGTCTACGTCTATGCTCGCGCTTACAAAAACAACAAAACCAATGCTCAAAATCTTGCTAACGCATTTCACGACGTTCAAATCAAATTTAACAATGCTACAACAATGCAGCGTACAACGCCATGGAATTGGTAATTCAAAACCAATGGTTTATAGGAGAGAATGCCAGAAACAGTCTTTATAACATTTCAAGGCATACACACATTTTACACACATTTTTCATATCCAAAGCATACATACACTATACATTTTGGCATACATACAATACGCATATACTCAGTGTTCCATATCCATATCATACATCATACATGCACATACATTCAACACACATACACTAAGGGTTCCACCTCAATCTCAGACATCATACACATGTGTCATACAGCAAACAAAAAATCTCCCCCTGGATTCAATCATCTAAGGGTCAGTCATCAAAACACACGTCTTCTACCAATCTAACCCACTTCTTAAGACGTCGTGCAACAGTGTGATTACTTGTTCGGTAATATAGACCATTCCCTAAGACGTCGTGAAGCAATGTGCTTCTTTATTCCGTAACCCAGACATCGCCTAAGACGACATGCAACCGTGTTTGGAAACAAAACCTAGTTGATTGCCTAAGATCTCGGGAAGAAATGCAACTTAACCCACTGCCTAATACATCATGCAGTAGTGGAGTTCCTTGTTCGGTGACATAGGCCATTGTCTAAGATGCCGTGCAGCAATGTGCTTCTTTATTCTGCAACCCTGACAATCGCCCAAGACGACATGCAGCGATGTTCTAAAACCAAAACTAGCCTATCACCTAAGACGACATACATCGATTCACGAACCTAACCCACAGCTTAAGACGTCGTGCAATAGTTCAGTTCCTCGTTAGGTGATATAGACCATTGCTTAAGATGTTGTGCAGCAATGTGCTTCTTTATTCCGCAACATAGACCATCGCCTAAGATGACATACAACAACGTTCGAAATGAAAACTGGTTTATTGCCTAAGACCTCTGAAAGAAGTGAAACCTAACCCACTGCCTAAGACATCGTGCAACAATGTGGTTCCTTGTTACATAGTAACGAACATTGCCTAAGACATTGTGCAGCAATGTGTTTGTTTATTCTGTAACACAGACCGTCGCCTAAGACTTCATGCAGCGAAGTTCAAAAATAAAATTTAGCCTATCGCCTCAGACTTCACGCAGCGATTTGTGAACCTAACCCATTGCCTAAGTCTTCATGAAGCAGTGCATTTCCTTATTCCGCACCACAAACCATCGCCTCAGACTTCATGCAGCGATGCTCGAAAAAATACAAAATCTAGTTTATCTCCTAAGACGTCATGCAGCGATTCGCGAACATAACCCATGGCCTCAGTATCCAAGCAGCCATGCATCATCAATTGTTGTTTTATTCATCCTCCAAAAGGATGAATAAGCAAAATAAAAACCAAGACACAAGATTACTCTCAAGAACAAGACCATTTGCCTCGTCATTAAACCCCGGTAAGCGATATATCATCAGCTTCGCCTACTCCCTCAAGACTCGTAAGGGTATACTATGTCAGCATAATCTTATGATTGGTTGGACAAGTTTTGGGTATTCCAAGTATTCAATAAACTCCCAATCAAAATGTGTAAGACTTATGAGTTCTCACGCTATTCGATTGTAAGATAATTGAATCGGGGCAACTGTCGTACCCCAAATTTGCCCTACCGCGATGATTTTATATTTTCAATATTAAAATAGAAAGAATGTTTAATATGGTACAGCAGTATCTGATGGCCCATCTTTACTAAGGATTAGGGGCTGTATTTTAAATTCAGGAAAATGGGGCTTTCTAAATCAGAAAGACTCGTGTATCTGTGAACCCATTTGCGAGGCATGTTGGCCTATGGCCCATGAGATTCGAAAATGAAAAATTGTTTTAAAACTAGTAATTATTAATTTATTAAATTATTAAGATAACTTAAGTTTAAGTTGCTATTAATTAAATTTATTAAAGATATTTAAGTGTTATTTATTTTTAGTAAAAAAGGGAGGTGTAATTACTAATAATAGGCCCATTGCATTTTTTCCAAAGCCCACTACGACATTTTTGTCATGTTTGCTGGTTAGGAATTTTTATTTCTTGGGTAAGACTCTGTTGGATCAAATTGAGTTGGGCCCATTTGTCTTCTTGGGATATTGTTGTCTCATGGCATAAAGAGGTTTTATTATTATTTAAAAAAATTGTTTATGATTTTATTTTAATAAAGAAAATAAATAATATATTATTTTTTAAAGAAAACTAAATGTTTTTTACTACTGATAAAAAGGGTTTAAATTTGTTGTCTGATTAAATGTTATTTTTATTGTTGTGTTGAAAAAAAAAGTGGTGGGTCGGTTAAGTAAAAACTATTTTTTTTTTGTAATGAAAAAACAATGTGGTTGGGGTGATAATACAATAATTAACGCAGGCCCATAGTAAAACAAAAATAACAGCTAAGGCCTAATAACCAAAATTAGTGCAGGATTTTTACTAACAGATACTGTTCAGATTTATAACAAAAAATCGTATCTTTTTACAGTATAATTGAAACAAATCTAAATCCAGAAAATTTCAATATACCCAATCAAATCCATAAAATTAAAGTTATTAAAATCAAATATGGACATGACAGTACAAACAAAATCCATAATTTTCATATTCAATCAATCTAATCCCTAATTCTTCTCTAATTCTAAAAACCCTAACCTAAAAAAGCCTATATATAATAATCAAAAGTAACATACGAAAGGAGGAGCAAACAATACAGAGGGAGGCGGATTTTACAGTAAAAAAAGAACAGAAGATTATTGGGGAAAGAAAAATGACACATAAGATGAAGAACTGCTCGTTGTTTAAGAATGAAGGAGAACGGTTTAGGTTTCAACCTTTGAAACCCTAACCGTGTGAACTGTCACTGACCACCGCATTACCACCATCTTCAACTACTCACCTCCGTAACCTGCAAAAAGAACACACTAAAAGAAGGGATTAAACCCAGAATGAATGAATCGGAAAAGTGCAAAAGATCAAAAGAAAGACAATCACATAGAGGGTAATGATCGGTAACTTTTTTTCTTTTTGTTTGGTTTGTTTGGGGTGGATTCATGGTGGGGGCTAGGGTTGGGCCGCCGCGGGATTGAGGGATAGAATAAGAAGGGTTTATAATGTGAGGAAGAGAGAAAGAAGGTTGGGTGACTATAACATAAACAATAATGAAGAATGAATTGGAAAAAACAATGTTAATATTCGTTTAGATCCTACGCACACGCGCCCATAGTAATTTCCATGCTCCCTTGTTCTTATCTGTTTGATCATGATCTGACGGCGGTAAGGCCAAGACACCACGATAAGCTATACTTCTGCGCCACACTCAATTAAACTGACCTCCTACATAACGTATTAGTCCTAAAGCCCAGTACTTCCTACACCCCCTTTCCATTGCTTTACTAAATCATCAAACAAATTGCACCACACTGTCCAACCTACATATTTGGGCCTAACCCAATCTAATTAAAACACCCCCTATTTTACTGAATAACTAGAAAATGCACCCCTTGGTTTAACTCAATTAAGTTATTTTTTTTATTTCTTTTATATTATTATTTATTTTTCTATATAAGTATCATATTTTAGTATTATTTTATTATTATTATTACTTATTTCTTTTCATAATTAATTATTATTATCATTTATATATTAATAGCCAAATTATTTTTATATAAAAAATGCATATTATTTTATTATATTATTTGCATCAAATATTTTTAATCATGCACTAATCAAGAGTTTTTTTTTTGCAGTTAATACGATTAATAACCATGCAACAAATCATCAAACTATTTTTCGTAATCAACTAAGCTAATTAACTGTTTTTGCAAAAGGGTTTCAAACGGATTTTGACTTCGCGCATTTAGCCAAAATCTCCGCAATCACTACTCCCGGCCAAAATAAGAGGTGAGTCAAAGTGCATTTGCAACCCCTAAAAAATACTAACCCATACGAACTACGAATTGGGACTCTGATTCCTCATAAGAGGATACGTAGGCATACGATCAAAAATCGTGGTGAGTTCCCCTATTAAAATTAAAACCCTTTTTCCTCTGTTAAAATTTAAAACCGTACTTTACCCGAACCTAAACCTAAAACCTAGTATCCTTGTGAACTAGGTAGATGAAAAGTGCCTAACACCTTCCTTTCGTCTAATGAAGTCCGAACCTAGAATCTCTGTCTGCGAATTAGAGTTTTCTGTTAGATTCCCTTCCCAAGGATAAAAATTAATAGTGGCGACTCTGATAAAAAAACTAGTCGCAGCACGTGCTTGGGGCATGATAAGTAAGATTTATAGTAAGGATTTAGGATAGAAGAATTCCATCCCACTGGAGCGTTATCTCAAATGGGTACGAGCTCGCGCTCAGAACCTCATGATGCCGTATCCTGCTATCTTACCAGTGATCATGGAGCCTATTGTCGAAGGAGACGCATACCACACCATCTTTCATCCAGACATGTCTACAGACCTTGAAGAGTTGCAGAAGTCTTAGATTCAACTGAAGGAAGAGCGGGACACCTTTGAGACTCAATTCTATGCAAGCGAAAAGAAAGTGTTGGAGCTCATCAAGCAACTTCAGGAAGAGCAGAGTCTTAATGCATACATCAACACAAAAAGGAAGCGTCCATGGGAGACTTGATTATTAGATTTTAGAAGTTCATTTTGTTGTCTCTTTGAGACCTTATTGCAAGCCTAAAAATAAAATGTAATTTGAAATCACTAATAAAATATTTGTTTCTTGTTTCTTCCTAGTTAGAAAATTTAAATCTTCTGAAGTCCTTGAAATCATTGCATTTACATATCATGTATCATTTCATAAAAGTTTTATCATACATGTTTCTCATTTTCTCGCTATTTATTTCAGCATAAAAATGGCCCTCGAACAAACTATTAAGGATCTTCAAGCTCAACATGCACAATTCCAAGAGACTCTCATGAATCTGGATAGGGACGGAAAGAGCTATTAGCGCTCATCGCCAAGAAAAAGAAGACCAAGAAGCCAACTCTTTTCCTCAATATGGGGAGAATGTTTAAAGGTCTTACTCAACCAATATAGGTGGAATATGTCTCCTCTGAAGAAGATGACAACCATGATGAAGAGGGTAGAAGCATCAAGAATGAAGGCCGAAATAATCATGGTTATGAGAATACTCCTGAAGATGAAGACTTTTCTGACAAATAATATCCTCCTACAGATGACAAATATAAGCAACTGGAGGACAAACTTAAGGCAATAGAAGTCCAGAAGGTACCTGGACTGGATTTTGGTGAATTAGGTCTGATTCCAGGAGTGGTCATCCCACCTAAGTTCAAGGTCCTTGTCTTTGTCAAATATAATTGGGTCTCTTGTACTAAACTCCATTTGAGGTCATATGTTCAGAAGATACAACCTCGCACTGTTGACAAGAAATTATGGGTCCATTTCTTCCAAGAAAGTTTGGCTGGCACTCAATTGGAATGGTTTTATCAGCTAGGGGGAACCAATGTTCATACATGGGAAGACTTGACTGTTGCTTTCTAAGAGTATTATCAATACAACACTGACCTGGAACCAACTCGAGTGCACTTGCAGAATATGTCCATGAGCTCTAGTGAAGGGTTCAAGGAATATGCGCAAAAATGGAGGGACTTGGCTGGAAGGGTGCAACCTCCTTTGAATGATCGAGAGATGATGGATATGTTTATGGGAAATCTGACTGGTCTATTCTTTAACCTATTGATTGGAAGTTCATCGTCTGGTTTTACGAAGATGATTTTGATTGGGGAAAGAATAGAAATTGGTATCAAAAGTGGGAAGATCCCGATGGATGCATGTTATAGTGCTATGAAGAAGCCATTTATAGGTAAAAAGGAAGTCAATGTTGTATATGGCCAGAAGAGCCGTAGTAAAAACAACAAAAGCAAGTTATTCAACGAAGGCCAAACGCTCCACTGAGTCAATTTACTAAAATTGGCTTGCCTTTATCTCAGTCATTACAACATTTGTTGAAGGCTCAACTCATTTCACTACGGGATCCTCCTCAGAATACCAACACCTCCTCTCCAAATTATAATCCAAACTCGAGGTGTGCTTATCATTCAAACAGTCCTGGTCATGACACCAACAATTGCTGGGCCCTGAAGAGCAAGATTTAGGACATGATCGATAATAAAGAAATTGATTTTGATCCTCTGGAGACCCCGAATGTGATTACTGCACCTATTCCCAAGCATGACAAGGGCATACGTTTTGTTGAAGGTGTGTTGTATATTAACTATGTTAATGATATGGTTACTCCTCTCTATACAATCAAGAATAATCTGTTACAGGCTGGTTTATTTCCAGGTTGTGCGGTAGGATGTTATTGTTATGTGGTGCAACCTAATGGTTATGGGTTACTAAAGGAAGGCGTTCAACGCCTGATGGAGGAATATGTTATTCTGATTGAGAATATTCTGAATCTGTTCCAAGACTTGTCTGTTATCTCTAGTACTCCTTTCAGGGTCCCTTCCAAAGGTCCTATAAGGATTACCTCCAATCCAAAAGCTACTCCTTTGGTTATTACAACACTCGGGCATATCCCGTATTCCTCAGAGAAAGCTATTCCATGGCATTATGGGTCTGATGTCTATTACCATGGCGTTAAGAAAGAGATGTTCGATGAAGATAATGAAGAAGCTGATCCCAGTATTGTCAATATTGCAGGGACCAGTAAAATTACCAGAAGCGGAAATATTTTCTCTCCAGAAATCTCTCCACCCACTCAAGATACGGTTACCAAGACAACTACTGAGGCTCGAGGCAAAAAGCTAATGGTAGAGCCTGCCCGGACGGGGGCGCCAAAGGAAGCTTCGGTCAAGGATACCTCTGGACAGGATTTAGAGGAGGTTTTGAAGATCATTTGAAGGAGCGATTATAAGGTTGTGGAACAGCTGGGGAAAACCCCATCTAAAATCTCCATGTTGTGTTTGCTGCTGTGTTCTGAAGCCTATGCAAAGGCTTTAGTGAAGTTCATGAAGATTGCCCATGTGCCGCAAGAAATTTTGACTGACCAATTTGGGAGCTATGTGGCCAGTCTGACAACTGATAATGATTTGGGTTTCTCCTATGCTGACTTGACTCCGGAGGGGAGAAATCATAACAGGTCCCTGTATGTCTCCATTGAATGCAGGGGCACTACACTGGCCCATGTATTAATTGACACCAACTCTTCTCTAAATGTTATGCCCAAAGGCGCTCTCGATCGATTATATTGTGAAGGGGTTATGCTGAAGCCCAACAATATCATAGTTCAAGCCTTTGACGGATCGAAAATAATGGTGCATGGAGAGGTAGACCTCTCGATCAAGGTGGGTTCACATATATTTGAGTCCACTTTCTATGTGATGGACATCCAACTAGCTTACTCTTGTTTATTGGGATGCCCTTGGATCCATAGGACATGTGCTGTCACCTCCACCTTGCACCAAAAACTGAAATATCCGGTGAAAGGGAAAGTTGTTACTGTTTGTGGAGAAGAGGAATACATGGTCATCCACCTCAATTCATTTCGATACATAGAGATTGACGAAGAATTTATTGAAACACCCTGTCAAACCTTTGAAGTGATTTCTCCTGCTGTTGTTGAAGATGTTTCTGCCATTCTGAAGATCACCAAAACTCTACACAAGATGTCCTCCTTGAAAGATGTTAAGGCTATTATTGAAGAAGGTGGTAATACTATTTGGGTCATCTTCCTGATATCCCTTATAAATCTAACAAGTTTGTTCTGGGATTTACTACAGAAGGTCAGAGGGTTGTTCGTCACGCTCGTGCTGGGAGAACTCCATTTCGTATCAGCGACAACGGGGTCAATGCTATATAGGATGCATACAGTGATTGTGACTTCAACAGTTGGATATTCCCTACCGTTGGTGATGGACTGGATAATTGGAAGGCATAAGACATCTTTCCCGTCTCATTTAGTCAGGAGTAATAGATATATTCTTGTCTTATTGTTTTCAAAGTTTTTGGCTATGTAATAAACAATGACTTTAAACCCTGTGTCTTACCCGGGGAGCGATGGTTCATTTGTTAAAGGGTTGATGATTCATAAACCTTTTTTCTATCAATAAAAACATTGGACATTTTGCATGTAACTTTGTGATCTTTGCCTTTATTTTTATTGCATTTTCAAATAGCTATGTGTTCTTACACACACCCAAACACTACATTGCAGATCCTTATCCACTTTGGATCTCGTCGATAAAGATTCTGCTATTTCCGCATATGACTTTGAAAATCCGATCTACCAAGCCGAGGACGAAGGTGAGGAAGATTGTGAAATACTTAGAGAACTTACCAAACTCTTGATACATGAAGAAAAGGATATCCAACCACATGAAGAGTCGGTCGATGTTGTAAACTTGTGTACCAAGACAGACAAGAAATAAGTCAAGATCGGTGCCAAATTGGAGAGTAGTGTCAAGAGCAGGTTAATTCATATGCTGCATGAATATGTTGCAATCTTTTCTTGGTCATACGAAGATATTCCAGGGCTCGATACTGATATTGTGGTTCACCGTCTTCCAATGAAAGAGGGTTATGCTCCAATAAAGCAGAAGGTTCGTCGCATGCGTCTTGAAATTTCAGAAAAGATCAAAGTCGTGGTTATGAAGCAATTCAATGCAGGTTTCTTAGGAGTGATGTCATATCCTCAATGGATTGCTAATGTTGTTCCAGTGCCAAAGAAAGATGGCAAGGTACATATGTGCATAGATTACAGGGATCTGAACAGGGCGAGCCCTAAAGATGAATTTCCATTACCATATATTAATGTTTTAGTCGACAACACCACTCAGCACAAGGTATTCTCCTTCATCGACGGCTTCTCAGGTTATAACCACGTCAAAACGGTGCCTGAAAACATGGAGAAAACTAACTTTATCACACAATGGGGTACTTTCTTTTACAAGGTTATGCCTTTTGGGTTGAAGAACGTCAGGGAAACTTATCAGCGTGCCATGGTGGCCTTATTTCATGATATGATCCACCACGAGATAGAGGTATAAGTTGACGACATGATAGCCAGGTCAAAAATGAAAGAAAATAACCTTGATCATCTACATAAACTATTTGAAAGACTAAGGAAGTATAAATTGAGGCTAAACCCGAACAAGTGCACCTTTGGAGTGAGATCTGATAAACTCTGGGGTTTTGTCGTGAGTGGTAAGGGTATTGAGTTTGATACTGCAAAAGTTAAATCCATTCAGGAGATGCCAGCTCCTCATACCGAGAAGGAGGTCAGAGGTTTCTTAGGACGGATGAATTATATTTCCTGTTTCATTTTACATTTGACTGCTACATGCGAGCCAATCTTCAAGCTGCTGAAGACAGATCAAGTGGTAAAATGGAACGATGATTGTCAAATAGCCTTTGATAAAATTAAGGAGTACCTACAAGAACCTCATATCCTGATGCCACCAGTTGAAGGACGACCTCTAATCATGTACTTAACAGTGCTAGAGAACTCAATGGGGTGTGTACTGGGGCAGCATGACGAGTCTAGTCGAAAAGAGCATGCAATACACTACCTTAGCAAAACGTTTACCGACTGTGAAACCAGATATTCACTGCTCGAGAAAACTTGTTACGCTTTGGCATGGGCTGCTCACCGACTAAGACTGCATATGTTAACCCATACTACCTTGTTGATTTCTAAAATGGATCCCATCAAGTATATATTCGAGAAGCAAACTCTCTCCGGAAGAATAGCTCGATGGAAGATGGTCTTAACATAATACAATATCCAATACACTACTCAAAAGGAAATCAAAGGAAGTGTATTGGCTGACCATTTAGCGCATCAGGCTGTAGACGACTATCAGTACATGAACTTTGAATTCTTGAATGAGAATATTATGCAAATAAAAGATTATGAAGAACCTGAACCGTATGAAGGACCTAAGCCAAGATCTCGATGTGCTATGGTTTTTAATGGAGCTTCCAATGCACTTGGCAATGGAATCGGCGCTGTGATCATCTCCCCCACAGGTTGCCATACTCCCTTCACTTCCATACTTTGCTTTGATTGCACAAATAATATGGCAGAATACGAAGCGTGCATCACGGGTCTTAAGGCTGCTATTGACCTGAGAATCAAGTTCTTAAGCGTGGATGGAGACTCAGCTTTGGTGATCAGTCAGGTTAAGGGAGATTGGGATACGAAACACCCGAATCTCATTCCTTATAAAGATTATGTGTTAACCTTGATCCCGTATTTCAAAGAGATTACCTTTGAGCACATGCCAAGAGAAGAGAATCAGTTGGCAGACACATTGGCTACCATGTCATCCATGTTCAAGGTCAGATGGGACAATGAGGCTACCAGGATTACCATTAAAATATTCGATGAACTGTCACGCTGCTATGAAATTGACACTGATGGAGTAGAGGAAAAAACTTGGTTTCATGAGGTGAAAAGGTACCTTGAGGCTCAAGAATATCCTGAAGGGGCATCCATCATTGACAAGAAGTTCCTACAAAGGTTCTCGGCTAAGTTCTTCCTGAGCAATGGAATTCTATACAAGCGTAATAATGATTCAATCCTGATTCGTTGTATGGACAAGAAAGAAGCAGAAAAGATTATGCAAGATATGCGCCAATGCGTCTTCAGTACTCACTCCAATGGGAATACTATGGCTAAAAATATTTTGAGAGCTGGTTACTATTGGACGACTATGGAAACTGACTGTCACCGCCACTCGAGAACTTGTCATAAGTGCCAAATTTATCCTGATAAAGTTCATGTGCCTCCAGTACCTTTGAATGTCATGTCTGCTCCTTGGACATTCACAATGTGGGGCGATGATATGATCGGAGAAATCAAACCCACATCCTCTAACGAACATCACTTCATCCTCTTCGCCATTTATTACTTTACAAAATGGGTTGAAGCAGCCTTATTTGCCTCTGTTACCAAGAATGTGGTCGCATGGTTCATAAAAAATAACCTTATCTATTGGTATGGTATCCCGTAGAGGATTATCACAGACAACGATACCAATCTAAACTACACAATGATCACTGAGCTCTGCATGCAGTTCAATATCAAGCATCACAACTCTTCCTCGTATAGACCTAAGATGAATGGCATAGTGGAAGCCGCTAATAAAAACATAAAGAAGATCATACAGAAGATGGTTGTGACATATAAAGATTGGCACGAGATGTTATCGTTCGCTCTTCATGGCCACCTCACTTCGGCTAGAACATCAACTAGAGCATCCCCACTCTCTCTGGTCTACAGCATGGAGGCTGTTGTGATACGATGGGAGAACTGACTTGGGTGTTTTGTGTTTTATCGCAATTGTTGCGAATACTAAGAGTCGCCACCGACTTTTCTTTTATCCAATAAAGGAAAGGGTGAAAAGAACAGGAAAGACCTTTGAGATATTTTCTTGAGTTCGGGGGGTAGGTTATGAAAAGGGAAGGTGTTATCACCCTTTTCATCCGTAGTTATCTACGAGCTCTTAGTTGCTTTCTAGATCACTTAAAAAAATGCTTTGTTTGAAAATATGTTTTGTGATGGGTGCAAGCTTGAAAATATTTTGAAAACGCCTTTGTTTTGGAAAAATTTGTAATGATTTTCGTCTCTATAAGAATGTATACAAAGTGTTGATGTTTAAAATAGTTCAAAGAGATGTTTGTTTTTTAAATATGTTTTGAAAGTGTAAGTGTGGAAATGGTTTTAGTTTACGAGCAAGCAACTACGAGCGTCCTACCTACTCAAAAGGTCTATGTTCTTTCTCTCCTCTTTTAGATGTTGCTATCTTACCATTGATTTGGGAAGAAGCCCCATCATTGGATGTGAAGGGAGAGGTGTGGGTCATCGTATAGTCATAGAAGGCAACTTATGAGACGTTTTAGAAATTTTCATAAGGGACTAGATTGTTTACCGAAGGCAACATCGAGGGACATCGAGGGACTACGATATTTTATCAAGGTTCTTTTCTAAAACATCCATATTCGAGGGACATGACTATTTTCCGAGGCAACAAGCGAGATTAACCTAGAGGTGCACGTGTGTGAATAGTGTGTTTGATTGCATGCATTTTTGTCTTTGAAATTAAGGTTTTCTAACGGCTGATTTTATCATTCCATACACGCCCTAATTACTAACAATTTATATTAAATCGGTAAATTGCGAAAATTAAAATCCTAAGCTATTACGTCATTAGGGTTTGGGGATAAAAATGTACAAATGGGGATTGCAAGAAATTAAACCTAATTATCTATTACAATCGTATTTTATAAATGTACAAGAAATGACATGAATATAATATACAAGGAATATAAAAAGAAATGGATTTTGCTTTGTGTTTTTGTTAGGAAAATTGTTTTGACCTAATTAACCTAAAGGGATATGATTAATAAAAAATATGAAAATTAATCCTAAGTTAAAAGGAAATCACTTTAATCAAGAAATCATTTTTTAGGTTTTTTTTTTATGGAAGGATTTTGGTTAATTAAAATAAATATGAAATAAAAAGAAAAAGAGAGAAAAAACAAATCTTTCGACAACATGTGTCGAAGTATGTTTCGAAGCATGCTTATATGCATCAAACATGTCCTTCTTTCGACCCTGTAGCCCCAAATCGAACTCAGTATGAATCGAAGCAATGTTATGTGTCGAATCACACACCCTTTTATTATTTTGTTTGGGCCTATGAAGTAGTGTGTGTTGAAGCCTAAGGCTTTGTGTCGAATCATGTTGTAATTCTTTCACTCCAACATTGTTTTTATGTCTGTATAGGTTAGTTCTTAACATATAATTGATAAGAAAAGAAGACAAAAAATGATTAGCTTCAAATGCAATTGTTATTACATGTTATCTTCGAAGATGAATCGTCAATGATGCTTGAAACAAAAGGATTAAAGTCAAGAAGACTTACCTTGAAGCTGGAATGTGTGCTTCGAACTTGAGTTGCTGTCTTGAATGTTCTTGGGTTCGAAAGAAAAGAACATAGGTGTTGTGTTTTTAGGTTATGGGTTTAAGATCATTTCGAGGCTTCAGCCTTCGTGTTCTCTCTTCTCTCTTTTTTTTCTCCTCTTTCCTTGACCCAAAGACTCCTTTGTGTGTTATGAAACAACTTATTTATAGAAGAGTCTTACTGGGGTTTGGGGGGGGGGGGGGACAAATAAAATTTGAACAATTTGGGTATTCTCTTTTCATAGCTTTCGAGGTGCAGGTCTTATATGCTAGTTTTGTGCAAAAATGGGGTTGATTTAGGAGCAGCATAGCAGGACTATTTTGCAGCAGTTTTGAAGTGTTGTGGCAGCTCGATGCAAGGTTGTTTCATAGCAGTACAACAAACTGTTTTTGACATAGTTTTAGGCTGTTATGTGGACAATACAACAAGTTGGGCTTGGCAGTATATAGGACTTTGTTCATCAAGCATATTGAATACTTCACCCTTTCGTTTTGATCACATAGATCCACAACCTTCAACCGAACTCATCAACAAATAAAATAATATTTGTTTTCACCAATTGTGTGTTCTTCGAGTGGACCACTTACAACCTTCGACCAAACTCATCAACAAACAAAAAAATATTTGTTTCCACCACTTCTAGGTCCTTCGAATGGACCACATTCATCTGAATGTACCACTTTGATGTATGCAAGATGATCTCACTAGCATATTCAAAACGAAAGAATTTATGGATTTCTTTCCTACCAGACAAACTTCACAAAGTTTTTTCAGGCATCTCAATACTTGGAATACCAGTAACCATATCTTGAGTAATCAGCTGATTAAGTGGTCAAAAGTTCAAATGTCCAAACTTCAAATGCCACAACAAACTATCCTTGTCGATCGAAGCAAGTTTCTTGAAGAAGCCATTGCCCAGTCGAAGCTTGTGAATTGAAGCAAGCATGAAAATAGACTCGTAATCCATAGTGTCGAAACTATGTTGTCGAAGGGTTTAGAGGTGGGTCGAAGCAGGTTGCTTCGAAGGAAGCCATTACCCAGTCGAAGCTTGGGGATCGAAGCAAGCACGAAAATAGACTTGTAATCCATATTGTCGAAACTATGTGTGTCGAAGGGTTTAGAGGTGGATTGAAGCAGGTTGCTTCAAAGGAAGACATTTCCCAGTCTAAGCTTAGGGATCGAAGCAAGCTTGATCTTCTTAGATTTGTCAAAATCTGCCAACCACCCCTTTCGACCAGTCATGTAGTTCGACCAGCCTGAACTAGATTTTGAATTTGACATAGTTATCTGCAGCTGCACACTTTTTCTTTTATCTACTTTTCCCTTTTGACAGTTTCCACTTCCTCCTTTCGAAGATTCAGAAGTTCCAACTTTCGACCTGATGCTCGAAAGCCCAATATTATCCATGGAAACTATATGGGGCATTAAAAAGTCCAATTGTACTTATGAAAATTTGATCTTTTGGAAATCTTTGTGAGAAATTCCTTGAGAAAATAGGGGGAAATTTTTGGGTTACAACAACTATCCTACCTGTTGAGGTCCAGATTCCTTCTCTAAGGATCATGATATATGCAGACTTGGACGAAGACGAGTGGATTCAGACCAGGATGGATAAGTTAAATCTAATCGACGAGAAAAGACTTATGGATGTCTGTCACAGTCAGATGTATCAGAAGCGCATGATCAAAGAATTCAACAAGAAGATCAAGCATTAGGTATATCAGATTGGTGACTCGATAATATATCGCATCATTCTTCCATAGGGTGATCCCATGGGCAAATGGACTCCCACTTACGAAGGGCCATTTTTAATCAAGAAAATATTTTCTGGCAGAGCTATGATACTGACCACTATGGACGGTGAAGATTTAATGCACCCTGTGAATGAGCACATAGTCAAAAGATACTACGCCTAAAAATGACCCACTAGGTTGACTGGCCTAAGCAAAAACAAGAGCATCCCGACAAACCAAAAAGTTTCAGGTAAAAATCAAGGATATATATATATATATATATATATATATATATATATATATATATATATATATATATATATATATATATATATATATATATATATATATATATATATATATATATATATATATATATATATATATATATATATATATATATATATATATATATATATATATATATATATATATATATATATATATATATATGAAAAGACTGTACACCCGACAAGTAGAAAACCTGGAAAGGCGACTTGGGCAAAAAAGGGTATCACGGGGGACTAAAACCCCGAAAGGGCGGTCCAGGCAAAAATTAGGGATTAAAGCGTACGATTATTTCCCCATTGGATCACCTAAAACAAGTTGTATTACCAAAGTCAAAGGTCAAACAGTACAGATAAATTCACTCACTTTCTTCTGATAGAAAGGGATGAGATGCTTGAAGACACGGGGGCAATAGCAGAATTGAAATCCAACGAGATCATTTCCAAATAGCTATTATCTTGTTTACACTTTGTACTCTTTCCATTTCACGACAATTTCCCTTTATTGGGATCTTTGTCTCTTTGTACAAAATCACCCGTTTATTGGCAAACTATCAATAAGAAATTCAATTTCAAAATTCAAACTTTTGTGTTTTACTTTTTCTGTTTTCTTTACAAGATGTCCAATGACTAAAATTGAATAAGCATATGCATATGAATACAATTGACTATTAACAAATGCATAAAAACAGGAATAAGCGTTTACTCAGTACTCTAGGTGTTGGGATAACATCCAAGCCTTCCATAAATCCCCATAGATCCACTTCCATGAGATTATCCTTACAAAGTAATCTTCACAAGTTCATACATTCCCCGCAATTTCCCCGGCAGATCGCTCTGGAAGATAAAGGAGTATAGTCTTCTTCCCAGCATTATCACTCAGCGATAAAATTCTAATCATTATAGTTTATGGAAATTCCTCTCCCCAGCCGAGTTTTCAAAACTGTAAGGTACACTGCAAACAACTTCTCTCCAGTAGAGCTCATTCTCCTCAGTAAGGAGTTTCCCTCAGCAGAGTGTTCCTTCATCAACAGGGTTTACTTCCCCAGCGGAGTTCATATTTCCGTCAACAGGGTTTATTTCCTCAACAGAGTTTATTTCCCCAACAAAGTTCAATCTCCCTAGCATGGGTCTGCTTCTACCATAGACTACGGGCAAGATTCCTCCCTCCAATAAATGACAACCCGGATTGCTATCCCCAGGGAGTTGCTGCTAAATCTGAAATCCGACCATATATCAGTTAACCTTAAACTCCCTAGACGAGTCAGAAGGTTATCCATCTCTTTTATCCCCAATTAAGGCATATAAGAATTATAATCCCCAGTAGAGCAAGGAAAACCAATGTCCCTGAACTCTTCTTCCCAAGCAAAAATCAACATTCCCCAGCGGAGTTTCCTCAAACAAAGAGTATAAATCCCCAACGGAAACAATCCCCAAAAGATCGAAGATACACATACTCTTCATCTCCAGCAACAGTCAGGGATTCATCTTCCTCAAACAAAGATGCTGCTCAAATTTACAAATGCACTTCAATAACATTCTACATTCATACAAAACACATATAACACTGTCTCATTTATTTTGAGAATATCATTACACAATGCATTTCATACATCTTGACATTGCATAAAACTAACTCTTTACCTTTTTAGGAAAGATTAGTCAAACAGACAAATACCATCAATTACTTGCATGACCATACAGTCTGTTCAAAGACAACATCCTCTGGCTCAGTTTAGATCGATCGTATATCTATTCTGATACTTCTCCCAGTTAAAGACAAACTCAAATATCTTCTGGCTTAGTTTAAATCAACCATATATTTACTCTGATGCTTCTTCTAGTTGAAGTCGGTCGTAGACATTTTCTGGCTCAGACTAAATCAAGCATGGATTTATTCTGATACTTCTTCCAGATTAAGTCAAACATAAATATCTGCTGGCACAATTTAAATCTACCATAAGACTTATTATGATACTTGTAGACATTCTTTTGGCTCAACTGAGATCGAGTGAAGATCTATTCTGATACTTCTTCCAGTTGAAGATATTTTCTGGCTCAGATAAAACCGAGTATAAGTTTATTCTGATACTTCTTCCAGATAAAGACGAGCATAAACATCCTCTGACTTAGATTAAATTGACCAAAGGTATATTCTGGTACTTCTTCCAGCAGACCTTTTTCTAGCTCCAATTAAATCAAGCATATATTCATTCTGATAATTCTTCCAGTTAAAGACAAAGATACCTCTCCTAGCTCAGATTAAATTGACTAAAGATTTATTCTGATACTTCTTCCAGTTGAAGACGGTCATAGATAGCCTATGGCTTCGATTAAATCGACCAAAGGTTTATTCTGATACTTCTCCCAGTTGAAGACTGGCGTGGATATCTTCTGGCTCAGATTAAATCGACCATAGATTTATTCTGATACTTCTTCCAGTTGAAGACGGTCGTAGACATTTTCTGGCTCAGATTAAACCAGGCATGGATTTATTCTGATACTTCTTCCAGTTAAAGTCAAGGCGACATTTTCTGGCTCAGTCTAAATCAACCATAGATTTATTTTGATACTTCTTCCAGTTAAAGTCAAACATATATGTTTTATGGCTCAGATGGATCGACCAAATATTTATTCTAATGCTTCTCCCAGTTGAAATCAGTCATAAAAATCTTCTGGATCAATTTAAATCAAACACTTATTTATTCTGATACTTCTCCCAGTAGATATTTTTTGGCTCAGATAAAACCTACCATAGGTTTATTCTAATACTTCTTCCAGATAAAGACGAGCATATACATTCTTTGGCTCAGATTAAATCGACCCTAGATTTATTTTGATACTTCTTCCAGTTAAAGTCAACAATTACTTTGGATGGCATCTATAAGCCCATCTCTGACGACTCTCTGTCACTTCTCCAAATGGCATCTATAATCCTATTCCTGGTACAATCAACCAAAAGCATCACTTCTTCTTCTACCTACAAGTCACGAAAGGCGAACATGCCAATCTAACTCTTCAAGTTTAAGAAGATTGAATAGGGGAAGTTTTTGTAGCCAAAAAATTTCCCTTCCATTTTTCTCAAGATATTCTTTCAAGGCTTCTCAAACACTCAAGATACTCAATGGTTGACCAGTCAAACCTCCTCCTAAGCAAAGAGTCCTCAACTAGGGTTTTGAATTTCTCAAAGAAATTTGGTTTGAAAAGGTCTCAAGTGGTTTCAATGGTTCATCATAGGTCCTTAACAAGGTTCATGTCAAGTTTCAAGTCCTACATCATAAGTTTGCTCAGTCAATGGTTCAGATGATTGAAAGTCAACTGTATTGGGCCAAAAAAGTCAATTATGGTTAATATACAGTCAAACTTCAAGATTTTTTTGGCATCATCAACATTTTGAAGTGACATTCATAATTTTATCAAGGTTTGATCATGATTCCTCAAGGAAAGACCTTAAATCATCAAAAGTCAAGAATTGTCAAATTAGGGTTTCCTTAGGAGAAGTCAATTGAACTTTGACCAGGCATAACTTTCACATGCTTCATCAAATTTTCCCCAACAAAATCTCATTTTGGAGAAAATTCAATTTTATACAACTTTAATTAAACGCTCAAGTCCAAAAAATGCTTCATTTGAAAGATATGAGCTAATACATTATAAGTCACTTTCCAAAGTCAACAAAAGACACTTTTTGTCAAGACAACTTACATCAAGATAATGTCTCCAAATGCAAAAATAATTAAAAAAGAAAGTGTAGAGGACATCTTGATATTTTCAAAAAGTACAATATCATCTTCAAAAGATGAAAATTGAGTAAGTTACGAGTTGCATAAGTTGGGAAATTTTGAGGAAATTCATGAAATGCACATTGAGCAAACTTGCAATTTTGAACTAGTGGGCCTAATTTTTATGTTCAAACATGATTACAAGATGTTAGAAGACCTCTACATTAATTCACATATTTTGTGATTTTTTATTTTCTTTTACTTGTATTTTTTCATTTAAAAGCAAATAAAGTCAAAATAAATATGAGATAAATATGTAAAGACTTGAGATTATAATTTTAAACATGTAAAGGCCCAATATAGTTCATTACATCCTGTAAATCTTTCCAAAATTGTGCAAAGGCTCAAAGAAGGCAAGAATCTCAAGTTTGGCAAGTTTTCAAATGTTTGATTCTTACTTAAACCAAGGTTTGATTGCTTGATATCATATCGTATCTATTGGCTACCTTACTCCCTCTATATAAATTTCATCAAGCCAAGAGAAAAGGGATACGATTACACTTAGAGAAAGCTCCACAAATCTCAAAATTCCAAAAAAAGTTGCCGAATTCGTAACTATAGTTCCATGTATTCTCAATCCAAACCAAGGCTATCAATATATTCCTGAGATTCCCAAAAGTCAGAATCAATCACTACCATTTGCAAATCAACCCTATAAACCGTCCTCACATCCATTCCATTTGGTAAGTTGGTAGGTTTCATACTCTCAAGATTTTCACAATTGAAATCCTTGTAAATATGTTTGTTTCATTCATATGCATTTTCTACAATTTTTAAACGTTTTACATGTAAGCATGGAGGAGGAAATAACATGATGCCATAGTTAGGGCATGGAGCGTTTCAAGCTTCGGATTTCATGATGCAGGGGTTTTTAGCCCAAACAGACCCTAGATTCAGACTCAGGGGGAAATTTTAAGGGGGTAGGATATCTTGTGCATCTTGATCTTATGTTTCTTGCAGGTTTTGATTTTCTTCTCATCGGAGAAGAAGCTGGAAAAAACCTCCCGCGGTGGTTTGACTCACATGAGAATCGTGTGGAAAAATGGAGCAACATGATTGGTTCATTCAAATAAACATTGGTCCACTCAAGCGCGCGTGTCTTACTAATATGGCATATACATTCGCTTTATATTATATTGTTTTTGTTTGATTATACCACCAAATGAAGCAAGCCACCTTAGTGGCAACACACACGCACATAAGGCATTCATGCGCCTTGTCCTGGGTTCAATCCAGGCACAAGGCATTTTCATTTTTTCTTATATTACTCTTGCAGATCTGGTACAAACGAAGGCCAACGCGCGTATGGTATGTAGAACATATGGACCAACAGATCTCTAGGCTCCAGATCCCACCCCTCAAAATAGCTAGCCCCATGGTGCACCCCAGGAAGCTGTTTACACTAGATCTCCAGGCGCCTGGGCCCTCTGGCTAATGGGCTTGGGGATTTATTTTGAAATGCACCCCCTTGTTTACTGTTAAAGTGTGGCCCATATTTCTTTTTTTTGTTATTATTTTGTTTTAATTCTTTTCTTTTCTTTTAATCATTTTTTTAATCATAAAAATCAAAAAAGATTAGATTTAGGTTTTTCTTAATTAAATTTAATTTTCACAAATAAATTAATTAATTTAATCACTTGATTTTATTGATTAAAACAAAATTAGAGTTAGGCTTTAATTATCATTCAATTATATTTTTTCTAAATAATAAAAACACCAAAAATAATTTTCTTACACTTAGTTTATTTTTTATGGTTTGCATCTTTCCCTTTTCCATTCTCAACGCGTTTATTTACATTTTCGCATTATTGTTTTTCACAATTTTGTAACTTTCCATAGTTTTAATAGCTAATTAGGACCTTTACCTTAACATTTTTATCCCCAATTTTTGGTTTGTATTCCCCCATTCCCGAAGCGATGTAATAGCGTAGTTTACTTCCCACACTTTTATTTTCTACCCTTATGTATATGTCTAACTGCTACATTAATTAGGCATGTATGATAAGACTTAAAAGCAAATGCTAGAGAACCTAACATCCAAGATAAAAAAAAAACTGAAACACAACACACTTTACACACGCGCACCTATAAGGTACCTCCACTTGTTGCCTTCGGAAAACAAACAGTTACGTCTCTCGAACGTGGGATGTTTTAGCAAAAACCCTTTGGTTAAAAGATCATAGTCCCTCGATGACCCTTTGATGCTGCCTCGGTAAATGATCTTAGTACCTTAAGGTAATTTCTAAAGTGTCCTACAAGTTTCCTTCGTGACTATATGATGACCCACGCATGTCCCTCAAAACATCCAATGATAGGGCTACCTACTAACTAATGGTAGGATAACATTGTCTAAAGGAAAAGAGGAAAAGAACAAAGATCTTTTCGAGTAGGTAGATAGCTTATAGTTGCTTGCACATAAAATAAAACAATTTCTCACACATACACTCTCTCTTCTAAATATTTTCAAAGACAAAACACTTTGTATGCATTCTCAACGATAAGAGAATCACTATAAAGTTTTCCGCACTAAGGTATCTTTTCAAAATATTTTCAAAATATACTTATACAAAAAAGCATTTTCAAAGTGAGCTAGAAACTAAGGGCCCGTAGATAACTATGGATGAAAAGGGATCTAACACCTTCCCTTTTCATAACCTACCCCCTTACTCAGAAACTTTTTTGAAAGGTCTTTCCTGTTCTTTTCACCCTTTCCTTTATTGGATAAAAGAAAAGTCAGTGGTGATTCTTGCTAACCGCAACATTTACGATAAAATGCAAAAACCAGTAAAGTCAGTTCTCCCACCGTATTATAATACAAATATCCATACCTGGGAAGATTTTTCTACAACTTTCTATAGATAGTATCAATATAATTCTGATTTGGCACCAACCCACATACAACTACAGAGTATGTCCTTGGGTTCTGAGGAAGGCTTTAAGGAGTTTGCACAAAAATGGAGAGATCTTGCAGACATAGTTCAATCTCCTTTGGCTGATAGGGAATTGGTTGACATGTTCATGAGTACGCTAACAGGTCCTTTCTATAATCACCTACTTGGAAGTTCTTCAGTCGGTTTCACTGAACTGATATTGGCAGGGGAACATGTTGAGAATGGAATCAGAAGTATTCAAATTCAGGTGGCTACATATTCAAATACTGCTAAAAATTCATACAATGGTAAGAAAGAATCCAATTTTGTGTACAACTAGAAGAGTCGTAATAAGAGTGACCAAAGCCAATCTGTGGGGGCAGTTCCGATCTCTAATCCCGCACCAATACAACAACAACAACAACAACAAGGAAATCAGCGTAGGCAGGAGGCACCCAGGAGACATCTCACTAAAATCAACATGTCGTTGTCTTAAGCATTGTAACTCATGTTGAAGGCAAAGATAATTACATTGAAGGATCCTCCTCAGTATCCCAAAACTTCCTCTCCCTGTTACAATCCCAATGCAAGTTGTGCATATCACTCCAACAGTCCTAGACATGACACTAATAGTTGTTGGGCTCTGAAAAATAAGATTCAAGATAAGATTTACTCTAAGGAGATTGAATTTGATCCTTCTGAGACTCCTAATGTGATCACTGCACTGATGCCTAATCATGACAAAGGAGTTAATGTTATTAATGATGTTTCTTATGTTTCTGTTGTGAGTGACTTGACTACTCCTCTGACGATTATTAAGAAGAGGTTATTGCAAGCCGGTTTATTTTCGGGTTGAATCTAAAAATGCTATTATTCGGCATCCCAATCCAATGGTTGTGTACTGTTAAAAGAATGTATTCAGCATTTGATAAATGACCGTGTAATTCTATTTGAAAAGATTCCTTATGTGGAGAGCTTATATAAAAGCATGTCTCAAGACCCGGAGCTTGAAGACGTGTCTGTGATTACAATTTTCAGTACTCCTGTAAGGATCACTTCTAAGGGTCCTGTGAAGATTATTTCTGAGCCTAGGGTTGCTCCTCTGATCATTACCGCACCTAGGCAAATTCCATATTCCTCTGACAAGGTTATCCCTTGGAATTATGGAGCTGATGTCTACTACCATTGCGTCAAGCAAGAATTATTCGTCGTTGAAGATGAAAATACTGAAGTTACTGATCCCAATGTTGGCAACATTGCCGGGACTATTAAGGTTACGAGAAGTGGAAGGGTTTTTTCTCCAGAGATCTCTCCAAAGGTTGTTACTACACCAGTTCATATCAATGCTACTAAATGAACTACCGAGACTCGAGGCAAAGAACAAATGATTGAGCTTGCCCAGACTAAGGCACCGAAAGAGGTTACTGTTGAAGATACCTCCAAGCAAGAGATGGAGGAGGTACTGAAAATTATGTGAAAGAGTGACTATAAGATTGTTGAACAGTTGGGGAAGGCCCCCTCCAAAATATCTATGTTATCTTTGTTGTTTTTCTTTGAAGGCCATGCTCAGGAATTGGTAACATTTATGAAATGTACTCATGTACCACATGAAATCTCTGTTGATCAGTTCAAAAATCATGTTGCTAGCCTGAAAACTGATAATGGGCTAGGATTTTCTTACCCTGATTTAACTCCCACATGAAGGAACCATAATAAGGCCCTGCATGCCTCTATTAAGTGTTGAAGCACTACCTTATCTCATGTATTGGTGGACACATGTTCCTCATTGAATGTATTTCCAAAAGTTATTTTAGACAAACTTGATTATGAAGGGGTTGTGCTAAAACCTAGTGACATTGCGGTGAGAGCTTTTGATGGTTCAAAAAGAATGGTGCATGGAGAGGTTGATCTTCCAATCAAAGTGGGTTCCCAGGTCTTCAACTCTACTTTCTATGTGATGGACATTTGTCCAGCCTATTCCTGTTTTCTTAGACGCCCTTGGATTCATGGGGAAGGCGTCGTTACTTCTAATATACACCAAAAGTTGAAGTATCCCGTGAAAGGGAAAATCATTACAGTTTAAGGCGAAGAAGAATACATGGTGAGCCATTTGAACTCCTTCGAGTATGTTGAGATGGATGGTGAATTCCTCGAGAATCCTTGCCAGACCTTTGAAGTTATTCCTCCGACAACCCCTGTTACTAATGTTTCTCCTAATGTTCCTAAGTTTACCAGGATTCCGCCAAGGATGGCTTCTCTAAAAGACGCTAAGGCTGTTGTAGAAGAAAGTGGTAGCACTGTTTGGGGTCAGCTTCCCGACATTCCTTAGAAGTCCGACAAATTTGGATTGGGTTTCACCTCAAAGGCTCAGAGGGATGTCCTTCACGCTCTTTCTAATTCTGAGAGACCTCCATTCCACATCAACAATAATAGAGTTCACAAAAATCAAGTCAATGTTGTGGAAGACGCTGATAACGATTGTGACATAGATAATTGGATTTTCCCTACTACCGGAAGTGGGATCAACAATTGGAAGGCTAAAGACTTTATACCAATCTCCTTTAGTCAAGAGTAAATGCTATTTTTTGTTTTCTTGCTTTCAAGTTTTTTGTTATGTAATTTGAATAGTAACTTTAAGCCTTGTGCCTTACCCGAGGCACAACGCTCCATTTGTTAGGGTTATCATTTTTCATCCACGTATTTTCAATTAATAAATAATTGGACACTTGCATTCAAAATTTTCACTCTTTGTCTTTCTTTTACTTTATTTATTTCAAAATAGCTATGTGTTCTTACACACACCCGCATCAAAAATTGAAGATTCACATCCACCGTGGGCCCCATTAATAACAATTATGCTATTGCCAATTATGACTTCGAAAATCCAATCTACCAAGCCGAGGATGAAGGTGAGGAAGGTTGTGAAGTACCCAGAGAGCTTGCTAGACTGGTAAATCAATAAGAAAGATCCAGACAACTGCATGAAGAGCCAGTCGAGGTTGTGAACTTGGGTACTAAAGAGGACAAGAAAGAAATCAAGATATGTGCTAACCTAGAAGACAGTGTCAAAAAGAGATTAATCCAGATGTTATGTGACTATGTTGAGATCTTTTCTTGGTCTTATGAAGATATGACATGGCTTGATACTGAAATTGTGGTTCACCTTCTACCGATGAAGGAAGGTTGTCCTTCAATAAAACAGGAGGTTTGTATTAGGCATCCCGAGATGTTTGAAAAAATAAAAGTTAAGGTCATGAAGCAGTTCAATGCAGGTTTCTTAGGTGTTACGTCCTATCCTCAGTGGGTTGCTAATGTGGTGCCGGTACCTAAGAAGGACAATAAGGTGAGTATGGTTATAGATTAAAGGGATTTGAATAGGGCAAGCCCCAAAGATGACTTTCTACTTTCACATATTGATGTTCTGGTTGATAACACTACTCAACATAAAGTATTTCCTTCATGGATGGTTTCTTTGGTTATAATCAAATCAAGATTGCACCTGAAGACATTGATAAGACTACTTTTGTCACACAGTGGGGAACTTTCTATTACCAAGTTATTCCTTTTGGTTTGAAGAACTCTGGTGCAACATATCAGCGTGCTATGGTAGCTTTATTCCATGATATGATCCATCATGAGATAGAGGTTTATGTTGATGACATGATAGCCAGGTATCAGACTGAAGAAGAACTACTCGACCACCTACACAAGTTCTTTGAGAGACTGAAGAAGTATAAGTTGAAGTTGAATCTAAACAAATGTACCTTTGGGGTAAGATCCATAAACTCCTAGGTTACATTGTTAGTGGTAAAGGTATTGAAGTTGATTTTCCAAGGTTAAAGCCATTCAAGAACTGACAGCTCCCCGTACTGAGAAGGAAGTCAAAGGTTTCTTGGGACGATTGAACTACATTTCCATATTTATTTCCCATTTGACCGTTACTTATGGGCCAATCTTCAAGTAATTGAAGAAAGATCAAGTAGTGAAGTGGAACGACGATTGTCAGATAGCCTTCGACAAAATCAAGGATTACCTCCAGGAACCTCCAATATGATACCATTGGTTGAAGAAAGACCTCAGATCATGTTCTTAACAATATTAGAGAACTCAATGGGTTGTGTATTGGGGAGCATGACGAGTCTGGTCGAAAAGAGAAACAAATATACTACCTTAGAAAATTTTTACCGACTGTGAAATAAGATACTCACCGCTCGAGAAAACTTGTTGCGCTTTGGCATGGGCTGCTCGCCGACTAAGACAGTATATTTTGACTCACACTGCTTTATTAATCTCTAAGATGGATCCAATAAAATACATATTCGAGAAACCCTCTCTCTCTGGAAGAATAGAAAGATGGAAAATGGTCTTGACAGAATATGAAATTCAGTACACTACTCCAAAGGAAATCTAAGGAAGTGTATTGGCAGATCATTTGGCTCATCAAGTTGTAGATGACTATCAATCTATGAATTTCGAGTTTCCAGATGAGAATATCATGTAAGTTAATGATTATGAAGAACCTAGACCATATGAAGGACCTGAGCCGGGATCCTGATGGACTTTGGTTTTTGATGGGGCTTCCAACGTGCTTGGTAATGGAATTGGTGTTGTGATTGTCTCTCCCAAGGGTTGCCATACGTCCTTCACCGCTAGATTGTGTTTCGATTGTACCAACAATATAGCCGAGTATGAAGCATGCATCATGGGTATCAAAGCTTTTATCTATATGAGAATTAAATTCTTGAATGTATATGGGGACTCAGCCCTAGTGATCAGTCAGATTAAGGGAGAATAGCACACGAAGAATCCAAATCTCATTCATAATCGAGAGCACGTGTTGACATTAATTTCATACTTCAAAGAAATCACTTTTGAACATATTCCACGAGAAAAGATTCAATTGGCAGATGCACTAGCTACCATGTCATCTATGTTCAATGTCAGATGGGATAATGAAGCTCCTCGAATTACTATTGAGAGACTAGACGAATCGGCGTATTGCTACGAAGTCAATACTGATGGAGAAAAGGAAAAGCCTTGGTACCACAAAGTGATAAGATACCTGGAAACTCAAGAATATACTGAAGGGGCACCTATCAATGATAAGAAATTTGTAAGGAGGTTCTCTGCCAAGTTCTTTATGAGTAACAAAATCTTGTACAAGCACAACCACGTTTCAACTCTGCTTCGTTGTGTAGACAAGAAGGAAGCTGAGAAAATTATGGAAGATATGCACAAAGGTGTCTTTGGTACTCACTCCAGTGGACATACAATGTCTAAGAAGATTCTGTGAGCAGGTTATTATTGGTCTACCATGGAAACCGATTGCGATCGTTATTCCAAAACTTGCCACAAATACCAGATTTATGCTGACAAAGTACATGTGCCTCCGGTACCTTTGAAGTCTTGACTGATCCTTGGCCATTTTCAATGTGAGGCATTGATATGATTGAAAAGATTAAGCCTACTACTTCAAATGAGCATTGTTTCATCCTTGTCGTTATTGATTACTTCACGAAGTGGGTATATGCATCCTCATTTGCTTCTGTTACCAAGATTGTTGTGGCTCGGTTCATTAAGTATAACCTTATTTTCCGGTATGGCATCCCTGAAAGGATCATCACAGACAATGGTACCAATCTTAACAATACTATAATCACAGAACTTTGCATGCAGTTCAAGATTAAGCATCATAATTCTTCTCCGTACCGGCCAAATATGAATGGCGCAGTGGAAGCCGCCAACAATATTATCAAGAAGATATTGTAGAAAATGACAATTACATACAAAGATTGGCATGAGATGCTACCATTTTCTCTTCATGGTTATCTCACTTCAGTACATACATCAATTGGGGCAACCCCGTTCTCTTTAGTGTACGGTATGGAGGATACCTTACCTGTTGATGTCCATATTCCCTTCCTAATGAATATGAAAGATGTAGGTTTAAATGAAGACAAATGGATCCAGACTCGACTTAACCAAATAAATTTGATTGATGAAAAAAGGCTTGCGGCTGTTTGTCATGGTCAGATATACTAGAAACGCATGATCAAGGATTTTAACAAGAATGTCAGACATCAAGTATACCAGGATGGTGATTTGGTAATAAAATGCATGATACTACCACAAGGTGATCCCAAGGGAAATGGACTCCCACATATGAAGGGCTATTTGTGATCAAAAATATATTTTCTGGCGGTGCTATGATACTTACCACCATGGACAGTGAAGATTTTCTGCGCCCTGTGAATGCATACATAGTCAAAAAATACTACGCATAAAAGATACCCGCTAGGTTGACAGGCCTAGGAAAAAATAAGGGCAGCCCAGCGAACCAATAGTTTCGGGAAAAAATTAGGGATATGTATATAAAAAATTGTACATCCGACAAGTCGAAAACATGAAAAGGCAGTTTGGGAAAAAAAGGATATCCCAATGGAATGAAAGTCCGAAAGGGAAGTCCAGGAAAAATTTAGGGATTAAAGCGTACGCCTATGTCCCATTGGATTACCCATCTACTTACGGACAACTTTATTACTAACGTCAAGTTCAAACAGTATAGATCAATTCAATCATCTTCTTCCGACAACAAATGATGAGATACTTGAAGACATATGGGCAATAGCAGAGTTGAAACTCGATGGGATCATTTCCACATATTTGTTTTTCTTTGTTTATCACTTTGTACCCCTTTTTCAATCCTTACGACGATTTCCTCTTACTAGGATTTCTGTCTTCTTGTATAAAACTTTGTGCTTACAGAAAACTTTTAGAATCAACATAATTAAATTATTTTTAATTTCTTTGTTTTATTTGCAAAAACGTCTAATGATTATGTTAAATTAACATATGCATTTGAATATGATTACTGTTTAGAAAATATATGCATGAAAACAAGATTAGCATTTACTAAAGACTCTAGAAGTTTGGATAATGTTCATGTTATCCATAAATTCCCACAGAGCAATCTCCATGGAACTATCTCTACAAATCTATCTTCACAAGGTCATCCCCAATAGAGATATATTCCCCAGCAAGTCTAGCATGCCCTCAGACAGACACTGGGGCATCTTCCAGCAGTATAGATTCACATGATCATCGTTCCCAATAGGTCCCCTAGAAGATAAAGGAGTTGGATCATTTCCCCAGCATATGGTGGAAACTTCCTCAGTGCAGCCTATGAATTTCCAATCCCCATCAGAGATTATTTTCTCAACACAGTCTACGGGATCTAATTCCCCAACGGAGTTCATTTCTATGATACTGCAAATTCCTCGACATAATTCTTTTCTCCAACCAGATGTCATTCAATGTTGTCCTCCCCATAAGAGATGATAACCATATCTAAAACCCGGTCATATAGCGCATTAGAAGAATATTTATCTCTTTGATCCCCGATCAAGGTATATAATAATTGAATCCTTCAATAAGAAGAACGACTGATGATTGACTCTCCTTGAATGTTTATATACCCAAGAAAAAGTCTAAGATCCCCAGTCGAGTGTCCTCAAACAGAAAGCGAGAACCCTCGGTAAAGCTGTTCTAAACAAAAATTGAAGAATACTTTCTTCATCCCCAGCAACGGTCAGAGATTTATTTTCCCATCTAGACGTTGTTACAAGAAGTTACCGATATGCTCCAACGACATATGGAATCCATACATCATTTACAAAATATCATAACATATGCATACAAAACGCATATAATATTCTCATTTATTTTGAGAGAATTATTACAAAATACATTTCATGCATAATGACATTGCATGAAGCTAACATTGTTTTCAGGTTAGGTTTGCAAACAGGAAAATATTATCAGAGATTTATAGGCAGGTTGTAGATCAATTCCTAAAACAAGACGGGACGACTATCCATGTCACCATATGATTCCCCTTAGAGACTAATTCTGACAAGAATTTCCTTCAGAGATTCATCCTAAAAAGAATTTCCCTTAGATAAAACAGGATAGATTCATTCTGAAAAGCATCAGTCAAATAAAATCAGAAAAAAGTTCATTCTGACACTCTTCTGGATACAGTCAGACATAGACTCATTCTAATAACTTATTCAGATATAGTTGAGTGTAGACTCATTTTGATCCTCTCATAGATACAATCAAGACATAGACTCATTCTAGAACATCATTCACATACAGTTGAGACATAAGATTCATTATGAAACTCTCCAGCACGTCTACTAGATACAGTCGAACACAAACTCATTCTAGTATACTCTTTCAGATATAGTCGGGCATAAACTCATTCTGATACTCCTATCAACATTTACTCCAGATGGCAACTATAATCCCATCTATGACGACACTCTATTACCTCTCCGAGTGGAATCTTTAAGCATGTTCAAGAAATACAATCAACCCACAGTGTTACTTCATGCACATGTGAGTTCAAATTTCTAGGCACTTAAGTGTTCAATCCTCTTCCACCTCAGATCATGAATGGCGGACATGTCAATCTAGTTCTTCATGTTTAAGAAGATTGAACAGGGGCAACTGTTGTACCCCAAAATTCGCCCTCCCATTTTCAAGACAAATTATTTCAACAGGCCTCCTCATGCTCATTATGGTCTCAAACACTCAAGATTACTCAAGGGTTGACTAGACAAACTCTCTTCCTAAGAAATTAACCTACAACTAGGGTTTTGTTTTTCTTAAAGGAAATTGGATTTCTAATGCCTCAAGTGGTTTTAATGGTTTCTCATTTGTATCAAAGTATCTTCATACCAAATTTCAAGCCATACATCACAAGTTTTCTCAGTTAATTAGCCAGATGATTGAAAATTAACTATATTGGACAAAAAGTCAACTTTGACCAATCTATAGGAAAACTTTATTATTTTTGTTCAACATCAATATTTTGAAGTCACATCATCATTTGATCGAGGGTTGATCATGATTCATTAAGGAAACTCAAGATTCATCAAAAGTCAAAAGTTACTAAATTAGAGTTTTCTTTAGGATAAGTCAATTGAACATTGACCAAGCATAACGTTCACATACTTCATCAAAAATCCCTCAACCAAAGCCTATCTTGAAGAAAATTAAATTCTCTAAAAATTTGTCTCTCTAAGCTCATGGAAAAAATACAGGTTCATCATCTGGGCACCTGCCCCGAAGAAGATGAAATCAAAGGCAACAGACTACTCTTGATAACATTTATGCTGAAATGTTACGCCATAACGAGGCTGAAGCTCAACACTATCAGAGGATGGAAGCCCAACAAAATGAGATAATGCAAGAAGTCCGACAACTTCAGAGAGATCAGCACGAGTACACCTACTGGCATGACCGTAGTATGTCGAAGCTTACCGAAAACAGGCAAGAATTGACTTATTGGGTTGACGGATTGCATGATTTTTTTTACTCATGTTGGACTACAGGGATATGGTGTAGAGCCTTTCCAAGTAAGAGATGATGCACGTGGACATGCAAGAGCACAGGAACATCGCGGAGCGCGTGACCGAGGCGAAGAATAATCACTCATCTCATTTCCTTCCTTCCTTTCTCACCTTACTTCGTTGCATTGGGGACAACGCTCAATTTAAGTTTGGGGGGGGGGGGGAAGCTTTACCTCTTTAGTTTTCATTTACCATTTTCTAAGTAGATTTTCATTACCGCAAATTTCCCTTAAAAAAACAATTTATGTAATATCAAGTCGTTATATGCAGATTTTTCATTCATTATTTAACTCTCTCACTTTCTTGAGCCATAACAAAAACTTTTACTTGACACATTCAAAGAGTATATAGGTTGCTCACTCTTAAAGATATGTTAGAATTTTTTAGTGAGATTTAAACAAAATCGATGTCGTCCAACACTCTAAAACCCCCGTTTACGCGAGACTGGTTTAAGTACCTATTATACTGAAACCTCAAACATTAAAGTATCCCCGAGTAGTTTATATAAGCAGTCAAAACCGTCTTAAAAACAAACTATGTAGAGGGCCGATGAGTATAAGTAAATGGTCTTAAATTATTTTCCTAAACATCTTGTAATGATGAATTGAAAACAAGGAATGCACTAATTAAGTTAGGTGACCCTCGCCCGGTTACTTAATCCAACAGTGCGGAACCTACATATTATGTTATAAAAACCCGATGTAAGTTGGATAAGAGGTTTCTGATGCTGAACTTGGTAGGGTGGACTACAGTTTGATCCCCTGCATCTTGTAATCAGATTAATTAAGGGGCTTACGAAATTTATGTACCAGAACCTCATGCTTAATAAGACCATCACCAACTGGCTACTCTACTATGTGCGTGAAATAAGATAAAGGGATTAATGTGATTGCACTCGAACAAAATGGGTGAAATAAAGCAAAAAAGATAGGGTTGAGTTATAATAGCATGACTGGAACTATTATGCATAAGGAGGGGTTGTCTAGTGTTATTATTGTATCTTAGTTGTTGATATTTAGCTTACATCATTCTAACGGAATTATCGCGCAACCACGTACGAATTGATTTGTGTCATGTAAATGCATTTAACTTATGCTTAAAAGATTACCTTAATGATTATTTTCTTGAGGACAAGCGAAGGTTCAAGTATAGGGGAGTTTGATAACGCGTAAATACATAGCTTATTCGACCCGATTTGAATAGATAAAGTTACTGTTTTATCTCAATTATGTTGCATTATGTTGGCTTTTCAAGTTTGTTTCAGGTAATTATTCCATCCAAGGCCTACAGGAGAAAAGGAGAAGAAATGAAAAAAAAAGCTCAAAATCAGAAAAAAAGAGAGTAGAAAATAGAAGATTTCATATCAGAAGGTTGTGCCCCTCGGAACACCTTCCGTTCCGCCTGACAAAAGTTTAATTTGTGTGCCCCTCGGCACACAAAACATTTCGATCGGCACAGAATATATATGTGTGCCCCATGGCACACATTGCATTTCACATGGCACAAATGTTTTCTATTTTTTTTGACACGCGAGGATTTCTCCATGATTCCACACCAACGACCTGCATGATTTTCTACTGGTCTTTCTCCACAAATGAAGCTCTTGGAAGAAAGAAGTCATATCCCTATATTTTCTCAAAATAGGTTTTTGTTATGAAGAGGATATAAAGAAGAAGAACAATTATACAAAATGGGCTCTCTCTCTCTCTCTCTCTCTCTCTCTCTCTCTCACTCGCTCGCATATTTTTGAACTTCCTCGTCTTCGCCATTTAAGTTTTGTTTCAATATATTGTATTTTCCTTTTTTTCCTTTCACGCCATTATTCATTTTAACAATTTAGAGCTTTGTTTAGAACTTAGGCAGATAAAATCATCACCTAAGTAACAATAGTTTTCTACACTCGGAAACTATTGCAACATTAGATTTTCTTCATAGCCTCCTGAACTTTGTTTTAGTTTAATATTTTGTTATGCTTTCAAGTCAGTTTTCCACTAGAAAATCATGTCGGCATATTATGGAAGATTGCTACAAGTACTTAAAGAATTGCATAAATTTGTTCTCATTATTTAACTCTAGGTTTCTTTTTATTTAATTTTATTACTATTTTATTCATTTATTAATCATGCCTAAATCATTATATGTCTGCTATTGTTTTGTGTTCTTAACGAATAATATGTCCGGCTGATTCCCCTGATACATGTATGTGAGGTCACAAACCAAAAGAGTTCGGTAATAAATTGGCATAAACATTTTATAAAAATACTTTTCTGGTTCGATTTCCAAATTTCAATATAAAACTGTTTTGTTACGAGAGTAAGAAACAAACAAAGGCTAAAATCAATAATCACGAGAGTGTGAGTTTTTAACTGGATATTGGTCATCAAACATTGGTTTTACTTACAGCGAGAGCAGTTTACAATTAATTAGAGTCTATTTGTTTTCAAAAAGTATTTTTTAATGTTGAATGAAACAACAAGAGTGATCATTTAAGTTTAATAGTATAGTCTGAATCAACAATCACAAGAGTGTGAGATAAAGATTTTTAAACTAATAGTTTCTATTGAACAGTGTTTTGAATACTCAAAGCTATGCCAATGATTTACTGAATTCCCGAAGTCAGACTTATTACATATTGGTGTCCCGTTATTAAATATTTCAATTAAGTCTAACTTTATTTTTCGTCTACCCTAAAACATAAGATTTATTAGCCTTAGCTTTACACAGTAACTTTAGATAGCAGTAATTCAATTACCAGCCCCTGTGGATTCAGTATCTTTTAAAACTACGCGATCAAACTGTGCACTTACAGTTAATACACCCTATAGACTCTTACAGTTACACGATCAAGTTTTTGGCGCCGTTGCCAGGGACTGATTTAGTCAATATTGCGAATCCTTAGTTACGCACTATAGACTAAGGCAACCAATTTTATTTCCTTTTGTCCGTTGAAAAAATGCCAAGCACTCCCTCTCAAGGAGAGGAATTAGAGAAACCAATCGAAGAATTCAAGTGCTTTGTTAGTATAAATCTCCGAATTAGAGAATACCAAATGTAGTTGTTTAGTTGTTGGCATGCATTTTTGGTAAAACCAGGTGTGTGAATGTCATGACTGATGTCATAACATTCTAGTTTATTAGGTACTGATGTATTAGGTACCTTTGCAGAAAAATATTGTCATACAGGTGCTGCTGTTTATAAGTGTGTATCTGAGCATTTTGCAAAAAGATCACATTTACCAAAATCAGTAAATAGGAATTCAAATGTCATAACAAATGTTAAGACATCCTGTTCTGAACTAACAGTTTTGCAGTTTGGGTAATTCTGAGTTTTTTCAGGAAAATGACTCAGTCTTTCCAGAACAGAAAATCTTGTGGACTTGGGGTTAACCTAGCTCAACCCTAACCTGGTTGATAAAGTCCTGTGACCTAGTCTTAAGGTCAAACGGAATTAACCCTAGCTTTTTGTGGAAACCCTAACTGAAGATGCAGCTGCTATATATTCAACAGAGCTGCTGTTTTGGAATCAATCCCTTTTTGACAGAAGATCATTTAGAAGCTATATAGTTTTAACTATTGTAATCCAAGCAAGTATCATTGTGATAAGTGACTTGGAATAGGTTTTAATTGTAAGGGTTGTGTACCACTCAAAGCTTTGAAGCAAGAGTGTTTTTCTTGTGTCTCTTGACTAAAGCTTTGAAGCAAAGTCAAGTTAGATTTGTGTATCACTCAAAGCTGTGAAGCAAGAGTGTTTGTGTTGCTTGATTGAAAAGCTGTGAAGCATAATCAAGTGTATGTTTTGAAGATTGTCTTCATCAATTCATTAGTCAAATTGTTTTAAGTATCACTGTTGTGATTGAGGGGGAGTGAGTAGGAACTCAGGTTTAAGTTGTACTTAGATTGAAGTTGCATTGGGTAGGTCTTAAGTGAAGGAGATAAACTGGTTGGTTTATTCCTGAATTAATATCTCTTATAGTGGATTTCCTCCCTGGCTTAGTAGCCCCCAGAGTAGGTGTTGTTGCACACTGAACTGGGTAAACAATTGACTGTGTTCTTTACTGTTTTTTGTATTTACTGTCTTATAGAAAGTCAGATACGGTGTCATAACATTGAACGTGACATTGAGTATCTGCAGCCAGAATTTCAATTGGTATCAGAGCAGGCACCCTGCCTGTATTACTGGGTGAGATCTAGGGATATCACTTTCTGGCACTATGGACAAAGAAGGAGTTTTTGGAAATAGACCACCCATTCTGGATGGCACAAATTTTGACTACTAGAAACCTCGTATGATTGCCTTCTTAAAATCTCTGGACAAAAAGGCTTGGAGAGCTGCTGACAAAGGATGGAACCATCCCACCATAACTGAGAAAGATGGGACAATCAGTCTGAAGCCTGAGGAAGATTGGAGTAAAGAAGAAGATGAGTTAGCCCTGGGAAATTCCAAAGCTTTAAATGCCTTGTTCAATGGAATTGATAGAAACATTTTCAGACTAGTACATCAATATGAACTGGCCAAGGAAGTTTGGGACACTCTCAAAACTACTCATGAGGGCACTTCCAAAGTAAAAATGTCAAGGCTTCAGATGTTGACTACCAAGTTTGAGAATCTAAAAATGATGGAAGATGAAACCATTCATGAGTTTCATATGAACATCTTGGAGATTGCCAACACCTCAGGAGCACTGGGAGAAAAGATGTCAGAAGAAAAATTGGTGAGAAAGATTCTCAGATCCTTGCCTAAAAGATTTGCAATGAAAGTAACTGCCATAGAGCAAGCCCAGGACATCAGCAAGTTGAAAGTGGATGAACTTATTGGGTCTCTTCAAACTTTTGAGATGGGGATCACTGATAATGGTGACAAGAAGAACAAGAGCATAACACTTGTATCCAACACTGATGTTGAAAACAAGAAGGAAGAAGAAGAAAATATTTCAGAAGCTATAGCCATGCTTGGAAGACAGTTCAACAAACTCATCAAAAGAATAGATCCAAAGTCAAGGTCTAATGTTCATAACATTCCCTCTGACATTGACAGTTCCAGCAGAAGACCAAGGTCAGAAGAGAAGGGAAATCAAGGCAGAGGAATTCAATGCCATGGTTGTGAAGGATATGGGCATATTCGAGCTGAATGTCCTACCTTTCTTAAGAAACAAAAGAAAGGAATGACTGTTACCTGGTCTGACTGTGATTCAGAAAGTAATTCCGAAGAAGAATCTGCCAAACTAGTTACTGCTCTAACTGGTGTTTGTACCTCTAAAAGTGACACTAGTGATGAAGAAGTGACATTTGAAGAACTGGCTGATACTTACAAGAAATTATGTATCAGAAGTACTGAAGTCTGTGTGCAGAATGAGAAACAATCAAAACTCATCATAAAGCTGGAGGTTGAAAAAAGGGAAAACCTTGAAACTATAAGTCATCTAGAAGGGGAAGTTCAATTGCTGAACTCACAACTGAATCAAATGACCAAATCTGTCAAGATGCTGACTAATGGAACAGAAAAATTGGAAGAGATCCTTCAGGTTGGACAAAATGTGGGTAACAAATCTGGACTAGGATTTGTGGAAGCTAAGAAATCTGTTACAGACAAGAAGATCAGGCCTGTTAAACAAATGTCAAAGCAGATGTCTCAACACAACTCTCAACATCAGAAACAGAGATATATGAAGAAAAAGTACCAAAGATGGAGATGTCATCATTGTGGGAGGTATGGCCACATAAAGCCTTTCTGCTTCAAATTGAATGGATACCCTAATCAAAACTCAGGTGTTAAACCTAAGTCAAAAAGGGTACCACATACTCCTCAATGGAAGAAAAAGGCTACTGCCCTGATAGCCCACACTTCCCTGAGAGTCTCTGCAAGGGAAGGCTGGTACTTTGACAGTGGGTACTCTAAACACATGATTGGAATAAAGAACATTCTCAATCATGTTAAACCTCACACCACTAGTTATGTGACCTTTGGAGATGGTGCTAAAGGTGAAATCAAAGGAGTTGGTAATTTGGACTGCCCTGAAGTTCCAAATCAAAATGAAGTACTATTGGTAAAAGGCCTGACTGCTAATCTCATTAGTATCAGTCAATTGTGTGATCTAGGATTCAAGGTCAACTTCTCAAAATTTGAATGTCTAGTGTTTAATGAAAAACTAGAAGTGGTAATGAAAGGAATCAGATCTAAAGATAACTGTTACTTGTGGCAGCCTGAGAACACTAATAACTCCACTATGTGTTCCATTACCAAAGAAGAAAAAGAGATGAAACTGTGGCACCATAAGCTTGGCCATCTTCATCTAAGAAGATTGAAAAGAACTATCTCTATGGAAGCAGTCAGAAGGATTCCAAGACTGCAAATTGATAAAAGGAGGGTTTGTGGTGAACTTCAAATTGAAAGGCTTGGTAAAAAGAGACATGTCTATGATGTGATGAATAAACTTGAAGTTTCTAGAGAACAGTGCAAGAAAACTCAAAAAGAAGGATGTGTTGTCAGAACCAGAAGTAATCATGACAAGGAATTTGGAAACAACAAGTTTAATAAATTCTGTTTCCCAGAAGAAATGAGTCATGAAGTCTCTTCTCCTATAACTCATCATCAAAATGGAGTTGACAAAAAGAAAAATAGGATCATACAGGAATCTGCCAGAGGTATGATTCATGTCAAAAGAATGACTTCTCAACTCTATGCTGAAATAGTTGCAGCTGGTAGTAGCTGTTCTCAAAACATCTGGACAAAACAGATGCTCATTAAGTATAATGTCTCACAAGATGTTGTGACATTGTATTGTGACAATCTGAATACAATCAATATTTCCAAGAACCCTATTCAGCATAGCAGGACCAAGCACATTGACCTTGTAGAGAAGAAGACAATTAAACTGGAACATGGTATCATCAAGCTTCAGCTGGCTGATTCTTCTACCAAGGCTCTTGTTGGAAATCAACTTGAAAACTTGAGGGGCAAGATGGGTATTTGCCAACGTGAAAAATTATAGCAATTAATTTTGCTTAAAACAAGGGTTGAAGGAGTTATTTGTGTTGAGTCTATTTTTAGTAGGTTAATCATATGTCTTTCCAATTCTTTCAAAATTATTAAGAAGTTGAATAGACTCTCATTTGCCTCCTACCTCTCTCGTCTTTGCAACCTATTCCTTTCTCTCAATCAAAGTTTTCTCTCAAATTGCTACTGGTGCTCTAAGTCAATCAAAATGTCTCAAACATCATCTTCAACCAAGGCGACCACTTCATCTTCATCATCTGACCAAGATTCTCGAGCAATCACCACATGCATAGATTCTGATGTCCTGGAGATCACTCCTCTCAGAGAAATGGCAACTGACCCCTCCAAAGTCAAAAAGCTGAGAACTAGGCATGCAGGAAGAGCTCAAGCTACTGCTTCTGGTAATCCTTCTCATCCTTCTTCCTCTGTACCAAATAGGGAAGGATCAGCTCAAGTTCATCAAGCAATTGCTAGGTTTGTGACAAGAATACTAAGCGGAAACCAATCTGTACCGGGGATTTCTGTCCCATTAAATCAAGAATCAGCAAGCCCAAATGTGGATGTCTCTGAGAATGTAGATGTCTCTGAGAATGTTGTGACACAAAATGACAACATTCAGAACCCTTCAGAAAAGACTGTTGATCCACCTATCATTGATGTGGATGAGGAATACTCAGACAATGATCTGATTGCCAATGTAAACCCTATCATAGCTAGGAGAATGATGAAAAGAAAGGGTAATCAGAATGATGCAAAATGTATGACCAAAGATAAACCTGCTGTTAAGAAATCCAAGGCTGAAGGCAAGACTGAGCTAGAATCTGTGAAAACTGGTCAGTCCAAAGGGAAGGTGAAAGCCCAAGTGAATACTGGTAGACAACCAATTACAAAGAAAAGAAAAGAACCTGAGACTTCTGATTCTGATGAGGAATCAGAGTTTGAGATTGATGCTGAAGAAATTCCTATCAGAAGGAAACTCCCCTCCAGCAAAATGGCTAGAATTCCTGAAGTCCCAACAGACAACATCTCTTTTCACCATCCTGACAATGCCACCAGATGGAAGTATGTTTGCTTGAAGAGAATAGCTTTAGAAAGAGAGCTAAACAATGATGCCATGGAGTGCAAGGACATCATGGACCTGATTAAAACTGCTGGACTGATGAAGACTGTGGTAAAATTTACCAAGTGCTATGAAAATCTAGTCAAGGAGTTCATAGTTAACTTGTCTGATGAATGTGCTGATGGAAGGTCAGCTGACTTTGAAAGTGTTTATGTTAGAGGAAGAAGGGTTAATTTCTCTCCATCAGAAATTAACAAATTTCTTGGAAGATCAAATGAGGATTGTCCTGAACTGGAAGTCACTGACAATGAAGTTTGTCAAACCATCACAGCAAGACAAGTGAAGTGCTGGCCCTTGAAAGGCAAGCTGAATGCCAGCAAACTTAGCATGAAATTTGCCATCCTGCACAAGATTGGTGCAGCCAACTGGGTCCCTACAAACCATAAATCAACTATCTCCACATGATTGGGGAGATTTATTTATGTTGTGGGAACCAAGACTATTTTTGACTATGGCAGGTATATTTTTGAACAAACTTTAAAACATGCTGGTAGTTATGCTGTCAAAGGCCCAATTGCCTTTCCCTCCCTCCTTTGTGGAATTATCCTTGCACAATACCCTGATATCCTGGTGGCAAGAGATACTGCTTGCAAAAGAGCTCCTGCTCTTGGGTTACACTACAAGCTGTTTCAGGGATCTCATGCTCCTGATATTGTCATAACATCAGCTGAGACATCATCTGTAATGACTCAGTCCAAAACATCTGATGTTATAGTTGTATTGAAAGAGACCTGCAAAGAGCTGGAAGCTAGGAAAAAGACCCTAGAAAACCTAATTTCCAGGTTAGAAAAGGAGGAAGCTGAAGGAAACAGAAGGGAAGAGGGTGTAGAAGCTGAAGATCAACTCAATACTGAAGAAACTAGCTCCTCTGATGGGGACAATGCTTAAAGGTTGGTGGAGTTGATGCTGGTCCCTAGTGGAGTTTGGAAGTGTGTTCAGATTTTAGTTGTTGTTCTTATTACTTTTTCTGGATGACTGTATAAATTTTAAGAACATGTATATTTGGCCCATTTGTGGCTAAGAGGGGGAGATATATTTTGGTAGACTTTATTAGACATTCTATTTTTCTGCAGTCATATTTATTCTGCTGCTATCTATCTCTGATTGCTTAGGGGCTTTAGCCAAAAATCTGCCAAAGGGGGAGTTTGTAGTTGTTTAGTTGTTGGCATGCATTTTTGGTAAAACCAGGTATGTGAATGTCATGACTGATGTCATAACATTCTAGTTTATTAGGTACTGATGTATTAGGTACCTTTGCAGAAAAATATTGTCATACAGGTGCTGCTGTTTATAAGTGTGTATCTAAGCATTTTGCAAAAAGATCACATTTACCAAAATCAGTAAATAGGAATTCAAATGTCATAACAAATGTTAAGACATCCTGTTCTGAACTAGCAGTTTTGTAGTTTGGGTAATTCTGAGTTTTTTCAGGAAAGTGACTCAGTCTTTCCAGAACAGAAAATCTCGTGGACTTGGGGTTAACCTAGCTCAACCCTAACCTGGTTGATAAAGTCCTGTGACCTAGTCTTAAGGTCAAACGGAATTAACCCTAACTTTTTGTGGAAACCCTAACTGAAGATACAGCTGCTATATATTCAACAGAGCTGCTGTTTTGGAATCAATCCCTTTTTGACAGAAGATCATTTAGAAGCTGTATAGTTTTAACTATTGTAATCCAAGCAAGTATCATTGTGATAAGTGACTTGGAATAGGTTTTAATTGTAAGGGTTGTGTACCATTCAAAGCTATGAAGCAAGAGTGTTTTTCTTGTGTCTCTTGACTAAAGCTTTGAAGCAAAGTCAAGTTAGATTTGTGTATCACTCAAAGCTGTGAAGCAAGAGTGTTTGTGTTGCTTGATTGAAAAGCTGTGAAGCATAATCAAGTGTATGTTTTGAAGATTGTCTTCATCAATTCATTAGTCAAATTGTTTTAAGTATCACTGCTGTGATTGAGGGGGAGTGAGTAGGAACTCAGGTTTAAGTTGTACTTAGATTAAAGTTGCATTGGGTAGGTCTTAAGTGAAGGAGATAAACTGGTTGGTTTATTCCTGAATTAATATCTCTTATAGTGGATTTCCTCCCTGGCTTGATAGCCCCCAGAGTAGGTGTTGTTGCACACTGAACTGGGTAAACAATTGACTGTGTTCTTTACTGTTTTTTGTATTTACTGTCTTATAGAAAGTCATATACGGTGTCATAACATTGAACGTGACATTGAGTATCTGCAGCCAGAATTTCACCAAATTAAGTACAACTTTCCCGAATTCAATCTTCCCGATTTATCTCTTCTTGAACCAAGAATGGCCGAAGGACCCCAAAATCGTCCTCTGAAGGATTATGCTGCCTCATCGCAAGAGGAACCTAACAACAACATTGTTGCTCGCGCTATCCCTCAGAATGATTTCGAGTTAAAACCTTCATTATTACAAGTTGTCCAACAAAATCCGTTTTCAGGACGTCCTACAGACGATCCAAATTTACATTTATCTATGTTTGTGCAGTACACAGACACAGTGAAAACAAATGGTGTCAGTCCCGAAGCTATAAGAATTAGTCTTTTTCCTTTTTCATTAAGAGATAGAACTAGATCATGGCTCCAGTCTCTACCATCCAATTTTCTTACCACATGGAACGAATTGAAGAAATTTTTCCTATCGCAATATTTTCCTCTGAGTAAAACGGCTACGCTAAGAGCCAATATGAATGGTTTTAAATAAAAGGAAAGTGAATCTCTCTTCGAAGCATGGGAAAGATGCAAAGACATGTTGCAACTCTGTCCACATCATGGCCTAGAAGAATGGCTGATTATCCATACCTTTTACAATGGTCTCTTGTACAACACAAGACTAACGATAGACGCTACAGCTGGCGGCGCACTGATGAAAAAACCTTATCATGACGCTTATCAACTTATCGAGAGTATGACTCAAAACCATTACCAGTGGGGAAGTGATAAAACCATTATAGAGAAACCTCAAACGAAAGGTGGTATGTATGAAGTTAGCAGTTTAGACCAAGTTAACGCTAAGGTAGAAGCTCAAACCTAAAAGATAGAGAACTTGACCACAAATCCCATAGCCACCATGGCTGCAGTATCTCTAACATACAATTTATGCGGACTTCACGCACATGTTGCGCCTGAATGTCCACTTTTAACAAGAGTACCAGTTGATCAAGTGAATTATGATCAAGGAAACCCATACAGGAATACCTATAAACCTACCTGGAAAAATCATCCTAACTTTTCGTACAAGAATAACAATGCATTATATCCACCTAGACAAGCTCCTACTGCACCCCCAGGATACCAGAAAGCCACCCAAATTACTCCAAATGTTCCTAGGAAATCCAATATAGAGGTCATGATAGAAAACTTCGTAGCTACTCATGCTCAACAAAACAAAGATTTTCTGAAACAAAACATACACACTAGCGAACAAATAAAGCATCTATTAGACAAAGTTGATGCCCTCGCCACACATAACAAAATGCTTAAAACAAAAATCTCTCAAGTGGCTCAACAACAAGTTGCTCCAACTGTTTCAGCCAGCACTTTTCCTGGCCAACCATAACAAAATCCGAAAGGTTATGCTAATGCAATATCACTTTGAAGTGGAACAGAAGTAGAAGGATGAACTGACCCAAGAATCAAAAGTCCATCCATGTACTAGAGCACTGGTAAACCAATTGAGAAGGAAGACGAACCAAAAGAAGATGAGAAGCGAGATGAAAGCGCAGAGGTAGAAGAGAAAGAAAAACCCTATGTACCTCCGCCACCATACAAACCACCAATACCATACCCTTAACGGTTAGCTAAATCTAAAAAAATAGGGAAATTTAAGAATTTTGTTGAACTTCTTAAACAACTAAATATCATTATACCTTTTACAGAAGCCATCACGCAAATTCCCTCGTATGCTAAGTTCCTTAAATAAATATTATCCAATAAGAAAAATCTCGAGGACAATGAAACTGTTATGCTTACTGCATAGTGTAGCACTATAATCCAAAATAACATGCCTCCTAAGCTCAAAGACCTTGGTAGCATTTACATACCGTGTGTAATCGAAAAGTTTGTCATAGACAAAGATTTATGCGACTTAGGAGCCAGTATAAGTCTAATGCCCTTATCGATTTGCAAAATACTAAATATGGGAGAACTACGACCAACAAGAATGTTTGTACAACTAGTTAATCACTCAGTGAAGTTTCATTTAGGAATGCTTGAAAACGTGCATGTACGTATTGGACAATTTTATTTCCCCATTCACTTCATTATTATGGATATCACGGAAGACTCCAACATCCCTAATATATTAGGAAGACCATTCCTCGCCATCGGATCCACCATAGATGTAAAAAATGGTAAACTCACATTTGAGGTTGGCAAAGAAAAAGTCAAATTCATCCTCTCTCAATTCTTCAAAGCACCAGCTATAGATGATTCATGCTGTTTCATGGACGTCATTGATGAATGCGTTAAAGAAATGGAGAAACAGCAAACCAAATATTGAGAAGCTCTGAAAATTCCAATACCTCCGATCCTTGGAGATGACAATTGGTGTGATGAATACATAGATGACAATCTAAGTGAATGTCTCGCGCTAACTTCTGGCCCAATGCCTTGCTTAAGGAAACCAGTTGTTGAATTAAAACATTACCAAAAGATATAAGATATGAATTCCTAGACACAGAACTCAAATAACCCGTCATAGTCAATGCAGATATAGGACAAATAGAAACATAAAAATTACTTACATGTCCTAAGGAAATTCCCAACTGCTTTAGGCTATAACATCTCTGGTCTAAAAGGAATAAGCCCCTCAATTTGCATGCATCACATTATGCTCGAAGAAGACTGCAAAACCTCGAGAGAAAATCAGAGAAGAATAAACCCAGTTCTGAGTGATGTAGTTAAGAAAGAAGTACAAAAGTTATTAGAATCATGAATCATATATCTGATATCCGACAGTAAATGGGTTATCCCAGTACATGTTGTACCAAAGAAAGGAGGTGTTACAATTGTTAGCAATGCAAAAGGTGAATCTGTAGCACAAAATACCTAAACCAGATGGAGGATGTGCATTGACTATAGAAAGTTAAACAAATCCACTCGAAAAGATCATTTTCCTTTACCTTTCATTGATAAAATGCTCAAACGACTAGCTAAGCATTCCCATTTTTGCTATCTGGATGGTTATTCAGGATTTATCCAAATCCCTATACACCCCGAAGATCAATAAAAGATTATGTTCACCTATCCTTATGGTACATTTGTCTATAGACGAATGTCGTTTGGACTATGAAATGCTACTATAACATTCCAAAGATGCATGATGTCAATTTCGCTTATTTTATAGACGACATCATAAAAGTATTTATGGACGATTTCTCTGTATGTGGACAAAGTTTTGAAGGATGCTTATCGAACTTAAAAATGGTACATGAATGATGCGTAAAAGTGAACCTCATATTAAATTGGAAAAAAATCCATTTCATGGTCCAATAAGGAATCGTACTTGGACACATAGTATCCCACAAATGAACTGAGGTTGACAAAGCAAAAATAGAATTTATAGAAAACTTTCAACCTCCGAAAACCGTGAGAGAAATACAAAGTTTCTTAGGACACGCCGATTTCTACCGAAGATTCATTAAATACTTCTCTAAAATTACTAAACCGCTAACTGTCCTGTTAATAAAAGACGTTGAATTAAATTTCGACGAAAAATGCTTAAGAGAATTTAAACAACTAAAGACAACTCTTATTACCGCACCTATTATGCAACCACCTGATTGGGGATTACCTTTCGAAATCGTGTGTGATGCTAATGACTATGTTGTAGGTGTAGTCTTAGGACAAGGAAAAGATAAAAAGCTTCATGCGATCTATTACGCCAATAAAACCTTAGATCTTGCACAGATGAACTATGCCACAACCAAAAAGGAACTTTTTTTTGTCGTCTTCGCTCTAGAGAAATTTCGTTCTTACCTAGTAAGAGCAAAGATAATTATCTATACTGATCATGCTGCGATTAGATACCTATTAAGAAAAAAATATGCAAAACCAAGATTTCTCATATGGATATTACTCCTACAAGAGTTCGATTTGGAAATCAAGGACAAAAAAAGCACTGAAAACGTGGTAGTCGATCACTTATCTAGAATTGAAGGCATTAAGCCTGAACAAGTGCCTATCAACGATAATTTCCCTTACGAACAACTCATAGCCCAGTTATAAAACAACACCATTGAACTCCGTGCAACCATTAACTATAAGAACACGCTGCCATGGTACACCGACTTTGTTAACTATTTGGCCGTTAGAGTGCTTCCACCGGATCTAACCTATCAACAAAAGAAAAAATTCATCCACGATCCTAAACAATATTATTGGGATGAGCATCTGCTATTCAAAAGAAGTGCCGGTGGTATTTTCCGTCGATTTCTCCCCGAAGATGAAATAAAAGATATAATTTCCCAATGTCATGCTACTCCTTATGATGGACATGCAAGCACTTCAAAGACTTGCGCTAATATTTTACAAGCTAGCCTCTATTGGCCTAACTTATGGAATTATGTTCACATTACAGTTATGAACTGCGACCGATGCCAACGCACTGGGAACATCTCCAGACGCAACAAAATGCTTCAAAAGGGCATTTTAGAAGTAGAAGTCTTTGATGTGTGGGGAATTGATTTCATGGGACCCTTCACATCCTCTTTTGGAAATAAATACATACTCTTTGCTATAGATTATGTATCAAAATGGATCGAGGTTATAGCTTCTCCAATAAATGACGCATGAGTAGTAATTAAGCTCTTTAAAAATATCATTTTCCCAGATTCGGTGTGCCAAGACTTATCATCAATGATGGTGGTTCTCGTTTCATTTCTAAAATATTTGAAAAAATATTAGTGAAATATGGAGTCCGCCACCGTGTAGCAACACCGTATAATGCCCAAATGAGTAGACAAGTAGAAGTCTCCAACAAAGAGATTAAGCAAATATTAGAAAAAACAGTTGCCACTTCTAGGAAAGATGGGTCGTCTAGATTACACGAAGCACTGTGGGCATATAGAACAGCCTATAAGGCACCCATAGGAACCACACCTTTTAAACTAGTAAATGGAAAATCGTGTCATCTGCCAGTAGAACTAGAGCATAAAGCCTATTGGGAAATCAGAACCCTCAAATTAAGTTACAATACTGCAGGAGAAAAGTGAATCTTTGATACCCACGAGCTAGAAGAACTTAGACTAGATGCGTATGAAAATGCCAAGATCTATAAATAAAGAACAAAGAACTGGCACGACAAGCGCATTTCTGGAAAAAGGTTCAATGAGGGCGACATAGTGCTCCTGTTTAGTTCTAGACTTAAACTATTCCTAAGTAAACTTTGTTCCACGTGGTCCGGTCCGTTTGAAATAACTAAGGTTCTTCCAAGTGGAGCTATTGAAATTAAGGGAAGATCTAGCGAACCATTTATCGCAAACAGGCGCCGCTTAAAGCACTATCATTGCATAGAAAACAAAGACTATTCCACTAGTTTCCATCTTGCAGAGCTACCCGCTCACTCCCAGATATAATCATCTATTAAAATTATGTCGAGCTTGCAACATAAAACAAATTGCTTGGTGGGAGATAACCCAATTTCTAGTATTTTAGTTTGATTTACTACTTTTGTTTTGTTCGCATTTTCTTACTTTTCTTTCTTTTTTCTTTTCATTATAGTTTTGCAATAAATTGATCTCTAACGTTATCCACTACTGCCTTAATTCTAATTGTCAACTTACTTACATGGTAACTTAATTTTTAGGTAACAATACTAACTTAAGATGCAAGAAGTTGACACCATGGACATAGTTTTCAGAGGAAGATCCCAGAGGAGGTGCTTTGAGGCACTGACCGCAAGGGAAATGACAATGAAATTTTATCCTGATGGCCATGCCATGACCAATTTAGGCATTAGAGAGAGTGTAATGGTTTTGCTAAACCAAGTAGGTTGGGATGCTTCTCCTTTGAGGAGAAGATTTACTTCTTATAGAAAGTTGACCTTAGAATTCCTAAGTTCACTGATCTTTTTACCTCACCATGGTTTAGGATTTAATAGAGGCCTAACCAGTTTTAGAATGTTCGGTATAAAATACCTTTATAATAATTGCGAACTTCCTAAACTATTAGGATTTCCTAGTGGCCCGTATGTTTTTACATGTACCCAAGAGGACCTTTTTATGGACCTTGAACTGGGATACTTTTGGGATAGTATAACTGGAGACAACAACCCTGAGCATGAAAATATGTTTTCTGAAAGTATTCATAACCCTGCTATCCGCTAAATCCATAAGTTCCTAGCCCATACCCTTTTCGAAAAACCGCAAAACATTACTTGTGTGTCCATTGATGAACTTTTCATTATGTATTGTGCCTCTAGAAACCACCCCGTTAATGTCACTGCCTATATGATAGCCAATTTTGACCATATTTCTCAAAACAATCATGCACCTATCTTGGTGGGAGGTCTAGTAACCATGACAGAAAATGCTATCAGAATGCGTCAACCACTTTTAGGACTCCACCCTCTAGGTAAATTACGACACATGGATATACAGTTCTGTTTCAACACCGGCATGATCAGAAATCTAGGCCCTAGTGAATTTGAGCTTCTAATCAACAACCAAGTTATGCAACTTTTCACCCTACCTAACCCAAGAACATGTATTCATAACCGAAACAATTGGGTTTTTGGTCTGGAACCACAACCAACTTCACCTCCCGTTTCTCCCGAAATACCTCAAATTTATGACCATAATGATGCTTTCCTTTCTGATATCGAGGCTGGACCCAAAACTCCACCTTTCTATCACCATTTTCACCCATTGAGCAACCTACACCTTTGTGTGCTTCCTTTTCTCCAGTTTCCTTAGCTCCTCCCTCTGGTGATCGTGATACTGCATTACTTATTGTACAAACTGAGTTAAACTACTTAAGGGAAGAATTCACCAAACTACGCTTCGAGTTCCATGGTTTTATGGACTTAGTAACTGAGCCAGTGGACCATATTTTCCAGCATATCTCTTCCTCAACTCTCAATCCTAACAGCAGTGGCTGACATAGCTTGACATTATGCAATTTCTAAATTTTATTGTTTTTTTGTCTTAGTTTATGTTTACTTTCTGTTTCTGTTTCATGTTTCTTAGACTACTGTTTGGAAGAATTCAAAATTTCTGGATTATATTAAAATGTTTGTCATGATATGTGATATTTACATTTATAATATGCTTTATTGTTATACTATTAATCTGCTTCGTACTGTTATAAAATATCTTTGTGTGCCTGAACGTATGAATAAGTAAGGTTTAATTTTTAGCTTTTTTGGAAATTATAATTTTTATGTTGTGTCGTCCGTCACACATTCTGTGACGACCTCCAGACATTTACGAAGTGTGTCGCTCGACATACATTCTGTGCCCCTCGGGACAAATCTAAAACTAGCGTCGCGTATTTGTTTCAAACAAATATCATATTCAATCCTTTCTTTTCATCTTCTTCCAAACTTTAAACCCCATTTAAACCCTTTTTCCATATTCCTCACCCCTACCGCTCCACATTATCTATTTCCACAATCATCATTAAACACCATTAAATTTCCAATCCCATCACTCTTTACTATTTTGTTATTTAAGCAGTTGAGGAACAATCATCAAATCTCACAACCTTATTTCATCTTCCCGAAATTGAGCCATTCCACCTCCCTTGCATCTAATCATGTCTCGAAGAGTTCAATACACAATAGGAGAGCCCTACCTTTCTGGAATTGTGTTTTGAAACGGCGAAGCTGGGGTACATCAAGAAGCTCAGTACTAGAAGTTTTATCAACATTTGGTTACCGCCATAAGGTATATTGAAGTTAATTGTGTACGTGAGCTGGGATTGTTAGAGAGTGTGCAATGGCTGCTTCATAATTCTGACATATCTTATGTTTGCACCCTGAACCATCCAACTTATGAATCTCTGACCTTGGAATTTTTGAGCTCTTTCTCGTACAACACACCGATAGATGACAACATGTACCTGATGGGTACTACTAACTTTCGGTTGTTTAATGATGAATACTCTTTGAATCAAGAGGATCTGAGTGATTTGTTACGTTTTCCTCATGGAGGAGAAGCGCACTACGGAATCCCTCCAAAAGCCGATTGGGCATCAACAACATTCAGTCTATGGAAATTTCTAACCGGTGAACAACCTTTAACTTGGGAGGGCCTATTTGCTTCATTTATCCATAACCCTTCCATCTGTTACTTTCATAGCATCCTTTCCAACACCGTGCATTTTTGTTTTGTTATTTTACTAACTCTATTTTCATTCTATTTTCTTAATCAACTGTTTTCTAATTAACCATTAACCTTAAACCCTTTTTTTCAAAATTATCACAAATTAGGATTAGGGTTTTCTAATCAGTGATTAATTTTGACATGTTTTTATTTATTAATTAATTAGGTTTTTCTTAATATTAAAATTAATTATAAATAATTAGGTTTTAATTACTATTCATTAACATTAAATTATTTTCTATAAAAACACAAAAAAAAACATTTTAAACATTTTTCTAACATCTTTTCTTATTTCTTACCGCTATTCAATTTTCTTGGACAAAATGTATATGTTTGCACTCTCAATTGTAATAGCGTAGATTTACATTCCCGCATTTTTTCTATTATGTAACTTCTCACATAATGTAATAGCTTAGGTTTAATTTTCCATATTTTACATTCCTCCCATTATATTTAACTGTTATTAATTAGGGTTTGTATGGAAAGACTAAAAGCAATCTAGAAAACCCTAATTTTTAAGACTAAATAACTAAAAATACACACTCTTCACACTTGCACCTCTAGAGTAACCTCTCTTGTTGCCTTACTCTTGTTGCCTTACGAATATTGGTCACGCCCCTCGAAAATGGGGAAACTTTAGCAAAAGACCCTCGATAAAATCATCATAGTCCCTATGAAAGATCATAGTCCCTCGATGACCCTCTGATTTTCCTACAAAATGATGATAGTCCCTCTGATACAATTGCTAAAGTATCCTTACATGTTGCCTTCGATGACCATATGATGACCCTACATCTGTCCCATCACATCCAATAGATAGGATTATCTACCAACTAATGGTATGATTAATAATATCTCCAAAGCAGAAGGAAAATAACAAGAAAGACCTTAGTGGGTAGGACTCTTGAATGCTTGCTCACAACCTTTTCCACAACTCACAACATGTTCAAATATCCCATTTTCAAAACAAAAAATATTTTCAAAAACACTTTGTATACATTCTCGGGGACTGATACAAGAATTATTACAAAGTTAGCCTTACATTTCAAAATATTTTCAAACAAATCACACACGCAAAGTAATTTTTAAAAGTGAGCTAAGAAATTAAGAGCCGGTAGATAACTACGTATGAAAAGGGTGCTAACACCTTTCCTTTTCATAACTTACCCCCCGAACTCAAAATCTATCAAAGGTATTTCCTGTTCTTTTTCACCTTTCCTAAATATAAGATAAAAGAAAAGTTAATGACGACTCTTGCTAGCCGCAACATTTGCAATAAAACACAAAAAGTCAGTTTTCCCACCGTATTACACAGATGAATGGAAGCAACAGCTGGGAACGAAAAGTTTGGAGATTTCGTGTTGGCGTTGGTTCCAAAGTGAAAGTATTTTGATCATGAACGAAGAACTCACTCATGTTAGAAACCAGTTCAATTTCTTGGGGAGTTTGAATGTGTTCAGAGAGTTGGCTTGAAGCGGCCATAAAGATGGTGGAAGGTTTTTCTACGTAAAAAATAAAAGTAAGAACTTCTTCTGGGTATGAAAATGAAGATCTTAAGTATGGAAAGAAAATGTAAAAAGGAAATTGAAGAGATAAAAGGAGTATTTATACCATCAAGGAAACCAAACATTTGGGAAGAAAGTGGGGAAAATGTGGCTACACGACCGACACATGTCAGGAAAGTGGCGATTGATTGAAAAAGTTGGTGAGTTGGAGGTCACGTTTATCCTAGGAAGTTGAAGCTAGAAATTAGGGAAGTGGTTGTGTGATTGCATATGTAACTTTTTATTGAAAAGGTCATGATTGCTATGACTTCACTTTGCGCTAAGAGAAAAGGATTAAAATGTTTGTTTATGCCCTTTCAGTCAAAAAGGACATTTTGGGGGGCAATTTGTTGGATAGGATTTTCACACAAATTAAAATCTAACCAAAATAAAAAAAGGGTCTTTGAGAACTTTTAATTATATGAACTCGACTATAGAAGCACTCGACCAGGAGAGATTTCACAAATAGTCAATTAGACTTGTCGACGCAGTCAACCAGAAAAGAGGCCTCATGAGGAATGGATTGGGCCCAGGAATTTAAAAATCCCAAAGAGTGCATAACTAGCAAAGCAAAGTGTTATGGATGGAGAACATGGGTTCAACAACATGAATGGAGAACATGGGTTTGATAGCAGAGATGGAGAACATGGGATCATGGAGAGAAGTTACAAGAGACATGTGGCGTACAAAGAAGCGAAGCCCACTAGAAAATAGTTATTTCTCTGTATTATAAATAAAGCATTTAGTGCATAGTGTTAGTGGTTAAAACATTCACATTCCTACACGCTACTCACTCAAAGTACCCAAGTGAACGAGCAAAATAATTCCAGCTAGAGCAAAGTACGTTTGAATCAACCCATTTTCAACTATTTTTATGTTATGTCCTTTATTTTTATTGTTTAAAATGTCTTTTATTTTATTTTACAAATCTTGCTTTATTGCTTATAAACTCGTTTGGCACTAGTCGAACGAACCCTTTTGAACATACTTTGTGAAAACACTCGAAAACTAAAGCACTGTACTGAGATTCTCTGGTCGATCTCACCAGTAAACTTTTTGTTAAGAGACCAGTGTTGTTTACCAAAACAAGAGGTAAACACTTTCTCAATGAACATATCACTGATTTTGATCCTGAAGTTACTAAAAGTACTTTTCTCAATAAAATAACTCAGAAACATACCTCGTTCTCATAAAAGGAGTTTATAAGACCTTTGAAGATTTCATAGATAATAGATCACTTTGAAAAAGAAAATCATATACACCTTTCGATCCACCAGGACCTCCACTTTGTATTGAACCATTCATACCCAAAAAAAGGTACTTGAGTTTTTGCAATTGACTGATCTTGACTTCTTCTCACTTTGAACACCAAGTAAGAGAATAAACAGTTGAATACTTTTGAATTTCACAAAGAGTAATAGTTTATCAGTCCTCAGAGGGACCTCAAATATCTCTTAAGATACACAACATTCTTCCTTGATGACACAACTGAATCATTGTTAAGTATAACCAATTACCAAAAACATGAAGAATCCATCATGAATTCTTTAGTTATTCAATGTCCTAAAAAAATTCCATTTTTAGTATCACCCACAATGTAAAACTGACTAGAATGAGCCTTAAACAAACTACCAGAAACACTTTTACAAATGCTAAGTGTCTAGAACAGTTAGTGTCAAAATACCATTTATCTTAGTTGGGGACCTAACAAAAGCATGAGAGATAAGACAATAATCACCTTTCCTGAACATTAACCACTACTTGGTTAAGCAACACTGAACTTGACCTTCGAGAAAATAACCAAAAACTGTTAACATCATCTCAACATAGAAGAGGAATCTTCAGTGCAAGTGTATCCATTTTATCACGAGTAAACAGAATTTCCAAGAAAATGTTATGACATCCTCGACTCAGTTTGACTTTTGATAACAACAACTTTTTGTCATTTTGAGTTTTCTCTTTGCAAATAAGCTTAGAAGAAAAACTTATCCTCCTTAAACTTCCAATCATCTTCCCTCTTGAAGAAACTCCTCCATCTGATCTGGATCATCCTTACAAACTTGGTCAACATATCAAGCTTTAGGATAAAATAGATTCATATCACCTTAGCAAAAACATAGAGTAGATACTTCTTCATTATCTTAAGACATAAGATTAGAAATAAATCTCCTCTTATTTCTTCATAGTTGAAAACTCCCATCATCATATAAACAAACTTCTAGCTCATTATGAGATAAATCTTCAGTTCATAAATCTTCATAAAAAGTCCACCTTCTAGTCAAACCAGTAACAGACAATCCATACAGTTGCTCTTGAGATAAGTAGGGCATTCTATTCTACAATGATCCAAGACCTTCACATTCCTAGAATGTTTAGACATTGATTTATACACCAATTATAGACCTTTCTTTTAGCATCACATACATATTGAAGTCAACATAGATGTTATAACATGAGGTCATGACATACTTTCGAATTTCTTCAACACCTGATTAGAATGCCTTCCAAGGAACAGAACTATAATAAGAAACCCTTCATCAGAAAATTGAAAACAGGTTTTTAACAGAGTTGATAACAAAAGCTATGATCATGTTCCTCTTTAATTGTTGTAACTTCCATGTCAAATCTCTTAAAGGAGACTCTAGAATCTTCTTTTTGAACAAACACTATGATGTGTCTTTATAAGTGGACTTGAGAATATCCCAAGTATCTTTGGCCATCAGAGATAATAAGTCTAAAATAAAACCTTATCAATTTCATTGATTATGAAATTGACAACTTCAAAGTTACATATAGGAAACTCATGCTCTACTCTTCAATCTCTTCAGATCCAAGATTCCCTTAACCTGATAATTCTTCACAAACAACTATTGTCCAATGATAACTAGAATACAAACATTCAAGTCTTCCATAAGGAACAAAAGTACCTAGAAAAATTACTCCTTGAAGCTCACCAAATTGACAGGATGCCTGCTCTGATACTAATTGAATTTTTTTTGGTACATGCAACACATGGAAATACTCAAATTCCAACATCAGACAAATGTCAAGAAAGGTGTTTGAACATCCACTATGACATCCTGAACAATTTTATAACAGAAACTTAAACAACAGAAAGATAAAGAACACAATGATATGTTAACCCATTTCGATGCTAACTCACCTACTCTGGGGGCTACCAAGCCAGGAAGGAAGTCCACTATAAGCAGTATTAGTTCAAAGCAAAACTAGTCCCAAGTTTACAACTTTTCACCTAATCCCTACCCAATGCTAATTCTACCTAGGTCCTCCCTAGGTCTGAGAAATCAACATCCCAGTTCCAAATACCACAGTTATAAAAGACATATCCCAGTCACAGGGGTTGTCTATAAAACAGGTTACAATCACATCAACCTGAATAATAAAAATAGGAAGATCACACTCCCAAATTATAATACTTAGTCAAGACTCTTGACTAAGAACAATACTTAGAGTTGCTTAAATTCTTCCTCCAAGAACAATACTCAACTCATTTTCTAAAGGCTTCTGAGTGAGAACAATAAGCCAACTACATGTATCAAGTGATACAAGGGTGACAAACACCTACTCAATACACAAGAGACTCTCAAAACCTAAGACTATTTTCTTCCCCTAATTTTGCAATTGTTGAAATATTAAAGATACATTAGTTCAGGTCTTCTTTAAGTGCACTTCTTCAATCCACATGCTTCGATATTCTGAGTTCAGAAGTTTCTTGATCCATAAGTTGAGAGTTGTATTTGTTGTGCGGAAAAATCTCCTTAAATCTTTGAACAACCAATACAAAGTTTTCTAATTAGTCTCAATCAACGAATTTAGTAACTAATGCATAGATGGAGATATAAACTTGTTTTAGATAAAATCTTCTTGACCTACGAAATTTACTGAAACATATCTAGAAGGAATATTCTAAAATCAAAACAAATTTTTCAAGATTTAAAACAGCAGTGCCTGTTGTACTATAGAACCAGATCAAGATGTCATGACATATGTCTTCGACATTTGACTGAAAAACACATAACAGTAAAATTGTTATGACAGTTGATAAGGATGCTGCAACATTTTCCTCAACAACAACTTAGAACCATGTTTAGAAACACGCCTAACCAAATTTTAGCCAACTATATAAACATAGAACTAACAATTTTCAATTACCAGAACTCATAACAAATGAATAATGGTAAAGACTCACTTGCATCTATTGCAAGAAAAAAGAGGAAATTGACCTTAATGGAAAAGAGACTTAACAACTTCGTTTCCATCAAAGAAAAATTCAGTGGATCAACCTCCAAACCAGTGAGTCCTAATTCATCAACATCCCATCTAATACAACCAATTCTTTTAATAGATATTGGTAACATGCTACATATATTGCACCGTTTACAAGACATAATCTCCCAACTGGGCCAGTCAAGCGTAGGAAAATTGAAATGCAGTCGGGGGTAAATTTGTTTCGCATATTCAATGCTACAGTGCAGGGTGAAGTTCATTCACCTCTTCCCATGTACGCAACTACTGCAACCATTAATGGACCATTTTTGACCAGCTTTGGGCAAACACCATCAGATTCTTAGAAACAAACCTTTCTACAAAAAGCACCCGCATTTATTGCATCACATTTAATAGATAGTGGTGGTAGTGCATCTTCCACCGTCGAGATGAATCTTTGTTCACCTATATGAAATATTACACGCTTAAATGGTTTGATACCACCCACCACGTTATTTCACCCACCAACTAAATACGCATCTACTTCTAACTCTGTTTCAACATCTTATACAGTTGCATCCAACAATAACCTTCCCAACAGTACAATTTATTGTGACGGTGTTACACAATGTTCCACTTCACAAAATCCTAACCTTACACGGATAATGTCCGTTGGACATTCTTCTAACGATGAAAATTCATGTTCAGATTCGGCGCATACCTTGGGAACCTCATCTAAAGATGAGAATGTTGCTTTTGAAGAACTTGGTTACCCTCACCTCCAAGGCTATTTCATATGTTCATCTTTTATGTAAGTACTATGATAATTTCGTGTATTATGTTAGTTCTCTAAAAGGTTGTTTTTTTTCAACGCAGATTATGATGATATCGGAAACCGGTTTGGGAGTGCCAGAATTGTAATGGTTGTATGTGGTATCAAGAGCGTAAGGATAAAAATAGACATACTAAAATAGCAAAATTTCATATATGCTGCGGGGGTGGAAAGGTGGTCCTATCACAAATGAAGATGTCTCCTCCTCTTTTATATAAGCTCATCTAAAATAAAACATCTAAGCATAGTAAAAATTTCCAGGAAAACATTAGAACTTACAAGGCTATGTTCTCTTTCACTTCTCCCAGGATGTATTTTGACACAAGTTATTCTAGAGGAAGCGGTCCTCCAAATTTCCGACTTCATGGTCAAACATGTCACTGAATAGGTAGATGCTTCCGGAAATCGGTGAACCTCCTCAGTATGCTTAGCTTTTCATATTTGACACGGATAATGAGGTCGAAAATAAGTTACATTGTTTCAGGTGAAAGTCGCTTTTGTACCCCAAAATTTTCCCTCCCAATTTTTAAGACAATTGATTCAAGACATTTCCTCATACTCCTAGATTTCTCAATTGCTCAAGAATACTCAAGGGTTTGAGCATACAAGCACCTCTCTAAAGCAATGGCCTACAACTAGGGTTTCACTTTTCTCAAGGAAAATTGAGCTTATAATGCCTCAAGTGGATTTCATGGTTTCTTATATGTTTCTAAGAATGCTCATGTCAAGTATCAAGCCTTGCATCACAAGTTTTCTAAGCTAATTGCTCAGATGATTGAAAAATCAACTGTATTTGACAAAACATCAACTGTGGTCAACATACAATCAAACTTCAATATTTTTGGCCAACATCAAGATTTTGAAGTCACATTCATCATTTGATCAAGGGTTGATCATGATTCATCAAGAAAACTCAAGATTCATCAAAAGTCAAAAGTTGCCAAATTAGGGTTTTCTTTAGGAGAAGTCAAATGAACTTTGACCAAGCATAACTTTCACATACTTCATCATAAAACTCTCAACCAAAGCTCATATTTAAGGAAATTCAATTCTCTACAACTTTGTCTCTCTAAGCTCAAGGCCTAAAAATGCTTTATTTGAGAGATATGGGCCAAGACATTATAGGTCATTTCAAAAGTCAACAAAAAGACACTTTTTGTCAATACAATTTACATCAAGATAAAATATTCAAATAAAAAAATAATCAACATAGAGATTGTAGGGGACATCTTGAGCTTTGCAAAAAGTCTAAGATCACCTTCATACGACAAAAATTGAGAGAGTTATGATTGGTGCAAGCTGAACAAATTTTGAGAAATGCATGAAACATCAATTGAGGAATTTTGAACTTTTGGGTAATGGGCTAAACTTTCGAGGTTCAAACGTGTTTATGACATGTTAGAGGAATTATAAGTCATTTGGTACATGAACGTGTTTTTTTATTTTATTCATTTTAATTTTATGCAAATATTATTAAAATAAATCAAATAAAATAATAAACTAATGGGCCAAGGCATGTGGGCTTGGTTTTGGATCATTTTGAGGCCCAAAAAACACATGACAAACATGCCAAAACCGTGTGAGACATATATATGGAAGCATATCTTCATTATTTTTGAAGGTTTTCAATTTTTTTGTGGAAACAAATCATGCCATGATGGTACAAGATTTTTTCCATGTTTCTTTTACCTATTTCTTCCTCTATATAAACACAACACATGCAGATCTAAAGGACACGTTTGGACTGCCTCCAAAGAACCTCGAGAAATCACAAAAAAACTCAAAAAAAGTGTGCAATCGGATTCCCCATTCCAAGTCATTTCAGTCCAAAACAAAGCTAGCAATTGCTCCCTGAGGATCAAAGGAGTTGATCCAAGACATCTCCCAAGCAATTCCACGTCCAAAACAGTTGTATCATCATCACCGGCTGAGGTATAACATTCAAACTTGAAACTTTCATTTTGATCATTTTCAATACCATGTAACGTTTGATTTGTGTTCTAATGATTGTAAGGGATAAATCCATGAAATCGTTTGAAAGAAAGGAGACCCGAATCGTGAGATGCAATTGTTAGGGCATAAGCTAAGTTTATGTTCGAATCTCATGATACACTAATCTTTTGTTTATTTTGAGTACAAATTTGAGTTCAGGAGGGAATTTCACATAAGATGGGCCTTTTGTTTGCTTTGAAAATTCCATGTTCGCAGATTTAAAAAAAAGGATTGCCAGAGAAGGTGACTGGAGCTAGGGCTTCGACGCCTCTCCTGTTTCAGTTTTGTTTTTATATTATAATGTTTGATTTTTTTTAAATACAAAGGAGCAGCACAACACAGATGGTTGGAGGAAGGATCTTTGACATAAGAGGTGTGGGTTTGATCCATATGTTTGTACTTGTTTTTATTTTTATTTTTACAAATTAATGCACAGGTTCATAATGTATTGACTGATTCGTATTTCTGTAACACAAGCGCAACACAACTCTGTTGGAAAGCAGACGCGTTAGGCACTAGGGGCCGTGGGTTTAACACCCACCCCAGACACTTATTTTTGCCTTATTTTTACTAACCCTATTTCCTTCCTTTCTCTTAATTATTTTTAATCAATTATTAACCAAACCCTAATCTTTTTTTTTTTCAAAATTATAACCAATTAGATTTAGGTTCTTTTCTTTTTATAAATAATTAACTTGAACATTTTTTTTATTTATCAATTCAATTAGATTAATTAATATTTTCTTAATATTAAAATTAATTAGACTTAGGATTTTATTTATTAACACTTAAACTATTTTCATAAAAAATATCAAAAATATGAATTTAGATTTTTTTAGAGCCTTTAAACTTATTTTCTCTTTCAATATTCTCGTATTCCTTTTGCCATTTATTTTTTAGATAATTATATAGGTCACGCAGTTTAATGTAATAGCTTAGTGTTTAATTCCTCGCAAAGTTTTATTAATATTGTAACTGCCCCGAAGCCATGTAATAGTCCTAGGGCTTTATTTTTTGTGCTTGTATTTTATATACCCGTATATATAACTGTTAGATGCATGCTAATAGGGTTTGTATGGAAAAACAAAAAAAAACGCTAGAAAAACTAATTTCAAGATAAAATAAACTGAAACAAACACATTTTCACAATTACACCTCTAGGGTAACCTCCCTTTGTTGCCTTTCGGAATAACGATCATGCCCCTCGAAAATAGGAATGCTTTGGTAAAATATCCTCGAATAAAAGATCATTGTCCCTCGATGACCCTTCGATGTTTCCTTTCGGAAAATGATCTAGTCCCTTACAACGTTGCTAAAACATTCTTACAAGTTGCCTTCAATGATCGTACAATGACCCTATGCCTGTCCCTTCGCATCCAATAGATAGGGCTACCTACCAACTAATGGTATGGGTAGCACTATCTCTAAAGGAGAAGGAAAAGAATAAGAGTGACCTTGAGTGGGTAGGATACTTTTAATTGCTTGCTCATAAACTTTTCAAAAATGAAACATCTCTCACATCACACTTTCAAAACAAAATATTTTCAAAACACTTTGTACGCATTCTTGAGGACCGATACAAGATTTATTACAAAGTTCGCCTTACATTGGAAAATTTCAAAATATTTTCAAAACACACATAAAAAGCAAGATTTTCAAAGTGAGCTAAGCGATTAAGAGCCCGTATATGGATGAAAATGATGTTAACACCTTCCCTTTTCATATCATAATCCTCGAACTTAAAATCTTCAAGGTATTTCATGTTCTTTTCACCCTTTCCTTATTGGATAAAAGAAAAGTCAGTGGCAACTGTTTCTATTCGCAACATTTGCGATAAAACGTAAAACAAGTCAGTTCTCCCACTGTATTACAGAACTGGCGACTCTGTTGGGGAATTAAATAAAACAGGGGTTACATTTGAGTCATAGATCACTTTTACTTGCTTTTAATTATCTTCTTTGTTTGCTTTAAATTTGAGGGTTACTTGGGTTTAAATTCTTGAAAAGATCCTACACCCGGATCTAGGGATGCCTTAATTAAGTAGTAATAGATCATGGAAACTGTACGGCATGGACCAATATGGTTGAAGTGGTGGCTACGTTAGTGTGACACTTTGGTTTATACCGATGCTCCTTTAGTCATTCGAGGATAACGTTGGGCTTCCGCATGGTGTCATAAGCACTAAGTAACTTTTAGAACCTTAATTGACCCATCTTGGCCATTAGAAGGTAGTGAGATATCCGACTTTGGTGCAGTCTAAAGTTGGTTGATACTTGATGCTATGATCATTGAGATTCGACTTTTGGGATATTTTGGTCGCAAGTCAGTTGCCATGCTAAAATAAGACCTGCGAGAAAGATCGGTGATATAAGACTCCTAGAACCCGGTTACTATTTTTAATACAGGTTGAGCCAACTTAGCTTCAATAGAGAAGAGTATTTACCTATGGACCCAATGCAAGCCTTTAAACCTAAGGCTCTTGTGTGACTTGTTTGTGTTTACTACTTATTTAAACATGCCAACATAACATCATGACATCATAAATTTTCACTAACCGTTTCAAGGATCTAGGGATTTATCTTTGTCCTTTGTTGCAGGTTATGGATTCCGCTCGCAGAAATACTATCCGAATCAACTTTGTAAGGGTACCTTCCAAGCTTGAGGATTTAACTCAAAGGTTCCCAAAAATTATTATTTCACCAATAGGCATGGCTATCTACTCAGTTTGGTTACTCCCAGTTTCAAAGAAGAGATGATGAGTGTTCTACTCCAGTTCTTTGATCCTAAGCATCATTTTTTGCCTTCCCAGATTATTAGTTGGGGCCCATAATGGAAGAGTTCTCTAAGTTACTCGGAGTTCCTATTCTTAATCATATACCTTTCACCGGTCTAGAACAAGTTCCAAGACCTGAAGATATTGCAGCCTTACATTTGAAATGGTCAAACATTGTATCTAATTGGGAAACAAAAAGTGGAGTTAAAGGTCTTCTTGTTAAATTTATGATAGAGAAGGCTCAGTTATTCCTAGATGCCATGAGTTTTCTTTCTTTTGAAGATATTTTGGCTTTGTTGATCTATGGTTTGGTACTATTCCCTAATCCAGACCAACTCATAGATGTGAATGCCATCAAAATATTCCTTGCTCATAATCTTGTGCATACTTTTCTTGGAGATATTCTGCATTCTATTCACACTCGTACTATTAGGAAGCGAAGGAATATCATGTGTTGCATACCTTTACTTTCCAGGTGGTTTATTTCGCACCTGCCCGATCAGTGATGAAGAATGAACAAGGTTTGAGGTGGTCTTAAAGGTTGATGTCACTAGGTCATTCAGATATCTATTGATGTTCCTGATCTCAAGAGGACATCACTATTATTGACCACTATGGAGAATTACCTAATGTGCCACTCCTCGGTATAAGAGGAGGTATCACTTACAACCCTTCTCTAGCTCTACGTTAGTTTGGTTATGCTCGAAGAGACAGTCCTCATGATATGCTCATCTAAGGTATTGTATTCAACTCTGAAAATGATCCTCAAATTTACCGTCAAAGGATCATATGTGCTTGGGGAATGATCAATAAGGTTGATAGCAAGACTTTGAGGCATAAGAATTCCATCCCTTTGGAGCCCTACCTCAGATGGGTGCGGTCTCGTACTCAAAATCTTCTAATGCCATATCCTAGTGTCCTACCAGTAATTATGGAGCCTGTTGCTGAAGGAGATATTCCTCATACCGTTCTTCATCTAGATATGCCTACTGACCTTGAAGATCTACAGAACTATTGGATTCGACTGGAAGAAGAAAGGGACACCTTTGAGACTCAGTTCTATGCTAGTGAAAAGAAAGTATTGGAGCTGACCAAACGCCTTCACAAAGAGAAGGGCCTTAATACATATGTCAACATAAAGAGGAAGCGTCCATGGGAGACTTGAGTAATAATTCATTTCTTTGTACTCCTTTCTTTTTGTTTTCATTGTAAGCCTAAAAGGTGTTTATAATATGAACTTACTAACAAGAATCTTTGTTATTCCTTTTTCTAACAAATTTAAATCCCACGAGATCCTTAAAAACATTGCATATGCATATACATACCATACATATCATTACATAACAGGTTTCCAAGACAAGTTTTCTCATCTTCTTGTTGTTCATTTCAGTAAAAAATGGCTCTCGAACAAACGATCAAAGATCTCCAAGCTCATAATGCTCAGTGTCAAGAGATGTTCCTGAACTTAGTCAAGAGGCAGGAAGAACTAGAGGTTCTCATCGCCAGGAAGAAGAAGACAAAGAAACCAGTTGGCATCCTTAAAATGTGAAGAAGATTCTAAGGTCTAGCCAAAAAGGCTCAAATTTTTTAAATCCCATCAGATGAAGATGGTAATCAAGAGGAAGATGGTAAAAGTATTAAAGTCGAGAAAGGAAGCAACCTTGGTTCTGGAAAAATTCCTGATGAAGAAGAAGAAGACTATTCGAATGAACAACATGCCCCTACAGATGAAAAATAGAAACAGCTAGAAGATCTCCTAAATTCTATGGAGATCTAGAGAGTGCCTGGGTTGGATTTTGAAAATCTGGATTTAGTCTCAGGAGTTGTCTTTCCGCGTAAGTTCAAGGTCCCCACTTTTGAAAAGTATGACGGTGTTTCTTTCCCAAAGCTTCATTTGAGGGCATATGTCCGGATGATTCAACCACACACTATTGACAAGAAGTTATAGGTGCACTTCTTTAAAGAAAGCCTATCTTGAACATAGTTGGAATGGTTCTACCAACTAGAAGGGACTAATATCCGTACTTGGGAGGATTTGGTTGCTGCTTTCTACCAACAAAACCAGTACAATGCTGATCTTGCACAAACACGTAAGCAACTACATAGTATGAACGTGGGCTCGAACGAAGGCTTTAAAGAGTATGCCCAAAAATGTAGAGATTTAGCAGGAATATTTCAACCACCTTTGTTTGATAGGGAGTTGGTTGACATGTTCATGGGGACTTTGAGAAGTCATTTATTCAATAATCTGATTAGAAGCTCTTCACTCGGGTTCACCGAGTTGATATTAACAGGGAATCATGTTGAAGGTGGAATCAGAAGTGGAAAGATTCAGGTGTCCGCGTCTTCAAGTACTTTGAAGAAGATGTTCAACAGGAAAAAAGAAGTTAATGTTGTGTATGGCCAGAAGGGTCGTGGTAGAGGTGATCGCAACTAATCTATGGGGGCTATACAAATCTTAAATCCCGCTTGAGGCAATCAGCGTAGGTTGGGTGCACCCAGGAGACAATTTACCAAGATCAACAAGCCATTGTCTCAAGCATTACAACACCTGTTGAAGGCATAGCTGATTACGTTAAGAGACCCCCCTCAGAATCCCAACACCTCCTCTCCTTGATACAATCCTAATGTAAGATGTGCCTATCATTCCAATAGTCCCGAACATGATACAAATGGCTGTTGGGCTCTGAAAAACATAATTAAAGACATGATTGACTCCAAAGAGATTGAATTCGATCCTCCCGAAACCCCCAATGTGATTACTGCACCTATGCCTAACCATGACAAAGGTGTTAATGCTATCGGTGATGTTTCTTATGTTTCTACTGTAAGTGACTTTACTACTCCCCTCACGATTATTAAGAAGAATTTGTTGCAAGCCGGTTTATTTCTGGGTTACATTGAAAGATGCTATTATTGAGCAACCCAATCCAATGGCTGCAAACTGCTGAAAGAAGGTATTCAGAGTCTGATGGATAACCATATAATTCTAGTTGAGAAGACTCCTTTTATGGAGAATTTGTTTCAAGACCTAGAGCTTGAACATGTATCTATAATTTCCGGAACTCGTGTAAGGATAACTTCCAAAGGCCTTGTGAAGATTACGGCTAAACCTAGAGTTCCTCCTCTGATCATTATCGCGCCCAGACCAATTACATATTCCTATGACAAGGCTATCCCTTGGAATTATGAAGCTGACGTCTACTACCATGGTGTCAAGAAAGAACCATCGACTGTTAAAAGTGGAAATACTGAAGTTATTGATCCCAACATTGACAATATCACTAGGACCCGTAAAATTACCAGAAGTGAAAGGGTTTTCTCTCCAGAAATCTCTCCAAAGATTGTTGCGACACCAGTTTGTGTTATTGCTATTGAATCAACTACTGAGACTCAAGGTAAAGAACAAATTACTGAAACTGTCCAGACTAGGGCCCTTAATGAGGGTACCACTGAAGATACCTCCAAGCAAGAGATGGAGGAAGTATTAGAAATTATCTGAAAAAGCGACTATAAGATTGTTGAATAGATGGGACATACTCCCTCCAAGATATCCATTTTATCCATGTTATTATGCTCTGAAGACCATGCTCAGGCTTTGGTGAAGTTTATGAAATTTGCTCATGTGCCGCAGGAAATCTCTGTTGATCATTTCGAGAATTATGTTGCTAGCCTGACAGCTGATAATGGATTAGGCTTTTTTGACACCGACATGACTCCTGAAGGAAGGAACCATAACAAGGCCATGTATGTCTCTATTGAATGTAGGGGAACTACCTTAGCTCATGTGTTGGTTGACACAGGTTCTTCAATGAATGTTTTTCTGAAGGGTTCTCTAGACAGACTTGACTGTGAAGGGGTTGTGCTGAAACCCAGTAATATTATGGTCAGAGCCTTTGATGGTTTAAAGAGGATAGTGCATGCGGAGGTGGACCTTCCTATCAAAGTAGGTTCTCAGGTCTTCGACTCTACCTTCTATGTGATGGACATTCGTCCAACCTATTCCTGTTTACTTGGACGTCCTTGGATTCGTGGGGCAGGGGTCGTTACTTCTACATTACAGCAAACGTTGAATTATCTCGTGAAAGGAAAGATTGTTATAGTTTGTGGTGAAGAAGAATACATGGTGGGTCACTTGAAATCCTTTAAGTATGTTGAGATGGATGGAGAATTCATTGAAACTCCCTGCCAGACCTTTGAGGCTATTTCTCAGACAACTACCATTACTGAAGACATTTCTACTATTCCTAAGGTTACCAGGGCTCCAACCAAAATTGCTTCTCTAAAAGACGCTAGAGTTATTATAGAAGAAGGTGGTTGCACTACTTTGAGTCAGCTTCCCGACATTCCTTACAAGGTTGATAAATTTGGTTTGGGTTTCAAATAGAGGCTCAGAGGGTTGTTCATCGTGCTTGTGCTAGAAGACCACCATTCCGCATCAACAATAATGGAGTTAACACGATAGAAGATGCTGACAGTGACTATGACCTAGACAGTTGGATTTTTCCTACCACCGCCAATAGACTCAGCAATTGGAAGACTGAAGACAATATACCAATCTCCTTTAGTGAGGAGTAAATGCTATTTTTTGCTTTCTTGCTTTCAAGTTTTTGTTATGTAATTTTAAACAATAACTTTAAGCCTTGTGCCTTACCCGGGCCACAATGGTCCATTTGTTAGGGTTGTCATTTTTCACCCGCATATTTTCATTTAATAAATCATTGGACGTTTGCATTCAAATTTTGTGCTCTTTGTCTTTATTTTACTTTATTTATTTCAAAATAGCTATGTGTTCTTACACACAACCACATAACAAATTGCAGATCCATATCTACCCTGGATCCCATTGATAACAGTTCCGCTATTGCCAATTATGACTTTGAAAATCTGATCTACCAAGCGGAGGACGAAGATGAGGATGCTTGTGAAGTACCTAGAGAACTTGCTAGGATGTTAATGCAGTAAGAAAGAGCCATACAACTGCATGAAGAACCATTCGAGGTTGTGAACTTGGGTACTGAAGAGGACAAGAAAGAAGTCAAGATAGGTTCCAACCTAGAAGATAGTGTTAAAAATGGATTAATCTAGATGTTGCGCAACTATTTTGAGATTTTTGCTTGGTCGTACAAAGATATGACATGGCTTGATAATGATATTGTGGTTCACCGTCTACCATTAAAAGAAGGTTGTTCTCCAATAAAGCTGAAGGTTTATCGTATGCATCCAGAGATGTCCGAAAAGATCAATGTTGAGGTTATGAAACAGTTCAATGCGGGTTTCTTGGTTGTTACATCCTATCCTCAGTGGGTTGCAAATGTGGTTCCAGTACTAAATAAAGATGGCAAAGTTTGTATGTGTGTAGACTATAGAGATCTGAATAGGGAAATCCCCAAAGATGACTTTTCGCTTTCGCATATTGACGTTCTTGTTGACAACACTGCTCAGCATAAGGTATTTTCCTTCATGGATGGTTTCTCTGGTGTTGTACCCCAAAATTTACCCTCCCATATTTCTCAAGATATTGCAAGAAAAATCTCCAAGTTGCTCAAGTTTGCTCAAGAGTTGGACAGACAAGCTATCTCCTAAGGCAGTCAAACCCAAATTAGGGTTTTGTGTTGCATCAATATCTTTGAATCCAAATGACCTCAAGTGTTCCCTAATGTCCTAATATGTTCTCAAGATCATCCATGTTAAGTTTCAAGCCTTGCAAAGGAAGTTTGCTTAGTCAATTGCTCAAAAGGTCCAAAAGTCGACTGTGCTAGGGCAAAAGTCAATTGTGGCCTACAAACAGTCAAACTTCAAGATTTTTTTTGCCAACATTCTCATTTTGAAGGATATTTCATCATTTGATCAAGGGTTGATCATGATTCATCAAGGATTGCTCAAAATTCGTCAAGACTCAAAAGTTGCTAAATTAGGGTCTTGCAGGAAAAGTCAACCCAACTTTGACCAAGCATAACTTTCTCATACTTTATGAGAAATGACCCATCCAAAGCTCATTTTGAATAGGATGAAATTTCCTACAATCCATATTCATACCCCAAGATCAAATAATTCACTCACAAGAAGTTATAAATTTGGACATTATAGGTCATTTTTGAAAGTCAACAAAAACACCTTTTTTTTTCCAAAGCTTATAACTTGAGAATGGAATATCAAAATGAGATGAGACCAAAAGGGTTGGTTATATGACATCTCAAGATTTCTAAAACGTCAAAGAATGCTTCCAAAAGTTCAAAATTGAAGAAGTTATGCATTGTTGAAATTGGACTTTTTTGCAAAATTGCCAAAAAATCAACTATCCCCAAAACTTCAAATATTATCAAATGGGCCCATTCTTTTCCACATGATTTGAGTTTGCATCATTGCCCACGTGTCCTAGCTTCAGCCATGAGCCCATATTTTATTTTTATTATTTAATTTGATTTTTAATTGAATTTATTCATTTTAAATCAAATAAAATCATACAAAATCCAATACTTTGATAACACAAGATCTTTTGGCTATTTCAGGCTCTGATTACCATCATTAACATCATCAAAATCGAATCAAACCAAATCATGTGCAAAAAGATTGAGATTAGGAAAAATTGGCAAGTTTGTAAAGGGAGATAAAATCAAATATGCAAGCATTGATGGGAGAAGATTTGGATCAATTTTGTTGACCTAATACAAAGCACATTACACAAGCAAGCCAAGGGATACGAGATCAGGGTTGGAAAGTGCAGAGAGAGGCAGAACAAGATTGGAAAAATTCACTAAAAAGCATGAGATTGAAATCATAGTTAGAGGTATTTTCAAGAGTTGAGACATATCTCAATTGATTCCTGGGCGTTCACTCAAGCTATCTGGATCCAAAGCAAGCTTGTTCAGACATCCAAACACGCTGTAAGTGTCATGAAACATACCCCTGTTCTTGAAATCGAAACTCACCATTCTTGCATCCATTGAATGGAATAACTGCATATTTGTAATCCTCACATCATTTGTAAACTTTTGGCATCATTTAATTTCGTTTATCTAACCTGTAATGCAAAACGCCATAGCTAGGGTTCTTGGAAGCGTTTTTGGGGTTTACTATTTCAGGAACAATTGACCACCAAGAAGGGTATGGTTGTGACCGGGAGGGTGAGACGAACACAACCATGCCCTTGGAATTCATTTTTGTGGCCTGAGGAGGATTTTTGAGATGAACAACTTTGTACCTACGGACTTCTGTCCGTTGGTATAGGTCTGTGCATTTTAGCCACGGACATGAGGTTGAAGATGATGCGTGGCGCCCCATCATTGGGCCATTCAAACCAAGCGCGCGTTTTATTTATTTTTCTGGCAATTATTTCATTTTTTATATAATATTATTCGTTTGTATTATAATGACAGTTGAAACAAGGTGGTGTAGTGGCAAGGCAAGCAATGTAATTCCTTCAGGACCTGGGTTCGAATCCCAGGTCCCCCACTTTCTCAATACTTTTTCTTTTCAGGTGATTGTATGCACGTTTCAGCTTGCAGTGCACCATACTCCCTCATACATCGAAGAGACAGATGGCCAATGGCCAGATCTGATGGCTAGGGATTGAAGGACTACCAAGGCATTGGTCAATGCATGCGCACCAGATCTACAATGTCAAAAAAGGGCCAACACTAATGGGCCTTCCAATTGCTACCAGCACCCCCATTTCAGGCCCAATACCCTTCTCTTTTCTATTTTATTTATTTTGTTTTTATTATTTGTTTAATTGTTTTATTTAATTTCTAACCAATCAAAATTCCTTTTCTCATAAAAATAAATCACAAAAATATGTTTTAAATTTAATTAAATTTTAAATTTTATTTTTTTATTAATAAATACTAATTAATCAATTTAGGTTTTAATTCTAGAATAATTTTAACTTATTTTGCAAATAATTAAAATTAATTAGATTTAATTAGGTTTTAATTACTAATTCAATTAATTTTATTTTCTTTCTTTAAATAATCAAAAACTCAAAAAATAATTTATTTTTATTAATTAATTTATTAATTTAATTTAGTAATTAATTTAGGTTTAATTTCTTTCCTTTAAATAAAAACAACAAAAACCAAAAAATATTTTCTTTAACCAAAAGGGTCAAAACCCTAATCATGCGCTCGATTTAATTTCCCGCACGCGTTACTTATTTTTATCCAATAATGGACTTGCTCTCGGACTGTAATAGCAAATAGGATATTTAATTATTTTTTATCGCTTTATTTTATTTTTCAAAAGGGTTTGTCTTTGGCGATGTAAATACCCGACGCCTTGTAATTTAAATTCCGCATTTTATTTTCCGCAAATTATAATTGTTAGATGTTTGATAATAGGGTTTGCATGACAAGACTGAATGTTAATCTTAAAATCAACCTAGATCACCCTTAACATGTACAAAGATAAAAATAAATGAAAACGACACACTCGCACATGCGCACTCTTAGGGTACACCCCACTTGGTTACCTTCGTACACGGTCATTGAGTATAGGTTGTCTTAGAGGTCGTCCTCTTGTCTAAAAGATCATGGTCGCCTCGAAACAGCTGCCTCGGATATTGTTGCCTCAAACAAATGATCTAAGACATTAGGGTTACCGCTAAGGCGTCCTAACATTGCTTTAGTGACCGTATGTCACGCATTCGAATTGAACCTTAAACTCCAACGACAGTGCTACCCACTCATTAATAGTGGGACAACATTGTTTAAAGGAAATTAGCATAGAACGATTCCTTTTTCGAGTAGGTAGATAGCTCTTCGATAATTGCTCTTTCAAAAAACAAAAACTTTTCACACTTACACTCCTTTTGGAACAATGTTTTAAAAACACTTCATTACACTCTTGAGGACAGAAGCAAGAGATAAAACGAAGTTTCAAACAAAAACTTTTTTTCAAACCCACAAGCACAAAGAAAACAATTTTGAAAACAATTGAGCAAGTACCCAAGAGCCCGTGGATAACCACGGATAGAAATGGTGCTAATACCTTCCCTTTTTATAATCTACCCCCCGAACCCGAGAAATATCTCGAAAAATGAATTTTTCTATGCTTTTTTCCTTTCCTTGTTGGATAAAATAAAATTCGGTGGCGAATCTTGCTTACCGCGACATTTTACAAAAACAAACGCAAAATGCAAACCAACATTCCAAAAAAATAGTCAGTTCTTCCCACCGTATCACAGAACTGGCGACTCTGCTGGAGAGATCTTATAAGTGGGGTGTACCTTAGGAATAGTTCATAATGTTTTCAATTGTTTGACTTGTATGATTTATCTTTGTGGGTTGAATCAGAGTTACTATAGATCCTAACCCGGATCTAGGGAATACCCTTTAGGTAAGTAGCAATAAACTGTGAGGGAACTGTATGGCATAGACCGATACGGTTGAAGCAGTAGCTACGTTGGTGTGGCACTTTAGTATGTACCGATATCCCTTGTGGCGCAACAACGAGAATATGGCTCTACTAAGGGGTCATTAAGCACCAACTGACCTTAGAACCTTTAATTGACAAACTTGGCCATAGAACAATAGCAGTATGCTACACTCATTGAGAGTAAACTCTCGCGATGATTCTGGCTGCAAGAAAAGGTTGCTAAACTGGAATTATGACCGATCGAGGGTAGTTAGTGATATTGAGATCCTCTAGAACCCGGTTACTATTTTTTAGGACAGGTTTAAACCAACTAAACTGAAAGAGGGTAATACCTAAACTCCTTGCTATCCTGAAATCTAAGGGCTATCTGGGTGACTTGTTTGCCTTTACCATGTTTGCTATTTGTGGATACTTGTGATATGTTTCTATCATAACATCATGCATCATGACATTTCATGAATCTTGCATCAAGACTAACCTATTTCAAAGGCAGAAGGGATTCATCTTTGTTCTGTTTTGTAGGTCATGGCACCCATGCATAGAAACACCATTCAGATTAACTTTGTCCAGATTCCCACTCAGCTTAAGGAATTGATTGCAAAGATGCCAGATACTTCTTCCTTTATCAGAATATATGGGCACCTCCTGGATTTGGTCACCTCCAAGATGGATGAACAAATGTTGAGTGTCTTAGTCCAGTTCTTTGATCCACTGTACCATTGCTTTACTTTTCCGGACTACCAGTTGGTCCCTACCTTGGAAGAGTTCACTGATCTACTGGGCATCTCCATTCTAGAGCAGACCCCGTTTATAGGTTGGGAGAAGATCCTTAGGCGGGAAGAGATTGCTTCAGCCCTTCATCTGACAAAGGCCGAGGTAATGTCAAACTGGGAGACTAGAAGTGGGACAAAAGGCTTTTTGACTAAATTCTTGGTTGGTAAGGCTAATCAGTTCTGGGACAGTCTAGACTTCCAGGCATTTGAAGACATTCTGGCTCTTCTCATATACGGTTTGGTGTTGTTTCCTAACTCAGATTATTTCGTCAGCATAAATGCAGTAAAGATTTTCATGTCCGGTAATCCTGTGCCCACTCTCTTGGGTGACATTTTGCACTCTCTTTATGCCCGTACTGCTCGAAAGCGGGGAACCCTTATGTGCTGTGCACCATTGCTGGCGAGGTGGTTTATTTCTCACCTCCCCAAATCAGTTTTGAAGAACAAGGAAGGCATGGGTTTGGGCCTATAGGGTTATGTCTCTTTCTCATAATGACATCATTTGGACTATCAAGGGCATGGAAGACGTGGCTATTATTGATCGTTGTGGGGAGTACCGCAATGTTCCACTGCTAGGAACCCATGGAGGAATCACCTATAATCCGTGTTTGGCCTTACGTCAATTTGGGAGAGCTAGGAGGGAAGGACCTCATGAGTTACTGATGTCGAGCATTGTCTTTGACTTCCAAGGGGACAGTGACGAGCAACGCTGCAGGTTCATACGAGCTTGGGATAGGGTACACAGGTCTGATCCACACGAGCTGGGTGCGAAGACTTCTCTACCAATGGAGCCATATCTCCGATGGGTTTGAATACGTCCCCAAAAGCTGGGAATGCCCTACGAGGTTTGCTTGCCTATAATTGTTGAAGTTGCTAATGAAGAAGGGGCTCCTCCTACCATCCTACACCCTTACATGCCTACTGACATTGGGGCATTGAAGAGGTCCTGGATGCAGGTGAGGGAAGAACGGGATACTTATAGAGAAAAGTATCACGAGCAAGAGCATAAGATTCAGAAGTTAACAAGGCAATTGGAGAATGAGCAGATCCTCAATGACTATGTCAGCACTAAGGGCAAATGACCATGGGAGCGCTGATTGTCTTTTTGATTATTTCTAGTTTTGATTTACTTTTCAGTATTTCCCTTTTTGTAACGCCTTAAAGGCATCTGTTGAACATTTGAATTCAAAGTTTATCTAATAAAAGTGTGTTTCGTTTTGGTTTGCAAATTTGAATCTCTAAAGTCTTTGAAATCATATCATGCACATTTAATTCCATGCACCTCATAACAGGTACCCATTATAGGTTTCTCATCTTCTTCACTGTTTATTTCAGCATTATGTCTTCTGAAACATCAACCGATCAAGCTATCAAGACGCTATAAGCTCAAAACGCTCAATTTCAAGATATGTTCATGAATTTGGCTAAGGGTCAGCAAGATCTGAAGACTCTTATCCTGAAAGATAAGAAGAATAAGAAGAAGATGACGATCCTTCTGAACATGGGTCACAGGTTTGGAAACAGGCTGCGAGATGATGTCAATCTATCACACTCATCTGGAGGGGGAGAAAACCAAGAAGAAAGGAGGGTCCCTAGCCCTGTGGTATCTGACCATGAGACTGACTTTGACGAAGACTAGTATCCTCCTGCCGAGGATAGATATAAACAGCTTGAAGACCGGTTAAGCGCGATGGAGATTCATAAGGTCCCTGGGTTGGACTTTGGTGATCTAGGTTTGTCATCTGGGGTGGTGATTCCCCACAAGTTCAAAGCACCAGCCTTTGCTAAATACGACGGGGTTTCTTGCCCAAAGTTGCACCTCCGTTTGTATGTTAGGAATATTCAGCCATACACTGCTGATAAAAACCTCTGGATCCACTTCTTTCAAGACAGTCTCTCAGGGACTCAGCTTGAATGGTTTTACTAGATGGAAGGAGCTAGTATTCGTAATTGGGAAGACTTGGCTGCTGCTTTCTACAAGCAGTACCAATATAATGCCGACCTCGCTCCCACGCGTACCCAACTTCAGGGTATGTCCATGGGTGCGGGCAAAGGTTTCAAATATTACGCTCAGAAGTGGAGGGACCTTGCTGGTAGAGTGAAACCTCCCTTGGCTGATAGGGAGCTAGTGGATATGTTCTTGGGGACCTTATCTGGTCCGTATTTCAACCATCTGATTGGAAGTTCATCGTCCGAGTTTACAGAGCTAATTATGACCGGGGAAAGAATTGAGGCTGGTATCAAATCTGGTAAAATACAGAAGGGTGCTTCATCAAGCACTGAGAAGAAACCTTTTAAGAAGGAATCCAGTGTTGTTTACAGTTCAAAAGGCCATAATAGACCTGAACGCTGCCAAGCTGTTAATTCGGTGGTTATATTAAGACCTGTTGTTTCTCATCAGCGCAACAATCAGCCAAGGGCCGAGAGGCCGCAAAGACAATTCACTCAGCTCAACATGACTTTATCCTAAATCTTGCTGCAGTTATTAAAGACCAACTTGGTGATTCCGAAGGAGGCCCCGAAGAGTCCCAATACAACATCACCGATGTATGATCCGAATGCCCGCTGTGCTTTTCATTCTGATAGCCCGGGGCATGATACAGATAACTGCTGGGTCTTAAAGAATAAAGTACAGGACTTGATTGATGCGAAGGAGATTGAGTTTGAAGCACCTGAAAGACCTAATGTTGTAACTGCTCCTATGCCCAAGCATGGAGTAAATGCTGTAGATGAAGACTCGTTTGTGGTTTCTGTGAAAGACATTGTTAATCCATTGATGACTATGAAGAATAACCTTCTGTTAGCCGGTTTATTTCCGGGCTGTGATGAAGGTTTCCGTATGTGTTCTGTCCTACCTACCGGTTGCCATCTTTTGAAGTAAGGTGTCCAACGCCTGATGGACAATAAAGAAATTCTGTTTGAGAAGACTGTGGTTCCTTTGGTTCCCACTGAAGAAGTTGCTATAATTACCATTTTCGACAATTCTTCCAAGCCTTCCTCGAGAAAGCCTGTTAGAATTACATCTGTTCCAAGAATCGCTCCCTTGATCATCACTGTTCCTGGGCCTATCCCCTATACATCCAATAAAGCTGTCCCATGGCATTATGGGGCTGACGTTTACTATCACGGAGTTAAGCAAGACTTGAGTGCTGATACTGACGTCAGCCATATTGTTGGACCTGCTAAAGTCACCCGCAACAGAAGACTGTTCTCCCCTGAGATCTCTCCGCCAGTTGTTCGGACGCCTGTTGTTATTACACCTGCTAGTGCACCTAATACTATCCTGGTCCAGGTTCCCATTCTTACCCTTGTTGCCGAGTCATCTGATACTCGGGGCAAAGGGACCACTGATGAGCCTGCCCGGATGGAGGCACCAAAGACAATTACTGTTGAAGCCTCTAGACAAGAGATGGAGGAAATTTTGAAGATTATCAAAAAGAGCGACTACAATGTAGTCGAGCAGTTGGGGCAAACCCCGTCCAAAATCTCTATGTTGTCTCTATTGCTATGCTTGGAAGCCCATGCTAAGGCTCTGATTGCCTTCCTGAAGACTGCGCGCGTGCCGCAAGAAACATCAGTCGATCAGTTTAAAGATTGTGTGGCTAGTCTGACAGTTGATAATGGTTTGGGTTTCTCTGACACAGACTTGCCTGCTAAGGGGAGGAATCACAATGATGCCCTTCATGTCTCCATTGAATGCATGGGCACTACTCTAGCCCATGTATTGGTGGATACTGGTTCCTCATTGAACGTTTTACCTAAAAAAGCTCTAGACCGGTTGGACTGTGAAGGTTTAGAGTTGAAGCCAAGTAACATTGTCGTCAGGGCCTTTGATGGGTCAAAGAGAATGGTACACGGAGAAGTTGATATTCCAGGGAAGGTTGGTTCTCAGATCTTTGCGTCTACTTTTTATGTGATGGATATTTGGCCATCCTATTCTTGTTTGCTGGGTCGCCCATGGATCCACAAAGCTGGGGCAGTGATTTCTACGCTCCACCAGATGCTGAAGTACCAAGTCAAGGGGAAAATTGTTACGGTACGAGGAGATGAGGAATACATGGTGAGCCACCTCAACTCTTTCCGATATGTAGAGATGGATGGGGAGTTCATTGAGACCCCGTTTCAACATTTTGAAGAGGTTCGCCAGACATTGGCATCAGCTGAATCTGTCACTAAAGATCCTCCCATGAAGATGGCTTCCTTCAAGGATGCCCGGGCTGTTGTTGAGAAAGGTGGGTGTGAAAATTGGGGCCAACTCCCTGATTTTGCACATAAGACTAACAAGTTGGGTTTGGGTTTCACTGCAGAAGCTCAAAGGGCTGTTCGGAGTGCAAGGACTGGAAGACCTCCCCTGTTTATCAGCAACTCAAGAGTGAATTCCATTGAAGACGATGTTGAAGAATCTGAGTTCGACAGTTGGATCTATTCTACTACCAATGGTGGACTAAGCAACTGGACAGCAAAGGACTTCATTCCAATTTCTTTTGTTACCCAATAATGAGACTTTGATTTCGTATTTGTAACAGACAATGTTTTAAACTTTACGGCCTGGTGTCTTACCCGAGGCACCGTGGCTTTGTTTGTGAGGGCTTTATGTGTGTCATCTACATATATCATTAATAAAAGCATTGGACGTTTCTTGCATTTAAAATTTTGCGCTCCTTGTTTTTCTTTTATTACATATTGCAAAACAGCTATTTTACACACACTCACATATACCGGTCTACATCCACTCTGGATCCCACTGATAACGACTCTGCTACTGCCGATTATGACTTCGAAAGTCTGATCAACTTAGCCGAAGACGAAGGTGAAGATGATTGCGAAGTGCCTGGTGAACTTGCTAGACTGCTACTTCAGGAAGAGAGGGCCATACAGCCACATGAAGAGCCGATGGAAACAATGAATCTGAGTACAGAGGTAGACAAGAAAGAGGTCAAGATCGGTGCAAATCTGGAAGCTAGTGTTAAACAAAGGTTGATTCAGATGCTGCGTGACTATGTTGAGATCTTTGCCTGGTCTTATGAAGATATTCCTGGGTTGGATACCGATATTGTGGTTCACCGATTGCCTACCAAGGAAGACTGTCCTCCAGTGAAACAAAAGGTTCGCCGAATGCGCCCAGAGATGTCCTAGAAAATCAAGGCTGAAGTGATGAAGCAGTTTGACGCTGGTTTTCTAGCAGTTACTTCTTACCCGCAGTGGGTTTCCAACGTGGTTCCTGTGCCGAAGAAGGATGGTAAAGTTTGAATGTGTGTTGACTATAGGGATCTGAACAGGGCGAGCCCCAAGGATGATTTCCCTCTGCCTCATATCGATGTTCTGGTTGACAACACTACTCAGCATAAGGTATTCTCCTTTATGGATGGTTTCTCCGGTTATAATCAGATTAAAATGGCTCCCGAAGACATGGAGAAGACAACCTTTGTTACTCAATGGGGTACCTTTTGCTACAAGGTCATGCCTTTTGGATTGAAAAATGCTGGGGCAACCTATCAGCGCGCCATGGTCGCTTTGTTCCATGACATGATCCATCATGAGATTGAGGTATACGTCGACGACATGATTTCAAGATCCCAGACTAAGGAAGAACATCTTGACCACATTTAGAAGCTATTTGACAGGTTAAAGTTGTACAAGATGAGGTTAAACCCGAACAGGTGCACCTTCGAGGTGAGGTCTGGTAAGATGATGGGTTTCGTCGTAAGTGACAAAGGTATTCAAGTGGATCCTGCAAAGGTGAAGGCTATACAGGAGATGCCATCTCCCCGAACAGAAAAAGAAGTCAGAGGCTTTCTGGGACGTTTGAACTATATTGCCCAATTCATCTCGCACCTGACTGCTACTTGTGAGCCAATCTTCAAGTTACTGAAGAAAGATCAAGTGGTAAGATGGAATGATGAATGTCAGGCCGCTTTAGAATGGATCAAAGAGTATCTCCAAGAGCCACCCATTCTGATGCCTCCAGTTGAAGGGAGACCTTTGATCCTATACTTGACAGTACTCGACAACTCAATGGGGTGTGTGCTGGGGCAGCATGACGAGTCTGGCCGAAAAGAGCAGGCTATTTATTACCTTAGCAAAAAGTTTACCGACTGCGAGACCCGATACTCGTTGCTCGAGAAACTTGTTGCGCTTTGGCATGGGCTGCTCGCCGGCTGAGACAGTATATGCTGACTCACACTACTCTATTGATATCAAAAATGGATCCAATCAAGTATATCTTCGAAAAGCCTGCCTTGTCCGAAAGAATAGCAAGATGGCAGATGATTTTGACTGAGTATGACATCCAATACACGACCCAAAAGGCAATCAAGGGAAGTGTGTTGCCAGATCATTTGGCACATCAGGCAGTGGACGATTACCAGTCTATGAACTTTGAATTCCTGGATGAGAATATCATGATAGTGACTGACTGTGAGACACCTGGACCGGATGAAGGACCTGAGGAAGGATCCCGATGGTCTATGTACTTTGACGGAGCTTCAAACACTTTAGGTAATGGCATTGGTGCCGTGATCATATCTCCTAAAGGCTCTCATACTTCGTTCATCGCCCGACTATGTTTCAACTGCACCAACAACATTGCAGAGTATGAAGCATGCATTATGGGTCTTCGAGCAACTATCGACCTAAGGATTAAGTTCTTGAGTGTTTTCAGAGATTCCGCTCTCGTGATTAGTCAGATCAAAGGCGAGTGGGATATGAAACACCCAAATCTTATTCCTTACAAGGAGTATGTGTTGACATTACTTTCGCACTTCGAAGAGATAACCTTTGAACACTTCCAAAGAGAGGAGAATCAGTTAGCGGACACGCTAGCTACAATGTCTTCTATGTTCAAAGTCAATTGGGACAACGAAGCTCCCCGAATTATCATTGAAAGGTTGGACGAACCTGCACATTGCTGTGACATTGAGACTAAAGAGGTAACAGATAAACCTTGGTTTCATGAGGTGAAGAGGTATCTTGAAACTTAGGAGTACCCCGAGGGTGCATCTGTTAATGACAAGAAGTTTCTAAGGAGGTTCGCGGCGAAGTTCTTCATCAACAATGGTATTCTTTACAAGCGTAACCATGATTCGACCTTACTGCGATGTGTGGATAAGAACGAGGCAGAAAGGATCATGGCAGAGTTACATGAAGGTACTTTCGGAACTCATTCCAATGGACACACCATGGAAAAGAAAATCCTTTGGGCAGGATATTATTGGTCCACAATAGAAGCCGACTGTTATCAGCATTCTCGGACCTGTCACAAGTTTAAAGTTTATGCTGATAAGGTGCACATACCTCCGGTACCTCTGAACGTCTTGACAGCTTCTTGGCCTTTTGCAATGTGGGGCATCGACATGATCGGCGAGATCAAACCTACGACATTTAACGGGCATCGTTTCTTCCTGGTAGCTATTGATTACTTTACAAAGTGGGTTGAAGCATCTTCCTTTGCTACTGTAACCAAGAATGTCGTGGAACGTTTCATTCGGCATAATCTGATCTGTCGATACGGTGTACCAGAGAGGATCATTACAGACAATGGTACATATCTCAACAACAAGATGATCGCTGAGCTCTGCAAGCAGTTCAAGATACAACATCACAACTCTTCTCCCTACCGGCCGAAGATGAATGGGGCTGTCGAAGCGGCTAATAAGAACATCAAGAAGATTGTGCAGAAGATGACAGTGACATACAAAGACTGGCACGAGATGTTACCATTTGCTCTTCATGGGTACCGAACCTCAGCGCAAACTTCAACAAGGGCAACACCCTACTCTTTGGTGTATGGCATGGAAGCAGTCTTACCCATTGAGGTCCAGATACCCTCACTTCGGATTATGAAGGATGCAGGTTTGAGTGATGATGACTCGATTCAGACCCGGCTTGATCAGCTGAACTTAATTGACGAGAAAAGACTTACTGCTATTTGTCATGGTCAGACGTACCAAAAACGGATGATCAAAGCCTTTAACAAGAAAGTTAGACGACAAGAGTATCAAGTTGGGGACCTGGTTATCAAGCACATCATACTGCCACAAGGTGATCCCAGGGGAAAATGGACCCCTACTTACGAAGGGCCATTTGTGGTTAAGAACATTTTCTCAGGAGGAGCTATGATTCTAACCACCATGGATGGTGACAACCTTCCTCACCGCGTCAATGCAGACATAGTGAAAAAATACTATACATAATCAAAGACCCGCTAGGTTGACTGGCCTAGGCAAAAATAAGGGCTTCACGGCGAACCAAAAGGGTTCGAGAAAAAATAAGGGATGAAAATAAAAAAAAAATTGTACACCCGGAAAGTCGAAAATCTGAAAGGGAGGCTTGGGCAAAAAAGGGTATCCCAGTGGACTGAAAACCCGAAAGGGCGTTCCAGGCAAAAATTAGGGATCAAAGCGTAACACTATGTCTCATTGGATCACCTTGCAACCAGACTTCGGTATCGACTGTCAAGCCCGGACGACACTAATCAATCTAATCTACTTTCAACCAAGTAGCAAAGTGATGAGATGCTCGAGGATATAAAGGCAATAGCAGAGTTGGAACCCAGTGGAATTATTCACGTAGCTGTTTTGTTTAGTTTTTCACAAATTATGTAAATTCTATTATTTGGCGGCGTTCTCTTACTAGGACGCCAGCCTCTTGTACAAAAATGCATATTTACAGGCCAAACTTCAAAATTAATACAATTCATTTTCAAAGAAATTTCAAATTATTTTTCCTTTATCTGTTTTGTTTTGCAAAGAACGTCCAATGTTCATTTTTGATATATGCATTTGACATTAATTGCTGCTCATAAAAATTTACATGTGAAACAAAAGACCATTACTTGTAATATCAGAAACAAGGGAAAATAAGAATTATCCAAACTGTACAGTTGCTCTGTCCACCAGGTACAAGGTAGATTCAACTGAAGAATATGGCTAAGGTGCTCTCACTCCCCTCAGAGTAAGACAGTAATGTTAACTCTCCCCGGTTGAGACTTACAACTGTGAATGAATCAGTAATATTCTCCCCAAGCAGAGTTTATTTACCATCAACACTGAAAGGTCCTAATATTCCCCAACGGAGTATAAGGATATTCCCCGGCAGAATACAAGATATCCCCAGTGGAGTTTGAAAATTTTCCCAGCGCAGTCTGAAAAAGCTTCCCTAGTGGAGTATGGAGAATCATCCCCAGTAGACTTTGGAAGGTTATCCCCAGCAGAGCTCAAAGGATTATCCCCATAAGAATCTAAAAGGTTATCCCCAGTGAAGTAGCAACTGAAGGGTCATCCCCAGCGGAAGTGCTTTCCTTTCATAAACAGGAAGTCGATCCCCAACAGGATTCAGTATCACCAGTAGCGGTAATTCATCCCCGGTGGAATTTATCGGTAGAATCCTCAGCAGAACATCTCTTCCCCACCGAGCAATCTCCTCATCAGTTTATTCCCCAACAGAGTTATCCTCTTCTGCAGGTTTATTCTCGCAATCATCTTCGTTCGCCATCCCCAACAGAAACGAAGAATTCAACTCTTTTCTCCAGCAGCTATTCGGGATTTATTTTCCCTAGCTAAAAGCATTACATTTCCATACATCATGATACATGCATATACGCATCATACCACACAATCTCATTTATTTTGAGAACATAATTGTTTGATACATATCATACATTTAATACAACTAACCTTTAACTTTCAATAAGGATGCAGTTAAATTCAAAGCTATGAAGCTTTTATCTCAGTCGAAGTACTGACCGGTTCTTAAGTCTCAACTGAATTATCCTCGGTTGAATTACAGATAAGGTTCTAAATCTCGAAAATTTTCCTCCGTCGAAGTATGGACGAGTTCTTAAATCTCAACAAAATTATCCTCGGTTGAATTACAGACAAGTCCTAGATCTCGATGAAGATGTTTCCCTCAGTCGAAGTACTGAACGGTTCTTAAATCTCAACTGAATTATTCTCGGTTGAATTACAGATAAGGTTCTAAATCTCGACAATTTTCCTTCGTCGAAGTGTGGACAAGTTCTTAAATCTCAATGGAATTATCCTCAGTTGAATTACAGACAAGTCCTAGATCCTGATGAATATGTTTCCCTCAGTCGAAGTACTGATCGGTTCTTAAATCTCAACTGAATTATTCTCGGTTGAATTATAGATAAGGTTCTAAATCTCGGCAATTCTCCTCAGTCGAAGTACTGACCGGTTCTTAAATCTCAACTGAATTATTCTCGGTTTAATTATAGATAAGGTTCTAAATCTCGACAATTTTCCTCCGTCGAAGTGTGGACGAGTTCTTAAATTTCAACAGAATTATCCTCGGTTGAATTACAGACAAGTCCTAGATCTCAATGAAGATGTTTCCCTCAGTCGAAGTACTGACCGGTTCTTAAATTTCAACTAAATTATTCTCGGTTGAATTACAGATAAGGTTCTAAATCTCGACAAAGTTCCTCCGCCGAAGTGTGGACGAGTTCTTAAATCTCAACAGAATTATCCTCTGTTGAATTACAGACAAGTCCTAAATCTCGATGAAGACGTTATCCTCAGTTGAAGTACTGACCGGTTCTTAAATCTCAACCGAATTATCCTCAGTTGAATTACAGATAAGGTTCTAAATCTCGACAGAGTTCCCCCAGATGAATTACGGACAAGTTCTTAAAACTCAGCAGAGAAGCTCTCTCAGTTGAAGTACAAGCAAGTTCCTAAATCTCAACAAAGATCAGGCTCCCCCAGCGGAATCTTCCACAAACAACACGTATATAGACTCTCGCTAAGGAATATCTTATGCGATTGAAACTCCTTCAGGTGGCATCTTTAAGCCCATCCTCCCGCCAACAACCTCCCAATGGCATCTGTAAGCCCATTCCCGACGTCACAAGGCTGATACCACTTCATGCGAGTGCAAATTTCTGGGCACTCTAGTGTTCAATCATCTTCCATCTTCGGATCACGAAAGGCATAAAAGCCAATCTACATCCTCAGATTTAAGAAGATTGAATAGGGGAACTGTTGTACCCAAAAATTTTCCCTCCCATATTTCTCAAGATATTGCAAGAAAAATCTCCAAGTTGCTCAAGTTTGCTCAAGAGTTGGACAGACAAGCTATCTCCTAAGGCAGTCAACCCCAAATTAGGGTTTTGTGTTGCATCAAGATCTTTGAATCAAAATGACCTCAAGTGTTCCCTAATTTCCTAATATGTTCTCAATATCTTCCATGTCAAGTTTCAAGCCTTGCAAAGGAAGTTTGCTTAGTCAATTGCTCAAAAGGTCCAAAAATCGACTATGCTAGGGCAAAAGTCAACTGTGGCCTACAAACAGTCAAACTTCAAGGTTTATTTTGCCAAAATTCTCATTTTTAAGGATATTTCATCATTTGATCAAGGGTTTATCATGATTCATCAAGGATTGCTCCAAATTCATCAAGACTCAAAAGTTGCTAAATTAGGGTCTTGCAGGAAAAGGCAACCCAACTTTGACCAAGCATAACTTTCTCATACTTTATGAGAAATGACCCATCCAAAGTTCATTTTGAAGAGGATGAAATTTCCTACGATCCATATTCATACCCCAAGATGAAAGAATGCACTCACAAGAAGTTATAAATTTGGACATTTAGGTCATTTTTGAAAGTCAACAAAAACACATTTTTTGCCAAAGCTTATAACGTGAGCATGGAATATCAAAATGATATGAGACCAAAAGGGTTGGTTATATGACATCTCAATCTTTCTAAAAAGTCCAAGAGAGCTTCCAAAAGTTCAAAATTGAAGAAGTTATGCATTGTTGAAGTTGGACTTTTTTGCAAAATTTCCAAAAAGTTAACTATCCCCAAAACTTAAAATTTTGTCAAATGGGCCCATTCTTTTCCACTTGATTTGAGTTTGCAACATTGCCCACGTGTCCTATCTTCAGCCATGAGCCCATATTTTATTTTTATTATTTTATTTTATTTTTAATTGAATTTATTCATTTTAAATCAAATAAAATCATACAAAATCCAATACTTTGATAACACAAGATCTTTTGGCTATTTCAGGCTCTGATTACCATCATTAATATCATCAAAATCGAATCAAACCAAATCATGTGCAAAAAGATTGAGATTAGGCAAAATTGGCAAGTTTGTAAAGGGAGATAAAATCAAATATGCAAGCATTGATGGGAGAAGATTTGGATCAATTTTGTTGACCTAATATAAAGCATATTACATAAGCAAGCCAAGGGATACGAGATCAGGGTTGGAAAGTGCAGAGAGAGGCAGAACAAGATTGGAAAAATTCACTAAAAAGCTTGAGATCGAAATCATAGTTAGAGGTGTTTTCAAGAGCTGAGACATATCTCAATTGATTCCTGGGCGTTCACTTAAGCTATCTGGATCCAAAGCAAGCTTGTTCAGACATCCAAACGTGATGTAAGTGTCACGAAACATACCCCTGATCTTGAAATCGAAACTCACCATTCTTGCATCCATTGAATGAAATAACTGCATAATTGTAATCCTCACATCATTTGTAAACTTTTGGCATCATTTAATTTCATTTATCTAACCTATAATGCAAAACGCCATAGCTAGGGTTCTTGGAAGCATTTTTGGGGTTTTCTATTTCAGGAACAATTGACCACCAAGAAGGGTATGGTTGTGACCGGGAGGGTGAGACGAACACAACCATGCCCATGGAATTCATTTTTGTGGCCTGAGGAGGATTTTTGAGATGAACAACTTTGTAGCTACAGACTTCTGTCCGTTGGTATAGGTCTGTACATTTTTAGCCACGGACATGAGGTTGAAGATGATGCGTGGCGCCCCATCATTGGGCCATTCAAACCAAACGCGCGTTTTATTTATTTTTCTGGCAATTATTTCATTTTTTATATAATATTATTCGTTTGTATTATAATGACAGTTGAAACAAGGTGGTGTAGTGGCAAGGCAAGCAATGTAATTCCTCAAGACCTGAGTTCGAATCCCAGGTCCCCCACTTTCTCAATACTTTTTCTTTTCAGGTGATTGTATGCACGTTTCAGCTTACAGTGCACCATACTCCCTCATACATCCAAGAGACAGATGGCCAATGGCCAGATCTGATGGCTAGGGATTGAAGGACTACCAAGGCATTGGTCAATGCATGCACACCAGATCTACAAAGTCAAAAAAGAGCCAACACTAATGGGCCTTCCAATTGCTACCAGCACCCCCATTTCAGGCCCAATACCTTTCTCTTTTCTATTTTATTTATTTTGTTTTTATTAATTGTTTAATTGTTTTATTTGATTCCTAACCAATCAAAATTCTTTTTCTCATAAAAATAAATCACAAATTTTTTTTTTATATTTAATTAAATTTTAACTTTTATTTTTTTATTAATAAATACTAATTAATCAATTTAGGTTTTAATTCTAGAATAATTTTAATTTATTTTGCAAATAATTAAAATTAATTAGATTTAATTAGGTTTTAATTACTAATTCAATTAATTTAATTTTCTTTCTTTAAATAATCAAAAACTCCAAAAATAATTTATTTTTATTAATTAATTTATTAATTTAATTTAGTAATTAATTTAGGTTTAATTTCTTTCCTTTAAATAAAAATAACAAAAACCTAAAAATATTTTCTTTAACCAAAAGGGTCAAAACCCTAATCATGCGCTCGATTTAATTTCCCGCACGCGTTACTTATTTTTATCCAAAAATGTACTTGCTCTCGGACTGTAATAGTAAATAGGACATTTAATTATTTTTTATCTCTTTATTTTATTTTTCAAAAGGGTTTGTCTTTGGCGATGTAAATACCCGACGCCTTGTAATTTAAAGTCCACATTTTATTTTCCGCAAATTATAATTGTTAGACGTTTGATAATAGGGTTTGCATGACAAAACTGAATGTTAATCTTAAAATCAACTTAGATCACCCTTAACATGTACAAAGATAAAAATAAATGAAAACGACACACTCGCACATGTGCACTCTTAGGGTACACCCCACTTGGTTGCCTTCGTACACGGTCATTGAGTATAGGTTGTCTTAGAGGTCGTCCTCTTGTCTAAAAGATCATAGTCGCCTCGAAACGGTTGCCCCGGATATTGTTGCCTCAAACAAATGATCTAAGACATTAGGGTTACCGCTAAGGCGTCCTAACATTGCTTTAGTGACCGTATGTCCTGCATTCGAATTGTCCCTTAAACTCCAACGACGGTGCTACCCACTCATTAATAGTGGGAGGAAATTAGCATAGAACGATTCCTTTTTCGAGTAGGTAGATAGCTCTTAGAAACTTGCTCTTTCAAAAAACAAAAACTTTTCACACTTACACTCCTTTTCGAACAATGTTTTAAAAACACTTCATTACACTCTTGAGGACAGAAGCAAGAGTTAAAACGAAGTTTCAAACAAAAACTTTTTTTCAAACCCACAAGCACAAAGAAAACAATTTTGAAAACAATTGAGTAATTACCCAAGAGCCCGTGGATAACCACGGATAGAAATGGTGCTAATACCTTCCCTTTCTATAATCTACCCCCCGAACCCGAGAAATATCTCGAAAAATGAATTTTTCTGTGCTTTTTTCCTTTCCTTGTTGGATAAAATAAAATTCGGTGGCGACTCTTGCTTACCGCGACATTTTGCAAAAACAAACGCAAAACGCAAACCAGCATTCCAAAAAAAATAGTCAGTTCTTCCCACCGTATCACATCTGGGTATAATCAAATCAAGATGGAACTTGAAGACATGGAGAATACTACTTTTGTCACACAGTGGAGCACTTTTTGCTACAAAGTTATGCCTTTTGGTTTGGAGAATACCGGTGAAACATATCAGCGTGCTATGGTAGCTTCGTTCCATGATATGATCCATCACGAGATAGAGTTTTATGTTGATGACATGATAGTTAGATCTCAGCATGAAGAAGAACATCTTGACAACCTACACAAACTATTTGAGAGATTGAAGAAATACAAGCTGAGGTTGAATCCAAACAAGTGCAGCTTTGGGGTAAGATCCGATAAACTCCTAGGTTTCATTGTCAGTAATAAAGGTATTGAAGTTGATCCTGCCAAGGTTATAGCAATTCTAGAAATGCAAGCTCCTCGTACTGAGAAGGAAGCCAGAGGTTTCTTGGGACAATTGAACTACATTTCCATATTCATTCCCAGACTCATACAATATTCTTTTGGATAGACCTTGTTGATGATGTACATGAATTGTTTCAAATTCCTAAACGCTGGAGTTATAAGGAAGATAATCCCTAGTCAAGCCCTTTGAGCTTAAGAAGTAGGAGTTTTCTTTTTCACACAAATTGAAACCTTAAATTAAAACCTGGGGCAGGGTAGTCTCTCAGTTAATTCAAGTGCGCGTCATTCGCAAGCTTTCACTTCCTAAACAACGAATGACATCAAGAACATCCTTCTGAATCAAAAGACGATGATGGTTCCCTATAAAATAGGCAATCATTATCTCTCAAAAGAAAATCCCACTAAGTCAAAACCTACGAAGGAGACTTAAGAAAAACTGGGGTATCCCGCTGACTGTAATCTCAAAACAAGAGCAGTCAGGCAAAAATCAGGGATAGTAAATTAAAAAAATGAGGTCGCTATAAATCCTCAACAACAGAAAAATGTTGCAAAATGACTACCTTCTCAAACAAACTTAACTTGTCCGAACCATCACCAAAACGTCATTCCAGATTCAATTGGAATCTAAACGCATAATTAACTGAGTTTAGGACTGAAGAACATCATGAAGAACGGGCGGGTACAAATACACTTTGAGCCTTATCCTTTGTTTCTTAAACCGTGACCAGACTACACTATAACCCTTCAAAAGTCCTAATTGAAGCATAGGTTAGTTCGAAAGCATACTGTTACAAAAGGTATCCTGACTCTTGTAAGGCTTACTGCAAATATTGAGTTGAAGTCACATTCTTACAAAGCTCTTCATTTGTTAAAAATGCATTTTCAAAACTTCAAGACAAGCATATACTTTGCATTGTTTGAATATCATTGTTTGCATATGGCTAATTGTTTGACAGTGGAGAAATTCACACGACAAATATGCAGTGAACAAAAATTCTCAAGAAACAAAATCACTTCAAGTGGGAAGACACTTCCAATGAAAAATATCCTATAAGCAAGGGGGCATGACATGTCATTGTCTCAAGAAATGCTGAATAGCCAGGGGCAGGTATGTATCTGAATCACTTGAGGCATTGAACATTAATTCCAACAAAGGGTTACGTACGGCCAAGCAAACATTTCCTGTCAGTACTACAACACTTACTACTAGGGGAAGTGACAAATTCCCACAAAGTCCTTTTCATAAGGTGTTCCCTAGTTAAGTCCCCACAAAGTCATCTCTATAAGGTTATCCCTACAGAATAATCTTCACGGATAAGGGTACAAACCTCTCAAGGCCAAATTCATGGATATCCCCACAAGGTTGGATCCAGGAAATCCCCAACCATAGTATCAGTCTCTGAAAAACTTCTCCCCAGAATTATCCTCAAGGAGTTCTGCCAAAAGAAAACGCCTCCCCAGCAGTTTGTCAAATATTCTCTCTAAAAAGGGTTTATTTCCCCAACAAACTATAGATTCCCCCAGCTTGAATTTGCCTCTCAGACTATCATAAGTCAAGGGACCATAACCCCTCTTCGCCAGTAGACTTTTAAACAATCCCCAGTGACTTGCTGTAAAGCCTAGAAGATAACCAGATAACAATTAACTTCTTTATCCCCAACAAGTTGTTAATTTTTGTTCTCTCCAATCAAGAGATAACTCCTCAGTAGAGCAACGAACAACTGAAACTCCTGAACTCTTTTCCCCAAGCAGGAATCAACACTCTCCATAGAGTTTTCCTCAAGCAAAATCAACGTCCCCCAGTGGAGTTCTACTCAAACAATAAAACAGGAATCCCTAGCGGAAACATTCCAAAACAAGGTCTGAAGGTGTGCATACTCTTCGTCCCCAACGACAGTCCTGGATTTAACTTCCCAAAACTCCACAACATTTGTCAAGGATTTATTTTCCAAGATAAAGATACATTCCAACAACATTTCACATTTCATGCATCATATTACATACATGATAAATACATACATCATAATCTCATTTATTTTGAGAACATCATCAAGCCATGCATACACCTGCATGCAACTAACCCTTTTCTCTATAGGTAAAAGTCAATCAACAAAAGTCCTCTTTGTCAAATACCACAACCATTTAAAAAAGGTCAGAGATTAATTCCTGAAACAAGACAGGGAAACTATCTCTACAACCAATAAAAGCAAGTTCCAGATTAATACCTGAAACAAGACATGGAAACTATCCGCGAATGACTGGTTGTAGATTAATACCTGAAACTAGACAGGATAACTATCTACATGAGCAGATTGAAGATTAATACCCTAAACCAGACGGGAAAACTATCTTTCTCTTGCATAGTTCATAGATTAATACTTGAAACCAGACAGGACAACTATCTTTACAAACAACAAAAGCAAGTTCTAGATTAATACCTAAAACAAGACATGAAAAATATTTGTGAACGACTGATTATAGATTAATACCCAAAACCAAACAGGACAACTATCTACATGAGCAGATTGAAGATTAATACCCGAAACCAGATGGGAAAACTATCTTTATTTCACATAGATAAGATATTAATACCTGAAACCAGACAAGACAACTATCTTTACGACCAACAAAAGAAAGTTCCAGATTAATACCTGAAACAAGACAGGAAAACTATATGAGAACGACTGATTGTAGATTAATACCTGAAACCAGACAGGAAAACTATATACATGAGTAGATTGAAGATTAATACCCGAAACCAAACGGGAAAACTATCTTTCTTTCACATAGGTCAGAGATTAATATCTGAAACCAGACATGACAACTATCTAAACGACCAACAAAAGAAAGTTTCAGATTAATACCTGAAACAAAACAAGACAACTATCAGAACAAATTGATTGTAGATCAATTCCCGAAACAGGACGGGGTGACTATCCACATGACGAAAACTTCCTTCAAGATTTCTGCTGGTTCAGTTTAAATTGATCAATGGTTTATCCTGATTCCATTCCGGTAGACACTTCCTCTGGTTTAGATAAATCGCTCCAAATATTTATTCTGATTCTTTTCCAATTAAAGATTATTCAAGACTTCTGCTGGTTCAATTTAAATCGATCAATGGTGTATCCTAATTCTGTTCCAGTAGACACTTTCTCTGGTTTAGATAAATCACTCCAAAGACTTATTTTGATTCTTTTCCAGTTAAAGATTATTCAAGACTTCTGCTGGTTCAGTTTAAATCGATCAATGGTTTATCCTGATTCCGTTCTGGTAGACACATCCTCTGGTTTAGATAAATCGCTCCAAATATTTATTTTGATTCTTTTCCTGTTAAATATTATTCAAGACTTCTGTTGGTTCAGTTTAAATCGATCAATGGTTTATCCTGATTCTGTTCTGGTAGACACTTTCTCTGGTTCAGATAAATTGCTCTAAAGATTTATTTTAATTCTTTTCCAATTAAAGATTATTCAAGACTTCTGTTGGTTCAGTTGAAATTGATCAAAGGTTTATCCTGATTAGTTCCGGTAGACACTTTCTCTAGTTCATATAAATCGCTCCAAAGATTTATTCTGATTCTTATCCAGTTAAAGACAATTAAAGACTTCTGCTGGTTCAGTTTGAATCGATCAATGGTTTATCCTGATTCCGTTCCGGTAGACACTTTATCTGGTTCAGATAAATCGCTCCAAATATTTATTTCGATTCTTTTCTAATTAAAGATTATTCAAGACCTCTGCTTCAGCTTAAATCGGTCAATGGTTTATCCCGATTCTGCTCTGATATACACTTTCTCTGGTTCAGATAAATAGCTCCAAAGATTTATTCTGATTCTTATCCAGTTAAAGACAATTCAAGTCTTCTGCTGGTTTAGTTTGAATCAATCAATGGTTTATCCTGAATCCGTCTGGGTAGATACTCTGTTGTTTCAGTTGAAATCGATAAATGTTTTATCCTAATTATGTTCTGGTAGACACTTTCTCTGGTTCAGATAAATCGCTCCAAAGATTTATTCTGATTCTTTTCCAGTTAAAGATTATTCAAGACTTCTGCTGGTTCAGTTTAAATCGATCAGTGGTTTATCCTGATTTTGTTCCGGTAGATACTTCCTCTGGTTCAGATAAATCGCTCCAAACAATTATTCTGATTCTTTTCCACGTAAAGATTACTCAAGACTTCTGCTGGTTCTGTCTGAATCGATCAATGGTTTATCCTAATTCCGTTCTGGTAGACACTTTCTCTGGTACAGATAAATCGCTCCAAATATTTATTCTGATTCTTTTCCAGTTAAAGATTATTCAAGACCTCTGCTGGTTCAGTTTAAATCGATCAATGGTTTATCCTGATTCTATTCTGGTACACACTTTCTCTGGTTTAGATAAATCACTCCAAAGATTTGTTTTGATTCTTATCCAGTTAAAGACAATTCAAGACTTTTACTGGTTTAGTTTAAATCGATCAATGGTTTATCCTGATTCCGTTCCGGTAGACACCTTCTATGGTTCAGATAAATCGCTCCAAATATTTATTCTGATTCTTTTCTAGTTGAGGTCAAGCTTAGACTTAGTTAAATTTTTGTCAACAATCAGTTTTGTATGGCATTTATAAGACCATCTTCGACAACTCTCCATCACCTCTCCAAATGGAATCTTTAATCCCATTCATTACACAATCAACCAACACATTATCGAGTGCAAATTTCTGGGTACTCTAGTGTTCAATCATCTTCCACCTTCAAGTCATGAATGGCAGACTTTCCAATCTAACTCTTCAGGTTTAAGAAGATTGAACAGGGGCAGTTGTTGTACCCCAAAATTTAACCTCTCATTTCTCAAGGAATTTCCTTACAATGATTTTTAAAAGTTTAAATTTGCACAAGTACAAGTGGGCTTTCAAGCATCAAATCAAAGAAGAGAATGCATGCTTCGATTTCACATCCTTCGATTGGGTTTTTGGCCTCTTTTGATGCAATCTTGGCTTGCATGCTTCGATTGAGCAATTACCTCTTTCCTGCATGCTTCTATCCATAGAGCAAGGGGCTCCCACCATGCTAGCGTACACAAGGAAAAAGCTTCCATATGGCTAGCATTCATATTAGCACCCACTGTGCATTGGCTATCTTCATGCTAGCTCTGATTGGGCAAAGTCCCCCTTTGAGACAATTTGCTTTCGATTCACAAGTGCAACCCCTATCTTTATACAAGCCTCATTTAGGAATTTAGGCCTCCTGCATGCAAGCTTCGAGTGCACCATTGGCCTTACATGTTTGCTTGATTCACAATGAAATGGTTACCTGTATGCCTGCTTTGATTGAGCAAGGGCCTCTGCAGGTTCGTCTAGATGACTACCTGCAGGCAAGCTTGATTCCTGCTTCGATTGATCATTTGATTTCTTTTGAGAAAGTTTGATTCCTGTTTCGACTGGGCAGTATCTCCCTTAGAAAGTTTGTTTCAAACACATAGTTTCTACACAATGGTGGCCCATTCAAAGGACATGAAAGACATACCTAGATGTCCCAATCGAAGGACATATTTGGTGGCCCATTCGAAGGACATATTTGGTGGCCCATCCAAAGAACATGATTTTTTTGCATTCGAATAAGACAATTAATGTTTGGTCTCTTGATGAGTCTAATTGAAGGTTTGTTGACCAAAGTCCAATGTGCTGCAAGTCCAAGCCTGCTACACTGGCCACAACGCACCATAACTGCTGCACAACATTCTTGCTACGCTACTCCTATACTTGCACCAATTTCGGGGGCTGGGGAACACATCCAGAGGCCTTTTGGTAGCTGGAGAAACTTCGGTTGTGTGAAAAATCATCAAACACCTAACACACTCTCAAACCCAGAATCAAAAGACGATACCCTTGTGTGATCGGTGGATTTAGAACTGACTGTTTAACGTTGGTTTCGCGAATTATCGCGGAAGCAAGAGTCGCCACCGTCTTTTATTTTCTCCATATGGAAAGGACAAAAGCACAGAAAAATTCCTTAAAGAGATTGCTCTCGGTTCGGGAGGTAGATTATAGAAAGGGAAGGTGTTAGCACCCTTTCTATCCATGGTTATCCATGGGCTCTTAGATACTTGCTCATTTGTGTTTTCAAAAAATGGTTTGTTTGCTTTTCAATTGTGGGTTTTAAAAAGTTTCTTTGAAAATTTCAGTTCGACTCTTGTATCAGTCCTCAAGAGTGTTTGAAAAATTGCTTTCGAAAGCTTTTTGAAAAGGTGTTGGTGTGAAAAGTATTTTATGAATTTGTTTTGGAATTAGAGAAAGTATCTAGAGTCGTCTACCTACCCTAAGGAATTCGTCTGTGTAAATGTCCTTAAAGTAGTGCCATCCCACCATTGAGAGGTAGGTAGCACCACCGTTGGAGGTGTTCGGGTCAATTCGAGGTTCGGGACATGGTGATCACCAGAGCAATGGGAAGACACCTTAGAAGCTACCCTCATGCCAGGTTCCCGGATCATGAGGACTTACTAAGACATCCTCTACTCGACGATCACCTTTCGAGGCAAGGCAACAGTGAGGCATACCCTAGGGGTGGTGTGTGATTTTGTGTGTCATGTTCATTTACATTTATCTTGTCATGTTATAGTGATCTACGCGTTTGTTATTTTTGGTCATTCATTCTTGCATGCCATTATTAACAATTAAAAAAGTTGCGGAAATTAAAAGTTCCTAAACCATTACAAAGGCGCGGGTCCACATCGCCAAATAAATCCAGGACCCGATTTGACAGAAAATAAAGGAAATAAAGTAAAGTGCGAGAAATTTAATTTACACGGCTTCAGGAGAGTTACATAAATATTTAAAAGAAGGAAATAAATAAAATGCGCAAAGGGAATAAAAAATCGCAAGCGAGGGCGTTGGACCCTTTTTAATGAAATTAAATTATGATTATTAAATTAATGAAATTAAAATGAAAAAGAAATTGTTTTTTGAGGTTTTTGTATTTATGGTTTTTTTATGAGAATTTAATGAAATTATCTAATTAACCCTAATTCTACAACTTTTATTTATTAAGAAAAAACATGTTAAAATTTAACCTAAAATTAATCTAATTATTTAAGGGCGATTGGATTTATAAAAATAAATAATTAATTATTAGTGAAAAGAAAAGAAAAAGGATAAAAATTGATTAAAACCTAATTCTACAAATTTTAAGTTTATTAAGAAAAATGTTTGAATTAAACCTAATTTTACAAAGCTAAATTAATTAATGATATTTACTTAAAAAATATTAAAATAAAATATATTTTTAATTTTGTCTTTTCTGATTTTTTGTATTATTTTTATAGTTTATGAAAATAAATTAAAATAAGGAAATTATAAAAAGAAATAATTGAAATAAATAAAATAAGAAAGAAAATAAAAATCAAAACCTTGGGGGGTCTGTCCCCAAATTGGAGGTAAAGTCCAGTAATTCTGGCCCACTTGCCTATGGCCTTGTTTGACTTTTTGGCTAGCATGTGCACGCGTTGACTCATGTCCATTATGTTCACCAAATCTAGGCCTTCAGATTGTCTCCATTGGCCAAGTGGCATGGTTGGATCAGGGCGTATGATAGGCCTTCAGGGAGCCAGCTGCACAGGATAACGTTAGAAAAAATTTTAGGGAAAGGGAGGGGGACCTGGGATTCGAACCCAGGTCCCAGGAATTACCAATCAAATGTCTTGCCAATGGAGCTGTGAGCGCGTTTTGTTTATAAGGTAACCAATAAATAATATGAAATAAAACAACAGTTAGTGCTCTTTTAGCGCGAAAATTCAAATGACTCAATCATTGCCTTACACATCAGCGTCTTCTTCCTCGTTTTGTTTTTTTTCCTGAAACGTAACAAAGGTTAGCGGGGGTTTTAAACCCCCCCAAAATATGCACTTATCAATAATAGCGAACAGGCCATGGTGTTATATAAATTAGGCGCGAGCGTTGCATTGTATTCGTCCAAGCTCCCTGATTTCAACCATGGTATTAAGGAGTCTCAATTTTACAGTATGTGAAAGTTCCCAAATTGAAACTTGAAGAACCCTAATAATCGTTCATGGTGATTTCGCGTATGGGTGATGAAAATTCAATCAAACAACTGGGTTAGTTTCAGAATCAATCAAGGAACATAAATCAAACATTAAAAAGCACTAAAAACGCATGAATCATGATGCAAGCATATGAAAAAAATCTTGTACAGGGCACGATCGTTCTACCGTTTCTCTGCGTTAGGATGGATGGTTTTGATTTGAAAACCTTCCTTGAAGTCTCAGGAAGGTAATGGAATGGTTATTCTTGCTTGAATCGCACTGTAACCTAGTTTTCAGTTTTAGAATTTTTGTCAAAAAAACTCAAGCTTGGGTATGGTGTTCTTGCGCAGCTGGGAGATCATGAGCATTAGGGTTGGCATGTATATATATGTATGAGTGATTAGGGTTGAGAAATTGATCCAAAGAATCCTTGAATTGATGGAGAGATATTTGATTTTCCATGCCATAATTTTTCAATCTTTTCCATGCTATTTTGGTTCCAATCATCTCCAATCACATGGATTCTTTCCCTATCTAATAATGCACGAAAATCTAAAGTTATCCCATGCACAAAAAGATTTGATTGACTTGCTTTGATATTTTCCACCTATTTATTTTAATTAAATGAATTATTAACCATTAAAAATCCAAATAAATAAATAAAAATGATGAAAAACTTCCCTTTGGGCCAAATGGTCGTGCACATGCCTTGGATGATGAATTTTGGAAGAAAAAGAGGCCCATTAGCATTTTTAAGACATTTGAAGCAATGTTGACTTTTAAAAATATCCAAAACTTTCCCAACTTCCACAAGGCATAACTTGCTCAATTTTTAATCTTTAATCATGTTCTTGGACTTTTTGGAAAGGTCTTTGAGTCCTATAACCAATGTCTTTGGTACCATGTCATTTTGATTTACCAATCTCATGTTATGGCCTTTGACTTAAAGTCCCTTTTTGTTGACTTTTGAAAATGACCTATAATGTTGAAATTGATAACTTTTTGTGAGAGCATTTCTTGTACTTGAAATATGAAGAGGAGTTGTAGGAAATGTCTTTCTCTTCAAAATGAGCTTTGGATGGAATTTTTCTGATAATCCATGTGAAAGTTATGCCTTGGTCAAGTTACAATTGACTTTTTCAACTGTCCAAATATGGAAACTTTTGCATCTTGAGATTTTTTGAGCCAAGCTTTGAGAATCATGATCAAGCATTGATCAAATGATGTTTGTGGCTTCAAAATGAGATGTTGACCAAAAATTTGAACTTTTGACTGTCAAATGACCATTTTGCCCCTGCAGTTGACTGTAGGGCAATTAGGGTTTTTGACTGTGCAATTTTGTGCTGTAAGTCTTGAAACTTGGTATGATGATGCTTGACCATGTTTGTAGGCATGTGGGACTTGATTGGACCCTTGGAAACTTCATTTTCTTTGTCAGAACCAAAACCCTAGTTTTTGACTGCTTAGGAGGCCCTTGAACTGTGCAACCCTTGGGGAAATTTTGAAGCTTTGACTTGGCAAGTTTTGAAGAATATGGGAGGGCAAATTTTGGGGTACAACAGTTACCCCTGTTCAATCTTCTTAGACCTGAGGATGCAGATTGGCTGACGTGCCTTTCGTAATCCGAAGGTGGAAGATGATTGAACACTAGAGTGCCCAGAAATTTGCGCTCACATAGTAGCGTGATGATGGGAATGGGCTTATAGATGCCATTTGGAGATTGATGGATAGGATGATGGCCTTATAGATGCCATGCTGAGAGATGATGAATGGTGGATGGGCTTATAGATGCCATCTGGATGTCGATCGCGTAAGAGCTTCCTTAGCGAGAACTTGCGTACCTGCAAAAGAAAATGAGTACCTGGCATGTTACAGGAGCTGGTCTTCAGATTCTTTGTATAGATGTGTCCTGACTGGTTACAGGAGCTGGATCCGGAGCTTCAAACGGTGATGAATGAACCATGGATGGTTACTACCTCAACAGGAATGGTGAGAGAACCTTGGATGATTACAACCTCAACAGTAATTATTGAGAGAATCTAGGGACGATTACTACCTCCGCATTAACGGGGAGAGAACCACAGGCGACTACAACCTCAACAGTAATCATTGAGAGAATCTTGGGCAACTTCAACCTCAACAGTAATCATTGAGAGAATCTTGGGCGACTTCAACCTCAACAGTAATCATTGAGAGAATCTTGGGCGACTTCAACCTCAACAGTAATCATTGAGAGAATCTTGGATATCTTCTACTTCAACAGTGACGCTGAGAGAATCTTGGGGTGATTACTACCTCCGCAGTAATGGGGAGAGAACCACAGGCGACTACAACCTCAACAGTAATCATTGAGAGAATCTTGGATATCTTCTACTTCAACAGTGACGCTGAGAGAATCTTGGGGCGGTTACTACCTCCGCAGTAACGGGGAGAGAACCACAGGCGACTACAACCTCAACAGTAATCATTGAGAGAATCTTGGATATCTTCTACTGAGTCTTTATCAGGAAAATCTGTTTGGGGTCGATTTAGCTGGACTAGAGAAGGCCTTGGACTGGATAAGAAACAGAAAAATCTTAGGGTCGATTTAACTGAACCGGTCTAGGTCTTGGAATCTTCAACTGGGTAAGAAACAGGGAGATCTTAGGGTCGATCTGACTGAACCAGAGAAGGCCTTTGACTGGATAAGAAACAGGGAGATCTTAGGGTCGATCTGACTGAACCGGTCTAGGTCTTGATGTCTTCAACTGGATAAGAAACAGGGAGATCTTAGGGTCGATCTGACTGAACCAGAGAAGGCCTTTGACTGGATAAGAAACAGGGAGATCTTAGGGTCGATCTGACTGAACTGGTCTAGGTCTTGATGTCTTCAACTGGATAAGAAACAGGGAGATCTTAGGGTCGATCTGACTGAACCAGAGAAGGCCTTTGACTGGATAAGAAACAGTAAAATCTTAGGGTCGATTTAACTGAACCGGTCTAGGTCTTGAGATATAGCTGAGAACTTAACTGGATCTTTCCTGAAAGGTAAAGGTCAGTCATATGTCATGCATGATATGGATCAAGCAATGATGTTCTCAACATAAATGAGATTGTAAGATATGATGCATTTATGCATGCTATGATGTATGGAAATGCGATGTTTATGAATATATGTTTGTCGTCTAGGAAAGTAAATCCTTGACGGGTGCCAGGAATTCACTCCTGGGCTGACGTTGAAGAACAATGCTTTGTTGCTTCCGCTGGGGATGATAGTTGCAAGAATACCGGTAGGAGAAGATAACTCCGTTGGGGAATAAACTTGGCGAATGGATTACTCTGCAGGGAGAAAAGTACTCTAGCGATCTTGCTGGGAAGCAATACTCTGTGGGGAGAGAGGTACTGTGCTGACATGTTGATAATAACTTGCTGGGGATACCCTTGTTGTTTTAGAAGTGTTAATAGACTTCGCTGGGGATAAAAGACTTCGTCGAGGATGATCTTTCCGTGGCTTTTGGCTGAGGATAACCCAGTTATATCCTGGTAAGGAAATAACTCTTTGAATAAAGCCGGGGGACGCGTTCGTGCTCTGCGAGGATAAGCTTCCAGAATCTACTGGGGATAAGCTTACGACTGGGGAGATGATTCCAACTTTCCTGGGGAACTAGATTGGACTCTCCTGGGGAAGTTCTGAACTGTACTAGGGGAGTGACTCCTTTGAATGTTTGATATGCCGCCGGGGAACAATCTTTAGGCCAAGATTGCCGGGGATGCTTGTTAAGAATATATATATGCTGGGGAATGTTGAGATCTGCGGGAGGATACCCAACTTCGTTAAGGTTTGATAGTAGCTTTGCTTGAGGAGAGTGTACTGACTTGCTGGCTCACTCTCTGGGGATTTGGGATGTACTGGTTATGTTCTTCAGCTGAACCTACCTTGATACCTTGGAGGACAGAACAATTAGATTGCTTAAACAACTCTTTATTGCCCCTGTTTCTAATGTTACCTGTAATTAATCCTTTGTTTCGTATGCAAATATTCGAGTTAGCAAATTATTGTCAATGCATATGTCACAAATTGAACCTTGGACGTTCTTCGCAAAACAAAACAGAAAAGGAAAACAATTGGCAATTTTAACTGAAAAGTATATTTGTATTGATTTTTGAATTTGCCTGTAAAATAGGCGTTTATGTACAAGAGGCTGACGTCCTAGTAAGAGAACGCCGCCGAACAAAAGAGTTTATACAATTTGTACAAAAGAAAATAAAACAGCTGTGTGAAAATGAATGATCCACTGGGTTTCAACTCTGCTATCGCCTTTATATCTCCGAGCGTCTCATCACTTGATGACCTTGGTTGAAGATGAAGCTGACTGATCGATGCCGTTTGAACTTGATGTAGATATCGGATTCTTGATGCAAAGTGATCCAACGAGACATAGTATTACGCTTTATCCCTAACTTTTGCCTGGACCGCCCTTTCGGGTTTTCAGTCCACCGGGATACCCATTTTTGCCCAAGCCGCCTTTTCAGGTTTTCGACTTGCCGGGTGTACAGATTTTTTTCATTTCATCCCTTCATTTTGCCCGAACCCTTTTGGTTCGCCGGGAAGCCCTAATTTTTGCCTAGGCATGTCAGCCTAGCGGATCTTTTTTATGCGTAGTATCTTTTTACTATGTCTGCATTGGCGGGGTGAGGAAGGTCGTCACCATCCATGTTGGTTAGAATCATGGCTCCTCCTGAGAACACATGTTTAACCACAAATGGACCTTCGTACGTAGGGGTCCATTTGCCCCTTGGATCACTCTGAGGAAGGATGATTCGTTTGATTACCAGATCCCCAACTTGATATTCCCGTGGTCTGACCTTTTTGTTAAATGCCCTGATCATCCGTTTCTGATACGTCTGACCATGACATATAGCAGCAAGCCTCTTTTCGTCAATTAAGTTTAGCTGATCAAGTCGTGTCTGGATCCAATCATCTTCGTTCAGATTTGCCTCCTTCATTATCCGGAGAGAGGGTATTTGTACTTCGATCGGTAAGACTGCCTCCATACCGTAGACCAAGGAGAAAGGAGTTTCCCCGGTTGACGTCCTGGCTGAGGTACGATACCCATGTAAAGCGAACGGTAACATCTCGTGCCAATCTTTATAGGTCACTGTCATCTTCTGCACGATTTTCTTAATGTTCTTATTTGCTGCTTCTACAGTCCCATTCATCTTCGGTCTGTAAGGAGAAGAGTTGTGGTGCTGTATCTTAAACTGTTCGCAGAGCTCAGTGATCATCTTGTTATTGAGATTGGTACCGTTGTCTGTAATAATTCTTTCTGGGACGCCGTATCGACAGATCAGGTTATGCCGAATGAACCGTGCCATAACAGTCTTGGTTACCGTAGCGTAGGAGGCTGCTTCGACCCACTTCGTGAAGTAATCAATCGCCACTAGGATGAAGCGATACCCGTTAGATGCCGTAGGTTTAATCTCACCGATCATATCTATGCCCCACATTGCAAACGGCCAAGGCGCAGTCAGAACATTCAGAGGAACTGGAGGAGCTTGCACCTTGTCTGCATAAATCTGGCATTTATGGCATGTCCGAGAATGTTGGTAGCAGTCAGCTTCCATGGTGGACCAGAAATACCCTGCCCGAAGGATCTTCTTTGCCATAGTGTGCCCACTGAAATGTGTACCAAAGGTCCCTTCATGTAACTCTTCCATGATCCTTTCCGCCTCTGTCTTATCCACACACCGCAGTAAGGTCGAATCATGGTTTCGCTTGTACAGGATGCCGTTGCTAAGGAAGAACTTCGCTGCGAACCTTCTCAGAAACTTCTTATCGTTAACAGATGCACCTTCAGGGTATTCCTGAGCTTCCAAATATCTCTTTACCTCATGATACCAAGGCTTCTCAGTCACCAATTCAGTCTCGAGATCACAACAGTATGCCGGTTCGTCCAATTTCCAGATGATGATCCGGGGAGCCTCATTATCCCATTTGACCTTGAACATAGAAGACATTGTAGCTAACGCGTCCGCCAGCTGATTCTCCTCTCTTGGGAAATGTTCAAAGGTTATCTCTGTGAAGTGGGGGATCAAGGTCAACACACATTATCTGTAAGGAATAAGATTCGGATGTTTCGTATCCCACTCTCCTTTGATCTGATTGATCACAAGAGCGGAATCTCCGAAGACACTCAGAAACTTGATCCTTAAGTCGATCGCAGCTTGGAGACCCATGATGCATGCCTCATACTCCGCCATGTTGTTGGTGCAGTTGAAACATAGCCGGGCAGTGAGTGGAGTATGAGTGCCTTGAGGGGATATGATTATGGCGCCGATACCGTTTCCCAAAGCGTTGGAGGCTCCGTCAAAGTGCATAGACCATCGGGATCCTTCCTCAGGTCCTTCATCCGGTCCAGGTACTTCACAATCAGTCACTATCATGATGCTCTCGTCCGGAAACTCGAAGTTCATTGACTGATAATCGTCTACTGCCTGATGTGCCAAGTGGTCTGCCAATACACTTCCCTTGATGGCTTTCTTGGTTGTATACTGGATGTCGTATTCCGTCAAGATCATTTGCCATCTTGCTATTCTCCCAGACAGAGCAGGCTTTTCGAATATGTACTTTATAGGATCCATCTTTGAGATCAACAAGGTAGTGTGAGTCAGCATATACTGTCTCAGCCGGCGAGCAGCCCATACCAAAGCGCAGCAAGTTTTCTCAAGCAGTGAGTATCGGGTCTCACAGTCGGTAAACTTTTTGCTAAGGTAATAAATGGCATGCTCTTTTCGGCCAGACTCGTCATGCTGCCCCAGCACGCACCCCATTGAGTTGTCAAGTACTGTCAGGTATAGTATCAGAGGTCTCCCTTCAACCGGTGGCATAAGAATGGGTGGTTCTTGGAGATACTCTTTGATTCTGTCAAAAGCAGCCTGACATTCATCATTCCAACGTACTACCTGATCTTTCTTCAGCAGCTTGAAGATTCGCTCACAGGTAGCAGTTAGGTGCGAGATGAACCGAGCAATGTAATTCAGGCGTCCTAAAAAGCCTCTGACCTCTTTCTCCGTCTTAGGCACTGGCATCTCTTGAATAGCTTTGACCTTGGCAGGGTCGACTTGAATACCCTTATCACTTACAACGAAGCCTAGCAACTTCCCAGATCTTACCCCGAAGGTGCACTTGTTCGGGTTCAACCTCAGCTTGTACAACTTCAGACGGTCAAACAACTTCTGCAAATGATCTAGGTGCTCCTCCTCAGTCTGGGACCTTGCGATCATGTCGTCAACATACACTTCTATCTCATGATGGATCATGTCATGAAATAAAGCAACCATGGCACGTTGGTAGGTTGCCCCAGCGTTCTTCAACCCGAATGGCATGACCTTGTAGCAGAAGGTGCCCCATTGAGTAACAAAAGTAGTTTTTTCCATGTCTTCAGATGCCATCTTGATCTGATTATAGCCTGAAAAACCATCCATGAAAGAGAACACCTTATGTTGAGCTGTATTGTCAACAAGGACGTCAATGTGAGGTAGAGGGAAGTCATCCTTGGGGTTGGCCCTGTTCAGATCCCTGTAGTCAACACACATTCTGACCTTACCGTCTTTCTTTGGTACCGGTACCACATTAGCAACCCACTGAGGGTAAGAAGTCACTGCAAGGAACCCGACATCAAACTATTTCATAACCTCGGCTTTGATCTTCTCAGACATCTCTGGACGCATACGACGAACCTTTTGCTTAACCGGAGGGCAGTCTTCCTTAGTAGGCAAATGATGGACCACAATATCGGTGTCCAACCCGGGCATGTCTTCGTAGGACCAGGCAAAGATCTCCATGTAATCATGTAGCATTTGAGTCAACCGTTGCTTCACGCTGAGCTCTAGGTTGGCACCAATCTTAACCTCCTTCCTGTCTGCCTCAGTACCCAGATTTATTGTTTCCACCGGCTCTTCGTGTGGTTGAATTGCCCTCTCTTCCTGGAGTAACAGTCTTGCGAGTTCTCCAGGCACTTCGCAATCATCTTCACCTTCGTCTTCGGCTAAGTTGATCGGATTTTCGAAGTCATAACTGGCAGTAGCAGAGTCGTTACTAGTGAGATCCAGAGTGGATTGAAACCTGTATGAGTGAGTGTGTGTAAATACAGCTGTTTTGAAATGTATAAAGGAAGGAAAGACAGAAAAGGAGCATAAAATTTGAAATGCGAGAAAACGTCCAAGATTTTTTTTCATGATATATGAAATGACAATTTATATGCCCTCACAAATGAAGCCAACGGTGCCCCGGGTAAGACACCGGGCCATAGAGTTCAATTTATTGTTTATTACAAATAACAAAACAAAGAAGTTTATTACTGCGTAACAAAAGTAACAGGAGTATGGTCTTTGGCAATCCAATTGGTCAATCCGCCATCAGTTTTCGGGTAGATCCAGCTATTGAACTCAGCTTCATCCACTTCATTATCCTCCCCAACAGCATTCACTCCTGGATTAGTAATGAGCACAGGAGGTCTTCTGGTCTTTGCCTTCCGCATAGCTTTCTGTCCCTCTGCAGTAAAACCCAGTCCAAATTTGTCAGTTTTCTGTGTAAAGTCGGGAAGCCTGCCCCAGTTAGCATATTCACCTTTCTGAATCACAGCCCGGGCATCCTTTAGGGAAGCCATCTTCAAAGGAACATCCTCTTCGACTGCTGTTTCTGCTGCTGCTGAAATTGGAAGTACCTCTTCGAAATGCTGAAAGGGGGTTTCGATAAACTCCCCGTCCATCTCAATATACTTGAAGGAATTCAAATGGCTTACCATATACTCCTCCTCTCCCTGCACAGTGACAATCTTCCCTCTGACAGGGTATTTTAGCTTCTGGTGCAAGGTAGAGGTCACTGCCCCAGCTTTATGGATCCAAGGTCGACCCAGTAGACAAGAATACGATGGACGGATATCCATCACATAGAAAGTAGAGTCGAATACTTGAGAGCCCACCCGGATAGGAATGTCTACCTCTCCATGAACCATCCTCTTGGAACCGTCAAAGGCTCTGACAATGATATTGCTAGGTTTTAATTCCAGGCCTTCACAATCCAAACGGTCTAAGGCCTTCTTGGGTAGCACATTTAGGGAAGAACCAGTGTCCACCAACACGTGCGTCAGAGTAGTGCCCCTGCATTCAATAGAGACATGCAGGGCATCATTGTGGTCCCTTCCCTTTGCAGTAAGGTCAGCATCTGAGAAACCCAAACCATTGTCCGCTGTCAGATTTGCTACGCAATCAGTGAACTGGACGGCAGATGTCTCTTGTGGCACGTGGGCCGTCTTGAGGAATGAGATCAAGGCCTTAGCATGGGCCTCTGAACACAGTAGTAAGGAGAGCATGGAGATCTTGGAGGGCGTATGCCCCAGCTGCTCCACAACATTAAAGTCACTCCTCTTGATTATTTTTAGAATCTCCTCCATTTCTTGTTGGGAGGCCTCAGCAGTTATAGGTCTTGGTGCCTCCATCCGGGCAGGCTCATCTTCAATCCCTTTGCCCCGAGCATTAGATGACTCGGCAACAGGGGAAACCACTTGATCAGAAGCAGGAACAGGTACACTTGTAGGTGTTATAAGGAGGGGTCTTCGGATAGCGGGCGGTGCAATGTCAGGCGAGAAGAGTCTGCCACTGCGGGTAACCTTTGCTGGACCAGTGATATTGCTGATACTGGTGCCAGTGTTGAACTCTTGCTTAATTCCATTCACATACACATCTGCCCCATAGTGCCAGGGGACAACTTTATCAGATACGTAGGGGAGAGGCCCCGGAACAGTAATAACAACAGGTGCGACAATCATGATTTGAATAGGCTTCCTTGGGAGAGCCTTGACTGGATTATTGAAGATTGTAACCACAGAAACCTCTTCTACTGGGACCAACTGAACAGCAGACTTCTTGAATAGAATCTCTTTGCTGTCCATTAGGCTTTGGATGCCCAACTTCAGCAAAGGACAACCAGAGAGAGAAACAGCACAGAACAGGAAACCCTCACTGCAACCCGGAAATACACCGGCCATCAGTAGGTTCCTCTTGACAGTCTTCAAAGGAGTAGCTACATCATCCACAGAAACGGAGTACACATCTTCATCAACAGCATTTACCCCATGCTGGGGCATAGGAGCAGTTACCACATTCGGCCTTTCAGGCGCTTCAAACTGTATCTATTTTGCGTCAATAAGGTCTTGCACCTTATTCCTTAATGCCCAACAGTCATCAGTGGAATGTCCCAGGCTATCGGAGTGATAAGCACAGCGGGCATTTGGATTGTATTTGGGGGAATCAGTGTTTACAACCTTCGGGGCCTCCCTGACAGTCACTAAATTGGTGGATAGCAACTGTGGCAAGATCTGCGACAAAGTCATGCTCAAACGGGTAAACTCTCTCTGGGGTCTTTCAGCCCTTGGTGGATTGGTTTGCCGAGGAGCGGAAGCAGGCTTAGCAATCATTACCGCACTGACAGATTGGCGGCGCTCAGATTTCTCTTGTCTTCTAGAGCCATATACAGCACTGGCCTCCTTCTTGAAGGGTTTCTTCTCAGAACTTGACGATGCACCCTTCGGAATCTTACCATACTTTAACCCAGCCTCTATTCTCTCTCCAATCAGAATAAGATCAGTAAACCCTGCAGATGAGTTACCGATGAGATGGTTGAAAAATGGCCCAGATAGGGTCCCCAAGAACATGTCTACCAATTCCCAGTCAGTCAACGGAGGCTGCACCCTGCCAGCCAGATCCCTCCACTTTTGTGCGTACTCTTTAAAACCTTCGCTTGAACCTAACGACATACCCTGGAGTTGGGTACGTGTAGGGGCAAGGTCGGCATTATATTGATACTGCTTATAGAAAGCAGTAGCCAACTCCTCCCAGTTACGAACCTTGGTCCCATCCAGCTGATAGAACCATTCGAGATGAGTCCCTGAAAGACTCTCCTGGAAGAAGTGGATCCACAAATTCTTGTCCACTGAGTACGGTTGAATCTTCCGCACGTAGGATCTGAGGTGTAGCTTGGGACAAGACGCCCCGTCATATTTGGTAAAGGATGGTGCTTTGAACTTATGAGGAATGATCACACCAGTAGAGAAACCCAAATCTCCAAAATCCAGCCCAGGCACTTGTTGTATCTCCATAGCATTCAATCTGTCCTCCAACTGCTTGTAACGATCTTCCGCAGGAGGATACTGCTCTTCATCAAAATCAGTCTCGTTGTCGGAGACTATCGGACTAGGACCTTTTTCCCCTTGGGGAGTACCCTTGCCTATAGAAGAACCAGCCTCTTCATTCTGCAGAGTGTGGCCAAACCTTCGGCCCGAGTTAAAAAGAACAGTTCTCCTTTTCTTCTTCTTCTCCTTCTTCAGGAGCAGAGCCTTCAGCTCTTCTTGGCCCTGAGCCAAACCCATGATTAGTTCCTGAAATTGCGCATTCTTCGCCTGAAGAGCCTTGATGGACATCTCAGTTGATGATGAGTCAGGGTTCATGATGCTGAAATAAACAGCAAAGAACGGTAAGCAACCTGAAAAGAAGAAAACCTGCTATGCACATGATGAATGATATGTGTTTATGCAATGCATTCAAGGGTTCGAAAGTTCAAATTTATTGTAAACAAAAAGGAACACACGTTATCATTAAAGAAATAATTGTTCAGTACATCAAAGCCTCCTGGGCAAAAATTACAAAGCAAATCAATCCCAAAAGACACTACGCATCCTCTTTGGAGCTATGTAGGTGTTGAGATTCCTCTCCTCATGCAATAGGCGGGTGAGCTCCAAGACCTTCTTTTCACTAGCATGTAGACTGGTCTCAAGAGAATTCCGTTCTTCCTTAAGCTGGATCCAGCTCTTCTGCATCTCTTCCCAGGATGTGGGCATATCAGGATGTTGAATAGTGTAGGACACTTCTCCTTCCAAGACTGGCTCTTTGATTACAGGGAGCACATGAGGATAAGGCATCACTAACTTCTGGGAGCGGGCTCGTACCCACTTGAGATAAGGTTCCAACGGGATGGAATTCCTATGCCCCAGTGTCTTGCTGTCTATCCTACTTGGCATCCTCCAGGCTCTGATAAATCTCTGGCGAAGTCCTTGTACATCGTTGTCGAAGTCAAAAACTATGTCAGGAATTAGCATGTCATGAGGACCATCCCTCCGAGCGTAACCAAACTGTCTCCAAGCCAGGCATGGGCTGTAAGTAATACCTCCTCTGATTCCAAGTAAAGGAACATTAGGGTACTCCCCGCAACGATCAATGATAGTGACATCCTCTCTGGACCGAGGACACCAATGTATATCTGCATGTGTAAGAGTCATCAGCCGTTGTGACCATCTCAAACCCCGCTCATTCTTCAGAACTGATTGTGGAAGGTGCGAAATAAACCACCTTCCCAGGAGGGGAGTGAAACACATAAGGACACCACTTTTTCTCATGGTTCGAGTGTAACATGAGTGAAGGATGTCCCCCAGCAACGTAGGTATAGGATTCCTGGACATGAAGATCTGGACAGCACTGATATCTATAAGTTGATATGGGTTAGGGAACAACACCAAACCATAGACAAGGAGGGCCAAAACTTCTTCAAAAGCTTCTAAGTCAAGGGAGTTCCAACATTCATGGGCCTTTTCAAACAGAAACCTGGCTAAGAACCCTTTGATACCACTTCTAACTTCCCAATGTCCCTTGAGGTCAGATGATTGTAGGTGCAAGGCCTTAGCAATCTCTTCAAGCTTGGGTTCCTTTTCCGTACCGTTGTAGGGTAGTTGATCAAGGATAGGGATCTTCAGGAGCCGGGAGAACTCCTCCAATGTAGGTACCAGCTGATAGTCCAAGAAGGTGAAACAGTGATGCAGAGGGTCAAAGAACTGGAACAAGACCTTTATCATGTCTTCCTCAATGTTGGTATTGACCAAGCTAATGAGTCTTCCATGTCTTTCACTGAATGAAGAGCTCTCGGGAATCCTGGATATAAGTTCCTTAAGCTGAGGAGGGATCCTTACAAGACTGATTTGAATTGTCTTTCTGCGAACAGTTTCCATGTCCTACAAAACAAAACAAAGATGAAGATTCGAACCCCTGAAATGGTTAGTCAATGCATATGATGCTGGATGATGTCATGATGCTATGATTAAACACACCACAAATATTTACAAAGACAAACATGTAAGGCACACAAGGCACACAAGACAAGCCCCTAGAGTTTAAGGCCAGCATGGGGTCTGGGTAGTACCCTCTTGAAGTTGGTTGGTTCAACCTGTCCTATTAGAAGTAACCGGGTTCTAAGGGTCCCAATATCACGGGATTGCTTTCATTGTTCATCGTTTCGATTTAGCCACTGAACTGGCGACCGAAATATTCCAGGAAAGCAACCCTCAATTGAGTGTAGTATCGAGTATCAACCAACCTCAGACTGCACCAAAGTCAGTTATCTCACTACCCTAAAGAGGCCAAGATAGTTCAATTAAGGTTCCTAAGGTCTGTTGATGCTTCACGATACCACGTGGAGGCCCCGTACTCTCCTTGACTGAACTCAAGGGTTACCGGTACACACCAAAGTGCCACATCAACGTAGCAGACTGTTTCAACCATGTCGGTATACCCCGCACAGTTCCCTCACAGCCTTGTTGCTACTTTCTAAGAAGGTATCCCCAGATTTGGGTTAGGATCTATAGAACTCCCAAGAAACCCACAATTTAAAGCAAGCAAAGAAAACAATTGAAAACACAGTTATGAACTATCCCTAAGGTACACCTCACTTTATAGAGTAATTATTCCCCAGCAGAGTCGCCAGTTCTGTGATCGGTGGATTTAGAACTGACTGTTTAACGCTGGTTTCGCGAAATGTCGCGGAAGCAAGAGTCGCCACCGTCTTTTATTTTCTCCATATGGAAAGGACAAAAGCACAGAAAAATTCCTTAAAGAGATTGCTCTCGGTTCGGGAGGTAGATTATAGAAAGGGAAGGTGTTAGCACCCTTTCTATCCATGGTTATCCATGGGCTCTTAGATACTTGCTCATTTGTGTTTTCAAAAAATGGTTCGTTTGCTTTTCAATTATGGGTTTTAAAAAGTTTCTTTGAAAATTTCAGTTAGACTCTTGTATCGGTCCTCAAGAGTGTTTGAAAAATTGCTTTCGAAAGCTTTTTGAAAAGGTGTTGGTGTGAAAAGTATTTCATGAATTTGTTTTGGAATTAGAGCAAGTATCTAGAGTCGTCTACCTACCCTAAGGAATTCGTCTGTGTAAATGTCCTTAAAGTAGTGCCATCCCACCATTGAGAGGTAGGTAGCACCACCGTTGGAGGTGTTCGGGTCAATTCGAGGTTCGGGACATGGTGATCACCAGAGCAATGGGAAGACACCTTAGAAGCTACCCTCATGCCAGGTTCCCGGATCATGAGGACTTACTAAGACATCCTCTACTCGACGATCACCTTTCGAGGCAAGGCAACAGTGAGGCGTACCCTAGGGGTGGTGTGTGATTTTGTGTGTCATGTTCATTTACATTTATCTTGTCATGTTATAGTGATCTACGCGTTTGTTATTTTTGGTCATTCATTCTTGCATGCCATTATTAACAATTAAAAAAGTTGCGGAAATTAAAAGTTCCTAAACTATTACAAAGGCGCGGGCCCACATCGCCAAATAAATCCAGGACCCGATTTGACAGAAAATAAAGGAAATAAAGTAAAGTGCGAGAAATTTAATTTACACGGCTTCGGGAGAGTTACATAAATATTTAAAAGAAGGAAATAAATAAAATGCGCAAAGAGAATAAAAAATCGCAAGCGAGGGCGTTGGACCCTTTTTAATGAAATTAAATTATGATTATTAAATTAATGAAATTAAAATGAAAAAGAAATTGTTTTTTGAGGTTTTTGTATTTATGGTTTTTTTTATGAGAATTTAATGAAATTAACTAATTAACCCTAATTCTACAACTTTTATTTATTAAGAAAAAACATGTTAAAATTTAACCTAAAATTAATCTAATTATTTAATGGCGATTGGATTTATAAAAATAAATAATTAATTATTAGTGAAAAGAAAAGAAAAAGGATAAAAATTGATTAAAACCTAATTCTACAAATTTTAAGTTTATTAAGAAAAATGTTTGAATTAAACCTAATTTTACAAAGCTAAATTAATTAATGATATTTACTTAAAAAATATTAAAATAAAATATATTTTTAATTTTGTCTTTTCTGATTTTTTGTATTATTTTTATAGTTTATGAAAATAAATTAAAATAAGGAAATTAAAAAAATAAATAATTGAAATAAATAAAATAAGAAAGAAAATAAAAATCAAAACCTTGGGGGGTCTGTCCCCAAATTGGAGGTAAAGTGCAGTAATTCTGGCCCACTTGCCTATGGCCTTGTTTGACTTTTTGGCTAGCATGTGCACGCGTTGACTCATGTCCATTATGTTCACCAAATCTAGGCCTTCAGATTGTCTCCATTGGCCAAGTGGCATGGTTGGATCAGGGCGTATGATAGGCCTTCAGGGAGCCAACTGCACAGGATAACGTTAGAAATAATTTTAGGGAAAGGGAGGGGGACCTGGGATTCGAACCCAGGTCCCAGGAATTACCAATCAAATTCCTTGCCAATGGAGCTGTGAGCGCGTTTTGTTTATAAGGTAACCAATAAATAATATGAAATAAAACAACAGTTAGTGCTCTTTTAGCGCGAAAATTCAAATGACTCAATCATTGCCTTACACATAAGCGTCTTCTTCCTCGTTTTTTTTTTTCCTGAAACGTAACAAAGGTTAGCGGGGGTTTTAAACCCCCCCAAAATATGCACTTATCAATAATAGCGAACAGGCCATGGTGTTATATAAATTAGGCGCGAGCGTTGCATTGTATTCGTCCAAGCTCCCTGATTTCAACCATGGTATTAAGGAGTCTCAATTTTACAGTATGTGAAAGTTCCCAAATTGAAACTTGAAGAACCCTAATAATCGTTCATGGTGATTTCGCGTATGGGTGATGAAAATTCAATCAAACAATTGGGTTAGCTTCAGAATCAATCAAGGAACATAAATCAAACATTAAAAAGCACTAAAAACGCATGAATCATGATGCAAGCATATGAAAAAAATCTTGTACAGGGCACGATCGTTCTACCGTTTCTCTGCGTTAGGATGGATGGTTTTGATTTGAAAACCTTCCTTGAAGTCTCAGGAAGGTAATGTAATGGTTATTCTTGCTTGAATCGCACTGTAACCTAGTTTTCAGTTTTAGAATTTTTGTCAAAAAAACTCAAGCTTGGGTATGGTGTTCTTGCGCAGCAGGGAGATCATGAGCATTAGGGTTGGCATGTATATATATGTATGAGTGATTAGGGTTGAGAAATTGATCCAAAGAATCCTTGAATTGATGGAGAGATATTTGATTTTCCATGCCATAATTTTTCAATCTTTTCCATGCTATTTTGGTTCCAATCATCTCCAATCACATGGATTCTTTCCCTATCTAATAATGCACGAAAATCTGAAGTTATCCCATGCACAAAAAGATTTGATTGACTTGCTTTGATATTTTCCACCTATTTATTTTAATTAAATGAATTATTAACCATTAAAAATCCAAATAAATAAATAAAAATGATGAAAAACTTCCCTTTGGGCCAAATGGTCGTGCACATGCCTTGGATGATGAATTTTGGAAGAAAAAGAGGCCCATTAGCATTTTTAAGACATTTGAAGCAATGTTGACTTTTCAAAATATCCAAAACTTTCCCAACTTCCACAAGGCATAACTTGCTCAATTTTTAAGCTTTGCTCATGTTCTTGGACTTTTTGGAAAGGTCTTTGAGTCCTATAACCAATGTCTTTGGTACCATGTCATTTTGATTTACCAATCTCAAGTTATGGCCTTTGACTTAAAGTCCCTTTTTGTTGACTTTTGAAAATGACCTATAATGTTGAAATTGATAACTTTTTGTGAGAGCATTTCTTGTACTTGAAATATGAAGAGGAGTTGTAGGAAATGTCTTTCTATTCAAAATGAGCTTTGGATGGAATTTTTCTGATAATCCATGTGAAAGTTATGCCTTGGTCAAGTTACAATTGACTTTTTCAACTGTCCAAATATGGAAACTTTTGCATCTTGAGATTTTTTGAGCCAAGCTTTGAGAATCATGATCAAGCATTGATCAAATGATGTTTGTGGCTTCAAAATGAGATGTTGACCAAAAATTTGAACTTTTGACTGTCAAATGACCATTTTGCCCCTGTAGTTGACTGTAGGGCAATTAGGGTTTTTGATTGTGCAATTTTGTGCTGTAAGTCTTGAAACTTGGTATGATGATGCTTGACCATGTTTGTAGGCATGTGGGACTTGATTGGACCCTTGGAAACTTCATTTTCTTTGTCAGAACCAAAACCCTAGTTTTTGACTGCTTAGGAGGCCCTTGAACTGTGCAACCCTTGGGGAAATTTTGAAGCTTTGACTTGGCAAGTTTTGAAGAATATGGGAGGGCAAATTTTGGGGTACAACACCTTATTTCTACTCCTTCGAATCCAAAGCTAAAGAAGCACAACACTTGTTCCTTTTTTTTCTTTCGAATCCAGAAACAAACAAACACAACTCCACTATTCTTGACTTTCGAATTCAGGCAAAGAGGCACCATGCTTGTCTCATTCCCTTAGAATCCAGGAGCACCCAGGGCAACAACTCAAGGTCCAACACATACATTCCAGAGTCCATCAAGGTAAGTCCTCTTAACCTTAAGCTTTTCGTTTCAAACATAACATGTAAATAACCATTTCCTTTCGTTTCAAACATCATTATTATCCTTTGGTTTGTTTTTGTTTCCACCTTTTCTGTTTGTTTTCGTTTGTAATCTTTTGGTTTGCTTGTCAACCATATTTCAAGAACTAACCTGGCCATGAAATAATATTAGCATAGTTTCAACCCATGTTTCTATTTAAATCCCAAACTAAAGAAAACAGGAAGAAGTTTGTGAATTAAAGCCTTAAGCTTCGTCCCGTGCTACTGTCTGACCCCAAACGAAATGAAGCAAAAAAGGGTGTGATCGAAGGGTATATAATCATGTTGCTTTCCAGGTCCAAACGAAGGGAAAGAATGGTGAAATGAAGGGTGCTTGCTCACACTAACTTCCAAGCCCAATCGAAACAAGCAGAAAAAGGGTGAATCGAAGGGTGCACACTCATGCTGACTTTCTGGCCCAAATCGAAAGATGCCAGGAAGAGTTGAATCGAAGGGCGCTTACTGCCTGGATCGAAGAACTTGTTTTCCCTTCTTTTATTTTGTTTTGTTTTTACATTTTCTTGCTGTTCAATATGGTTGTAATAGCGTAGGACCTTACTTTTCTCATTTTTATTACTTTCATAAATGTTAGTAACTAGGATGTGTATGGCAAGATAAAACCAACAAGTAGACCACCCTAATCAAAGACTAAATGCATGCAAATAAAACACATTATTCACACACATACACCTCTAGGGTAATCTCACTTGTTTCCTCGGAAAAAAGTCATGTCCCTCAAATATGGGCATTTTAGCAAAGATCCTCGATAAAAGATCATAGTCCCTCGATGACCCTCGATGTTGCCTTCAGTAAACAATCTAGTCCTTATACGAATATTGCTAAAACATACCATAGGTTGCCTTCTATGACTATACAAACGACCCACACTCGTCCCTTCGCATCCAACGACAGAGCTTGTTATCAATCAATGGTAATATCGCAACATCTAAAGGAGGAGGAAAAGAACAAAGACCTTTCGAGTAGGTAGGACGCTCGTAGTTGCTTGCTCGCTCACGACTAAAAAACCATTTTTCACACCAACACTTTCAATTGAAACATTTTCAAAAGTCAAAGCTCTTTGTACGCATTCTTATAGAGACGAGAATCATTACAAAGGCACTTTTCAAAATCACTTTCAAAAAATTATCTTCCACAAACACCTCTTTGAACTATTTTCAAAACCAACACTTTGTACGCGTTCTTATAGAGACGAGGATCATTACAAAGATATTTTTCAAAATATTTTTGAACCCACACCTCAAAGCACATTTTCAAACAAAGCAAGTAATCTAGCAAGAAACTAAGAGCCCATAGATAATTACTGATGAAAAGGGTGCTAATACCTTCCCTTTTCATAACCTACCCCGCGAACTCAAGAAATAATCTCAAAAGGTCTTTCCTGTTCTTGTTAACCTTTCCTTATTGGATAAAAGAAAATTCGGTGGCGAATATTGCTATCCGCAACAATTGCGATCAAACGCGAAACACCCAAGTAAGTTCTTCCACCGTGTTACACCTTCCAAGATTCAAATGTTGGGGTTGTACGTACCAAGTTCATCCTACTATGTGTAGGGTCCAAACTCTCCTTCAAGCAACTTCGAGTACAAACTTTTCAAACATCAAATACTTGGGAAAATCTATGTCATGTTCATGGTGAAGTCAAAAGTTCTTTCTAAGGGTACTTCCTCTGATCCAGGAGATTGAGGGGCACATCCTTCAAATTCGAATGCTGGGGAAAACTACTGCGAGGCTCGAGAAAAAGGAGTTGATTCAAAAGGGTCCATCAAAACCAAGAATTTTCAAGAATCTTTTAATCAAGTACATAATGCAAAATAGTGGGATCATTCACATTATGATCAAACTGTTTCCAAGCACATCTCCTCCAACACCCTACCAAAAAATTAGTGAAAAACAGTCCATACAAAAGCAAGCTCTCTTCATACATTCACAATGCTCCAGGGGACCTCTCTTCTACGTCAGCAATCTTCGAGTTTGAAACAAGTATCAGGAGTCATGCAAGCACAACACTCAACCATCATGTGACAAGAAGCCTTATTTCATAACCAAACATCTATGCTTTAATCATCCACGACCCGTCACAGGGGCACCATAAAAAAAAGCATTCAAATCATAATCATAAAGTATAAGGCTACATAAATCATGCATTATGGTTTCCTCGATCCAAAAACCCAGCCATACTTATCATCTCATCCATCTGACAAAATCCGATAGCATGGGTCGAGCATACCTCAAAAATCCCAACTACGCATTCACATTTTAAAATCCAACATCCATTCACACATATCCAAGTCACTCTCACATACATCAATCAATCATGCATCAATCAATCATGCATAAATCAATCATCACATCAATCATTAATTACATTACATCAATCAATCATCTTATTTCATGCATCAATGAAATTTGCACGCATAGAATAAAACATGGTTTTATGTGAAGAAAATCATCATTGTCAATCAAGATACCAATTCTACACAGAGTCTCTGCAGTAGATTCTCTTGGTTGATCACGACTGTTGATTTTCTAGAAGACCTCGGCAGGAGGTAGTCTCTCAATTGAATCTCGGCAGTAGATTCTCCTGGTTGATCACAACAGTTGATTACCCAAAAGACCACGGTAGAAGGTAGTTTCCAATTGAATCTCGACAATAGATTCCCCTTGTTGATCACGACTGTTTATCATCCAGAAGACCTCGGCAGTAGGTAATTCAAATTGAATCTCGGCAGTAGGTTCTCCTGGTTGATCACTGTAGTTGATTATCCAGAAGACCTCGGCAGAAGGTAGTTCTCGACAGAATCTCGGAAATAGATTCTTTGGAAATCTCGGTAGCAGATTTCCCGTTAAAAAGCCTCATATCAAGCCTGACGGACGCATAACCATATCAAAATCTTAAGATCATTTACAACATTTGGTGCATCTAACATAGAGAAACACCAAAGAGCATTTGATAAAGCATCAAAGTTTATTCTGGTTAGAAGAACAAAGAAGGATAATCCACGCCTATTTCCAAGTCCACGCCTACGTCCATGACCACGCCTATTTCCATGTCCACGCCTATTTTTATGCACATGCCTACGTCCACGACTACGTCAACGTCAATGTCCATGTCTATAACCACATCTATTTACACGTCCACGCCTATTTCTATGCACATGCCTATATCCACGACTACTCCAACGTCCATGTCCACGTCCATACCTACGCATGTGTCTATGATATAGACCTCAAGATCTTGCCGACATATTTTAACCAAATTCGAATCAACTTGGAGATACAACAATTGGAAACAAACAATGTTTGGGAGTTGGTGATTACGAGAAAGGAGAATCATCAAAAAGATTTGCAAAACATTTGGGGCATATACAAGCATACTTAGGGCATATACATACAAACACTTGGGGAATAAAACATACAAACGTTTGGGGCATACATCATGCTTGGATATCATGTCAGTTTAGGGCATTATGCACGCATGGCATCTTGCAAAGGTACTTTGGTTAAAATTACAATTTTCTTGGGGTTCATCGTTAGCAGGTTTATCTGTGCGAACTAGTAGTTCAAGCTTTAAAGCAATTTTGGGGTATTTTTTTCATGTTAATAATTATGGTTGAGACGACACGACCAATATCATCATGAGTTTGAGGTTTATTTTCTTCATGTTGATAATTATGGTTGAGACGACACGACCAATATCATCATGATTTTGGGGTTTATTTTCTTCATGTTGATAATTATGGTTGAGACGACACGACCAATATCATCATGAGTTTGGGGTTTATTTTCTTCATGTTGATAATTATGGTTGAGATGACACGAACAATATCATCATGAGTTTGGAGTTTATTTTCTTCATGTTGATAATTATGGTTGAGACGACAAGACCAATATCATCATGAGTTTGGGGTATTTTTTTCATGTTGATAATTATGGTTGAGAAGACACGACCAATATCATCATGAGTTTGGGGTAGTTTTTCATGTTGATAATTATGGTTGAGACGACACGACCAATATCATCATGAGTTTGGGGTATTTTCTTCATGTTGATAATTATGGTTGATACGAAACGACCAATATCATCATGAGTTTGGGGTATTTTATTCATGTTGATAATTATGGTTGAGAAACCATGACCAATATCATCATGAGTTGGGGTATTTTCTTCATGTGGATAATTATGGTTGAGACGATACGACCGACATCATCATGATTTTGGGGTTTATTTTCTTCATGTTGATGGTTATGGTTGAGACGACACGACCAACATCATCGTGAGTTTGGGGTATTTTCTTCACATTGACGGTTATGATTGAGACGACACGACCAACATCATCGTGAGTTTGGGGTATTTTCTTCATGTTGATGGTTATGGTTGAGACGACACGACCAACATCATCGCGAGTTTCGATTATTTTCTTCATGTTAATGGTTATAATTGAGACGAAATGACCAACATCATCATGAGTTTGGGGTATTTTCTTCATGTTGATGGTTATGATTGAGACGACACAACCAACATCATCGTGATTTTGGGGTTTTTCTTCCTGTTGATAGTCATAGTTTAACACGAAACAACTGACACCATCAGGAAACTTTGGGTTCCATCGCTTCAAATCTAGCATATTGCGTTTGGTTATCGAATCTTGGTTGAGTGCTGACACAACCAACATCGTCATTCCATGTTCCAAATATATGTTTTCAAGCTTTTTCAATTATATATCCACTAGGTTGCGATAGATATGTGAATGTTCAAGGTTATATTATTCATCCCTTAGGTTTTGATGGATAGCATAAGCCCACCCATGTTGTATTTTATCTTCTATGTTGTGATAAATGCACAAGTTCATCCTCGTACTATTTACTCCCTAGGTTGTAGTAGACATGATGAAATTTGCGATATAACTCATTGTGTCAGTCTCCATGCAGTGACGTGTTATCAAACTTTGTTGTATTTATCCTATAGGCGATGATAAATGAACAGGTTCATCCTTGTACTGTTTATTCCCTAGGTTATAGTATACATGACTAAATCTGCAATATAACTCATTGTGTCAATCTCCTTGCAGTGATGTGTTATCAAACTTTGTTGTATTTATCCCCTAGGTCGTGATAAACGCACATGTTCATCCTCGTAATGTTTACTCCCTAGGTTGTAGTAGACATGACAAAATATGCGATATAACTCATTGTGTCAGTCTCCATGCAAAAATGTGTTATCAAACTTTGTTTTATCTATCCTCTAGGCTATGATAGGTATACAAAAAAACTATGGCTCATTGAGTTAGTTCCTAAGCGACAATATGTTATCAAGCTATATGTTATTCATCCCCTAGGTTGCGATGTATATGCAAAATCTACGTCACAAACTTACTATATTAGTCTCCTAGCATTAGTAGGTCATCTTTTCAAAACTTGTATCATTTACCTCCTAGGTTACGGTAAATAAGCAAAATCTTACAATCTCTCAAATATCGATGCGTTATCCGCGTCATTGGGTCTTAATTCTAATTAACTTTGGTCCAAACGCTTGTAGGATGATACATCATCATCTATGCCTATTCTTCACACTCATTGGAGACGTGCGTATTCTTGCACTATTCAATCGAAATATAATTAAATACGGGCAGCAGTCATACCCCAAAGTTTCCTGCCCTTTTATTTCTACAGTCAAAAATATTTTTAAACATTGTTTTTATAATATTATTTGATTTTTATATATGTTCATTCTCAAGTCTAGCCAAAAATATTTTAAACATTGTTTTTATAATATTAGTTGATTTTTATAAATATTCGCTTCCAAACTGTTGTACCCCAAAATTTTCCCTCCCTTTTCTCAAGACATTTCTACAAGATCTTCAATGACTCGAAATTGCACAAGTGTTTACTAGGTCAAACCATCTCCCCAACACTGATGCTTCAAATTAGGGTTTTGATTTTCACAAGAACAATTGGACTTCTAATGTCTCAAATAACTTTCATGGATCATTATAGACCTCCAAGAATACTCATGTCAAATTTCAAGTCTCGAATCATAATTTTTTCTCAGTCAATTGCTTAGATGACTGCAAATCAGTTGTATTGGGTAAAAAGTCAGCGGTGGTCAACCTATAGTCAAACTTCATGATTTTTGGCCAACAAAAACACTTTAAAGTACTATTCATCATTTGATCAAGTATTGATCACAATCCCTCAAGAAAAGCACTCAATTTACCAAAAGGGAAAAATAGTCAAAATTAGGATTTTGATTGTAATTAACTGATCAGTGACTTTTGACCTAATACATGATCTAATGGCTTGAAGCATATTCTCAAGTATTCAAGTACAACATGTTGAACTAATTTCATGGTTCAAAACATTCCTCAAGATTAACAGATTGAGAGTTGAAATTTGATCAATTGATGAAAAGTCAACTGATACACAAAAAGTCAAACTTTGACTTTTTGGCCAGAATTCAATTTCAAAAATCACAATTCATCAAGATATTCAAAAATATGAAGCTTGATCATCAATAAATCATGAAAGTCAAAAGTCAATGTGAAAATTCAAACTTTTCAAGACTTGAAAATTTTTTCAAGTGTTTTTATACATGATAATTTCATTACTTCATGGAAATCTTTCACCAACATGCAAGATGATTCAAAGAAAACTTTCAACATGAAAGTTGTAGATCTTGATGATATCTATAACTTTTATTTGCTTATCAAGTCCTATAACTGCTTAGATTTTGAGTTATAAATTCCTAAAGTCATGGCATTTTTCATAAAACACTTAGAGAAATATCCAACGGGTTTTGGTCAGTTTTTATCTCAACTTCTTGGCCAATTTTCATCGAGTTCCAATTTGATTTATCCAAAATGGTCAACATGAAAGTTATGGACAAGGTTTCAAGATTTCCAAAACATCCAAGAGTATGAATTTATCATACTTGAGCTAGGAGATTCAAAGGCATGAAGTGGGGCATCCATTCTTGAATTACTAATCATTTTTATGAAGAACACATAATACAATTTTCATGCTATGCTGCATAATCTTACTTTGTAGACCTTCTAACTTGAAAATATCACCATAATTAATTATTTACACAAACTTTTGAGCTATGATCTAAGTGGTTAAGGCATTATCCAATCCATTTTGTCATTTATATACCAAAGGCACCATTGCCATTCACATAAAGCATGCTTTATAAAAATTCAGTTGTCTTTGAGCCTCTCAACTGTTTTTTCTGCACACACAATGTCAAAGCAAGAAGCAACATGCCTAAAAACTCCTATCCACTTGTTGTACCCCCAAAACTTTCCCTCTCATTTCTCAAAGGATCCTCCTAGACTCTCAGACTTGCATCTATCAAGTTTCAAGTCTTGGACTACAATTTCCCAAGAAAGACATTCACAAGGACATAATGGGCAAAATTAGGGTTGTGACTGAGAATAATCGAACTTTGATTTTTGACCTAATACCTGGCTTATTAGTTGGAAGCATGATCTCAAGGATCTGAGCGCGTCATTTTGACCTAATTGCACATTTCAATTCATCTCCTGAAATCAGTGGATTGATCGACAAAATTCAGTCAATTGGTGGGAAAAGTCAATTGTACACTAAAAAGTCAAACTTTGACTTTTTGACCAAAAGTTGAATCCCAAAATCATATTTCATCAAGACATCCAAAATATGAAATTTGATCATCAAAAATCAAGAAAGTCAAAAATCCAACTTTTGCAAGACTTGGAAATTTTTCTAAGTTAAATTAATTGCTTCATGACATCTTGTCACTACAATTCAAAATAGTTCAAGATGTTATAAATAATTCAAGTTATTACAAAGTGACATTTTTGAAAGTTTACAAACCCTAAACTTTGTATTGCTTAGATTTTTCCCTTTGACTCAAAACCTTGCAACAATGCTTTGTCTTTGATACAATATGCATAAATTGCTCCACAAACCAAACTTTTTTCATGTTGCAAACTATGTTGTCCAAATTATGGCTGAACAAAAAAATGATATGCTACTTCTATGCATTGCCACAACACTCCAAAAAACTGATTCATCTGCTGTCCTATAAAACCTTGTACTATTCTACACCACAAACCTGTCACAAAACCTATATATGCTGCCCTATAAAGTTAAAAAAAAACCAGTCTAAAACTACTCTATGCAGTCTGCTCCAACCTGCATCATAACAGCCACAAAATTACACCAAAATGGCAAAAGAAAATTGTATGAAAAAAAAGCATCAAAGCAGTAGGCAAAATTAGTTTAAAACAACTTATTTTATTTCCCTCCTAAACCTCAGTCAAGGGGCTACAAAAAGGACTAATTCATAAGACATGGGGGAGGATATTTTTGGGAGAGAGAAAAAAGAGAGAAAAGAAAAACATAATTTTTATTAAAACCAGCTCATTCATAAAACTCAGTTCATCCAAGAAAACTCTGTTGATCTTCAACTCTATTTGGACTCATCAAAATAGAAAATATCCACAACCCACTATTATACAATCTTGCAAACTCTCCCATAAATCCTCAAAACATTTCATATCACATAGATATTGCTCAAGCTCAAGAGCAGTTCCTGTAGTGCTCTTATTCTCAAATTCTAAACAAAATACAGTACTACATAAACTTGATTGTTTGGAGTTGGTGCAACAACCTTCAACACAAAGGGAAGTCTAGCAGCTTCCTGGAGTTTCATTAAAGTCCACACAGCATCTTGAAGGTTTTTAGACTCGAAACTTATAGTTCATTTACAAGGTAAGTCATCTCAACCTTGCATTTTCCATACATCATTTTGGTTTATTTCTGAAGATAAGATGAAGTAATCACTACTCTTGAATTTAATCACTTCCTTATTGTTCATTTTTATCATCTATATGTTAAAAAACTGACTGATACATGCAAAAGAATGGTGATAGAGGAAAAAACTGTAACATGTGTCGACACATACCCACATGGGTCGACTCATTCTAAGTGAAAAATCAGGGTATTAGTCGACACATGGTTGTATGCATCATTCATACTGCTACCCAGGGCCTAAAGCAGAAAGATGGAAGGTGCATGAGTCGACACAAAATGCGTATGTGTCGACACAATCAGGAAATGAGTCGACACATCCCATTATGCGATGACTCATACTGAGTTGATTTAGTTTGGTAGGGGCAAGGAAAATTATGTGTCGATGCATAACAGCATGTGTCGACACATAAGAGTTCAAAATGCACTTTTTCCTTCTTTTTACACTGTTTATATATATATATATATATATATATATATATATATATATATATATATATATATATATATATATATATATATATATATATATATATATATATATATATATATATATATATATATATATATATATATATATATATATATATATATATATATATATATATATATATATATATATATATATATATATATATATATATATATATATATATATATATATATATATATATATATATATATATATATATATATATATATATATATATATATATATATATATATATATATATATATATATATATATATATATATATACTCCATCACTGTCCACTTATTTGATATGGTTGTAATAATTAGACACCTATTACATCCCCATTTGCAAACTGTATCCCCATCCCCCTAATGATGTAATAGTGTAGAATTTTAATTTCCGCAATTTACAGTTTTCCTTATAATGTGTAGTAATTAGGCGTGCATGGCAAGATTTAAAATCAATCGCTAGATAACCCTAATCAAAGAACAACTTAACTTGAATCAAACACACTTTCACACGCGCACCTCTAGGGTAACCTCGCTTGTTGCCTCGGAAACACAGTCATGTCCCTCGAATATGGGATGCTTTAGCAAAGACCCTTCGATTAAAAAGATCATAGTCCCTCGATGTCCCTCAATGTTGCCTTTGATAAAACAATCTACTCCCTTTAGAAAAATTGCTAAAGCGTCTCATAACTTGCCTTCTATGACCACACGATTGACCCGCGTCTGTCCCTTCACATCCAACGATGGGGATTCTTACCAAATCAATGGTAAGATAGCAACATCTAAAGGACGAGGAAAAGAACATCTAAGACATTTTGATTAAGTAGATTCGCTCCTAGTTTCTTGTTTGCTCACAACAAAATAGTTTTACACCAACACTTTTTTTCAAAAGACAAACACTTTGTACGCGTTCTTATAGAAATGAGAGCCATTACAAAGAAGACACCTTTTCAAAATCACTTTAAAAAACACATTCCACCAACATATCTTTGAACTATTTTCGAAACAAAACTTTGTACCCGTTCTTATAGAAACGAGAACAATTACAAAGACAATTTCAAAATACTTTCAAAACCCACACCACAAGCAAATTCAAACAAAAGCAAGTGATCTAGAAAGCAACTAAGAGCCCGTAGATAACTACAGATGAAAAGGGTGCTAATACCTTCCCTTTTCATAATCTACCCCCCGAACTCAAGAAAACATCTCTAAAGGTCATTCCTGTTCTTTTCAGCCTTTCCTTTTAGATAAAATAAAAGTCGGTGGTGACTCTTACTATCCGCACAATTGCGATCAAACGCAAAACAACCAAGTCAATTCTCCCACCGTGTTACAGAACTTCTCCCACCGTGTTACAGAACTGGCGACTCTGCTGGGGACCAACTTAAAAGTGGGGTTACCTTAGGGCTAGATCACCTTTACTTGATTTCTTTGTTTGACTTGTATGCTTTACATTTTGGTTCTTTGTTTGGGCTTAAATTCTCTACCCGGATTTGGGATACCTTATAGGTAAGTAGCAATACGTTGTGGAAACTATGCGGGGTATATCGACATGGTCTAAGCAAAAGCTACGTTAGTGTGACATATTTGTGGGTACCTGTAGCCCTTGAGTAGTCAAGGAGAATACGGGGCCGCTAAGTGATGTCATGAAGCACTAACTGACTTTTAGAATCTTTACTTGACCAACATGGCCATTAGGATGTAATGAGATGACCGGCTTTGGTGCAGTTCGAAGTTGGTAGATACTCGATACTACACTCATTTAGGTTTGGCTTTTTGGGATATTTCGGTTTCCGTGAAAGAGGCTTGCGCTGAAACAATATCCGAGAAGAAAAATCAGTGATATTGAGATCCCTTAGAACCCAGTTACTATTACTAGGACAGATTGAGCCAACTAAACTTCAAGAGGGTACTTACCTAAAAACTCCATGCAAGCCTAAACCTAAGGATTTGTCTTCTTTGTGTAAATATGATTATTTGTATATAAACTTGCTTACTTTGTATACTTGTACATAACATCATGACATCATACTACAGTATTTTCAATAACCATTTCAAGGATCTCGAGGGCCTTTGATGCATGGTTACATTGAACTAGACATTTATCAAGAGGCAAGAGGATTTATTTTCCTCTAGACAAACGCCGTCAAAGATAAAAGCACAACAATATGAGTCAAGGGCTACAACCCACTTGACATGGTGAGCTTAATTCTCGTGGAAGGACATCCACCGATACAAAGTTCTCTAATCAAAACTATAAGTGACTACTAACATTTACCCCGCGAGATCATCCATATATCATGCATCATATCATGCATCATATCATGATAGATTTCTCTCATACAGGCCTCCTTATCTTCCTACTTTTTATTTCAGTAAGATGGATATGGAACAAACGGTGAAAGATCTCCAAGCTCAAAACGCTCAATTCCAACAAATGTTTCTGGCTTTGGCTAAAGGGCAGGGGGACCTGAAGACTCTTCTTCTCAAAGACAATAAGAAAAAGTGCAAGAAGTCAGTAGGCGTCCTGAACTTTGGGAAGAAGTCTTAAAGGACCAGTCAAGGGAACCCTAGATCTTCCATCTCCATCCAACATGAGGGATAGTCATGAAGAAGACAACAGTCTGGAGATTGATGAAGTCGAAGCTGACTACTCTGAGGAACAATATTCTCCCGTTGATGACAAATACAAACAGTTGGAGAATCGCCTCAATGCTATGGAGATTCAACAAATACCTAGCTTAGATTTAGGAGACATGGGTTTGGTTTCTGGGGTGGTAATCCCGCCAAAGTTCAAAATCCCTGCCTTTGCCCTGTAGGATGGAGTCTCTTGTCCTAAGATGCACTTAAAGTCTTATGTACACAATATTTAACCATACACAACTGATCTGAAGCTTTGGATCCATTTCTTCTAAGAGAGCCTAGTAGCGACTCAACTTGAATGGTTCTATCAATTGGAGAGTTCTCGCATCCACACCTGGGAGGATCTAGCTGCTGCTTTCTACAAGCAGTACCAATACAACACTGATGTTGCACCAACTTGTGTGTAATTGCAGAACGAGACCATGGGTTCCCACGAGAGCTTCAAAGGATACGCCAAAAAGTGGAGAGATCTGGCTCAAAGGGTGCAACCCCCTCTAACTGATAGGGAGTTGATTGACATCTTCATGGGAACCTTGACAGGACCTTTCTTCAAGCACCTAATCAGAAGCTCCTCGGTCGGGTTTGCCGAGCTAATACTGACTGGAGAAAGGGTCGAAGTTGGCATCAAAAGCGGAAAGATCCAAGGAGCTACACCCTCCGATGCTCAGAAAAAGCCATACAATGGGAAGAAAGAGTCCAATGCTATGTTTGGTCAAAAGAATCGTCATGACCAACATGTGGGGGCAGTCCTGATCTCTGGTTCTGCGTCGCACCGACAACAACAAAGGGGAAATCAACGAAGGCTAGACGATCCCAAAAGACAGTTTACCAACATCAACATGCCACTGTCTCAAGCGCTACAACTCTTGTTGAGGATGAATCAAATTATGTTGATAGGACCTCATCCAAACCCCAAAACTTTTTCACCTAAATACAATCCTAATGCAACATGTGCTTATCATTATGGCAGTCCCGGGCATGATACTAACGATTGTTGGGCGTTGAAGTACAAGATTCAGAATTTAATTGACGCCAAGGAGATCGAGTTTGACCCTCCGGAGACTCCAAACGTGATCACTGCTCCTATGCCGAATCATTGAGAGCATCTTGTTCATTTTGAATTTTCAATTGTAATTTCTTTTGTTATTCAAACAATTATCTATTAACGTCAAACTTTGTTTCATTAATGCATTAAATATGTCTGTCTTGAATTAATACATTCATTTTCATTCTATTAAAATTACGCTCTTTACTCCTTTTATGATATTCAACTCTTGTTTTAAAAGTTGCAAGCCTTTAGAGGGAGGATGATGAAAACAATGCCATAATCTCATACAGTATGCTTTTGGACAGACCTTGCCGATGATGTACAGGCTTTCTTTCAAATCCTAAAAACTGGAGTTATAAGGAAGATAATCCATAGTCAACCCCTTCGAGCCAAAGAAGTATAAGTTTCCTTTTTACACAAATTGAAACCTTTAATCAAAGCCCGTGGCAGGGTAGTCTCTCAATTAATTCAAATGCGCGTTCAACCGCAAACTTTCACTTAGTAATACAACGAATGGCATCAAAAACATTCCTCTGGAATCAAAAGACAGTGATGGTTCCCTATCACATAGGCAATCATTATCTCTCAAAAAGAAAAGCCCACTAAGTCAAAACCTACAAAGGAGACTTAAGAAAACTGGGGCATCCCACTAACTGTAATCTCAAAACAAGAACAGTCAGGCAAAAATCAGGGATAATAAATCAAAAGAAAGAGGTCACTACAAATCCTCAACAACATGAAATTTTTTGCATGAAATGACTGCCTTCCGATAAACTAAACTTGTCTAAACCATCACCAAAATGTCATTCCAGACTCAATTGGAGTTCAAACGTATAATTAACTGAGTTTAGGACTGACAAACATCACGAAGAGCGGGTGGGTATAAATATACTTTAAGCCTTTATCCTTTGTTTCTTAGACCGTGAACCAAGCCACGCTACAACCCTTCAAAATTCCTAATTGAACCATGGGTTAGTTCGAAAGCACACTGTTACAAAAGGTATCCTGACTCCTGTAAGGCTTTACTCTAAATCCTGAGTTTGAATTTTCTTACAAAACTTCTTTACTTGCTAAAACGCATTTTCAAAATTTCAAGACACGCATAAACTTTGCATTATTTGAATGTCGTTGTTTGCATATGGCTATTTGTTTGACAGCGGAGAAATTCACACAACGAATATCCAGTGAACGAAAGCACTCTGAGTGAACAAAATCACTTCAAGTGGGATGACACATCCAATGACAAATCTCCTATCAACAAGGGGGCATGACATGTCACTATCCAGCACACCTGGGGAAGTCAAGTCAAGATTCCTAGAAATCTCTCAAGAAGTGTTGAATAACTAGGGGCAGGTCTCCATCTCCATCATGTGGGGCATTGAACGCAAATCCCGGTGAAGGGTTACGTACAGTAAAACATCTCCTGGCAGTGCCACAAACACTTTCTACTAGGGGCAGTGACAAATATCCCTAAAATCCTTCTCATAGGATGACTCCCAGCCAGAGCTTAATCTCTGAAAACCTTCTCCACACCTGACTCGACCTCAAGAATCCTTGAGGATTTTCCCCAGTGAAGTCGTTACCTCTCCAACAGATCGACAACAAGGTTTATTTCCCCAACAAACTACAGATTCCCCAGTTTGAGTTTGCCTCTCTGACTACTAAAAATCAAAGGACCCCAACTCCTCTTCCCCAATATACTACTCTACAATCCCTAACAAGTTACTATGAAGCCTGGATCCGACCAGATATCAGTTCAACTTCGACTTCCCAGTAGAGCAATGCACAACTGAGACTCCTAAACTCTTTTTCCCTAAGCAAGAATCAACACTCTCCATAGAGTTTTCAACATTCCTCAGCGGAGCTCTCCTCAAACAACCAAATAGGAATCCTTGGTGGAAATATTCTAAGCAAAGTTTGAAGACTCACCTACTCTTCAATAGCAGTCCGGGATTTAATGACTCCCCAGCATTTGTCAAGGATTTATTTTCCCAGACAAAGATACATTCAAATAACATTTCACCCTTCATGTATCATATTACATGCATGACAAGTGCATACGACACAATCTCATTTATTTTGAGAACATCATTGCACCATGCATTTCATACATCATGACATTGCATACAGTTGACATTTTACCTTTCTCTGGAAAAGGTTAATCAACAGATGGAAATTGTCAATAATCTTCAAAAGTCCAGAAATTAATACCTGTAATAAGCCAGGGCAATTATCTACATGACCAGTTGAAGCAATCCTACAAGGGCTCCTTCCCATACATTCTTCTAGAAATGGTTCAGATGCAATCTAGATATGGATGACATTCTGACATTTATTCCAGATTTACTTCTAGAGACAGTTCAGATGCGATCTAGATATGACTGACATTCTGATACTTATTCCAGATTACCTTTCAGATATAGTCCAGATACGATCCAGATACATATAGCATTCTGTTACTTACTCTAGATACGGTCAAGATACGATCTAGATTCAGATGTCATTCTGTCACTCATTTCAATACAATCCAGATACGATCCAGATATGGACATCATTCTGATACTTCTTTCAGCATGCCTTTCTAATACTTTCCGGATATGATCCAGATATAGATGTCTTTCTGACGCTTATTCAGTACATCTCTCAGATATGAGTCAGATACAATTCACTTATGAATGTTATTCTAATGCCCATCCAATACCACTGCTGGTTCAGTTTAAATATCTCAACGATTTATCCTGATTCTTTCCCGTAGACATCTTCTCTGGTTCAGATAAATTGCTCCAAGATTTATTCGGATTCTTCTCCAGACCCTTGTTGGTTCAGTTTAAACCTCTCAACGGTTTATTCTGATTCTTTCTCGCAAACATCTTTTTTGGTTCAGATAAATCGCTCCAAGATTTATTCTGATTCTTCTCCAGACCCCTGCTAGTTCAGTTTAAACCTCTGAATGGTTTATTCTGATTCTGTCTCGCAGACATCTTTTTTGGTTCAGATAAATTGCTCCAAGATTTATTCCGATTCTTCTCCAGACCCCTGCTGGTTCAATTTAAATCTCTCAACCGTTTATTCTGATTCTTTCCCACATACATCTTTTTGGTTCAGATAACTCGCTCTAAGATTTATTCTGATTCTTCTCCAGACCCCTGCTGGTTCAGTTTTAAACCTCTCAACGGTTTATTCTGATTCTTTCCTATAGAAATCTTCTCTGGTTCAAATAAATCGCCCCAAGATATATTCTGATTCTTCTCCAGACCCCTGCTGGTTCTGTTTAAATCTCTCAACGGTTTACCCTGATTCTTTCTTAGTAGAGACTTTCTCTGATTCAGATAAGTCATTCAAAGATCTATTCTGATCCTCTCCAGTTAAAGAATACCCAAGACCTCTTTTGGTTCAGTTTAAATCTCTCAACAGTTTATCCTGATACTTTCCAAATAGACATTTTCTCTGGTTCAGATAAATCGCTCCAAGATTTATTCTGATTCTTTCCAGTCAAACAATATTCAAGACTTCCGCTAGTTTTAGTTTAAATCGACCAAAGGTTTATTCTGATTCTTTTCCAGTTGATGTCAAGTTCAGACTTAGTCCAATTTCTGTCAACAATCACCTTTGGATGGAATTTATAAGCCCATCTCCGACAACTCTCCATCATTTCTCCAAATGACATCTTTAAGCCCATTCCCTACACAATCAACCAACACATCACCGAGTGCAAATTTCTGGGCACTCTAGTGTTCAATCATCTTCCACTTTCAAGCTATGAACGACAAACATGTCGATCTCACTTTTCAAGTTTAAGAAGATTGAACAAGGGCAGTTGTTGTACTCCAAAATTTTCCCTCTCATTTCTCAAAGGATCCTCCTAGACTCCCAGACTTGCTTCTATCATGTTTCAAGTCTTGGACTACAATTTCCCAAGAAAGACATTCACAAGGACAAAATGGGCAAAATTAGGGTTGTGACTGAGAATGATCGAACTTTGATTTTTGACCTAATACATGGCTTATTGGTTGGAAGCATGATCTCAAGGATCTGAGCGTATCATTTTGACCTAATTACATATTTCAATTCATCTCTCGAAATCAGTGGATTGATAGACAAAATTCAGTCAACTGGTGGGAAAAGTCAACTGTACACTAAAAAGTCAAACTTTGACTTTTTAACCAAAAGTTGAATTCCAAAAATCATATTTTATCAAGACATCCAAAATATGAAATTTGATCATCAAAAATAAAGAAAGTCAAAAATCCAACTTTTGCAAGACTTGGAAATTTTTCTAAGTTAAATTCATTGCTTCATGACATCTTGTCACTACAATTAAAAATAGTTCAAGATGTTATAAATAATTCAAGTTATTACAAAGTGACATTTTTGCAAGTTTACAAACCCTAAACTTTGTATTGCTTGGACTTTTCCCTTTGACTCAAAACCTTGCCACAATGCTTTATCGTTGATACAATATGCATAAATAGCTCCACAAAACAAACTTGTTTCATGCTGTAAACTATGTTGTCCAAATTATGGCTGAACAAAAAAATGATATGTTACTTCTATGCATTGCCACAACACTCCGAAAAACCTGTTCATCTGGTGTCCTACAAAACCTTGTGCTATGCTACACCACAAACCTGTCACAAAACCTATATATGCTGCCCTATACAGTCCAAAAAAACCAGTCCAAAACTGCTATATGCAGTCTGCTCCAACCTGCATCATAACAGCCACAAAATTGCACCAAAATGGCAAAAGAAAATTGTGTGAAAAAAAAAGCATCAAAGCAGTAGGAAAAATTAGTTCAAAACAACTTATTTTGTTTCCCTCCTAAACCTCGGTGTAGGGGATACAAAAGGGACTGATTCATAAGACATGGGGGAGGATTTTTTTGGGAGAGAGAAAAAAGAGAGAAAAGAAAAACAATTTTTTTTATTAAAACCAGCTCATTCATAAAACCCAGTTCATCCAAAAAAACTCTGTATGGACTCATCAAAACAGAAAATATCCATAACCCACTATTATACAATCTTGCAAACCCTCCCATAAATCCTCAAAACATTTCATATCACATAGATACTGCTCAAGCTCAAGAGCAGTTCTTGTAGTGCTCTTATTCTCAACTTCTAAACAAAAGACAGTACTACATAAACTTGATTGTTTGGAGTTTTTCTAGAAACCTTCAAGACAAAGGGAAGTCTAGCAGCTTCCTGGAGTTTCATTAAACTCCACGCAGAATCTTGAAGGGTTTTAGACTCGAAACTTAAAGTGTAGTTACAAGGTAAGTCATCTCAACCTTGCATTTTCCATACATCATTTTGGTTTATTTCTGAAGATAAGATGAAGTAGTCACTACTCTTGAAGTTAATCACTTCCTTACTATTCATTTTTATCATTTATATGTTAAAAAACTAATTGATACATGTAAAAGATTGGTGATAGAGGCAAAAAATGTAACATGTGTCGACACATACCCACATGGGTCGACTCATTCTAAGTGAAAAAGCAGGGTATGAGTCGACACATGGATGTATGCATCGATTCATACTGCTACCTTGGGCCTAAAACAAAAAGATGGAAGGTGCATGAGTCGACAAAAATGCGTATGTGTCGAAACAAGTAGGAAATGAGTCGACACATCCCATTATGCGTCGACTCATACTGAGTTGATTTAGTTTGGCAGGGGCAAGGTAAATTATGTGTCGATGCATAACAGCATGTGTCGACACATAATAGTTTAAAATGATGTTTTTCCTTCTTTTTACATTGTTTCTGTATTATACACACACACACACACAAATATATATATATATATATATATATATATATATATATATATATATATATATATATATATATATATATATATATATATATATATATATATATATATATATATATATATATATACTCCATCACTGTCCACTTATTCGATATGGTTGTAATAATTAGACACTTATTTCATCCCCATTTGCAAACTGTATCCCCATCCCCTAATGATGTAATAGTGTAGAATTTTAATTTCCGAAATTTACTGTTTTTCCTATACTGTGTAGTAATTTGGCGTGCATAGAAAGATTTAAAATCAATCGTTAGATAACCCTAATCAAAGAACAACTTAACTTGAATCAAACACACTCTCACACACGCACTACTAGGGTAACCTCGCTTGTTGCCTCGGAAACACAGTCATGTCCCTCGAATACGGGACGCTTTAGCAAAGACCCTTCGATAAAAAAGATAGTAGTCCCTCGATGTCCCTCAATGTTTCCTTTGATAAAATGATCTAGTCCCTTACGAAAAATTGCTAAAGCATCTCATAAGTTGCCTTCTATGACCGTATGATTGACCCGCATCTGTCCCTTCACATCCAACGATGGGGCTTATTACCAAATCAATGGTAAGATAGCAACATCTAAAGGAGGAGGAAAAGAACATCTAAGACATTTTGAGTAAGTAGATTCGCTCCTAGTTGCTCGCTTGCTCACAACAAAACATTTTTACACCAACACTTTCATCTTGAAACATTTTCAAAAGACAAACACTTTGTACGCGTTCTTATAGAAATGAGATCCATTACAAAGAATACACCTTTTCAAAATCACTTTAAAAAACACATTCCACCAACACATCTTTGAACTATTTTTGAAACAAAACTTTGTACGCGTTCTTATAGAAACGAGAACCATTACAAAGACATTTTCAAAATACTTTCAAAACCCACACCACAAGTACATTCAAACAAAAGCAAGTGATCTAGCAAGCAACTAAGAGCCCGTAGATAACTACGGATGAAAATGATGCTAATACCTTTCCTTTTCATAATCTACCCCACGAACTCAAGAAAACATCTCTAAAGGTCTTTCTTGTTCTTTTCAGTCTTTCCTTTTGAATAAAAGAAAAGTCGGTGGCGAATCTTGCTATCCGCACAATTGCAATCAAACCAAAAAAACCAAGTCAGTTCTCCCACCGTGTTACACTACTTCAGATCCCTTTTGTACCATGCATTGGGACATCAAATTTCATATAACTAGGTTGTTTCATCTCAACCAAACCAGAATTCCACAGCTTGTGAAACAAACTCTCTTGTCCTCTCAAACCTTCTTTATAAATAGAGAGTCCATTTGAAAGCTAAAGGCCAGAAGTTTTTGTTGTGTAGGCAAGTTTCTCAAAACCCCTCATACTCTCAAAAAACCACAATTGTCCACAAAACCTCCACTCTTGAGCTTACAAACTAAAATCTTCTAATCTCTCAAACCTTGAATTTCTATCCAAATAAACCATCCACATACATCATATACATCATATAAAAGTTGTTCAACCACAAGAGAAACTTCTGTAACATCACTATCACCATTCTCCAAACTCTAAAACAGCCACATGACTTTTCCAAGACAATACAACAACTCTAAATCAAAACACAAATTTCAGCTTCAAGGTATGTTTTCTTGACTTTGAACTCTTCATACAATATAAATATCATTGCCCTGAAGCTAACCATATGTGTACTTTTCATTTTCATTAACCATGTGTTGAGAACTAATTCATATATGCAGCAAAAAATTTTTAGAAGTAAAAAACATCAGTATGAGTCGATACATATCTCTATGAGTCGACACATTAAGTACAAAACAGGTTATGAATCGATAAAAACACGAATGAGTCGACACATAGTATAAATGAGTCGATGCAAATCATTATGTGTCGACTCATACTGAGTTGGTTTTGACTTCCAGGAGTAAAGAAATGATATGTATCAATACATAAGTGCATGTGTCGATGCAAAACAGGTTATGAGCTGACACAAACCTTTATGTATCGACTTATACTGAGTTGGTTTTGACTTCCAGGAGCAAAGAAATAATATGTATCGATACATAAGTGCATGTGTCGATGCAAAACAGGTTATGAGCTGACACAAACCTTTATGTATCGACTCATACTGAGTTGGTTTTGATTTCTAGGAGCAAGGAATGATATGTATCAATGCATAAGTTCATGTATCGATACAAAACAGATATGATCCAATGCATAAGTGCATGTGTCGATGCATTAAACTTTTTCGTATCAATGCGTAAGTGCATGTGTCAATACATACAAGTTTTCCTAAAACAATTTTTCTTTTTTATATTATCTTTATATTTCTTTATATTTTTATTTTTATTCATTATTCAATATGGTTGTAATAGTGACTTAGAGTTTAATTACTTGTCATCTCCCCATTTGTAAATTTGTACTCCCATCCCCAACTGATGTAATAGCGTAGAATCTTTACATTCCGCAATTTATCACTTTCAAATATAAATGCTTGTAATTAGGGTTTGTATGGAAAGAATAAAATCAATCAATAGAAAAACCTAGTTCAGGACAAACAAAGCATGAAAAACAAACACTTTGCACACTTGCCCCTCTAGGGTTAACGTCACTTGTTTCCTAAAGAAATAAATAGTCATGTCATGCATGTGGGATACCTTAGCAAAATACTTTCAAATACGAGATCATGGTCCCTCGATGACCCTTCAAATATTGCCTTCATAAATGATCTTAGACCCTTACAAAATTGCTAAGGCATCTTACAACATTGCATTTTATGACTATACGATGAGCCACGCCAGTCCCTTCACATCCAAAAATAGGGCTACCTATCAATCAATGGTAAGGTAGCAATATCTAAAGGAGGAGGAAAAGAACTAAGACTTTTTGAATAGGTAGAACATTCATAGTTGCTTCCTCACAATCATCTTCAAAACAAACATCTCTTCAAATACACCAACACATTTCCAAAGAAAGTATTTTCAAAAGTCAACACTTTCTATGCATTCTTATAGAGACGAGAATCATTACAAAGTTCACCTAAACGAAGGAACTTTTCAAAAATACTTTCAAAAACATCACAAAATACATTTCAACAAAGCATTTCAAAGTGAACTAGCAACTAAGAGCTCGTAGATAACTACAGATGAAAAGGGTGCTAACACCTTCCCTTTTCATAACCTACCCCCGAACACAAGAAAATTCTCAAAAGGTCTTTCATGTTCTTTTCACCCTTTCTTTTATTGGATAAAAGAAGAGTCTGTGACGACTCTTGCTATTCGCAACAATTGCGATAAAATGCAAAACACCCAAGTCAACTCTCCCACCGTATTACACAAACCTATTTAAAAATATAATGATTTATTTCAAATTATTTGTATCTTGAAAATAAAAAATATTTGCACATATTTCATATACTTTCAATTGAGTTTATTTACAAATCAGTAACATAGCACAATTGGTAAAGAATAAAGGTTGCAAATATCAGGTCGCGGATTTGAATCTTGTCTGTTGCATTTTAAAATTTTGTAGTTCTTTTTTTGCTGCTAATTTTCTTCCCTTTTTTGGATATCAAAATTATGGCTTTTCACTCATTTTGGACTTGGGTTTTTGGGATAACTTACTCCCTAAGTTTTTAACTTAATTCCCACTCTATAAATAGGACTCCTCGTAGTCCTAATTTTTCATCCAAAATATTCACAATTTCTTTCCCACAATTCCACACACTTTCTTTTAAAATTTCTTTTCAACACTTTTGGTGTTATTTTGTTATTTTGGCCGATGATTAAAAAATGAGGCCTCCTGTTGATTTCTAATTTTTATCCCTTTTTAATTTTAAATTGTTTTAAACACTAAGTGATGATTTATCTAATGGTTTTTCTTCTTTTTAATTATATTTTTACACTAAATCGCATCCCCTCAAAGTTTTTTCACATTTTATTCAATAACCACTTTTATTTCACGTTGCTTTACAACTTTTGTTACAATAACAATTCACAATTTCTAAAGACACGTAATACATATTCATTCAAACTAACATGTTTATTTATTGTACACATACTCCCTCTTTATATAGTTGAACATTCTAATATCTTTGGTTCTTTCTCAAAACATCCTTGAACCATATATCATAATCCATTCTAATAATACTCATGGTTACTAATTTTTTGAACTGTGCTTTTGCTAATTCCTGCTAATTTTTTATTGCTTATATAATTATTTGTTTTTTCTAAATAAAATCATTAACACAAATAAACAATTCATAACCTATTTCTCACAAATTATACACAAAACCATTAAATCTCATAGCACAACATGTACAATTTTGTTCTTCTTTTTTTCAAAAAAAAAACATAACAATCTAACTCGCAAGTGCCACAGAACATCTATGCACTTGTACAAATTTTCTTTCATTTTTATTTTAGGAAACAGATAAAAAATCAATTACGATGCAAACACCCGCAAGCAGTATTCCAAATCTTATCTTCCTCACCTGGAACAACCCAAGCATCATCGAATCTTCGCGCCTCTTCTCGACGATTTCGGTTTGTTCTCTTTTGATTTTCTTTTTATGTTGTTTATGCTACTATTTGTTTTGATTTGTGGTGGGTTTGAGAAATAAAGAGAATTTTTTTATGAAGAAAGACACGGTTATGAGAGAGAGGGGGTTATTGATATTTGGTTCACATTCATCTGACTGTAATATTTATCTAACGTTTATTATTATATTTTATATATAACACATACCGAAATGCTATTGGTGGTAAGTGTAATTGTTGAAATAGTCAAAATGTGGTTTCTCTATCTTTTGCTTTACTGTTATTATTTTTATTAGAATAAAACATGTGTATAAAGTTGGACAAGGATGGAACGTCCACCTTTAGTTTTTATTTATTTCATTATTCAGCTTTATTTTTTAAACCTTTTTGTGGTTTTATAAAAAAACAATAAAAAGGTATATTTAGTTGGTTATTAGATTAATTTAGATCACTTACTGTAAAATAAAAATATTCTTCTTTATTTCATAAGAATATTTAATCAAAAGAAATAAAAATACAAAACTACCAAGAAAAATGTTTTGTTTAGTTTATTAGGTTTTATATTTAATTAATACTAAATTTTTTAATAAAAAATACATAGGAACTAAATTCTATACAACCTTTGTACATAATTTCTAAATATTTATATCATAATTAAATTAATTAATATTCTATGAAGATGTTAAAATCCATACAACTCACCAAATCCACCATCCGCGAGCGACACATGGCCAATATCTGGCCACGTGATAAGGGAGACTTCATCTGACTCCCTCCACATACCTCATAACGAGCAACCCGTGGCCAATATCTGGCCGCATGAGGAAAAAGACTTTATCAGACTTTCCCCGCTTTATGTCATGCCACACTCGATCAATCAACTTCAAAACAGCTAACCAACAACAACATCAAATCATTTTCTACTAACAAAACAAAAACTACAAGATTACTTTTGAAAAAGGATTAAGGAGAATTTCTTCTGAAATTAACTGCGAACCATGTCTACGATCACTCAATTTACAACCCAGACAAGGTTCAAGGTTAATTCGAAAGTAATTCTAAGCAATCTTATAAAAAACACAAACCCACCGTGAACTACGAAATAGGGCTCTGATTCCTCCTAAGAGGATACCTAGGCATACGATTAAAATCATGGTGAGTCCCCCCTAACTAAAAAACAAACCCTTTTCCCCTAAAAAATATTTAAAACCCTATTTTCTTATAAAGTGCTTCTAAACTAAGTATCCTTGCGAACAAGGTAGATAAGGGGTGCCTAACACCTTCCCCTCATCTAGAACCGAATCCAAATCTAGAATCTCTGACTTTTAGGGTTATTCCTTTATACTCCCTTCCTTTAGGATAAAAATTAAGGGTGTCCCTTTCTTCTTTCAACTGAATCCAAGACTTTTGTAGTTCTTCAAGGTCAGTAGGCATATCTGGATGAAAAATGGTAAAAGGAATGTCTCCTTTAACAACAGGCTCCACAATTACTGGTAGGACAGCATGATATGGCATTATAAGATTTTGAGCACGAGATTGCACCCATCTAAGGTAGGGCTTCAGAGGGATGTATTTTTTATGTCACAAAGTCTTGTTATCATTCTTATTCACCATGCCCCAAGCACGTATAATCTTATGATAGTAACCTTGAGGATCGATCTCATCATCGAATACAATACCCTGGATAAGAATATCATGAGGACCGTATCTTTGAGCATAACTAAATTGACGTAGAGCTAGAGAAGGATTGTAAGTAATACCTCCCCTTATGACAAGGAGTGTTACATTAGGTAATTCCCACAACGGTCAATAATAGTGATGTCCTTCTGAGATCGGGAACACCAATAGATATCTGAATGAGAGAGTGACATCATCCTTTGAGACCACCTCAAACCTTGTTCATTCTTCATCACTGATCGGGGAAGGTGTGAAATAAACCACCTAGATAGTAAAGGTATGCAACACATGAGAGTCCCTCGCTCTCTCATAGTACGAGTGTGAAGAGAGTGCAAAATATCTCCAAGCAAAGTTGGCACAGGATTATGAGTAAGAAATATTTTTATGGCGTTCACATATATGAATTGGTTTGGATTAGGGAATAGTACCAAACCATAGATCAATAGAGCCAAGATCTCCTCAAAATCATGAGAAATCATAGCATCTAGAAACAACCGATCCTTCTCTATTAGAAATTTATCAAGAAGACCTTTAACTCCACTTCTTGTTTCCCAATTGGACACTATGTTTGACCGCTTCAGATGTAAGACTGCTGCAATAACTTCATTTTTTGGAACTTTCTCTAAACTGATGAAGGGTGTCTGATCAAGAATAGGTACTAAAAGTAGGTTAGAAAACTCTTTCATTGTGGGTACCAACTGATAATCTGGGAAATTAAAATAGTGATGCTTAGGATTGAAGAACTAGAGTAGAACACTCATCATGTCTTCTTCAAAACCTGAGGTGACCAAACTGAGTAGATAATCATGCCTCTTGGTGAATTAAGAGTTTTCAGGAACCTTTGAGACTAACTCCTTAATATTGGAAGTTACCCTTACAAAGTTTATTCGAATAGTATTTCTGCGAGGGGAGGCCATAACCTGCAAAAAGGAACAAAGATAATTCCCAAGGTCCTTGAAATGGTTAGTAAAAATGTTATGTTATGATGATATGATGTTATGATGTTATGTTCATGTTAAATAAGTAACAAACACAAAAATGTAACACAAGATCCTTAGGTTTAAGGTTTGTATGAAGTCCATAGGTAAATACCCTTCCCCATTGAAGTTAAGTTGGCTCAACCTGTCCTAAAATAGTAATCGGGTTCTAAGAATCTCATATCAATGATCTTTCTCGCAGGCTTTATTTTAGCACGACAACTGGCTTGCCACCAAAACATCATGAAAGTCAAATCTCAATGAGCGTAGCCTCGAGTATCAACAAACTTTGGACTGCACCAAAGTCGGCTATCTCACTACATTCTAATGGCCAAGATGGGTTAATTAAGGTTCTAAAAGTAAGTTAGTGTTTAACGACACCATGCAGAAGCCTAATGTTATCCTCGACTGACTCAAGGAACATCAGTACAAACCAAAGTGTCACACTAATTGTATCTATCATGTTAACCATATCGTTCTATGTCGTACAGTCTTTATGATTTATTGCTACTTACCTAAGGAATCACTAGTTCTAGGTGTAGAATCTTTCACGCAAGCAATAATACCCTATCATGAACCCTTAAATTAAAGAAAACAAAGCAAACAATTATAGCAAGTAAAAGTGATATGAAGTTTAAGGTAACCCCTATTTTTTATTTAAGTCCCCAACAGAGTCGTTAGTTCTATAATACGATGGGAGAACTTACTTTTTTGTTTTATCACAAATGTTGCAGTTAGCAAGAGTCGCCACCGACTTTTCTTTTATCCAACAATTAGGAAAGGTGAAAAGAACAGGAAAGACCTTTGGTAGACTTTGAGTTCAGGGGGTAAGTTATGAAAAGGGAAGGTGTTAGCAGCTTTTTCATCAGTAGCTATCTACGAGCTCATAATTGCTTAGTTCACTTTTAAAATTTTCTTTGTGTGTGTGATTTGTTTGAAAATATTTTGAAATGCAAATGTAAGGCTAACTTTGTAATAATTCTTGTATCAGTCCTCAATAATGTATACAAAGTATTTTTGAAAATATTTGTTTTTTTGAGAATGTGATAGTTGAACATGTTGTGAGCAAGCAACTAGGAGTCTTACCCATTAATAAGGTCTTTCTTGTTATTTTCCTTCTCCTTTGGAGATAGTATTATCCATACCATTAGTTGGTAGGTAATCCTATCTATTAGATATGAAGGGACATACGTAGGGTCATCGTATTGTCATCGAAGGCAACATGTAAGGATACTTTAGCAATTGTATTTGAGGGACTATCATTATTATGTAGGAAACTCGGAGGGTCATCGAGGGACTATTTAATTCGAAAGGGGAAATGATGATATTGTTAAATCGAGGGTATTTTTCTAAAGTATCCTCACTTTTGAGGGACGTGACCAAAGTATCGTAAGGCAACAAGAGAGGTTACCATCAAGGTGAAAATATGAAAAGTGTGTTAATTCAGTTATTTAATCTTGGGAATTAGGGTTTTCTAGATTGCTTTTAGTCTTTCCATACAAACCCTAATTACTAACAATTAGATATATACAGAAGATTAAAGTGCAGAATGTAAAGTCTTACGCTATTATATGGCTTTGGGAGAGATACATAAGTATAGAAAATGAGGTAAAGTAAATCTACACTATTACATCTTCGGAGCAGATACATAATAGGAAAAATGCGAAAAAAGATAAATCTATGCTATTACATCGGAGAGTGCGAACCTATATACTTGTTCTAGGAAATTAAATAACAGTAAGAAATATGAAATGGAAAATTAGAAAAAGGTTTTATTGTTTTTGTGTTGTTGTAGAAATTAATTTAGGGTTAGAGATGATAGTTAAAACCTAAATTCTAATTTATTTTAATATTAAGAAAATCCAATTAACTTAATTAATTAATAAATAAAAATATGTCAAAAAATTATTTACTAACTAGAAAAACCTAATCCCACTTTTTTATTAATGGTTAATTAGAAAATAAGTAGTAAAATAGAAAAAGAATTAGGGTTAGTGAAAAAATAGGGAAAAAGCAAATGCATGGGGTGGGAGTGGAACCCACGCCCTTCCCTTCACCAGCATGCCATCCTACCAATGTGCCATGTTGTCTTTTGTGTTACCTAATGATAATGGATCAATATATTGTAAACCTGTGCGTTATCCTGAAAAATAAAAGAAATTAACAAAAGCTGGGATCGAACCCACGCCGTTTGCAATAACCAACATATCACTCACCATTACACCATATGTGTTTCATGTTCATATAGTCATCATTATTCAATATAATATAAATTGAAATAAAAAATTAGAAGTAAAACAAAATTGAATACGCGCGTTGTGTTGGGGTCAGATTTTTTGAATGGATCAATCATATTGAGAGGATTGGCCATGCAGGAGTCAGCACCTCCCCTCAAAACCCTTGACCACCGTGCATGGTGGTTTCTACCATCGTCCTCGATGATGGATTTCTCAAAACCTGTCAAAATCAATTAAAACAAGAAAACCAATAACCTGATCCACTAATTATCATGTTGCGAGTTCAATGGTGGTGTTAGTTTGGATTGAAAACGCTTGTAGCTAGGGTTTCAAAACTCAAATGAAGCTTTTCCCTAACAATGGAAAATCTGTATCCATGCATCAAACCTCACAAATAATGGTTCAAAAACATTCTAAACATGATTATGAACATATGTGAATTCTTAAAAACAATTTATGTCGTGCGAATTAATGGTTTGAAATCGAGAAAAGTTACCAAACCGGAGAAACATGGTTGACACGTTCTGGGATGCTTCAAGCTTAAATGATGGTTGGGATGAACTCTTGGGAACCTCAGGAGTGTGATAGAACACTTGGAATGGATTGATAGAGGATATAGATAAGGGTTTCGAGTTTCCCTAGTTCTTGACAATTTTGAAATTTTTTAGGCTTTGTTCTTGAGACAGCCTGTATGTTTTTTGATGTCTGAACATGTTAAGTATATATAGAGGAGAAGATTAGGTCAATTGGTGGGCTTGGACATCACATGAAATCATATATTTGATTTTGTTTGAAAATAAGTTCAAATCTTCTAAAACCAATGAAGATTTGTTTCAAACATAGGCCACACGATTTCTTCAGCTTCAAGATAGATTTTTGGGCCTCGAACATGATTTGAGAAAAAGTCCACATGCCTTGTATTATTTTTTTGGTATTTTATTTGATTTATTTTTCTTTTAATTGAATAAAATAAATAAAAAATAAATAAAAACCACAAAAATATTTGAATGGATTTAGAGGTCTAATATGAGGTCATGAACACGTTTGGACCTTAAAACTTAGGCCCCTTATCCCAAAAATCCAAGTTTGCTCAATTTGAACTTCATGCATTTCTCAGAATTGCACAACTTGCACTAATCATACCTCTCTCAATTTTTGTCATATGAACATGATCTTGATTTTTTGGAAACCTTAAGATGTCTCCTACAACTATCATGTTGGTTAATTTTTCATTTGAAGCCTTTATCTTTATGTAAATTTCTTTGACAAGAGATGTATTTTTATTGACTTTTAAAATGACATGTAATGTTTTGGTTCATATCTCTCAAATGAAGCATTTTTGGCCTTGAGATTAGAGAGACAAAGTTGTATAGAATTGAATTTCCTTCAAGATAGGCTTTGGTTGAGGGATTTCTGATGAAGTATGTGAAATATATGCTTGGTTAATGTTCCGTTGACTTCTCCTAAAGAAAACCCTAATTTAGTAACTTTTGACTTTTGATGAATCTTGAGTTTTCTTGATGAATCATGATCAACCCTTGATCAAATGATGAATGTGACTTCAAAATCTTGATGTTGACCAAAAATCTTGAAGTTTGATTATAGATGGGTCAAAGTTGACATTTTGTCCAATACAGTATATTTTCAATAATCTGGCTAATTGATTGAGCAAATTTGTGATGTAAGGCTTGAAATTTGGTATGAGGGTACCTTGAGACATATGAGAAATCATGAATTCCATTTGAGGCATTAGAAACTCAATTTCCTTTGAGAGAAGCAAAACCCTAATTGTAGGTCAATTGCTTAGGAGGAGAGTTTGTCTAGTCAACCCTTGAGTAGTCTTGAGTAATTGAGACCTTCACAGGCATGAAGAGATATCTTGAATTAATTTGTCTTGAGAACGGGAGAGAAAATTTTGGGGTACAAAAAAAAGATATGAAAGTATTTAACTTTAAGTTTCCTTCCTTTCCATACCTCATAGAGAGTAGTAGTAGTAGTAGTACCTCCTCTCAAAGTGATCCTGTTATGAATATAGCATACAATATTCATACCTTCAATCCAAAACTCAAATGGCAATTACTTAGCACTAAGAATGACTCTAGCTAATTCCTATATTGCTCTAGTCTTTTTCTCAACAATCCCGTCTCCCGAAGTTTTCCGGGAATAAGAGAACACATGGCTTATTCCTTCATAATCACAAAATTCAGAGAATTTTGTATTCTTAAACTCCTGTCGTTGTCACTTCTGACCTTGACAATCACACTCGTCTTCTCCTTTTGAATGCTTCGACACAGACCATTGAAGACTTCAAAAGTATCTCTATGTTTTCTCTAAGAAAAATCATCTAAGTATATCTAGAAAAGTCATCTACAACCACAAAGACATACTTTTTTCTCCTAGGATGTCTACTTGCAATGGTCCCATTACATCAATATGAAGAAGTTCCAATATTTTGGAAGTAGTATGATATTATAACATTGGGTGTGACATCATGATTTGCTTTTTTACTTACACACTTATCACATGATTTTCCTTCTTCAATCTTGAGCTTTGGTATATCTTTAATGGCTCCTTAAAATATGACTTCCTTCATTCTTTTGAAATGAATATGTCCAAGTTTCTGGTGCCATAGCTTCACTTCATCCTCATTGGTTGTTGAACATGTGGAAGAGTAAGCAATTATTTGAGAGTCCCACAAATAACAGTTATCTGTGGACCTTATGCCTTTCATTAGAACAACTTATTTCTCATATTTGGCCAGATATTCAGATTTTGAGAAGTTTACTAATAGACCTTGGTCATACAATTGACTAGTGCTAATAATATTAGTAGTTAATCCTTTTACAAACAACACATCTTCTAAATTTGGACAACCAACATAAATCAACTTACCAACTCCTTTGATTTATCCTTTAAACCCATCACCAAATATTACAGATCTTGTGGGATGTTGCTTGACATTTACCAACATCTTTTGGACTCCAGTCATATGTCTAGAGCATCCATTATTAAAGTACCGGTCTTCACTAGTTGAGTCTCTCAAATAAGTATGAGCTATAAGGTTAATATCCTTATTTTCAACACTTCTCTTTTTTCTCACTTCATTAGCCTTGGAACGAACTAAAGATTTTTGATCTCCATATAATTTAAAACGAAAGGGATTTATATTGCCATACTGTGATGCGGTGGGAGAACTGACTTGGATATTTTGCGTTTGATCGCAAATGTTGCGGTTAGCAAGAGTCGCCATCGACTTTTCTTTTATCCAAAAGGAAAGGTGAAAAAGCACAAGAAAGACCTTTGAGATTTTTTCTTGAGTTCGGGGGGTAGATTATGAAAAGGGATGGTATTAGCACCCTTTTCATCCATGGTTTTCCATGGGCTCTTAGTTACTTTCTAGATCACTTGCTTTTGTTTTGAAATTGTGCTTTGTGTGGTTTTGAAAGTATTTTGTAAAAGAGGCCATTGTTTAGGCAACCTTTGTAATGATTCTCGTTCGTAAGAATGTATACAAAGATGTTTGTCTTTTGAAAATGTTTTCAATGTTTGTAAGATGTTTCTGAAATGTGTGTGTTTGTTTTGGAAAATAGCAAAGATAGTTGTTTTGAAAATAGATCAAGTAACTAGAAGTAATCTACCTACTCAAAATGTCTTTCTTATGCATTTCCTATTCCTTTAACATTGTTGTCTTACCATTGATTTGGTAAGCAACCCTATCTTTGGATGTAAACGGGACGGACGTGGGTCATCGTATAACCATGATTAGCAATGTTTGCAAAGTATCTTAGCATTTTTGAGGGACCAAGATCATTTTGTAAGGCAACTTTGAATAGCGTCATCGAGGGACTATGATCTTATATTTATTTGTTTTGCCAAGATATTTCACATGCGTAATATGGTTATTTTTGTATAAGGCAACCAAGTGGAGAAACCCTAAGGATGTTTCTGTGCAAGTGTATTAGTTTGCATGCATTTTGTCTTATATTTGAAAGTTATCTATTTATTGATTTTATCTTGCCATACATCCTATTTACTAACATTTATATTAAAGCGATAAATTGCGGAAAGTAAAATTACTACGCTATTACATCATTAGGGGAGGGGGTGTACAAATTTACAAATGGGGAGATGAAAGCAAATAAACCTAATTTACTATTACAAGGCTTTGACAATTACATAATTATAGTGCGAAATAATAAAATGTACAAAGAAATATAAAGAGAAGAGAAAGTGTTTTTATGTTTTTTTTTATGAAGAAGGTTCTAATTGATTTATAAAGAAATTAATTAAAATCCTAATGTCTAAATTAATTCAATAAAAATAAACAAATTGAAATAAAACCTAAGTCTAAATATTAAATTAATTTTAAGAAAAGAAATTGATTTTAATAAGAAAATGTTTTTGTCTTTTTTTTTAGTTTAGAAAAAAGGAATAAAACAAAAGTGTATGCGTACATATTTAAATAAAATATATATATTTTTGAGTTTTTTTATATAAAAATAATAATAATAATAAAAGTATAAAGAAAAAATAGAAATAAAATTAAAAAAGATTAAAAAAAACAAAGTTTTATGAGATGACACATGAGCTTATGTATTGGCTCATGCAGATTTCGTGTCGGCTCATGTGTTGGCTCATGCTCCTGGAAGTCAAAACAACTCAGTATGAGGCGACGCACAGTGGTTTTGTATCGACTCATAATCATTTTGTATCGATGCATACGTGTTTCATGTCGACTCATGACCTGTTTTGAACACAGTATGTGTCGACTCATAGCATTTCGTATCGACGCATAACTGCTATTTTTTGCTTTTATCATTGTTTTGCTACATGTAAAAGTTAGTTCTTAACACATGGTTAGTGAAAATGAAAAGCAAGAATATGGTTAGATTCAAGGCAATTATATCTACATTTTATCTTCACAAATGAACCATTAATGATGCTTGTATGAAGAGTTCAAAGTCAAAAAAATTACCTTGAAACTGAAATTTGTGCTTTGAGTTTGAGTTGTTGTATGGGCTGTTGTTGAGATTGGGAAGTGATGATAGTGATGTTACAGAAGTTGTATTTGTGTTTGAACAACTTCTATATGATGTATGTGGAGTGTTTGGATGATTTGTTTGGAGAAAACTTGAAAGGTATGAGATTCAAAGATTTGGGCTTCAAAGCTCAAAAATGGAGGTTTTGTGGGCAATTCTGGGTTTTGACAGCAAGAATGATTTTGAGTGTTAGTTTCCTCTTCTTTTTTATGACCTTTTCTCTTGCAATTGGCCTCTCTATTTATAGAGAAGGTTTGAGACTTCAAACAACTCAGATTTTGAATCACATGTTATGGTTATCTTGCTTGTTTTTGAAGCAAGCATGAAAAACATGTTTCCAATGCTTGTACCAAGCTATCTAAAGTGGTTGATCACTTTAAACATGCGTGTTATGACTTGTAGAAGTTGAGTGTGATTATAACAACAAGTTAGAGGCTCAAGAAAGTGACTTTATGATTAAAGTGAACTTTGCAAGAATGGCAATGGTGCCTTTATGCCAAAAATGGAAAGATGCAATGGACAATACTTGAACCACTTGGATAATGGTTCAATAAATTGGGTAAACATATGATTATGGATATATTTGCAAGTCAAGAGGCCTGCAAAGTGAAGATTATGCAGCATGGCTAAGATTTTTGTTTCTTATTCATCACAAATCTGCCTTGTAAATCAAGAATGAATGTCCAACTTCAGATCCTTGTATCTCCTAGCTCAAATATGATAATTTCATGATCTTGGATGCTTTGGAAAGCTTGAAACACCCTCTATAACTTTCATGTTGGACATTTTAACAAAATAAACTTGTAACTATATGAAAAAATGCCAAGAAGTTGGGATAAAATCCTGACCAAAACTGCTGAAAATTTCTCTAAGTGTTTATTCAAAAATGCCATGACTTCATAAATTTATAACTCAAAATCCAACCATTTCTAGAAAAAGTCCTGCCCTACAAAGTTTTATATCTCGTTGACATCTACATGTTGGAAGTTTTCCTTGAATCATCTTACATCATGGTGAAAAGTTGGCATGAAGAAATGAAATTATCATGTATAAAAACACTTAGAAAAATTTCTAAGTCTTGAAGAGTTTGAATTTTCACATTGATTTTTGACTTTCTTGATTTCTTGATGACCAAGTTTCATATTTTTGAATGTCTTGATGAATTTTGATCTTTGGCACTTGAATTTGACCAAAAAGACAAAGTTTGACTTTTTAGTATACAATTGACTTTTGATTAGTTGACTGGAAAATTCATCTGTCAATCAAATGGAATTGCAATGTTTTGAACCATGTAATTAGGTCAAAATGATGCAATTGGACTCTGGAGATAATTCCTTAAACCAATTTACCATTTGCTAGGTCAAAAAAATCAGAAATTGCCTTTTCCCAATCAAAACCCTAATTTTGACTAATTTGCCCTTTTGGAGATTTGATCAAATTTCTTGAGGAGTTGTGGTCCAAACTTGATCAAGTGATACATATGAGTTTAAAATGTTGATATGGATAAAAAATTATGAAGTTTGACTATAAATTGGCCATGGTTGACTTTTTCCCTAATACAATTGATTTTTAGGTCAACTGCTCAATTGATTGATCAAAAATGTAATCCAAGGCTTGAAACCTGACATGACTAATCTTGGGGGTCCATAATGATCCATGACAATCATATGGGGCATAGAAAGTTAAAAAATCTTTGTGCAAACTGAAACCCTAATTTTGGTCATCTGTGGATAAGGAGGTGTCTTGAGCTGATCAAACCCTAGTGAAGTCTTAAGCCCAAGGAGATCTTGTGAGCAAATTCTTGATAAGTGAGAGGGCAAATTTTGGGGTACAAAAACTGCCCCTGTTCAATCTTCTTAAACCTAAAGAGTTAGATTGGCGAGTTTTGCCATTCATGACTCGAAGGTGGAAAATGATTGGACACTAGAGTGCCCAGAAATTTGCACTCGATAATGTGAAGGTTGAGGGAATGGGCTTGAATATGCCATTTGGAGAGGTGAGAGAATGTTGTAGGATATGGGTTTAAAGATGCCATCCAAAAGTGATTGTTGGTATTGTAATTTGTAAGCTGAAGGAATGAGTATCAGAATGCCATCCGTATCTGGAGCATATCTAAACTGTATCTGAAAGCTGAATCTGAATGAGTATCAGGATAGCATACGTATCTGGAGCGTATCTGAACTGTATCTGAAAGCTGAATCTGAATGAGTATCAAGATGGCATCCATATCTGGAGCGTATCTGAATTGTATCTGAAAGCTGAATCTGAATGAGTATCAGGATGGCATCCGTATCTAGAGCGTATCTGAGCTGTATCTAGAAGCTGGATCTGAATGAGTATCAGGATGGCATCCGTATCTGGAGCGTATCTGAACTGTATCTAGAAGTTGAATCTAAATGAGTATCAGGATGGCATCCGTATTCGGAGCGTATCTGAACTGTATCTAGAAGCTGGATCTGAATGAGTATCAGGATGGCATCCATATCTGGAGCGTATCTGAACTGTATCTGAAAACTCAGCAGGATGGTGAAGGAATCTTGGACGATTACTACCTCAGCAGGATGATGAAGGAATCTTGGATGATTACTACCTCAGCAGGATGATGAGGGAATCTTGGACGATTACTACCTCAACAAAATGATGAAGGAATCTTGGACGATTATTACCTCAGCAGGATGATGAAGGAATCTTGGACGATTGCAACTCCAAACAAATGATGTAGGAATCTTGGACGACTACTACTCCAAACAGATGATGAAGGAATCTTGGACGATTACTACCTCAGCAAGATGATGAAGGAATCTTGGACGATTACTACCTCAGCAGGATGATGAAGGAATCTTGGACAATTACTACCTCAGCAGGATGATGAACTTTATCTGTTGATTGATCTTTCCTGAAAAGGTAAAGAGTTAGTCGTATGCAATTTCATGATGTATGCATTACGTAATGATGTTCTCAAAATAAATGAGATTTGTGTTATATGTATTTTGTATGCATATGCTATGAATGTTGTTGAAATGTAATTTTGTCTTGGAGAATAAATCTTTGACAAGTGTTGGGGAGTTATTAAATCCCAGATTGCTGTTGAAGAGTAGGTGTGTCTTCAAACTTTGCTTAGAATGTTGCCACTAAGGATTCCTATTTTATTGTTTGAGGAGAACTCCACTGGGGGATGTTGAAATCTCTTGTATAGAGTATTGATTCCTGCTTGGGGAAAAGATTTTAGGAGTCTTAGTCGTCCGTTGCTCTACTGGGGAGTCGAAGTTGAATTGATATCTGGTCGGGTCCAGGTTTCACAGTAACTTGCTGAGGATTGTAGAGTAGTATGCTGGGGAAGAGGAGTTATGGTCCTTTGATTTATAGTAGTCGAAGAGGCCACCTCAACCGGGGGAATCCTGCCGTTTGTTGGGAAAATAAAACATGTTGCTTACTCTGTTGGAGAGGTGGCGACTTCACTGGTAGAAATCTTCGAGGATTCTTGAAGTCGACTCAGTTGGGAAGAGGTTTTCAAAGATTGAAAATTTGGCTGGGGAATCATCCTATGAGAAGGATTTTGGGGAGATTTGTCACTGCCCCTAGTAGAAAGTGTTTGTGGCACTGCCAGGAAATGCTTGATTGTATGTAACCCTTTGTAGGGATTTTCATTCAATGCCCCAAGTGAAGGAGATGGAGACCTGCCCCTGGTTATTCAGCATTTCTTTTAGAATTTTAACTTGACTGCCCCAGGTGTGTAGGATAGTGACATGTCATGCCCCCTTGTTTATAGGAGATTTATCGTTGGAAGTGTCATCCCACTTGAAGTGATTTTGTTCACTGAGAGAGCTTTCGTTCACTGGATATTGTGATCGGTGGATCAGGAACTGACTGTTTAACGCTGGTTCGCGAAATGTCGCGGAAGCAAGAGTCGCCACCGTCTTTTATTTTCTCCAAATGGAAAGGACAAAAGCACAGAAAAATTCCTTAAAGAGATTGCTCTCGGTTCGGGAGGTAGGTTATAGAAAGGGAAGGTGTTAGCACCCTTTCTATCCATGGTTATCCATGGGCTCTTAGATACTTGCTCACTTGTGTTTTCAAAATTGTTTGTTTGCTTTTCAATGTGGGTTTAAAAAAGTTTCTTTGAAAATTTCAGATCGACTCGTATGTCAGAGTGTTTGAAAAATTGTTTTGAAAGCTTTTGAAAAGTGTCGGTGTGAAAAGATTTCAGTTTGTTTTGAAGAGAGCAAGTATCCATGAGTCGTCTACCTACCCTAAGGAATTCGTCTGTGTAAATGTCCTTTAAAGTAGTGCCATCCCACCATTGAGAGGTAGGTAGCACCACCGTTGGAGGTGTTCGGGTCAATTCGAGGTTCGGGACATGGTGATCACCAGAGCAATGGGAAGACACCTTAGAAGCTACCCTCATGCCAGGTTCCCGGATCATGAGGACTTACTAAGACATCCTCTACTCGACGATCACCTTTCGAGGCAAGGCAACAGTGAGGCGTACCCTAGGGGTGGTGTGTGCGATTCGTGTGTCGTTTTCATTGATATTTGTCTTGTCATGTTCATTGTGATCTACGCTTGATTTTATTTAAGGCCATACATTCTTTCATGCTTTTGTTAACAGTTAAAAGTATTTGCGGGAAAAGTAAATTCTAAACTATTACAAATGGCGCGGGTCCACATCGCCAAAATTAAACCGGACCCGATTTGACAGAAAAATAAATAAAGCAAAGAAATAAAAGTGCGAGAAGAAAATGTTACAAAGCCTTGGGAGAGGTACATAATTAATTAAGCGAAAGAAAATAAATACGCGAATTAAATAAATTACGAACGAGGGCGTTGGACCCTTTTGCAACAAATTAAAGTTAATGAATTTAATTGAAAAAAAAGATTAAATTAATGAGGAATTAAAATTAAAAATTAAAAGAAATTGTTTTATGTATTTTTTATGTTTTTTAAGATTTTAATAGAAAAAAGAATTAATTAAAATTAACTAACCCTAATTCTAATGGTTTTTAAGTTTGTTATGAAAATATTAAAATATAACCTAAATTAAACCTAAGTTAATTTATGTACAATTTAATTATAAAAATAAATAAATAAATAATATTATGGTAAAAAGAAAACAAAAAAAGGAATAAAAAGTTATTAAACCTAATTCTATATTTTTGGATTTTTAGTTACTAAAAAGAATTAAAATTAAAACTTATTTAATACTAAATTTATTTACATGCAATTATTTACAAGAAAATATGAAAATTAAATATTTTATTATGTTTTTATCTTTTTTCTGATTTTTATGAAGTTTTTATATTTTGTAGAAAAATAATTAATTAATTTATAACAATAAAGAAAATAAAATCATAATTGAAGATAAAATAAGAAAATAAATGAAAATTTGCAAACCAGGGGGGGGGGGGGGTTCAGGCCCCAATATGGAGGTGTTTTGAATAATCTGGCCCAAAATATCCTGAGTCCGTTTGACTTTTTGAATCGTATGCTGAAGCGTGGACTAGGGTACAGGGCGCTCCTTAGATCTGTGCCTTTGGTTTGGTCATCAGGGACGCGTGGACGTTGGATAATGAAGATGCATGGTGTGCCTTATCATAAGCGCTGCACATGAATGGTTAATGAAAAATAACATGAGAAATATACAGACCTGGGACTCGAACCCAGGTCTTGGACGTTATTGCAATCACCAACTGCCAGCTGAGCCATGAAACGTATGTTAACATATTATAACAAATAAATAACAAAAAGAAAAACGAAAGCATTAGTGGTTCAGCGCGCGAATTTTCAAACGCACCAACCATCGTTCGCCACGAGGTCATCGTCCTCATTGCTTTATTTTTTTTTCTGAAACGAAAACGCATTGGCCACGGTTTTCTACGCGTTGCAGAAGGCAGGCTATTGGAAAATAGCGAATAGGGCTATGATGTACATAAATTGATCGCGAATGGTGTTTCCTGTTCGTCCAGGCTTGCTGAGTACAACCATCATGGTCTTGAGGGCTAATTTTACTTGGTCTTAAAAGCCCTAATTTCTCATCCTGAAAACCCTAAAAATCAAGTATGGTATAATCTCATATAACACAGAAAAACGCAATTAAAGGTGTTGGTTAGCTTCAAAACTTTGTTATGAATATGAATCAAGTAATATATTTCACAAATAACGCATAGAATGGAATGTATGATTATGCAATTTGTTTGATACAGTTCCGGTTCTAGGTACCGATTCTTGGAGTTTTGATGGTGGTTTCTGATTGGAATACACTCAATAGACCTTGAGCAAGCTATATGAATGAGAATTAGGCTTTGAATCGTCCTCCAAAGTGGTTTTCAGTATTTGAGTTTTTAGAGAAAAATTCAATGTTGTAATGGTGTATTCTGCGCAGCTTAGAGTGTAGCACGATTAGGTTTGTGTTCCTGGCTTTGTAGTGAAGCTATTAGGTCAACAAAACTCCATCAAATCTCTTGCCATAATGATTTTTGATAATTGATTTTCTAAGGATCTTTTTGAATCTTTTTCATGTGTTCTTTGTATCAATTAGCTCAAATCAGACCAAATCTTTCCTAGTTTGCCTTTACACGAAATATTGACCCTAAAACATGTATAAAAAGATTTTTTAGGTCAAGTTATATATTTTCCACATATTTAAATGATTTAAATGAATTAATATTAATAATAATTCAAATAAATAAATAAAAAATGAGAAGATACTTCCCTTTGGGCCAAGTGGTCGTGCACATGCTTAGAATGATGAATCATGGAAGAGAAATGGGCCCATTAGTATTTTTAGGTCATTTGAAGTAATGTTGACTTTTCAAAATATCCAAAACTTTCCCAACTTCCACAAGGCATAACTTGCTCAATTTTTAATCTTTTCTCATGTTCTTGGACATTTTGGAAAGGTCTTTGAGTCCCTTAACCAATGCCTTTGGTCCCATGTCATTTTGATTTACCAATCTCAAGTTATGGTCTTTGACTTAAAGTCCCTTTTTGTTGACTTTTGAAAATGACCTATAATGTTGAAATTGATAACTTTTTGTGAGAGCATTTCTTGGACTTGAAGTATGAAGATGAGTTGTAGGAAATGTCTTTCTCTTCAAAATGAGCTTTGGATGGGATTTTTCTGATAATCCATGTCAAAGTTATGCCCTGGTCAATTTCAGTTGACTTTTTCAGTTGTCCAAATATAGTAACTTTTGCATCTTTGATGATTTCTGAGCCAAATTTTGAGAATCATGATCAAGCATTGATCAAATGATGTTTGTGGCTTCAAAATGATATGTTGACCAAAAATTTGAACTTTTGACTGTCAAATGACCATTTTGCCCCTACAGTTGACTGTAGTGCAATTAGGGTTTTGACTGTGCAATTTTGAGCTGAATGCCTTGAAACTTGATATGAGGATGCTTGACCACATTTGTAGGCATATGAGACTTGATTGGGCCTTTCAAAACTTCCTTTTCTTGATCAGAACCCAAACCCTAGTTTTGACTGTGTAGGAGACCTTTGCACTGTGCAACTCTTGGGGAATTTTGCAGCTTGACTTGGCAATTTCTTGGAGAATATGGGAGGGCAAATTTTGGGGTACAACAGTTGCCCCTGTTCAATCTTCTTAGACCTGAGGATGCAGATTGGCTGACGTGCCTTTCGTAATCCGAGGGTAGAAGATGATTGGACACTAGAGTGCCCAGAAATTTGCGCTCACATGTTAGCAGTGTGATGGGGGAATGGGCTTATAGATGCCATTTGGAGATTGTGGGATAGGATGATGGGCTTATAGATGCCATCTGGATGTTGATTGCGTAAGAGATTCCTTGGCGAGAACCTGCATACCTGCAAAAGAAAAAAAATGAGTACCTGACACGTTGCAGGAGCTGATTTTAGATGCTTGGTATAGATATGTCCTGACTAGTTACAGGAGCTGAGTCTGGAGCTTCAAACGGCGATGAATGAACGAGGGATGGTTACTGCCTTAGCATGGATGATAAGAGAACCTTGGGCGACTTTAACTTCAACAACGCTTGTTGAGAAAATCTTGGTGGGAAATACCATCTTCGCAGGATCGGAACGAGAACCATAGGCCATTATAATCTGAAAGGGAATCACCTCACTCGCCGTCGGAGAGGGAATCATAGGAAAAGGAATTGTCACCTCACTCACCGTCGGAGAGGGAACCATAGGAGACTATTACCTCACACTCACCGCCGGAGAGGGAAACATCTGAAAAAGGAATTACCACCTCACTCACCGTTGGAGAGGGAACCATAGGAGACTATCACTTCACACTCATCGTCGGAGAGGGAAACATCTGAAAAGGACTTACCACCTCACTTGCCGTCGGAGAGGGGACCATAAGAGAATATCACCTCACACTCACCGTCGGAGAGGGAAACATCTGGGATAACTTCTACTGAGTCTTCATCAGAAAAATCTGTTGGGAGTCGATTTAGCTGGACTAGAGAAGGCCTTGGACGGGATAACAATAGAGAATCTTAGGGTCGATTAACTGAACCGGTCTAGGTCTTGAAATGTCTTCAACTGGAATAAGTGTCAGAACGTCGCCATATCTGGTTCATATCTGGACTATATCTGGAAGGAAATCTGGAAGCAGTATCAGAACGTCACCATATCTGGTTTACATCTGAAACTATATCTGGAAGGAAATCTGGAAGCAGTATCAGAACGTCACCATATCTGGTTTACATCTGAAACTATATCTGGAAGGAAATCTGGAAGCAGTATCAAAATGTCACCATATCTGGTTTACATCTGAAACTATATCTGGAAGGAAATCTGGAAGCAGTATCAAAACGTCACCATATCTGGTTTACATCTAAAACTATATCTGGAAGGAAATCTGGAAGCAGTATCAGAACGTCACCATATCTGGATCATATCTGAAACTATATCTGGAAGGAAATCTGGAAGCAGTATCAGAACGTCACCATCTCTGGGTCATATCTGAAACTATATCTGGAAGGAAATCTGGAAGCAGTATCAGAACGTCACCATCTCTGGGTCATATCTAAGACTATATCTAGAAGGAATATCTGGAAGCAGCATCAGAACGTCACCATCTCTGGGTCATATCTGAAACTATATCTAAAAGGATATCTGGAAGCAGCATCAGAACGTCACCATCTCTGGATCATATCCGAAACTATATCTGGAAGGAAATCTGGAAGCAGTATCAAAACGTCACCATATCTGGATCATATCCGAAACTATATCTAGAAGGAATTCTGGAAGCAGCATCAGAACGTCACCATATCTGGATCATATCCGAAACTATATCTAGAAGGAAATCTGGAAGCAGTATCAGAACGTCACCATCTCTGGGTCATATCTGAGACTATATCTAGAAAGAATTGCGATAGTTGATAGTAATCATTTTTGTATTGATCTTTTTCCTGAAAAAGGCAAAACATAATTGTATGCAAAATCATGATGCATGAACTGTATGTCTTCAAAATTAATGAGATTCGTGTAGTATGATGCCTATGCATGCTATAATGTATGAAGATGTGATGTATATTTGTCTAAGAAAATAAATCCTTGACGGGTGCCGGGAAGTCGTATCCTGGGCTGATGTTGAGGAATAGATTTTGCTTCCACTGGGGATGATAGCTGCAAGAATACCGGTAGGAGAAGATGACTCCGTTGCGGAATAAACTTGGCAAATGGAAGATTCTGCGGGGAGAAAAGATACTCTAGCGACCATGCTGGGAAGCAACACTCTGTGGGGAGAGAGGTGCTTTGCTGAATGTTGATAGTAACTTGCTGAGGATGTGTTGTTGTTGGAAGACTTTGTCGACGACGCTCTTTCCGTGGCTTTTGGCTGAGGATAACCCAGTTATATCCTGTTAAGGAAATAACTCTTTAAATAAAGCCGGACGACGCGTTCGTGCTCTGCGAGGGATAAGCTTCCAGGATCTACTGGGGATAAGCTTACTGCTTGGGGAGATATGAATTCCATCTTTCCTGGGGAGTTTTTGAATGCTGGAGAAGCGATTCCTTTAAATGTTGATATGCCGCCGGGGAACAATCTTTGGACCAAGACTGCCGGGGATGCTTGTTAAGAATATATGTATTGCTGCTGGGGAATGTTGATATCTGCTGGAGGATACCCAACTTCCTTAAGTTTGATAACTTTGCTTGGAGAGCGTATTGACTTGCTGACGTACTCTCTGGGGAATTAAGATACCTGGTTGTGTTCTTCAGCTGAACCTACCTTGATACCTTGGGGGACAGAACGATTAGATCGCTTGGACAACTCTTTATTGCCCCTGTTTCCAATGTTACCTGTGGAGGTGCTGATAGCTTGTTGATGGAAAGACCTTCTTCTGATGGGCAGGTGACAAGAGGACAGGACATAGTCGTACGCTTTAATCCCTAACTTTTTCCTGGACCGCCCTTTCGGGTTTTCAATCCACCGGGATACCCATTTTTGCCCAAGCCGCCTTTTCAGGTTTTCGACTTGCCGGGTGTACAGATTTTTTCATTTCATCCCTTCATTTTGCCCGAACCCTTTTGGTTCGCCGGGAAGCCCTTATTTTTGCCTAGGTGCATCAACCTAGCGGGTCTTTGATTATGCGTAGCATTTTTTCGACTATGCCCATGCTCTCAGAATGTAGGGAGTTGCCCCTGTTAGAAGTGTCATGCCACCAGAAAGTGTTTGATCAGGCAAGATTCGTTGGAATGCCCCAAGTGATGGACCATGCTCATGCCATGCCCCTTGATTGGAAGTGCTTTTGTTCACTAGGTATTCATTGTGCGAATTTCCCTGTTGTTCAAACAAAAAGTCATATGCAAACAAAGTTATGTTAAAAATGCAAAGCTTATGTCTGTCTGGAAGATTTTGAAAATGCATTCTTTTTTTCATAAAACAAATGATTGTTTGTAAAACGTGATGTCAACTCCATATTTACCGTAAGCCTTAAGGAGTCAGGATACCTTTCGTAACAGTATGCTTTCGAACTAACCCATGCTTCAGCTAGGACTTTTAAGGGTTATAACGTGGCCTGGTTCACGGTTTAAGAAACAAAGGATAAAGGCTCAAATTTTTATTTGTACCCACCCGCTCTTCGTGATGTTCTCCAAACCTAAACTCAGTTGATCATATGTTAGACCTTGTTTGAGTCTTTGTCCTAATGCTCCAATGATGGTTCAGATATTGATGATTTTTTTTGAACAAGCAGTCATTTTTTGCTTTGGTTGAGGGTTTATAAGACCTCTTTCTTTTTGATTTTGTTATCCCTTTCTTTTTTTTGCCTGAACTGTTTCCTTTTTTGGAATTACAGTCAGCGGGATGCCCCAGTTTCACAAGTCCCTTTTTTAGGTTTTGACTTTTGGGCTTTTCATTTATGATTTTGTTTTTGATAATGACTGCATGTCCTTATGATTGTTCTGAACCATCACTGTCTTTTGTTTTTGGAAAGACTCATTTGGCGCCATTCATTGTGCACTTGGATCAACTGAGAAGCCTACCCTGCCCCAAGTTATGATTAAGGGTTTCAATTTTCGAAAATAAAACTCCTACTTCTTTGGCTCAGATGGGTTGACGAGGGATTATCTTCCTTATAACTCCAGTGTTTAGGATTTGAAACAATGCCTGTACCTCATCAGCGGGGTCTGTTCAAAAGCATACTGTAGATTGTGGTATCGTTTTCGTCATCCTCCCTCAAGAGGCTTTAGAATTTTAGATCCAGAGTCGACATCAGAAAAAATATGAAAACAGTTTGCATATAGTGAATGCGAATATATTGTTTCAAAACAGACATGCGATGCATTAATGAAATAACAAAGTTTGACATGAATAAAATGTTTGAACAATCAAAGAAAATACAACTTGAACATTTGAATGAACAAAAGACATTCTCGACGATTTGGTGTAGGATCAGTGTCCAAACTCGACTTCCTTGGCGTCAATCAAATCCTGGATTTTGTTCTTCAAGGTCCAACAGTCGTCGGTGTCATGTCCAGGACTGTCAGAATGGTAGGCACATCTCACACCCGGATTGTACTTGGGAGAGGACGTGTCAGGATTTTGAGGAGGATCCTTTAGTGTGATCAGTTTTGCCCTCAGCAATTGCTGTAATGCCTGAGACAAAGACATGTTGATGTCAGTATACTTCCTGTCTTGATGCTTTATCCTACGCCTATTGCTCTTTCTTGGTTGAACGGGCGTGGGATCAGAAATCTGGATTGCCCCTACATCATGACGACCCTTTTTACCATTTATAGCATTGGATTCTCTCTTCCCACTGTGGGGCTTTTTCTGAGCATCGGCGAGTGCGGTTTCTTGAATCTTCCCCGACTTGATACCAGCTTCAATTCTCTCCCCAGTCAAGATAAGATCTGTGAACCCAGCAGAAGAATTCCCAATCAGATGGTTGTAGAATGGGCCAGACAAAGTCCCCAAGAACATGTCAACGAGCTCCCGGTCAGTTAAGGGAGGTTGCACCCTTCCAGCAAGGTCTCTCCATCTTTGTGCGTACTCCTTGAAACCTTCACTTGACCCCAATGACATACCCTGGAGTTGGGTACGTGTGGGAGCAAGGTCGGCATTATACTGGTACTGCTTATAGAAAGCAGTTGCCAACTCCTCCCAGTTACGAACTTTGGTCCCATCCAGTTGATAGAACCATTCGAGGTGAGTCCCTGAAAGACTTTCCTGGAAGAAGTGGATCCACAAATTCTTGTCCACCGTATATGGCTGAATCTTCCGAACATAGGACCTGAGATGTAACTTGGGACAAGACGCCCCGTCATATTTAGTGAATGATGGTGCCTTGAACTTCCGAGGGATGATCACACCAGTAGACAAACCCAGATCTCCGAAATCCAGCCCAGGTGCTTGTTGTATTTCCATAGCCTTCAAACGGTCTTCCAACTGCTTGTACTTGTCCTCAGCCGGAGGGTATTGTTCGTCGTTGAAATCTGCCTCGTTGTCGGAGACCACTGGACTAGGCACCTCTCTCTCATGGTGACTGCTTTCCCTCACAGATGGGGTAGTCCTCTCAGTTTCAGTCTGCGGTGTGTTCCCAGATCTGCGTCTAGGGCTGAACAAAACGGTCCTCTTCTTCTTCTTGTCCTTCTTTAAGAGCAGAGCCTTAAGATCTTGTTGCCCCTGGGTCAAATTCATGATCAGCTCTTGGAACTGGGCATTCTGAGCCTGGAGGTCCTTGATGGACTGCTCAGCTGATGATTCAGGATTCATGACGATCGGCTGAAATAAACAGCGAAGAAGGGTAAGCAACCTGTCAAAGGGATACCTGCAATGCAATGAGATGTATTATATGCATGCAATGATTTCAAGGATCTCGCGGGGTAAACAGAGAAACTTGTTAGAGTTGAAAACCGGTAACTTGATTGAAGAAACTTCCTGTTGCAGAAAATCCCTCTTCAAGGGTCAAAGGCTCACCATATCCAGTGGGTCATAGCCCCTGACAACCTTGGCTAGAGGAAAATAAATCCTCTTTGCCCCTTGCTAGATGTTTGATTCATCCTGACCTGCATCACAAGCCCTTGAGATCCTTGAAATGGGTTAGGATGTATGCAATGGTATGATGTTATGGTATGCATGGGGTAATGTGAATAAACCCTGTTGTGAGTCCCTAATTAAGGACTGCAAACCAAAACCTTCAAGCAATTTAGTACAACCCTATTATAAGTCCCAATTAAGGACTATGAACGAAACCTGCAAGACATTCTGTAAACTTTGTTATGAGTCCTAATCAAGGACTATAAACAAAACCTGCAAGAATTTAAGGGTTAGATAACAAGCATGCAAATAGTCAAGTTTGAAGGCACACAAGTCACACAAAGAGCCCTTAGAGTTTAGGCCAGCATGAGGTCTAGGTATTACCCTCTTTCAGTTTGTTGGTTCATACCTGGCCTATCAAAGTAACCGGGTTCTTAGAGGATCCCAATATCATTGACTACCCTCAATCGGTCATAACTCCAGCATTGCAATCTTTTCTTGCGGCCAGAACCATCACGAGAGTTTAGCCTCAATGGGCGTAGTATACTGCTACTGTTCTATTGGCCAAGTTGTGTCATTTAAGGTTCTAAGGTCTGTTGGTGCTTAATGACTCCTTGGAAGACCCATATTCTCCTCGTTGCAACACAAGGGATATCGGTACAGACCAAGGTGCCACACCAACGTAGCCACTGCTTCACCCATGTCGGTATACGCCGGACAGGTCCCTCACAGCTTAGGCTACCTAAACAGGGTATCCCCAGATCCGGGTTAGGATCTATGTAACTCCCATGCAACCCACAATAATAAAGCAAGCAAGTCCATACAATTGAAAACATAGTGATCTTAGTCCTAAGGTACACCTCACTTTAAGTTTGGTCCCCAGCAGAGTCGCCAGTTCTGTGATCGGTGGATCTGGAACTGACTGTTTAACGCTGGTTCGCGAAATGTCGCGGAAGCAAGAGTCGCCACCGTCTTTTATTTTCTCCAAATGGAAAGGACAAAAGCACAGAAAAATTCCTTAAAGAGATTGCTCTCGGTTCGGGAGGTAGGTTATAGAAAGGGAAGGTGTTAGCACCCTTTCTATCCATGGTTATCCATGGGCTCTTAGATACTTGCTCACTTGTGTTTTCAAAATTGTTTGTTTGCTTTTCAATGTGGGTTTAAAAAAGTTTCTTTGAAAATTTCAGATCGACTCGTATGTCAGAGTGTTTGAAAAATTGTTTTGAAAGCTTTTGAAAAGTGTCGGTGTGAAAAGATTTCAGTTTGTTTTGAAGAGAGCAAGTATCCATGAGTCGTCTACCTACCCTAAGGAATTCGTCTGTGTAAATGTCCTTTAAAGTAGTGCCATCCCACCATTGAGAGGTAGGTAGCACCACCGTTGGAGGTGTTCGGGTCAATTCGAGGTTCGGGACATGGTGATCACCAGAGCAATGGGAAGACACCTTAGAAGCTACCCTCATGCCAGGTTCCCGGATCATGAGGACTTACTAAGACATCCTCTACTCGACGATCACCTTTCGAGGCAAGGCAACAGTGAGGCGTACCCTAGGGGTGGTGTGTGCGATTCGTGTGTCGTTTTCATTAATATTTGTCTTGTCATGTTCATTGTGATCTACGCTTGATTTTATTTAAGGCCATACATTCTTTCATGCTTTTGTTAACAGTTAAAAGTATTTGCGGGAAAAGTAAATTCTAAACTATTACAAATGGCGCGGGTCCACATCGCCAAAATTAAACCGGACCCGATTTGACAGAAAAATAAATAAAGCAAAGAAATAAAAGTGCGAGAAGAAAATGTTACAAAGCCTTGGGAGAGGTACATAATTAATTAAGCGAAAGAAAATAAATACACGAATTAAATAAATTACGAACGAGGGTGTTGGACCCTTTTGCAACAAATTAAAGTTAATGAATTTAATTGAAAAAAAAGATTAAATTAATGAGGAATTAAAATTAAAAATTAAAAGAAATTGTTTTATGTATTTTTTATGTTTTTTAAGATTTTAATAGAAAAAAGAATTAATTAAAATTAACTAACCCTAATTCTAATGGTTTTTAAGTTTGTTATGAAAATATTGAAATATAACCTAAATTAAACCTAAGTTAATTTATGTACAATTTAATTATAAAAATAAATAAATAAATAATATTATGGTAAAAAGAAAACAAAAAAAGGAATAAAAAGTTATTAAACCTAATTCTATATTTTTGGATTTTTAGTTACTAAAAAGAATTAAAATTAAAACTTATTTAATACTAAATTTATTTACATGCAATTATTTACAAGAAAATATGAAAATTAAATATTTTATTATGTTTTTATCTTTTTTCTGATTTTTATGAAGTTTTTATATTTTGTAGAAAAATAATTAATTAATTTATAACAATAAAGAAAATAAAATCATAATTGAAGATAAAATAAGAAAATACATGAAAATTTGCAAACCAGGGGGGGGGGGGGGGGTTCAGGCCCCAATATGGAGGTGTTTTGAATAATCTGGCCCAAAATATCCTGAGTCCGTTTGACTTTTTGAATCGTATGCTGAAGCGTGGACTAGGGTACAGGGCGCTCCTTAGATCTGTGCCTTTGGTTTGGTCATCAGGGACGCGTGGACGTTGGATAATGAAGATGCATGGTGTGCCTTATCATAAGCGCTGCACATGAATGGTTAATGAAAAATAACATGAGAAATATACAGACCTGGGACTCGAACCCAGGTCTTGGACGTTATTGCAATCACCAACTGCCAGCTGAGCCATGAAACGTATGTTAACATATTATAACAAATAAATAACAAAAAGAAAAACGAAAGCATTAGTGGTTCAGCGCGCGAATTTTCAAACGCACCAACCATCGTTCGCCACGAGGTCATCGTCCTCATTGCTTTATTTTTTTTTCTGAAACGAAAACGCATTGGCCACGGTTTTCTACGCGTTGCAGAAGGCAGGCTATTGGAAAATAGTGAATAGGGCTATGATGTACATAAATTGATCGCGAATGGTGTTTCCTGTTCGTCCAGGCTTGCTGAGTACAACCATCATGGTCTTGAGGGCTAATTTTACTTGGTCTTAAAAGCCCTAATTTCTCATCCTGAAAACCCTAAAAATCAAGTATGGTATAATCTCATATAACACAGAAAAATGCAATTAAAGGTGTTGGTTAGCTTCAAAACTTTGTTATGAATATGAATCAAGTAATATATTTCACAAATAACGCATAGAATGGAATGTATGATTATGCAATTTGTTTGATACAGTTCCGGTTCTAGGTACCGATTCTTGGAGTTTTGATGGTGGTTTCTGATTGGAATACACTCAATAGACCTTGAGCAAGCTATATGAATGAGAATTAGGCTTTGAATCGTCCTCCAAAGTGGTTTTCAGTATTTGAGTTTTTAGAGAAAAATTCAATGTTGTAATGGTGTATTCTGCGCAGCTTAGAGTGTAGCACGATTAGGTTTGTGTTCCTGGCTTTGTAGTGAAGCTATTAGGTCAACAAAACTCCATCAAATCTCTTGCCATAATGATTTTTGATAATTGATTTTCTAAGGATCTTTTTGAATCTTTTTCATGTGTTCTTTGTATCAATTAGCTCAAATCAGACCAAATCTTTCCTAGTTTGCCTTTACACGAAATATTGACCCTAAAACATGTATAAAAAGATTTTTTAGGTCAAGTTATATATTTTCCACATATTTAAATGATTTAAATGAATTAATATTAATAATAATTCAAATAAATAAATAAAAAATGAGAAGATACTTCCCTTTGGGCCAAGTGGTCGTGCACATGCTTAGAATGATGAATCATGGAAGAAAAATGGGCCCATTAGTATTTTTAGGTCATTTGAAGTAATGTTGACTTTTCAAAATATCCAAAAATTTCCCAACTTCCACAAGGCATAACTTGCTCAATTTTTAATCTTTTCTCATGTTCTTGGACATTTTGGAAAGGTCTTTGAGTCCTTTAACCAATGCCTGTGGTCCCATGTCATTTCGATTTACCAATCTCAAGTTATGGTCTTTGACTTAAAGTCCCTTTTTGTTGACTTTTGAAAATGACCTATAATGTTGAAATTGATAACTTTTTGTGAGAGCATTTCTTGGACTTGAAGTATGAAGATGAGTTGTAGGAAATGTCTTTCTCTTCAAAATGAGCTTTGGATGGGATTTTTCTGATAATCCATGTGAAAGTTATGCCCTGGTCAATTTCAGTTGACTTTTTCAGCTGTCCAAATATAGTAACTTTTGCATCTTTGATGATTTCTGAGCCAAATTTTGAGAATCATGATCAAGCATTGATCAAATGATGTTTGTGGCTTCAAAATGATATGTTGACCAAAAATTTGAACTTTTGACTGTCAAATGACCATTTTGCCCCTACAGTTGACTGTAGTGCAATTAGGGTTTTGACTGTGCAATTTTGAGCTGAATGCCTTGAAACTTGATATGAGGATGCTTGACCACATTTGTAGGCATATGAGACTTTATTGGGCCTTTTAAAACTTCCTTTTCTTGATCAGAACCCAAACCCTAGTTTTGACTGTGTAGGAGACCTTTGCACTGTGCAACTCTTGGGGAATTTTGCAGCTTGACTTGGCAATTTCTTGGAGAATATGGGAGGGAAAATTTTGGGGTACAACAGATATGAATTGTGTGAATTTCCCCGCTATCAAACAAATAACCATATGAAAACAACGATATTCAAATAATGAAAAGCTTATGGTTGTCTTGAAATTTTGAAAATGTGTTTTAGCAAGTAAAGAAATTTTGTAATAAAAATTCAACTCAGGATTTAGATTAAAGCCATACAGGAGTCAAGATACCTTTTATAACAGTATGCTTTCGAACTAACCCATGCTTCAATTAGGACTTTTGAAAGGTTGTAACGTGGCTTGGTTCACGGTTTAAGAAACTAAGAATAAAGACTCCAAGTGTATTTGTACCCACCCGTTCTTCGTGATGTTCTTCAGTCCTAAACTCAGCTAATTGTACGTTTGAACTCCAATTGAGACTGGAATGACGTTTTTGGTGATGGTTCAGACAAGTTTAGTTTATCAGAAGGAAGTAATTTTTTGCAACATTTTTCATGTTGTTGAGGATTTGTAATGACCTTTTTTTTATTATCCCTAATTTTTTTTCCTGACTGTTCTTGTTTTGAGATTACGGTCGGTGGGATGCCCCAACTTTTCTTAAGTCTCCTTCATAGGTTTTAACTAAGTGGGATTTTCTTTTTATTTGAGAGATAATGACTGCCTATTTGATAGGGAACCATCACCATCTTTTAGTTCAGAAGGAATGTTTTTGATGTCTCTCGTTGTATTACGAGATGAGAGTTTACAATTTGAACACGCATTTGAATTAACTGAGAGACTACCTTGCCCCGGGTTTTGATTAAAGGTTTCAATTTGTGTAAAAAAAAAGAAAACTTCTACTTCTTTGGCTCGAAGGGGTTGACTAGGGATTATCTTCCTTATAACTCCAGTGTTTAGGATTTGAAAGAAATGCATGTACATCGTCAGCAAGGTCTGTCCAAAAGCATACTGTATGAGATTATGATATTGTTTTCGTCATTCTCCCTCTAAAGGCTTGTAACTTTTAGCAAGAGTTGAGAGTAAAAAGCATAGTTTAAATATAGTGAAAACGAATGGATAGATTCAAGACAAACATATGCAATGCATTAATGAAACAAAGTTTGACATTAATAGATAATTGTTTGAATAACAAAAGAGATTACAATTGAAAATTCAAATGAACAGAAGCCTCTTTGTCTGAACTTGTCACTTTAGGTGGTGAGCCATTGAGGGACGACAGAAGAATTCAGTCTGGCCATCTTGTGTGAACTCCAGCATTCCTTCGTCGATCAGGTTTTGAATCTTGTATTTTAGCGCCCAACAATCGTTCGTATCATGCCCAGGACTATCGGAATGATAGCAACACCTGGCATCGGGATTTTAGCTGGGAGAAAAAGTTTTGGGATTTGGATGAGGTCTTATTGGTGTAACCAGATTCAACCTCAGCATGTGTTGCAAAGCTTGAGACATTGGTATGTTGGTGTTAGTAAACTGTCTTTTGAGCTCGCTTTTCCTTTGCTGATTTTCCGGTTGACGTTGATGAAGTTGTTGTTGGGTTCATGATGTGGCAGAAAATTGGGAAGGTATTTCGTCTTCTTGTCTCATGGGAGGCTGAGCAGTGACTTGATTTCCAATTCTGGTTGTTTTCCCTATACGGTTGCAACCTTCTTGACGAAGTTGGTTGAGAAGAACTTCCAGCTCTTCTTGTTCTTGAGCCAGATTTTGGATAAGAGCCATTTGGCCCACCAGTTGTCCCATCATTTGGACCTTCATTATGGCTATCTCAGTTTGTAGCCGCTCCAACTGTTCATCTCTGTCGTCCCCAGGATTTCCCATGATCATGCCCCTGGTGAGGAGAGGTTTCACCTCTTCTTGTCCCTTGGACAGATTCAAGAACATCTCTTGAAGTTGGGCGTTTTGAGCCTGAATGTCTTTCACCGTTTGTTTCATCTTACTGAAATAAACAGTAGGAAGATAAGGAGACCTTTATGGGAGAAACATGTCATGATATGATGCATGATATGTGGATGCAATGTTTTCAAGGATCTCGCGGGGTAAACACAATAAAAAGTTAGAAGTTGAACTTTGATCAACATCTTTGATTGGAGAACTCTGTATCAGTTGATGTCCTTCCACGAGAATCAAGCTCACCATGTCAAGTTGGTCATAGCCCTTGACTCAAGTTACCGTGCTTTGGTCTTGACGGTGTTTGGTTAGAGGAAAATAAATCCTCTTGCCCCTTGATAGACGTCTGGTTCAATGTGACCCTGCATCATAGGCCCCTGAGATTCTTGAAATGGTTATTGAAAATGTTATGGTATGATGCTATGATGTTATGTACAAGTAAGCAAGTTGTTATGTACACAAAGAAAATAAGTCCTTAGGTTTAGACTTGCATGGGGTCTCATAGGTAAGTACCCTCTTGAAGTTTAGTTGGCTTAAACCTGTCCTAGTAATAGTAACCGGGTTCTAAGGAGTCTCAATATCACCGATCTTTCCCACAAACTTCGTTATGATTGACAACTGAATTTCCACCAAACAAAGCTCGGGAGTTAAATCTCAATGAGTGTATTATCGAGTATCAACCAACTTCGAACTGCACCAAAGTCGGTCATCTTACTATGTCCTAATGGCCAAGTTGGTCAAGTAAAGGGTTCTAGAAGTTCATTAGTGCTTCATGACATCACTCAGCCGCCCCGTATTCTCTTTGATTGACTCAAAGGCTACCGGTACCCACAAATATGTCACACTAACATAACTATTGCTTAGACCATGTCGGTATACCCTGCACAGTTTCCACAACGTATTGCTATTTACCTATAATGTATCCCGAATCCGGGTAAAGGATTTCAAACCCAAACAAAGAACCATAATGTAAAGAAAACAACTCAAACAATGTAAGCAAATAAATGTGATCTAGCCCTAATTAACCCCACTTTTATAAAAGTCCCCAGCAGAGTCGCCAATTCTATGATACGGTGGGAGAACTAACTTGGGTATTTTGCGTTTGATTGCAAATGTTGCGGTTAGCACGAGTCGCCACCGACTTTTCTTTTATCCAAAAGGAAAGGTGAAAAAGCACAGGAAAGACCTTTGAGATTGTTTCTTGAGTTCGAGGGGTAGATTATGAAAAGGGAAGGTATTAGCACCCTTTTCATCCATGGTTTTCCATGGGCTCTTAGTTACTTGAAAAATTACTTGCTTTTGTTTTGAAATTGTGCTTTGTGTGGTTTTGAAATTATTTTGTAAAAGAGGCCATTGTTTAGGCAACCTTTGCAATGATTCTCGTTCGTAAGAATGTATACAAAGATGTTTGTCTTTTGAAAATGTTTTCAATGTTTGTAAGATGTTTTTGAAATGTGTGTGTTTGTTTTGGAAAATAGCAAGGATAATTGTTTTGAAAATAGATCAAGTAACTATAAGTAATCTACCTACTCAAAATGTCTTTCTTATGCATTTCCTATTCCTTTGACATTGTTGTCTTACCATTGATTTGGTAAGCAACCCTATCTTTGGATGTAAACGGGACGGACGTGGGTCATCGTATAACCATGATTAGCAATGTTTGCAAAGTCTCTTAGCATTTTTGAGGGACCAAGATCATTTTGTAAGGCAACTTTGAATAGCGTCAACGAGGGACTATGATCTTATATTTGTTTGTGTGATACGGTGGGAGAACTGACTTGAGGTTTTGCGTTTGTGTTCGCAAATGTTTCGGTTTAGCAAGAGTCGCCACCGACTTTTTATTTTATCCTAAGGAAAGGTTAAAAAGTACAGGAAAGACCTTTGAGATGTTTTCTTGGGTTCGGGGAGTAGATTATGAAAAGGGAAGGTGCAAGCACCCTTTTCATCCTTGGTTATCCATGGGCTCTTAGTTATTTGTTTAAATCACTTGTTTGCTTTTCAATTGTTTGAAATGGTGTTCTTCAATTGTTTGAAATGGTGCTTTGTGTGTGGTTTTAAAAGATGTTTTGAAAAGAGGCCATCGTTGTGGCAACCTTTGTAATGATTCTTGTTTGAATGTATACAAAGATGTTTTTGTCTTTTTTGAAAAGTTTTCAATGTTTGAAAGTTGGATTTTGAAATTGTGTTGTAAAGTGTGTTTGAAAATAGTAAGGATGTTTTTGCAAGCTTTTGATCAAGTAAGTAAGAGCTATCTACCCTATTTTACTCAAAGATCTTTCTTATGTTTTTAACCCTTTTAACAGCGTTGTTTCACCATTGCATTTGGTGAACAACCTTGTGTTAGGATGTTAAACGGGACAGGCGCGGGTCATCGTATAGACCATGATAGCAATTATGTCAAGTATTTTTGGCAATTTTCTTGAGGGACTTGATCATTTTGTTTAGGCAACTCAGATAGCGTCATCGAGGGACTATGATCTTTTGTTTTGTTTTTGTTTTGCAAAGTACTCAACATGCATACCATGGCCCATTTTTGAAGGCAACAAGTGGATTGTAACCCTAGGGGTGCAAGTGTGCATTGTGTTTGTTTTTCATGCATTTTTTGTCTTTGATTAGGTCAAACTATTTGTTGATTTTGATTTTGGCATACAAACCCTTAATTCTCTAACCGTGGCATAATTGAAAGCGTTAAGTGCGATAATTTAAATTCTAAGCTATTACAACAAGATTATGGGGATGGGGGTACAATTTTGGATAGGGGTTTATATTGCAAGAAATTAAACCCTAGATTACTATTACATCCAAATTGAATCTCAAATGCATCAATATTTAAATGTACAATATTTAAATAAATAAAATAAATGAATATAGAATAAAATGTATTATGCAAAAAAGAAGTTTTTATGTATGTAAAAATATTTTCAATGTAAAGAAATATAAAGAAATAAATAAATAAAAAAGATTAATTTTATTTATTTTAGGGTTAACTCTAATTTCTTTCAAGAAGATAAATATTATAAATTATTTATATAGAAAAATATATTAATATGTACAAAAATGAAATATATTTAAAAAAAGTGTTTTTTAGTATAAATAATAATAAAAATAAAAATGTAATATTTTTGTATTTTTATCTTATGTTTTTTAATAAAATAAAGGTATATATATATATATATATATATATATATATATATATATATATATATATATATATATATATATATATATATATATATATATATATATATATATATATATATATATATATATATATATATATATATATATATATATATATATATATATATATATATATATATATTAAATATATTAAGTATGTATAAACATAAAATAAAATATTTACAAAAATAAAATATATTCAAGAAAATATTTTCAATGTGAATAAGAAATAAGAAATAAAAGTAAAAGTATTATTTACATTATTTTTAAATTTAAGCAAATACTAAAAGTAAATGTAAAAAATGCCAAATAAAAGTATTATTTACATTATTTACATTAAGAAAAGAATAAAATGCCAAATAAATGTAAAAAAAAATGTGAAAATATTTTTAAGCATTTTTTATATTTGTGGATAAAATGATAAAATCAGAAATGAAACAAAAATGCAAAAATAACAAAATATAAAGAAATTGGGCCAGGGGGTGTGAAACTGAAAAGAGGGGTGTCAAAAGTGAGAACAAACAGGCCCAACCCCTTTCCACTTCATCTTCTTCCTTGTGACAAAAACGCGCGCTTTCCCTGTTCAAATGCTACATCCTGTATACGTGATCTTTTGCCAAAACTCAAAACATGAAACTTGTAGAGCATCAAACCACGATTCTAACCATATAAAAAACTTAATCTAACTCTCAAAGACCAGAGAGAATTTCTCTGGCCCTAAAATCTGACCTAGTTTTTTCAGCATGTTCATGGATGAAATTCTCTTAGCACGTTTAATATAAATGAAAACTGAGCATATGTATGGCTTCATGGCAATGAGTACTACATCTTTCAATCACAAACCTAAGGCTAAATGTTCCTAAATAGAGAGATAGAAGTTTGAGAAATATATGTTTCAGTCAAGCTCGAGTATGGCAATGCAGCAACTTTCAGTGAGGCATGAGGTTCTTATGAGCTTGCTTGATGTTCCCTGGACCTTTCTCAATGCTTAGTTTGTTTTGAAATGGTCTGAATCTCTCTATAGAACTCAACCTGCAAAGCTTCAAAACAGAAATGGTGAACACTGTAAATGGAGTTATAGTTGGCAATGGAGGTTTGGGATAGCTTTAGTGAGTTGAATTGAAGGTATTGGAACAAGTTTGAGGCCAAACACACGAGTGGTTTGTGTGATGGATGTGAATCTGCAGGGAGTTCCCTGTTTTGCAAGAAGAAAGTGATTTGGTGTTTTGGAAGGCTTGAGGGTTCAACAAATCGTGTTTCTGGATCAAAAGGTTATGTGAAATATGTTTGTGATGTTTGTTTTAGCTAACAATGACTGGTTCTCAAGTTGGGAGGATTTTGAACAATTTCTTCTTTATGAAGCAAGAATGTGTTACTTGTGAATACAGGCCTATCTCAGCCCTATATTATGCTGCATACAATCTGCTTGATACTTGAAATTTATGGATTTGATTTGGCTTCAGAGATATGGCCCTATGCTTCAAAGATCATGTTTTGACATAAAGCATAACTTTTTCAAAATGGAAATGTGCCTTTTTCCAAATAGGGATTAGTTTTGTATGCAATGTCCAAATGGCCAAGATAATGCATTAGCTCAGTGTATTTGCATTTAATTAAGGAGTGTGAATTGTTTTAGAGGCCTGCAAACAAGTACAAAGCATGCTGGTTTGAAAATGCAACTTGTATGAACATGTATTGGCCATGGATCAAAGTAAGTTTTTGCCAACTTCAAGCATTCGATTCTCCCTAACCACAAATGTGTTTGAGGAGTTCTTTGACAATTTTGAAAGCTTGCAACATGTACTATAATACATATTTGAAAAAGAAACTTTAGACTCCAAGTGTAACTATGTGAAAAATGGCCAAGAAGATGGGTCAAAATCCTGCCTAAACTAGGGCAAATTTTCTATAAGTTAAAAGTTTTAGGGACCCTTGTTCAAAAAATCATAACTTGATATCCAAGCTTATTTTGAGAAAACTTTGCGAATAAAAGTTATAGACTTTGTGGAGGACTACAACTTTCATGTTGTAAGTTTTGTTTGAATCCATTTTCATCTTGGTGAAAATGTGGGACAAAGTTAGGAAAAATTAAGAAAATTTCATAACTTAGAAAATTTCTAAGTTATGAAAATTTTCAATTTCAAACCCTAATTTGCAATTTTGAGTTTCTTGATGAAAAAGTTTCATAATTTGACACATGTTGATGAAAAAATGACCCTTGGCACTTGATTTTGACCAAAAAGTCAAAGTTTGACTTTTTAGTGTAAAGTCAAATTTTGATCAGTTGACTGAAAAATTCATCTGTCAATCCTACGCATTTGAGATCTTTTGAACCTGTTGAATAGGTCAAAATAATTTCATTGAGTCCTTGAGTCCATGGTTGAACTTGATTTTCCATTGGCTAGGTCAAACAGTCAAAAATTGCCTTTGTACAGTCAAAAACCCTAAAAATAACCATTTTGCCCTTTTGGTGATATGATCAAATTTCTTGTGGAATTATGGTCCAAACTTGATCAAATGGTTCATATAAGTTTATCATGTTTATGTGGGTCAAAATTCATGAGGTTTGACTGTCAATTGGCCACAGTTGACCTTTTCCCAAATACAACTGATTTCTAGGTTAACTGTCCAATTGACTGGGCAAAAATTTGATTCAAAGCTTGAAACTTTATATGGACAAACTTATGAGTCCAACATGAAGTATGAAAGTCAATTTGGGCATTGAAGGTCCAAAAATCCTTGTGAAAAATCAAACCCTAATTTAGGTCAACAGTGCGTGGAGGTGTCTTGAGCAGAGCAAACCCTAGCCTGGTCTTGAGTTCAAAAAGCCTTGATAAAATGAGAGGGAAAATTTTGGGGTACAACAATTTGTTTTGCCAAGATATTTCACATGCGTAATATGGCTATTTTTGTATAAGGCAATCAAGTGGAGAAACCCTAAGGATGTTTGTGTGCAAGTGTATTAGTTTGCATGCATTTTGTCTTATATTTGAAAGTTATCTATTTATTGATTTTATCTTGCCATACATCCTATTTACTAACATTTATATTAAAGCGATAAATTGCGGAAAGTAAAATTACTATGCTATTACATCATTAGGGGAGGGGTGTACAAATTTACAAATGGGGAGATGAAAGCAAATAAACCTAATTTACTATTACAAGACTTTGACAATTACATAATTATAGTGCGAAATAATAAAACGTACAAAGAAATATAAAGAGAAGAGAAAGTGTTTTTATGTTTTCTTTAATGAAGAAGGTTCTAATTGATTTATAAATAAATTAATTAAAATCCTAATGTCTAAATTAATTCAATAAAAATAAACAAATTGAAATAAAGCCTAAGTCTAAATATTAAATTAATTTTAAGAAAATAAATTGATTTTAATAAGAAAATGTTTTTGTCTTTTTTTTAGTTTAGAAAAAAGGAATAAAACAAAAGTGTATGGTATATATATATATATATATATATATATATATATATATATATATATATATATATATATATATATATATATATATATATATATATATATATATATATATATATATATATATATATATATATATATATATATATATATATATTTATATATATATATATATATATATATTATATATATATATATATATATATATATCTATATATATATATATATACTATATATATATATATATATATATATATATATATATATATATATATATATATAATATATATATATATATATATATTCTTTTTTATTTTGATTTTTTTTATATGAAAATAATAATAATAAAGTATAAATAAAAAAATTAAAAAAATTAAAAAAAACAAAGTTTTATGAGCTGACACATGAGCTTATGTATTGGCTCATGCATATTTCGTATTGGCTCTTGCAGATTTCGTGTTGGCTCATGTGTTGGGTCATGCTCCTGGAATTCAAAACAATTCAGTATGAGTCGACGCATAGTGGTTTCGTATCGACTCATAATCATTTTGTATCGATGCATACATGTTTCGTGTCGACTCATAACCTGTTTTGAACACAGTATGTGTCGACTCATAGCATTTCATATCGACGCATAACTGTTGTTTTTTGCTTTTTATCATGTTTTGCTACATGTAAAAGTTAGTTCTCAACACATTGTTAGTGAAAATGAAAAGCAAGCATATGTTTAGATTCAAGGCAATTATATCTACATTTTATCTTCACAAATGAACCCATTAATGATGCTTGTATGAAGAGTTCAAAGTCAAGAAAACTTATCTTGAAACTGAAATTTGTGCTTTGAGTTTGAGTTGTTGTATGGGTTGTTGTTGATCTTGGGAAGTGATGATAGTGATGTTACAGAAGTTGTCTCTGTGTTTGAACAACTTCTATATGATGTATGTGGAGTGTTTGGATGATTTGTTTGGAGAAAACTTGCAAGGTATGGGATTCAAAGATTTGGGCTTCAAAGCTCAAAAATGGAGGTTTTGTGGGCAGTTTCTGGGTTTTGACAGCAAGAATGATTCTGAGCGTTAGTTTCCCCTTATTTTTTCTGACCTTTTCTCTTGCAATTGGACTCTCTATTTATAGAGAAGGTTTGAGACTTCAAACAACTCAGATTTTGAATCACATGTTATGGTTATCTTGCTTGTTTTTGAAGCAAGCATGAAGAACATGTTTCCAATGCTTGTACCAAGCTATCTAAAGTGGTTGATCACTTTAAATATGTGTGTTCTGACTTGTAGAAGTTGAGTGTGATTATAACAACAAGTTATAGGCTCAAGAAAGTGACTTTATGATTAAAGTGAACTTTGTAAGAATGACAATGGTGCCTTTGTGCCAAAAATGGAAAGATGCAATGGACAATACTTGAACCACTTGGATAATGGTTCAATCAATTGGGTAAACATATGATTATGGATAGATTTTCAAGTCAATAGGCCTGCAAAGTGATGATTATGCAGCATGGCTAAGATTTTTGTTCCTTATTCATCACAAATCTGCCTTGTAAATCAAGAATGAATGTCTAACTTCAGATCCTTGTATCAACTAGATAAAATATTATAAGTTCATGCTCTTGGATGCTTTAGAAATCTTGAAACACCCTCTATAACTTTCATGTTGTCCATTTTGACAAAATCATCTTGTAACTATGTGAAAAAATGCCAATAAGTTGGGATAAAATCCTGACCAAAACTGCTGAAATTTCTCTAAGTGTTTATTCAAAAATGCCATGACTTCATGAATTTATAACTCAAAATCCAACCATTTCTAGAAAAAGTCCTACCCTACAAAGTTTTAGATCTCGTTGAGATCTACAACTTTCATGTTGGAAGTTGAATCATCTTACATCATGGTGAAAAGTTGGCATGAAGAAATGAAATTATCATGTATAAAAAACACTTAGAAAAACTTCTAAGTCTTGAAGAGTTTGAATTTTCACATTGATTTTTGACTTTCTTGATTTCTTGATGATCAAGTTTCTTTTTTTTGAATGTCTTGATGAATTTTGATCTTTGGCACTTGAATTTGACCAAAAAGTCAAAGTTTGACTTTTCAGTATACAATTGACTTTTGATCAGTTGATTGAAAATTCATCTCTCAATCCAATGGACTTGCAATGTTTTGAATCATGTCATTAGGTCAAAATGATGCAATTGGACTCTTGAGATAATTCCTTAAACCAATTGACCATTTGCTAGGTCAAAAAATCTGAAATTGCCTTTTCCCAATCAAAACCCTAATTTTGACCATTTCGCCCTTTTGGAGATTTGATCAAATTTCTTGAGGAGGTATGGTCCAAACTTGATCAAGTGATACATATGAGTTTAAAATGTTGATATGGATAAAAAATTATGAATTTTGACTGTAAATTGGCTATGGTTGACTTTTTCCCCCAATACAACTGATTTTTAGGTCAACTGCTCAATTGATTGATAAAAAATGTAATCCAAGGCTTGAAACTTGACATGAGTAATCTTGGGGGTCCATAATGATCCATGAAAGTAATATGGTGCATAGAAAGTTAAAAAATATTTGTGCAAACTCAAACCCTAATTTTGGTCATCAGTGCATAAGGAGGTGTCTTGAGCTGATCAAACCCTAGTGTAGTCTTAAGCCCAAGGAGATCTTGTGAGAAAATTCTTGATAATTGAGAGGAAAAATTTTGGGGTACAACACATACTCACCACAAAAATGGAATATCCAAGTTGATGATTAAAACCTGGACAATTTTTTATCATGTCTAGAAGAATGTTGAAACATGTGGTTGGACATGTTGATTATTCTCTTTCTTTCAGGAAACAAGCACTCCTCTTTAGATACTCTTCTTTGTTTGTTATCAGATTGATAATCAACTTCAGTATCTCCTTCCTCTTTGACCATATCAACTTTGCTATTAATTTTCTTAAAGGAATCTGACATGTTATTGAGCTTGGAATTTAAGAGAGCTACCTCACTTTAAAGATGTGAAATAGAACATAGAAGTTTCTTCTTTTCATTCTCTAATTCAGCTATAATCTTCCTTTGTTCTTCTACTATTTGAAGACTTTCTTCAAACTTGTCATAAGTATCCTTGTAGGATACATCAAGGTCTTCATAGAGAACACAATCATTATAAGCTTCCACTTCATCTACCCATCAGCTAGAAAGAGTAACCACAAGTATTACAGATTCATTGTTATCCTCATCTTCTGACTCATCATCACCAGACCAAGACACAATAAAGCCCTTTTTCCTGCCTCTTGAGAAAAGTAGAACATTATGGTTTGATGTGACAAAAACCTTCACACTAATAGCATTAAATGCCTTTTCTTTAACTTGACTTCTCTTATGTTCATGTTTTCTTCTAAGAATCAACATTGTTACTGATGTCATATGAGATGTTCTTGACATCTGATCTCCCTCTTCTGTCCAATCACTTCAAAACTCTATTTAATTGCTTCCCTAGTAGCACAATGATATAAAACGGACTCTCATTAGTTTCTAGCCCAACTTGACCTTCATCATCTTCAGCATTGGATACAAAGGTTATGCCTTTGTTCTTTTTCTTAGTCTTGTCACTAATATCCAATTCAAAAGTTTGAAGTGACCCAATAAACTCATCGACTCTCATATTTTTAATGTTCTGAGCTTCTTTAATAGTTATAATCTTCATTTCAAATCTCCTAGATAAGGACCTAATAATCTTTCTAACCAACTTTTCTTCTCACATCTTTTCTCCCAAGGCACTTGATGCACTAGCAATTTCAATAATATTCACCAGACATTCCTGAATTGTCTCATTATCATTCATCTTCAAATTCTCAAATTTGGTAGTGAGAAGTTGAAGTCTTAAAATATTCACTTTATAGGTACCTTCATGTGTTGTTTTGTGTATTTCCCAAGCATTCTTGGCTACAATACATGTATTAATTAGCTTGAACATACTCTTGTCCACTCTATCAAATAGAGCATTTAAAGCCTTGGAATTTCCACTTACTGATTTATCATCCTCATCATCCCAATCTTCCTCTAGTTTCAAAGATTCTTTCCCATATTTGTCTTTCACCACAAGATGCTCCCATCCTTTCAAAGCATCCTTCCAAGCTTTGTAGTCCATAGATTCCAGAAGAGCTACCATTCTAACTTTTCATCAGTCATAATTTGAACCATCCAACATATGTGGTATGTTGTTATACCCTCCCTCTTTCCCCATAGTACCAGAAAATTATCTCCCTGGATCTCACCTAATAAACAGAACATGGTGCATGCTCTTGACGCCAATTGAAATTTTGGCACTGTAATAACAGAATTCAAAACTGATGTCTCAATAATACACAATGTCACAACAGATGTTATAACATCTTCTAACACAAAAATAGAGACATGCTGAAAACAGACATATTGTATAGAAAAACAAATTGCAGAAACGTAAAGAACACAATCAACTTTTAACCTAGTTCGGTGCAACTCACCTACTCTTGGGGATACCAAGCTAGAAAGGAAATCTACTATCAGTAGTATCAATTTGAAGCCTAAATAATCTCAGATAACAAATTCTCTTAATCCCTACCCAGTGCAACTTCTACCTAAGAACCTCCTAGATAGGAGAACCCCTCTCCCTCCCTATCACCGTAGTGATATCAAACAATCCCAATCCTAGGTAATGTCTCAAGAAACCAAAAATAAGATTACTTTTCCGATACGAAAAATACTTTGTTTTGCTTAAAAGCTTAACTAAGAACAATACTCAACACTTTGCTTAAAAGCTTAGAGGAGAACAATAACTTGATAAATAAGTAACAATCAGTCAACCTAATGCATCAAAAGATAGACGAAGACATACAAAGAACACAAAAAAAATATAAGGAACTCTTAAACCCTAAATCCTTATTTTTCACAAGGTTTTACAATAAAAACAATTCATAAAAAACTAGGTCTTGGACGTCCTCTTAAATATACTTTTGCTGTGAGCTTTGACTCTTCAATTGAATACAATCTTCAGCTGTAAATCCCTGCAGAATCTTCTCCACAAAAATAGAAACAAAAAACAAATCTTTCAAATATTTCATAAAAAGTCTCAAATATTCTTTTTATGAAACAAATGAAATCTACAATTGTTCCTAAAAAATTCTTGACTGTCTGCGCCTGTTATAAGTACTAGAAGCCTCCAGAAACTCATATTTTTTCAATCAAATCTTCAAGGATATCATCCATTTGTACTATCATGATGTTCTATTGTAATATGTTACAACATCTGATAGAACATCTATCAAATAAAGTACCAACAGACTCTGTTGTACCAGCTGGTCAAGATGTTATGACGTCTTGTTCAACATTAGGATGTAATACATGTTTTGCAAATGAAACATATTTTTATAAAACTGTTGCCAAATCTTTATTTTACCAAAATTGTTGCCAACCATAAAATCAAAGACCTAAAAAATAATATCACAACAGTTATGTTATTCAACTATTGTTATATGTAGAATAATAAAACCAATAATTAAGTTACTATAATTCAAACCCATGACCTATGAGTTATTTCATAACGGTTAAAATATTCAACCTTAGTTATATGTATCTCGCTACTTAATTTATAACAACAATCACACGCCCGTTATGGTAACCAACATACAGACAATCACACTTTACCTAACAACGAATGTACATTCGTCATTATATGTGTTTTGGAGCTATCATTGTTTGTGTTTTCCGAAGTAGTGAATGTACATTTCAAATATCTCAATATGGTATTATCCCTCATAATAAATGAACATTCTTCTTTGTCTCTTTCACATTTCTTCAACAACTTGAACCTTTCTCCATGATTCATTCAATGAATGAACATTCTTTGTTCTCTAATTCATTTGTGACCAGTTTATCATTGTTTCTCAATTTTTCACTGTATTTTAGTTGCAGTTTTATCTTTCTCAATCTTGCACTACATTATCAGTTGCAATCCTTCTTCCTCCTTCATATTTATCATTGATCCAACATGACACTGCTACTTGCACCAAATCATCAACTTGATATCGATTACATCTACTACATTCATCCAAGCTAAGGTCCTAACTTTGTAAATGTCACTCCAAAACATGATGGTTCCAATTATCTATCACGGAGTAGGTCCATGAAATGCATTTTGGGAGCCAAGAACAATGGATGTTTATTGACAGATCCATTGAAGTCCATGATGATGATGATCTCAATTTTTCTCAATGGGAACATTGCAATCATCTAATCCACTCTTGGATCATGAATTCCGTTAGTAAATAAATTGCTTCGACAATCCTTTTTCATGATCATGACTAGATGATTGGAATGTTATGCATGAATAATTTTCCAAAGTTGATTGGGTTAGAATTTTAATAGTACCACCCATCATTGACAATCTGAAACAATATTCTAAATCTATTATGTAATATTTTCTCAAGTTAAAGGGGCTATGGGAAAATCTCAACTCTCATCGACCATTACCAATTTTCATGCGTGCTCATAGATGTCGTTGCAATGTTGTTATAAAAGCTCAAGAACACATACTTAAGGAACAAGCCATTCAATTTCTTATCAGCTTGAATGATTCTTTTTATGTGGTTAGAACTCAAGTATTCCTCATGGATCCATTTCCATCAATTAATCAAATTTATTCTCTTGTAATTCAATAAGAGAGTCACCACAATAACCTCACCCTTGTTGAACATAATCTTATCTTGGTGAATGTTGCACATAAATTAGATTTTAAACATAAAGGTGGTGTTAATAACACCAAGAATGCTCCTAGAGTGTGCATATTTTGAAATAGATCTTACCATGCGATTAACTTTTTCTATCAAAAGCATGGCCACACCAACTTCAACAAAAATAAGTCTTTTGTCAATGCAACTCAAGTTCAATCCACTCCTTCATCTCAATCACGTGATGAACCTCAAGATGCATCTCATAGAAGTAACCAGATGGCTATCCCTCAAGCTCAGTATGAACAAATTTTTAATTTACTTCAGAACTCACATGCATCATTATCAGCTCCTACTTCAGTTACCAACCAAGTATTTTCCAATTCCACTCATGGTGATCCAGCCTCAAGTAGTGTATGTAATACCACTTCTTATAGAAATATACCTTCTCACACATGGATCTTAGACTTAGGTGATAACGATCATGTTTAACTCTTACTATAAAATTAAACCTATCAAAATAACACTCCCTAATGGTAATTTCACTATGGTTCACTATTCTGGTAACATAAGGTTTTCCCTTATCTTTTATCCTAATCATGTCCTATATGCACCATATTTCAACTTAAACATTATTTCTATCTCAAAACTTTGTCAAGATTTGAAATGTTCTACTGTCTTTTTTGTTGATCAATGCATTTTACGGGAAACTAATTCTAAGAGGATGATTAGTTTGGGTAGCAAAGAGAATAGCTTGTCTAACTTGCACTTGAATGATACTCACTCTGAACCTCAAGTTTTTATCCATCAATTTGATCATCAACTCAAAACATCAAAATAAGCTAATTCATGCCATGCTACTAGTCATTTGTATAAGTTTTCCTTATGGGACTTAAGATCAGCTCATGTGTCATCTAAAATACTTGCACAAGTGTAAAAATTGCACAATTTTTTAGAATATGACATTAATGCTACTTGAGATATTTTCCATTTAGAAAAACAAAGAAAGTTACCTTACCACTTAAGTAATTATATTTTTTCTCACAACTTTGAACTTTAATAATTTGACATTTAGGGACCCTTACTTATATCTTCCATACACAACCACAAATAATTTTTGATTGTCATCGACGTTCACACACATTTTGTGTTGATCATCTTATTGAAATTCAAATCTGAAGCATCTTCACAGGTCAAAAACTTCATAAATATGGTCATTAATCAATTTCGCACTACACCAGAACTTGCCAGGTCAGATAATGGACCTGAGTTCAGGTTACATCATTTTTATGCTCCAAAAGGCATACTACATCAACATTCAAGTGTTGAAAATCCTCAGCAGATTGGCATAGTTGAGAGAAAACACCAGCACTTGTTGAATGTAGGTTGAGCCATTTTGTACCAATCTAAACTTCATAAAACATATTGGTCATATGCCCTTCAATTTGCAGTATTTATTATCAATAGAGTTCCAACACCTATCCGCAACCAACAATCACAATATCAAGTCCTCCATAAAAATATCCCTAATCCTACTTCTTTTAGAGTTTTTGGCCTCTTGTGTTATGCTTCAACTCTTCAAGTTCATAGAACCAAGTTGGACCTTAAGGCAAGGAAGTCTATCTTTCTAAGGTACAAACCTAGCATGAAAGATTATTTCTTACTTGATTTTCATACCAATAAAGTATTTATTTCTAGAAATATCATATTCCATAAACACATTCTACCTTACAGGTCCATATATTCATACTCATCCATTTCATTGTTATACTTTCCATTTATCATTTACAAATATGCTCCTATAAACCAAATCCCTTATAATACATCATACCATCTTAACAATGTTCCTACAATATTTTACCAACCTGACCCCATTTTAGTATACACTCCATAAAATTCCCCCACAAGTGACTCTCCAATAGACATTACTTTACCTCCTGCATCTCCTACTAATGATCAACTCATTCCACCAACCATAGTTTCTTCAAGAGTGCGTCACCATCCCAAATCTTGTGTATACAACAATGATGGAGATTAAATGTTAACAAAAATATGAGCAATAACTCTTTTGTTTTCACTTGGAATAATATTTATCACTTGATAATTTCTTTCCACAATAACTTCTCTTTTGTTGTTTCAATATTTCTTATCCTTCAAAATTCGTCAATTTCTTCAATGAAATTGTTCCCTTTATATAATCTAAGAAAGTAGACCGTTGGATAGTACAAAATACCACTTTCGCTTGCCAATTGCGATAACGGTAGCATGAGATCATGGGAGATAAATTCCTTTGGTTGTACAATGCATTCTTCACCTTATTGGAATTGGTATTGTAGAGTTGTACTAATTCTTCTTGTGAAATTTTTCTTGATCTTATCTTCTAATGAATTTCTTCTAAGCTGAAGTAATAATGAAAAGTACAACAGAGATCATGTTCTTTTTCTTTGTCTTCTCATGGTTAATTTCTGATGTGAAGCGAAGACGTATCTTTGTAGTAGTGTTCCAATAGTATCAGAGTCTTCAGAATCATAACCTTGTCTTCAGACTTGGAGCAAAAGCTTATCTAACAAACAAATCTTGATTTCTAAGCTGGAAGAAAAAAGCTTATCTGAGAAGCACATCTTGATTTTAAGTATTTAAAGCATAAGCTTGATTTATGATCTTTAAAGCATAAGCTTGATTCCTGATCTTTAAAGCACATGGAGATCCTTTTCTAGCGAACATTCAACATTCATCAGATCTGATGATGTTTCTTTAAAAGTGGATGCAATAGTACTTTCTGAGGCATGTCAGTAGAGATTATAATGATATTTCCAAATAACTATCCAGAATCAAATAAAATATTATATATGCATACTCAAGAAAATATTAGAGTACAAAACTTTTACATATAAAGTATATGTATTGTTATCATCAAAACTAGAGATTATACACATAACCAAATATTGTTCTAACAATCTTCCCCTTTTTTGATGATGACAAAACTATGTATTTTGATGAAACAATTTTACAAGGTTATATAATAAACAAAGATATCAGAGTTAGTTTAAAAAATATCCTCCTGAGTTAGAGACTTATAACATTTAGAGATAAAGGGATATCTTAGTGTTGTTAACTTTATCAAAGCTTGATTTATCAAAACATTCTAAACATTATAAGTTCTATTTATCAGAACCTTCTAAACAATTGAAGTTCTATATCTGAGCTTGATCCATTCGCTTATCAGCGTGTTCCTGAAATATCATTCTAAACAATCTTGCATATATATTTTGTTAGATTGTAAGCAATGAGATTTAGAGATTTAGATATGTATCAAAATCATCATTATTTTTCTCCCCCTTTTTGTCATAATTAAAAAGATTTTTAGGAAATGTGTTAGACATATCAAGTGTGAATATAAATAATTAGCACACTTTTCTAATTCCATAAACAGGATAAAAAGACAACAAAAACAAGAAAACTTTCATTGATGATTTGAGATAAATACAGACAAAACACAAAAATAAACGAAAGAAGGATAGCATGACAACAAACAACAAGGTAACTTATACTCTAAATACTTCACAACTTCTTTCTTCAAGAGTGTTATCTAGTCCAGCCAACTGAACGAAATGGATCATATCTGCCATATAGAAAAGTTCAGACATAACTCGTCCAAAAGGAATGAAGGACTTATGTATATATCCGGAGACGATAATAGACTCCTTCAGATAGTTGAAATGGTTTAGGGAAAGTTGACCTTAACATCAGAGAGTAGAAAATAGATGAAGAGTCTGTCATCATGGGACATAAGGTTCAAGTTTTCTCATCGAGGTCAAAACTTTGTTAGTAGAAAGTCAAACCAGACCTTAGCAAAGGAAATAAGCTTTACTGGATTTCTGGGCTCATATCTGGATGACACGTCGTGGATAGAGATGAGTTTCTCCAGGAAAGTATACTTGAGACTGAAATGCTCCGCAATGAGACCCTCAGATGCATCACAACATATAGCCTCAGCAATGGAGGTAGGAGTGATGACAATAGGGAATCCAAAAATATTTGAACAAATGGATCTACCGTGATCACTCACGGAAGCAATCATCCAAAAAACTTTGACCATATTAGGAAAAATTGGTCCATGCAATATTGCAAAGTAACCAGACCATCCCTGAGCTAGTATACTCGAAGATATGCAAAAACCTGCAACTCTTTGATTACAAAAATTTGGATGAACTTCATGAATGACCTCTAAGAGATCTTTATTACCATAGAAGGTTTTTGATGACATGATGAAAAAAAATTGTGGAAAGACACTATAATGAGTGTAGCGATAGAAATATTGAGACTAAGCCATTGGATTGACTTGACTCGCACAGATCAAAATAAAAATCACCACTGCGCTTTACTGTTTCCAAAGGAAAGGGAAAAGAGAAAATAACCTAAAAGAGGGGGAAAGATCATATCTAAAGGGTTGGTTATGCAAAGGGAAGGTATTAGAACCCTAAACATCTATGATACTCTGCAGGAACCTCTTTGTAAAATTTGTATATTTTGGCTATAAAATGTTGTATGAAAATAGATTGTGGTGGTGAGGAAAGTATATTTTTTATGATTTTTTCACCTACCGCAGTTGCGAACCTTTAGTGCCTACGTACCATCTTTCATGCAATACGGGATCAAGGTACACATAGTTCTTCTTTAAAAATTTAAAACACAAGTGTTTTGGTTAATTTTAGGAAAACAAGACGTCATTGTCATTGTCCGTATGGAAAACATACTTACTACCCACAATTATGAGAAAGGAGAATTTACGTCATCTCAAAGTGGAGGATGTGGCTTGGATTTTAAAATCAACAATTCCTCACTCAACACCCAAGTGGAAAATATATCTCTTCACTACATATTGTAGAAGTATAGTTGCTTGCATCACTACAAGGATTGAGAAGAGTCCAATCTTTTTTGAGAAAAAGTTTTTAAAGATAAAAACCAAAAATGGAAAAATAGTTTGAATGAGATTTATTGACTTTTAGTCTTCTCACAAAAATGTCAAAGTATTGTTAAGTTGATTGAAATTTGTTTAAGAAATAATTTTTGAAAATGCATAGACATAAGTCCAAGTTTATTATGAAAGTGGTTCACGTTTTTAAAACAAGAAGAGTTTTCAAAAGGAGAGAGAATATTTTGAAATTAAAGAAGATGAGACGAGATGAAGGGACTATCCTAAAACATAAGTTAAAAGTTAAGGAGAAAGACCATCTAACCAAACAAGAAGTCAGCATTTGACATAATAAGTCAATGTAGAATTCCATCCTTTAGATTTGAAACTAAGAAAACAATTAATAGATCCATTTTAAGAATACCAAACTTCAATTGCTTTAGGTCTTCACAAAATTGGACAGAGTAACGGCTGTATACAGATGAATTCTAGATCACAGACAAAGCATGTAATCACAATAACCTGCACACAAAATAAACAAACAACCCAATGACTTGGGGTAAACCCCAAGAACTCCAGACAAGATAACAATCAAGGTCACAAGTTCTCAAGGTAGGCCACAACTTCTAATCCTAAGTCCAAGAAGTCCACCACTCCATAATGCCAAGGATAGTAACCAAGTAGTCCAAGTAACATTAAAGTTTTTTAGGGTTTAAGTTGATTATTAGGTTTCTTCAAAATGAAATGAAAAGCTCAAGTGAGAAAAATAAAAATGACATGAAGATAAAGGCTCAAGTGAGCAAAGATGAAAATAGCATGATATATAAGTGCTAAAGTAAATGGTACATAAAGTAAAAACATATCATAAAAGCATAAAAACAAAGTCAATTGTTAGGAATTATTGGTTAGTTGGATGATCATCTTGAAACTTGCATTTGGAACTCATTAGAGGATTGGTAGAACCAAATCCTCTCAACAACAATTTGCATTTTCTTTTTGTCAAGTATATCATCCATTTAAGAATTCTCAAGAAAACACTTAATGATCAATAATGTTTAAGTGATCCACTTTGAACAAAATTGATGAAATTCCATTAGAGGATTGGTAGAACCAAAGCCTCCTAACAATGGATCTCAAGGTTATTAGATCAAAAGGTTCGAATTAACATACTTGGGCTTGCAAACATAGGTTTGGGCCATGAGTGATCATTTTCCCAAATCAGGACAAAATTTAGCGCTATGTTAAGCAATAGTAAGTAGACTTATATAGAAGTCGCACCTATTTTGAGGTCGGTCAATAGCAATCTATGTACCATATGTTTTGAGACATGATATGTAAATCAAGCTCCAACAATATTTAGTACAATAAGAATGGGATAAGGTGAAGAGGAAAAAGGACAATGAATAAACCCCATTTGAACCAAAAATTTAATCAAACTATTATTAAAATCATTCATCCATTTTTATGGAGTTAGACTCAACACCATGGATCCAATGGTGTTAATAATGTTCAGCCAGAATATATATAGAAATAAAATTGTATTTAAATTAAAGGAAAAGGTTCTTTTTTAAAATGATTAAAAATGAAAATAAAAGAGAAAAATAGAAACTATGTTCAAATTAATCAGGAAAAATTAAATAAGACCATAAAAAATAAGAAATGAACTCAAATATTTTTATGAATTTTTTGGTAATTTTTTAAAGTCAAACTATTTTTAAAATTAAAAGAAATGGGTAAAATAAACCAAAAATAATGAAAAATAGTAAAGTCAGAAATAAAAAATAAATAAACTCACCAATATTTGTCACAATGTCATTGGATCCTTCCCTATTTTTTTCAGAATTAAAAAATGAATAAAAGTATTTTTAATCATTTAAAACAATTCAAATAAAGTGAAAAAATATCAAAAATATCAAAACACAAATAAAATTATGAAAAAATAACAATTAGAAAGCCAAAAATCAAAAGTATTTTCCATAATTTTTTCCAGTTTTTTTGGAGTTAAAATGAATTTTCTATGAATTTTTGAAGTTTAAAACAATTAAATATAACAAATCAGAAATAAAATAATAAACCAAAAAAATATGGGTCATCTGATCATTGTCAAAATGCGTTAGTAAACAGATCCAGTGGATCTGGCGCGCTTTGCATGTCATGGACTTTATTGGATATCACACCTGATCTTTTATTTTAAAAATAAAACAACTTAAAATGTGGCACGTTGGATGGAGTCTGACTCACTAAAGTAATCAGATCCATGGGCTCCTGAGATACGTGCATGGTAAGGCAAGCATACTACATCTGTTTCAGAAAAAACGTGGCTACATGTCATTGGTTGAAGACAGACATGTCATCGTCTTCAACCTCCAGCCAGCCTCAAATCGTATCCTACAAATGCAAAATTAGCAAACCAGACCGGTACCATTAGATTCGCCTCTTCAAGGTGATTCTAATGGCACCATCGCGCCAAATTTATATAAACTGTGAAAGGCTGTGTTTGAAGAAAACCAGAAAAAATAGCGAATACGAAAATCTGGGATATCTCACTCAAATCTCAATGAAATTGTAAATTATAAAGAGCACGAGGATCAGAAGGATACAGAGAGTAGATTAGTCTCTTAGTTGGATCAATTTGACCAAGAAATCTACCTGAACGAAGTAGTGAGAAGTTTCTCTGAAACTGGACTTTTGTATATCATTATAGGTCACGATTCTTGAGGATAATGGTATGGTTAGCTTCAAAGAAGTACAATCAAGCTAATTGAATGGAGATTTTGGTGTTTGAAGATGAGAATGTAAGAAATCATAAATTCAAATTCAGAGTTCGTGTGGGATCTGAATATGGGTCAATTGGCTATCAAAAGCTTCTGAAAATAGGTGGGACATACATCTTATTTTTAGGAGAGGATGAAGCAATTCTTAAGTGTGTGAATGAGGGTGTAATTGAGTGAATTCGTGTGGACCTGTAACATGAGGAATATGTGACTTGGTTTACACCAAAACTAAGCCAAATCATGTGTTTTATGATGCTAAACTCTTTTGGCATGTTGCTAAACATGATTAGAAGCAAAAACGCGCGCAAACTTGGTGATTAGAAGCCATATTGTTAATTTCTAATTCTGACTTGAGAGGAAACCTAGGTTTCAAGATACCATTTTTGAACCAATGGCATTTTCAATTCAAGGGGTCTTAGAGCATGATTCTTAAAGATTTAGAAAGAGTAAGTTACAAGCTTTACAATGTGCAAAGAATGGAACCAAATGGATGCTTGAGAAAGAAGTTGCAATGAGTCAAAGTTGGGAAAAATAAGTTGACTTTCTATACTTAGAAAATTTCTAAGTTTTTCTTCAAAAATGACTTATAATGTTTTCCATCCAAACATGGCCTTCCACTTGAAATTTACTCTTGACCAGAAAATATAGAATGAAGTAGAACTCTTTAATTGCATTTTGAAACTTGAACCATTCAAAATCCCCAAAAATGGAGAGAGTTATGACTAGTTGAAGTTGGCAAAAATTCAAGAAATGACCTATAATCTTTTGCATCCTTAGAGCATCTTCCATCCATTTCCAAGCTTTGTACATAAAAGAAAGGTTAAATTTTAAATATTCAATATCATTATGGAAAAAAATGGACCCAAGCGGATAAAAATTGATCATGTTATGATCATTTGAAGTCACACAAGGGAATTTGAGGGTTCATCTGGAGGACTTGTGATCTTTCTTCATCATTAAGTTTCTTCCACACAAAACTTCTTTGAAACTTTTAAAGTGATTTATTAATAACCCTTTGAAGAGAAGTATGTGTTTGGAATCATTCAAAAATACCAAAATATGAGCAAGATATACCCCTTTGAAGTTCAAAACCCTAACTCCTAGAGCAATAGAATTCCTTGGGAAACCTTTGCAATTTTGACCAACCTTCTTGCACAAATACCTTAGTTATGTGATTATAAGTTGTTGAGGATGATAAGGAGAAACAATTACAACCAAAACCACTTCCCTATCTTTACAACTGAAGGAGATATGCACTTGTGATCATTGAAATCAAAGACTTGTCCAATTTAGTCAAACTTCTTCAATCAACCTTTGTACTTTTGAACTAATTTTGACTACTTGAGGCATGATGAATCATAAAAGACTTTGTCATGATATTATTTCAAAACATCTTTAATGATGAGGCTTGAATATCAATGAAGCCTTGTTGAGGAAAGCATAGAAATGAACTCATGAATCCATAGATCAATTTTGATGGGAATGTATTGTGCTTTTACCTACAACATAAACAATTGGGGCAAACACTCATTGTATTTATTAGTTAATGTACAATTAATACAAAACATATATGATCATAAAATACAAGTCAAGGTGCTTGGTGATTCCTTCTAGAGCAAAAGCTAAAGACAGGGAGAAAAACCAAACCCTAATGTGATCTTGTTGTGATTGAATTGATATGATATGATGAAGGGATCTTAGGGGGAGGGGGGGAATTGGGATATAACAGCTGCCCTTTTTTAAGTGTCTTCTATCCGGAGGTGTGAAGATTAAAATCGTAGTGTCGACGCGATTGAAGATACTTAAATATAAAACAAGCCCTATTTTTGGCCCTAAGATACCATGCAATGCTTATGATTATGAATGCAGATGAAAAAATCTAAAGGGACGCAAGACACCACTGGGGATGTAAAAAATAAAAAAGGAAACAAAAGGAAAACTTGACCAGGAAAGTAAATCACTAGTGAGGAAAAAGACAAGACTCTGTCAGGGAGAATGCCCAAGAGGATCTAAAGCATTGCCAACTCAAAATTAAGGAGAGAGAGTGAAGGATATCAGTGACCGACAGATCACTGTGAACTACCAGCTCACTGAGGGGATAGCAAAAAAAGTAACATCGACCCACCGGGGAAAGGGAATGGTAAGATAATACCAGTAAATTTCAAGATGTATTTAGTACTCATGATTGTAAACAAAATAATTCCTATGGAGAAATAGAATCTCAGCGACGAACTACCTTCCATAATGACAAGGCTACCATTCATCGGAAAAACAAAGTATCAACAACGAACTACCTTCCATAATGACAAGGCTACCATCCATTGGAGTACCAAAATCTCAATAACAAACTACCTTCCATAATGACAATGCTAGCGTTCATTGGAGTACCAAAATCTCAACGAAGAACTACCTTCTATAATGGTAAGCTACCATTCATTGGAGTACCAAAATCTCAACAACGAACTACCTTCCATAATGAGAAGGCTACCATCCATTGGAGTACCAAAATCTCAACGAACTACCTTTCATAATGACAAGGCTACCATTCATTGGAGTACCAAAATCACAACAATGAACTACCTTCCATAATGACAAGGCTACCATTCATTAGAGTACCAAAATCTCAACAACGAACTACCTTCCATAACGATAAGGCTATCATCCATTGGAGTACCAAAATATCAACAAAGAACTACCTTCTATAATGACAAGGCTATCATTAATTGGAGTACCAAAATCACAATAACGAACTACCTTCCATAATGATAAGGCTACCATTCATTGGAGTACCAATATCTCAATAACAAACTACCTTCCATAATGACAAGGCTACCATTCATTGGAGTACCAAAATCTCAACAACGAACTACCTTACATAATGATAAGGCTACCATTCATTGGAGTAACAAAAATCTGATTCTTCTCTAGGAGCCATCAGATTCACTGGGGGGAGTACATGTTTCTCAAATAAAGAGACCTACCACTTGCTGCTATGAGGAGGAAATGCAATAAAGACTTCCTGGAGAAGGAAATATGGCTTCCTGGGGAAAGAGATGGTACTCTTGGAGAAATGCCAATAAATTCCTATCGGGGGGATAAAATCTTCTTGTGCAAAATAAATACACGTTCTCAAACTAAGGCTCAAAGCTTGCCGAAATCCAAATAATGATATTGCTTAGGGTACCCATCTTAACCAGAAATAAACCGGAATGAAGCAGTAAATTAAAATACATCTCTTGAGAAATAAACTCAAGACGGAATCCCATTCCATCCAGACAACGAGCTGAACAGAGGGCTGAAACAAAATTCTTCCATGAAGGATAACTCAATGGGGAATTTGAAAGAGTATACACTTTTTGCTTAAGGTTGACACTCTATTGAAGAGAGAATAACACAACCCTACAAAACAGGGTAATATACTAAATATGTAAAAAAATGCAAATGAACAATGATTATGCATGACGCTGATATGAAAGTATGAATGTTATCATGTATATGCTGACAAAACAGACATATAACACTGGGGATAAACATACAAAATCCAAAATGGGTACAATCAAAACTCGGCTAAATCACAAACATGATGGAAATTCCATAAGATAGTAAGCACCAACCGAGGAAACAAATCCTATTTCATAAATTTAATTCACTACGAAGGAAAAATATCAATAAAAGTAAATCAACGCAAACATGGTGATATAGCACCTTCTCCAATGTTCCACTGGGAAAACCACACAGACTTCAGCGGAGGGAACCAAAACGTTCGAAGTTCATACTTTTGCTAGGGTTGATTTCAATAGGGAAAAATAGATTTACATCATTGAGACATCAGTTGGGGATGACATAATGACTCCATTGGGGAGGGTAATACCATATCTTTGAAGGAAACATCGAGATACATTCTCTAGTACTGAGAGTGGTAATTGCACCAACTCCTGTGGGGAGAAAGTATGAAAACTCATGGGGACAACAATTTCAGAGAAGTATATCATCTTAACTTCACTTGGGGAACTCAAGAAATCAAACACTACAGCAATAAAACTTATGAAGATTTTAAATCTAATCCAAGACTTGGCGGGAGAAAACCCAAAAAGTTGATAGCCATTTCAAAACTTCTTAAATAAGACATTGCCCTTGCCTGTCTACCGGGAAAACAACAATATGCCAATACTGCCGAAAGGAGATGCTTTGCAAATGAGTCCAACTAAGCATGCACAGGGAGAAAAGACTTTTATTTATATGAGTGAAGCCTGCAATGGGGAATTCTGGATAGACCTGTCATGCAAAAATTTGAGTTTATCCGTCCTTGAAGTCATTAATTTTGTCCCCCTTTTATCACAAAATCTAGAGCAATGGTAATTTGTAAATTCGTTTCAAAAATATTTTTTGTTATTTAATTTGTTTTCTTTGATCATTACTATCAATAATAAATGAAATCTTTATAAGCTGAATAAAATAAGAATTGCAATGAATTGGACAAAAGGCTTAAACTTTATTAATAGAATGGTAGTTCACGAATGACAGGACTCCATAGATAATTACAAAGTTTGGAATATGGTAATATATATTGGAAAAGATACATTGAAATACAATAACCACTATCCTCTCAAACAACTTTGAATTCCTGAGCCGAAACTTTGGTCGAAAAGTAGTAAGATCCAAGCAGATTGTTTCTCCATTGATCAAGTCTTTCCTGATGCAGTTACTCTCCAGAAATATCCCTAACTTTTGCCTAGGTTTGCCTTGCAGGTTTTCAACCTACCGGGAAATTTTTTTCTGTTTATGTCTCTAATTTTTGCCTAGACCGCCCTTTCGGGTTTTCAGCCTACCGAGATGCTCCTTTTTGCCTAAGATGCCTTTCGAGTTTTCGTCCTAGCGAGCTGTTCTTTTATTTTTTTTATGGGAGAAGTATTTCTTGACTGCATCAGCATTCATAGGACATGGGAACTCCTCGCCATCCATTGTTTCAAGAATCAGTGCACCACCAGAGAAGGCTTTCTTGACAACATATAGGCCTTCAAAATTGGGAGTCCACTTTCCCCTAGAATCAACATTAAAAGACATGATCTTCCTGAGTACGAGGTCACCTTCTTTGAATTCACGAGGTTTGACCTTCTTACCAAAATCTTTCTTCATTATCTTTTAGTATAATTGACCATGACACAAGACCGTCATTCTCTTCTCATCTATTAAGTTCAGTTGGTCAAACCTGTTCTGGACCCATTCAACCTGTGACAACTTGGCTTCCATTATTACACGTAAAGAGGGAATTTCAACTTCAATGGGGAGCACTGCTTCCATGCCATATACAAGATAGAATGGTGTTGCCCCTGTTGAAGTTCGTACAGATTTTCGATACCCATGCAGAGAAAAAAGGGAGTATTTTATGCCAATCTTTATAAGTAAAAACCATTTTCTGGATGATCTTCTTGATGTTCTTATTGGTCGCTTCAACAAATCCATTCATCTTTGTCCTGTAGGGAGATGAATTATGGTGAACAATCTTAAATTCCTCACAAAGTTCAGACATCATTTTGTTATTCAGATTTGAGCCATTGTCGGTGATAACCCTGCTTGGCACACCATACTGACATATGAGGTTGTTCTTGATGAAGCGCACTACCACCTATTTAGTGACATTAGCATATGAAGTTGTCTCTACCCATTTGTTAAAATAATTAATTTCCATTAAGATAAAATGATGACCATTTGACACCTTTGGTTCAATCATCCCGATCATATCAATACCCCCACATAGAGAAAGGACATGGGGAAGATCTAACATTGAGAAGTGTCGGAAGTACATGAATTTTATCAGCATAAATCTGACATTTATGGAACTTCTTCACAAATTTGTAACAGTCATATTCCATTGTCAGCCAATAGTAACCTGCCCTAAGCATCTTTTTCTCCATTGAATGTCCATTGGCATGGGTACCAAATGAACCTTCATGAACCTCATGCATCAACATGTCTGCTTCGTGTCTATCCACGCATCTGAGCAAGACTATGTCGTGATTTCTTTTATACATTAGATCTTCATTAAGGAAAAAGCTTCTTGCCAACCTTCTCAATGTCTTTCTATCCTTATTTGATGCACCAATTGGGTATTCCTGGGTTCAGAGAAAATGCTTGATATCAGAATACCAAGGTTTTTTATCTACCACATCCTCTGTTGTAAACACATGAGCCGGTCTGTCCAAACGTCGTACTGTAATACAAGGCACATCATTCCAAGTATTCACTTGATACATAGAAGCCAGAGTTGCCAAAGCATCTGCCATCTGATTTTCATCTCTTGGAATATGATGGAATTCAACTTTGTTGAAGAAGGGTAATAGTCTTCTAGCATAATCTTTGTAAGGGGTCAAGCCAGGGTGATGAGTATCCCATTCTCCTTTAATCCGGTTAACTACCAAAGCTGAATCACCATACATATCTAGAACCTTGATTCTAAGATCAATGGCCTCCTCGAGACCCATAATGCAAGCCTCATACTCCGCCATATTATTAGCACAATCAAATTTCAGCCTTGCAATAAAAGGAATGTGTGATCCATGTGGAGTGATGATCACAACACCAATTCCTTTTTCGTAAGCATTCACTGCTCCATCAAATACCATGCCCCAACGAGATTCAAGATCTGGACCTTCTCTAGGATATGGTTCATCACAATCTTTCGCTTTCAAGAACATCACATCCTCATCATGGAAGTCAAACATGGCATACTGATAGTCATCTACTGGTTGGTGAGCAAGATAATCCGCTAGCACACTGCTTTTTATGGCCTTTTAAGTGTGGTATTCAATGTCGTATTTTGACAATAACATTTTCTAGCGGGAAATCCTTCCTATGAGAGTAGGCTTTTCAAATATATACTTAATTGGATCCATTTAGGAAATCATCCAAGTAGTATTATTCAACATATATTGTCGCAACCGCTTTGCCGTCCAGGCCAGAGTGCAACATGTCTTCTCCAACATAGAATACCATGACTCACAATCAATAAACTTCTTACTGAGATAGTATATGGCATATTCTTTCTTTCCTGTTTTATCTTGTTGTCCCAAAATACAGCCCATAGAACTATCCAACACAGTTAGATACATGATCAATGGTCTTCCTTCAACGGGAGGGAGCAAGATAGGAGGTTTAAGCAGATATTATTTTATACTTTCAAATGCCCTTTGGCAATCATCTTCCCACACACAATATTGATCTTTCTTTAGCAACTTAAAGATCAGTTCACATGTTATGGTCATGTGGGAGATGAATTTGGAAATATAATTCAGACGCCCAAGGAAGCCTCAAACTTGCTTTTCAGTCCTTGGCGCAGGCATTTCTTGGATCGCTTTAACCTTATCTGGGTCAACTTCAATCCTTTTCTGGATGAAAATAAAACCCAACAACTTCCCTGATCAGACACTAAAGGTGCATTTATTTGGATTCAAGCGGAGACGGTACTTCTTCAAACGCTGAAACAACTTCAACAAATCTTCCATATACCCTTCTTCAGTCTGTGATTTGGAAATCATGTCATCAACATATACCTCAATCTCCTTGTGCATCAGATCATGGAATAGGGTTTTCATATCCCTCTAGTACGTTGCACCAACGTTCTTCAACCCGAAGGGCTTCACTCTGTAACAGAATGTTCCCCAGGGTGTGATAAACGTTGTTTTTTCCATGTCATCAGGAGCCATTCTTATTTGATTATATCCGGAAAATCCATCCATGAATGAGAATACTTTAAATTTTGTTGTGCTATCAACCAACATATAAATATGCGACAATGGGAAATCATCTTTCAGACTAGCTTTATTTAGATCTTTGTAATCTACGCACATGCAGACTTTTCCATATTTCTTTGGTACGGGCACAATGTTGGATATCCATTGAGGATACACTGATGTCACAAGAAAACCGACATTAATTTTCTTTAAGACTTCTTCTTTAATTTTACTGCCATATCGGGGTAAGTTCTTCTCAACTTCAGCTTGACGGGCGGGCACTCTAGATTTAAAGGCAAATGATGCTCCACAATATCAGTATCTAGAGCCGGAATATCTTGGTAAGACCAAGCAAAGATGTCCACATGCTCTTTCAGTAGCTCAATCAACCTGCTCTTCACATCAGGATGCAATGTTGCTCCAATCTTTACATCCTTTGGTTCTTCTTCTGAACCCAAATTGGGTGTTTCCAATGACTCTTTATACGGCTGAATGGAATTTTCATCGTGCTCGAGCAACCGTGAAACCTCTTCTAGAATCTCATCATATTCTTCTTCTTCCGTCCCAAACACGGGATATTCAAAGTTGGGAGAGGGTGTAGGGTTATTGTATTCAACAAGTTTATTAATTAATCTGCACATATGATTTATGATTGCTTTTAGAAACTGACACATATATCAAGTGATCATGCAGATTTATTTTCAATTATTATTTTACTCAAAAGGTTTTTTATTATTACCATTTTCCATGAAAAAGTAGAAAAATAAAAGACACAATTTTGAGAATCAAAGACAACTTTTATTTATGATTTTAATGATCAAAGCAAACAGATAAGCCCATACAATATTAACTTCCATCTTGGGAAGAATGAAAGCTTTTTTCAAAAATAAACAAAAACAAATTACTTTGAGACATGGATGCAAGAGGGAATATCATAAGTGACCCAGTTTTGGATTTTGACTCCAGGCGTCACATAATTTGGCACTTCAAGATCTTCTTCATCCTCCTCAATAGCATTAACTCCAGAAACAGTTGGATGGAGGTAGCCTCCGCTATGGAAAACATCATGATAGCTGCTCATAGTATACTTTGGCTTCAAACCCTCTCTTTTTCCATTCTTTGCAGAGAATCCTAAACCAGCCCTACTTTTGTTCATTGGAGGATCAATGACATGTCCCCATACCTTACTCGGACCATTGCGCACAACCTTCTGAGCATCTTTGGATGAAGCCATAAAATTCTCATTCCCTCTTACATTATCAACAGATAGAGCATGGAAATGTGTCCTAACAGCAGCTTCATCTGCCTCTACAACATAACACTGAAAGATGATAGATGAGATATCAGCAATGCTTGCTCTCCATTTATAATAAAAACTTTTCCTTCACGCACGAATTTTAGCTTTTGGTGCAGAGTGGAGGTAACAGCCCCTGCTTCATGTATCCATGGTCTTCTCAATAGACAGCTGTATGCGGGTGTGATCGGTGGAAATAGAACTGACTGTTTAAAGCTGGTTCGCGAAATGTCACGGTAAGCAAGAGTCGCCACCGTCTTTTATGTTCTCCAACATGGAAAGGACAAAAGCACAGCAAAATTCCTTTTTTGAGATGTCTCTCGGTTCGGGAGGTAGATTTATAGAAAGGGAAGGTGTTAGCACCCTTTCTATCCGTGGTTATCCACGGGCTCTTAGGTACTTGCTCTTATGTTTTCAAAAGATGTTTGCTTTTCAAAAATGAGTGGGTTTGAAAAAAGTTTAGTTTGAAAAACTTCTAGGTAACTCTTGTATCAGTCCTCAAGAGTGTATGAAGTATTTGTTTGAAAACTTTTTTGAAAGTGTGAGTGCGAAAAGTTTGTTTTGTTTTTTGAAAGAGAGCAAGTACACATGAGTCATCTACCTACCCTAAGGAATTAGGCTGTGTAAGAGTCCTTAAGATAGTGCCATCCCACCATTGAGAGGTAAGTAGCACCACCGTTGGAGGTGTTCGGGTCAATTCGATTATAGGGACAGTGTGGTCACCAAAGCAATAGTAGGACACCTTAGAAGTAACCCTAATGTCCTAGATCCTTTTATCCGAGGCAACCGTTTCGAGGCGACTGGATCTTTAGACAGGAGGGCGACCTCTAAGACACCCTATACTTGATGACCACGTTCGAGGCAACGAGTGAGGCGTACCCTAGAAGTGGCATGTGCTTGTGTGTTCAATTCAGTTTATATTTATCTTTGATCATGTAATTGTGAGCTACGAGTTGTTTTTGATTTGTCATTTAGTCTTTCATGCTTATTAACAGCTAAAAGTGCGGAAAATTAAAGTGCGGGAATGTAAAGCTACGCTATTACAAGGCGCGAGTCTATACATCGCCAAAAAAAACAAAGACCCGTTTCGATAAAGTGCGGAAAGTAAAGAAAGCGGTAAATCCTAATTACTATTACATTCTTGGAAGCAATTACATAATAATCAAATAAATAATAACGCGAGAATGGAAAGTAAACCAGGACATCCTAGGGTTTTAACCCTTTTGAGAAAATATGAGTTTTTGGGCCTTTTGCAATTAATTAAGATTAAACCTAATACTAATTAATTATGTAAAGAAAATTTTTTTTTATGTTTTTTAATATTTAATAAAAATAAAAATAAAATAAATTAAAAGTCAAAAGAAAACCCTAATTCTAAGTTTATTTTAATTATTAATAAAAAAAAGGTCAAAGTTAACCTAATTAACTAGATTAATTAATTTACATTTTTATGTACAAAAATAATGATTAATAAATAATAATAATGATAACTAAGAAAATATGAATGAAAATTGTCAAAACCTGATTCTACATAATTTTTATTTATTGAGAAAAAGATTAAGATTAAACCTAAATTAAACTAAGTTAATTGTCAATATTTATTTACAAAATTAATAGCTAATAGTAAAAATAATAAAAATATTTGCAATTTTGATTTCTGAATTTATTATGAAAATTAATTTGTTGGTGAATTAATAATAACAATTATAATAATTAAAAGAATTAAAAGAAAAGAGAATAAAAATAAAAAAATAGCAAACCAAAGGGGTATGTTGGCCCAGAATGGAGGTTTTTTGTTGAATCTGGCCCATTAACACAAAAAAGCCACGTTGACTTTCTTTGATTGTCCAGAGCACGCTTGACCTGGAACATGGTACTCCTCTTCCCATGGCCTTTGGATGGCTGATTGCGACACATGGCACGCTGGATGAGTGAGGTTCATGGTGGAATATTGGACAGGCGCTGCATTGGGACGCATTAGAAAAAAAGGTTAACAATTATATGGGGGACCTGGGAATCGAACCCAGGTCCCAGTGCTGAACGAGCACGTCACCAACCACTCCACCATCACGTTGTCTTTGTAAACATAATAACCAACAAAAAATATATATTAATAATGATAACTATGCTGGAACTCAAAAAACGCGCGCCAAGTTTGAATCTCCCAATCACGTGCTTCCACATATCATCTTCCTCGCTTGGCCTGTAATAAAAATAAACAAATAGCGGGGATTTTAAACCCCCACAAACTGCAAGTGTCAAAAATAACAATTAGGGCTACAGGAAATATAAAAAGGGCGCAATGATTGGGTTGAATTCGTCTGGCCTTGACAAATTCAACCATGTACGTTTCATGGTCCAATTTTTCAGTATGTAAAAAACCCTATAATCCAAGCTTCGAAACCCTAATGTTCTTCAATGGTGGTTTTCGATTCAGAGCACTATAATCAAATTGAATTATGCCAACAGCTTCAGGAGGTTCCTATTAACACAAATCAACCCAAAAAATAGATTAACAACGCATGAATAATGATATGCAATTTTGGAAGATAAGCCAAACCGTGGGACTTGTTGTGAGCGATTCCTGAGTGTTAGGGCTTGTTCTTGATGGCAACAGGTTCCTGGCAATGTCAGTAACGTGATGGAAACAAGAAAAGGGCTTGAATTATGCTGCAAGTGAGAATTCAGTTTCACACTTGTTCTTGATTTTTTGGAATTTGATTCCCCTGTTTCACAGCAGCTTATACGTTCTTATGAATAGGGTTAGGTTCAGCATTTGTATGTGAAGAGAATTAGGTCAACTTTAGGCCCAAGAATCCATTGTATTCAAGTTTCATTATGTGATTGCCAATCAAATCTTTTTCAACCTTTTTCTTTGATAAAACCTTGCCAATCATGGAGATTTTGCTGTCCTTGATATGTACACGAATTTCCAGCTTGCCCTGATCTCATTTGCCTCATAAAAAGATTTGAAAACCATGTTTTGATATTTTCCTATAATTAAATTAATTAAATGAATTATTAATCAATTAAAAATCCAAATAATTAATAAAAATAAGAAAATAATTCAAATTAATCTTAATGGGTCTTTCATAAGCCTTGGGTAAAGATTCAAGAAAGAATTTGAGGCCCATTAGCAAAAATGAAGTGTTTTGGGCAAAGTTGACTTTTGCAAATTCTCAAAAATTTCCCAACTTCTCCAATGCATATCTTGCTCAATTTTGAAGCTATGAACATGTTCTTGGACATTTTGGAAAGGTATTGAATTCCTCTAACCAATGCCTTTAGTCCCATGTCATTTTGATTCACCAATCTCAAGTTATGGTCTTTGACTTAAAGTGCCTTTTTGTTGACTTTTCAAAATGACCTATAATGTAGAAATTGATAACTTTTTGTGAGAGCATTTCTTGGACTTGAAGTGTGAAGATGAGTTGTAGGAAATGTCATCCCCTTCAAAATGAGCATTGGATGGGATTTTTATGATGAACCATGAAAAAGTTATGACTTGGTCAATTTGCAGTTGACTTTTTCAACTGTCCAAAAATAGAAATTTTTGCATCTTGATGATTTTTAAGCCATGCTTGTGGAATCATGATCAAGACTTGATCAAATGATGATTGTGGCTTAAAAATAAGATGTTGACCAAAATTTTGACTTTTGACTGTCAAATGACCATTTTGCCCCTACAATTGACTGTGAAGCAATTAGGGCTTTTGACTATGCAATTTGACCCTGTGAGTTTGGCAACTTGATATGTAGATGTTTGACAATGTATATAGGCATGTGGGACTTGATTGGACCCTTGAAGACCTCAACTTCCTTGCAAGAATCAAAACCCTAATTTTGATTGTGTTAGGAGGCAATTGGACTATGCAACCCTTGAGAGATTTTGAACTATTTGGAGGTTGATCTTGGCAAATCTTGAAGAATATGGGAGGGCAAATTTTGGGGTACAACAGTTGCCCCTGTTCAATCTTCTTAGACCTGAGGATGTAGATTGGCTTGCGTGCCTTTCGTGATCCGAAGGTGGAAGATGATTGAACACTAAAGTGCCCAGAAATTTGCACTCACATAGTGGAGTATCAGCAGCGTGATGGCGGGAATGGGCTTACAGATGCCATTTGGAGAGATAATGGATAGAAGGATGGGCTTATAGATGCCATCTGAAGCTGTGACAGAGCCTTGTCGGGAATGGGCTTATAGATGCCATTTGGAGACTGTTGGTATGTGGATGGGCTTATAGATGCCATCTAGGTGTCGATCGCGTAAGAGATTCCTTAGCGAGAACTTGCGTGCCTGAGAAAGAAAGATAATTACCTGGCCTGTTACAGGGGTTGATCTTCAAACTCTTTATGTAGATATGCCCAGGCTGGATACAGGTATCGAATCTACAACCAATCGCTCACAGATATGCCCTGGGTAGATACAGGAATCGAATCCGAACTTCAAAAGGTTGCTTACAGACGTGCCCTGGCTGGATACAGGTATCGAATCTACAAACAATCCTCTGCAGATATGCCCTGACTAGATACAGGAATCGAATATGGAATTAGTCGTCAACAGATATGCCCTGGCTGGATGCAGGAATCGAATCTTCAAACTCTTCAGACATGCCCTGGCTGGATACAGGAATCGAATATGGAATTAGTCGTCAACAGATATGCCCTGGATGGATACAGGAATCGAATCTTCAAACTCTTCAGACGTGCCCTGGATGGATACAGGAATCGAATCTGGAATTAGTCGTCAATAGATATGCCCTGGTTGGATACAGGAATCGAATCTTCAAACTCTTCAAACGTGCCCTGGCTGGATACAGGAATCGAATCTGGAATTAGTCGTCAACAGATATGCCCTGGCTGGATACAGGAATCGAATCTTCAAACTTTTCAGACGCGCCCTGGCTGGATACAGGAATTGAATCTGGAATTAGTCGTCAACAGATATGCCCTGGTTGGATACAGGAATCGAATCTTCAAACTCTTCAGACATGCCCTTACTGGATACAGGAATCGAATCTGGAATTAGTCGTCAACAGATATGCCCTGGCTGGATACAGGAATCGAATCTTCAAACTCTTCAGACGTGCCCTGGCTGGATACAGGAATCGAATCTGGAATTAGTCGTCAACAGATATGCCCTGCCTGGATACAGGAATCGAATCTTCAAACTCTTCAGACGTGCCCTGGCTTGATACAGGAATCGAATCTGGAATTTCTTCATGCAGATATGCCCTGGCTAGATACAGGTGTCGAATCCACAAATAATCGCTCACAGATATGCGCTGGCTAGATGCAGGTATCGAATCCAGAATTGCGACAGTTGATAGTAATCATATTTGTATTAACCTTTTTCCTGAAAAGGCAAAACATCAGTAGTATGCAATGTCATGATGTATGAAATGCACGATGTCATGATGCTCAAAAATAAATGAGATAGTGTGTTATGATGCGTATATGCATGCGTCATGGTGTATGATAATGTCTAGGAAAATAAATCCTTGACGGATGCCGGGAAGTCAAATCCTGGGCTGATGCTGAAAAGTAGAGTTCTTCGTCTCCGCTGGGGAAGGATGATGACAAGAATAAGCCGGTAGGAGAAGATGACTCTGTTGGGGAATGAACTTGGTGGAGAGGTTACTCTGCGGGGAATTACTCTGTGGGACGAGATACTTTGCTGAGATGTTGATTATAATTCCACTGGGGATGCCGTTGATGAGCTCTGTTGGAGGATTTGATGAACTCTGTTGGGGAATAGGAAGAACTTCGCGGGGGACGATCTTTCCGTGGTAATTAGCTGAGGATAACCCAGTTATAAGCTCTGGTGGAGAAAACCTTTGAATAGATTCGAGGAGACGCGTTCATACTCTGCAGAGATAAGCTTCCAGAATCTACTGGGGATAAGCTTCCTACTGAGGAAACTTTTGGACTGTACTGGGGAAGTGGCTCCACTGGGATGTCTGGATTCCGCCGGGGAACAATCTTATATTAAGACTGCCGGGGATGCTTGCTTAGGAATACCTGCATACTCCGCTGGGGAACATTGAGATCTTCTGGGGATAATCCAACTTCCTTAAGGCTGACAGTAGACTAACTTTGCTCGGGGAGAGTGTTGCTGACTTGCTAGGGATATTGTGCCTTTTCGGGGCTGATGGGAGACCAACTCTGCTCGGGGGACAATATTGCTGCATCTTATCTTACTCGGCGGGGAGTGAAGGTTTCTGGTTATATTCTTCAGCTGAACCTACCTTGGTACCTTGGTGGACGGGACAATTAGATTGCTTAGACAACTCATTATTGCCCCTGTTTCCATTGTCACCTGTAATTAGTCCTTTGTTTCGCATGCAAATATTTATGAGTTAGCAATTAGTGTCAAATGCATATATCAAAAATGAACATTGGACGTTCTTTGCAAAACAAAACAGAAAAAGGAAAATAATTGGCAATTTATCTGAAAAGTGAATTTGTATTGATTTTTTTGAATTTGCCTGTAAATAGGCATTTATGTACAAGAGGCTGACGTCCTAGTAAGAGAACGCCACCGAACAACATAGAGTTTACAATTTTGTGAAAAGGGAGACAAAACAACTATGTGAAAAAGATAATCCCACTGGGTTCCAACTCTGCTATCGCCTTTATATCTTCAAGCGTCTCATCACTTGGCTGCTTAGTTGAAGATGAAGCGGACTGATCTATGCCGTCTGAGCCTGGTAGTTGATGCCGAATTCTGGATGCAAAGTGATTCAATGAGACATAGTATTACGCTTTAATCCCTAACTTTTGCCTGGACCGCCCTTTCGGGTTTTCAGTCCACCGGGATACCCATTTTTTTGCCCAAGCCGCCTTTTCAGGTTTTCGACTTGCCGGGTGTACAGATTTTTCATTTCAACCCTTATTTTAGCCCGAACCCTTTTGGTTCTCCGGGAAGCCCTTATTTTTGCCTAGGTGTGTCAACCTAGCGGGTCTTTTATTCATGCGTAGTATCTTTTTACTATGTCTGCATTGGCGGGGTGCGGAAGGTCGTTACCATCCATGGTGGTTAGAATCATAGCTCCTCCTGAGAAGATATGTTTAACCACAAATGTCCCTTCGTATGTAGGGGTCCATTTGCCCCTGGGATCACTTTGAGGAAGAATGATGCGCTTGATTACCAGGTTCCCAACTTGATACTCTTGTGGTCTGACTTTCTTGTTAAATGCCCTGATCATCCGTTTTTGATACCTTTGACCATGACAAATAGCAGTGAGTCTCTTTTTGTCAATTAGGTTTAATTGATCAAGTCGAGTCTGGATCCAGTCATCTTCGCTCAGACCTGCATCCTTCATTATCCGGAGAGAGGGTATCTGGACTTCAATAGGCAAGACTGCCTCCATGCCATAGACCAAGGAAAAAGGAGTTGCCCCGGTTGACGTCCTTGCTGAGGTACGGTACCCATGAAGAGCAAACGGTAACATTTCGTGCCAATCTTTGTAGGTCACTGTCATCTTCTGCACAATCTTTTTGATATTCTTATTAGCTGCTTCTACAGCCCCATTCATCTTCGGCCGATAAGGAGAAGAATTGTGGTGCTGTATCTTGAATTGCTCGCAGAGCTCAGTGATCATCTTGTTATTAAGATTGGTACCATTGTCCGTAATGATCCTCTCCGGGACGCCGTATCGACAGATCAGGTTGTGTCGAATGAACCGCGCCACGACATTCTTGGTTACTGTAGCGTAGGAAGCTGCTTCAACCCACTTTGTAAAGTAATCGATCGCCACCAGGATGAAGCGATGCCCGTTGGATGCCGTAGGTCTGATCTCACCGATCATATCAATGCCCCACATTGCGAAAGGCCAGGGTGCTGTCAAAACATTCAGAGGAACCGGAGGAATGTGCACCTTATCAGCATAGATCTGGCACTTATGACATGTCCGAGAATGTTGGTAACAGTCGGCTTCCATTGTGGACCAGAAATATCCTGCCCGAAGGATTTTCTTTGCCATGGTGTGTCCACTGGAATGTGTTCCCAAGGTACCTTCATGTAGTTCTGCCATGATCCTTTCTGCTTCAGTCTTATCCATACAACGCAGCAAGGTTGAATCATGGTTTCGCTTGTAGAGAATGCCGTTGCTGAGGAAGAACTTTGCAGCGAACCTTCTCAGAAACTTCTTGTCATTGACAGATGCACCCTCGGGGTATTCTTGAGCTTCCAAGTACCTCTTCACTTCATGATACCAAGGTTTTTCAGTTACCTTTTCAGCCTCAAGATCACAGCAATATGCAGGTTCGTCCAATTTCCAAATGATGATCCGGGGAGCCTCGTTATCCCATTTGACTTTGAACATAGAAGACATCGTAGCCAGTGCGTCTGCCAACTGATTCTCCTCTCTTGGGAAGTGTTCAAAAGTTATCTCTGTGAAATGGGGGATCAATGTCAACACAAACTCTTTGTAAGGAATGAGATTTGGGTGTTTCGTATCCCACTCGCCTTTGATCTGATTGATCACGAGAGCGGAATCTCCGAAGACACTCAGAAACTTGATCCTTAAGTCAATTGCAGCTTGAAGACCCATGATGCATGCCTCATACTCCGCCATGTTGTTGGTGCAGTGAAACATAGCAGACCAGTAAGTGGAGTATGAGTGCCTTTTGGGGATATGATCACAACGCCAATACTGTTACCCAAAGCGTTTAAGGCTTCGTCAAAGTGCATAGACCATCGGGATCCTTCCCCAGGTCCTTCATCCGGTCCAGGTACTTCACAATCAGTCACTACCATGATATCCTCGTCTGGGAACTCAAAGTTCATAGATTGGTAGTCATCCACTGCATGGTGTGCCAAATGGTCTGCCAATACACTTCCCTTGATTGCTTTCTGAGTCGTGTACTGGATGTCATATTCCGTCAAGATCATCTACCATCTTGCTATTCTTCTGGACAAGGCAGGCTTTTCGAATATGTACTTTATTGGATCCATTTTTGAAATCAACAGAGTAGTGTGAGTCAGCATATACTGTCTCAGCCGGCGAGCAGCCCATACCAAAGCGCAGCAAGTTTTCTCGAGCAGTGAGTATCGGGTCTCACAGTCGGTAAACTTTTTGCTAAGGTAATAAATGGCGTGCTCTTTTCGGCCAGACTCGTCATGCTGCCCCATCACACACCCCATTGAGCTGTCAAGTACTGTCAAGTATAGTATTAGAGGTCTCCCTTCGACCGGTGGCATAAGAATGGGTGGTTCTTGGAGATACTCTTTGATTATGTCGAAAGCGGTCTGACATTCATCGTTCCAACGTACTACTTGATCTTTCTTCAGTAGCTTGAAGATTGGTTCACAGGTAGCAGTTAGGTGCGAGATGAATCGGGCAATGTAGTTCAGCCGTCCTAGAAAGCCTCTGACTTCTTTTTCTGTCTTGGGAACTGGCATATCTTGTATGGCTTTCACCTTGGCAGGGTCCACTTGAATACCTTTGTCGCTCACGATGAAACCTAGAAATTTTCCGGATCTTACCCCAAAGGTGCATTTGTTTGGGTTCAACCTCAGCTTGTACAACTTCAGACGGTCAAACAGTTTCTGCAGATGGTCAAGGTGTTCCTCCTCAGTTTGGGACCTTGCAATCATATCATCTACATATACTTCGATCTCATGGTGGATCATGTCATGAAACAAAGCAACCATGGCACGTTGGTAGGTTGCCCCAGCGTTCTTCAACCCAAAAGGCATGACCTTGTAGCAAAAGGTGCCCCACTGAGTAACAAAAGTGGTCTTCTCCATGTCTTCGGGAGCCATCTTGATTTGATTATAACCTGAGAACCCATCCATGAAGGAGAATACCTTATGCTGAGCAGTATTGTCAACTAGAACGTCAATGTGAGGCAAGGGGAAATCATCTTTAGGGTTGGCCCTGTTCAAATCCCTGTAGTCAACACACATTCTGACCTTACCATCCTTCTTCGGCACTGGAACCACGTTGGCAACCCACTGAGGGTAAGAAGTCACTGCTAAAAACCCGGCATCAAATTGTTTCATAACCTCAGCCTTGATTTTCTCGGACATCTCTGGACGCATACAGCGGACCTTCTGTTTAACCGGAAGGCGGTCTTCCTTGGTAGGCAGGTGATGAACCACAATGTCAGTATCCAGCCCAGGCATGTCTTCGTAAGACCAGTCGAAGATTTCCATATAATCATGCAACATCTGAATCAACCGTTGTTTCACACTGAGCTCTAGATTGGCACCAATCTTGACTTCCTTTCTGTCTGTCTCAGTACCCAGATTTACCGTTTCCACTGGCTCTTCATGTGGCTGAATGGCCCTCTCTTCCTGGAGTAACAGTCTTGCAAGCTCACCAGGCACTTCGCAATCATCTTCACCTTCGTCTTCGGCTAAGTTGATCGGATTTTCAAAGTCATAACTGGCAGTAGCAGAGTCGTTACCAGTGAGATCCAGAGTGGATTGAAACCTGTATAGGTGAGTGTGTGTAAATATAGCTGTTTTGCAATATATAAAGAAAGAAAGGGAGCACAAGATTTGAAATGCGAAAAACGTCCAATGCTTTTATTCATGATATATGGAAATGAAAAATAATAAGCCCTCACAAATGAAGCCACGTTGCCCCGGGTAAGACACCGGGCCATAAAGTTTCAAATTATTGTTCGTTACACATTTAAAAACAAAGGAGTTCATTACTGAGTAACAAAAGTAACAGGTATGTAGTCTTTAGCAGTCCAGTTGTTCAGTCCACCGTCGGTCGTTGGGTAGATCCAGCTATCAAATTCAGATTCCTCCGCATCGCCTTCAATAGCATTCACTCCCGGGTTGGTGATGAATACGGGAGGTCTTCCAATCCTTGCTTTACGTACATCCCTCTGAGCCTCTGTAGTGAAACCCAGCCCAAACTTGTCAATCTTTAGAGTAAAATCAGGAAGTCGGCCCCAGTTTGCACACTCACCTTTCTCAATCATAGCCTGGACATCCTTTAAGGAAGCCATCTTCAAAGGAGAGTCTTCTTCGGTCACAGTCTCTGCTGACGCCAATGTTGGAGGCACCTCTTCAAAGTGTTGAAAGGGGGTCTCAATGAACTCCCCGTCCATCTCTATATACTGGAATGAGTTAAGATGGCTAACCATGTATTCTTCCTCCCCCTGAACTGTAACAATCTTCCCTCTGACCGGGTACTTAAGCTTTTGATGTAGAGTGGAGGTTACAGCTCCAGCCTTGTGGATCCAAAGGACGACCCAGTAAACAAGAATAGGATGGTCGGATGTCCATCACATATAATGTTGAATCAAATACTTGAGAACCAACCCGGATTGGAATGTCCACTTCACCATGTACCATCCTCTTCGACCCGTCAAAGGCCCGAACGATAATGTTACTAGGCTTCAACTCCAAACCCTCACAATCCAACCTGTCTAAGGCCTTCTTGGGAAATACGTTCAGTGAAGAACCGGTGTCTACCAACACATGGGCAAGAGTAGTGCCCCTGCATTCAATGGAGACATGCAGGGCATCGTTGTGATTCTTTCCCTTGGCGGTCAGATCAGCGTCAGAGAAACCCAGACCATTATCAGCGGTTAAGTTGGCCACACAATCAGTAAATTGATCAGTAAACGTTTCTTGTGGCACATGGGCCGTCTTCAGGAAGGAAATCAGGGCCTTGGCATGGGCCTCTGAACACAACAACAGTGATAGCATAGAGATCTTAGAGGCGGTGTGCCCCAGCTGTTCAACGAAGTTGAAATCACTCTTCTTGATAATCTTAAGAATTTCTTCCATCTCTTGCTGGGAGGCTTCAACATTAACAGTCTTCGGTGCCTCCATCTGGGCAGGCATATCAGTAGCCATCCCCTTGCCCCGAGTGTCAGATGACTCAGCAGCAGGGGTAGAAACTTGATCAGGAGGGGAAACAGGCACACTGGCAGGTGTGATAACAAGAGGTCTCTGGATGGCTGGAGGTGCAATATCAGGCGAGAAGAGCCTGCCACTGCGAGTAACTTTAGCAGGGCCGGTGATGTTACTGATGCTGGTACTAGTATTGAACTCTTGTTTTACTCCGAGCACATAAACATCTGCCCCATAGTGCCACGGGACAGCCTTGTCATATTTATAGGGGAGGGGCCCCGGAACAGTGATGATGATAGGTGCAACGGACATGATTTTGATAGGCTTCTTTGAGGGAGCCTTGATAGGATTGTTGAAAATGGTGACAACAGACACTTCTTCAGTAGGGACAATAGGAACAACAGTCTTCTTGAACAAGATCTCTTTGCTATCCATCAGGTTTTGGACGCCTGACTTCAGCAACGGACAACCAGCAGGTGAAACAACACATAGAAGGCAACCTTTGCTACAACCCAGAAATAAACCGGCTAGCAACAGGTTCCTCTTGACGGTCAACAATGGAGTAACAATCTCATCCACAGAGACTACATATAGGTCTTCCTCAACAGCATTCACTCCATGCTGGGGCATAGGAGCAGTCACAACGTTGGGCCTTTCGGGCGCCTCAAACTGTATTTCCTTAGCATCGATAAGGTCCTGAACCTTATTCCTCAGGGCCCAACAATCATCAGTAGAATGCCCCGGGCTATCAGAGTGATAAGCACAGCGGGTGTTGGGATTGTACTTCGGAGAGGTTGTGTTTACCACCTTCGGAGCTTCTCTGACAGTTACCAGGTTGGTTGACAGCAGTTGCGGCAAGATCTGAGACAAGGTCATACTAAGCCGAGTGTATTCTCTTCTGGGTCTCTCACCCCTTGGTTGGTTAGGTTACCGAGGAGCGGCAACAGGCTTTGAAATTACCACCGCGTTGACAGCTTGGCGGCGTTCCGGTTTATTTTGTCTTCTGGGACCATACACAACACTAGCTTCCTTCTTGAAAGGCTTCTTTTCAAAACTTGAGGAGGCACCTTTCTGTATCTTCCCCGACTTCATACCAGCTTCTATCCTCTCACCAGTCAGAATGAGGTCTGTAAACCCTGCAGAAGAATTACCGATCAGGTGATTGAAGAACGGCCCAGACAGGGTCCCCAAGAACATGTCCACGAGTTCACGGTCAGTCAACGGTGGCTGCACCCTGCCAGCCAGGTCTCTCCACTTTTGCGCGTACTCCTTAAAACCTTCTCCCGATCCTAGCGAAATACCCTGGAGTTGGGTACGTGTAGGAGCGAGGTCGGCATTGTACTGATACTGCTTATAAAAAGCAGTAGCCAAGTCCTCCCAGTTTCGAATACTGGCTCCATCCAGCTGATAGAACCACTCTAGTTGAGCCCCTGAAAGGCTATCCTGGAAGAAATGGATCCATAAGTTCTTGTCTGCCGTATACGGTTGGATCTTCCGCACATAAGATCTGAGATGTAGCTTAGGGCAGGAAGACCCGTCATACTTCGCAAAAGAGGGTGCCTTGAACTTGTGTGGGATCACCACCCTAGAAGATAAACCCAGATCTCCAAATCCAACCCAGGCACCTGTTGAATTTCCATGGCACTCAGACGATCCTCTAACTACTTGTACCTGTCTTCAGCGGGAGGGTACTGCTCATTATTGAAATCCGTCTCGTTGTCAGAGACCACGGGACTAGGAACCCTTCCCCCTTGGGGACTGCCTTTCCCTACAGAGGAAGCAGCTTGATCAGCCTCATTATGCAGTGTATTACCAAACCTCCGTCCAGTGTTGAACAGTACAGTTCTCTTCTTCTTCTTCTTCACCAGCAGAGCCTTCAATTCCTCTTGACCTTGGGCTAAGCTCATGATCAACTCTTGGAACTGGGCGTTTTGGGCCTGGAGGGCCTTGATGGATTTCTCAGTAGATGATTCAGGATTCATGATGAGACTGCTGAAATAAACAGCGAAGAAGATTAAGCAACATGTAAGAAAAAGTACCTGTTATGCACATGATGCATGATATGCTATTTATGCAATGCATTCAAGGGTTCGAAAGTTCAAATTTGTTGTAGACAAAAAGGAACACACGTTATTATTTAAGAAATAATTTGTTCAGTACATCAAGGCCTCATGGGCAAACATTACAAAATAATTTAATCCCAAAAGACACTGCACATCCTCTTTGGAGCTATGTAAGTATTGAGAGTCTTTTCCTCGTGCAGTAGGCGGGTGAGCTCCAAGACCTTCTTCTCACTGGCATGTAGACTGGATTCAAGAGAATTCCACTCTTCCTTGAGTTGGACCCAGCTTTTTTGCATTTCTTCCCAAGACGTTGGCATGTCAGGATGTTGAATGGTGTATGAGACCTCTCCTTCCAACATTGGCTCTTTGATCACAGGGAGAACATGAGGATATGGCATCACCAGCTTCTGGGAGCGGGCTCATACCCACTTGAGATAAGGCTCCAACGGGATGGAGTTCTTGTGCCCTAGTGTCTTGCTATCTACCTTGTTGGGCATCCTCCAAGCTCTGATAAATCTCTGGCGAAGTCCTTGTGCATCGTTGTCGAAGTCAAAAACTATGTCAGGAATCAACATGTCATGAGGGCCATCCCTCCGAGCATATCTAAATTGTCTCAAAGACAGACATGGGTTATAAGTAATGCCTCCTCTGATTCCAAGTAAAGGAACATTTGGAAACTCTCCGCAATGATCAATGATGGTGACAGTCTCTCTGGACCGAGGACACCAATGTATATCAGCATGCGTAAGAGTCATTAATCGTTGTGACCATCTCAAACCCCGCTCGTTCTTCAAAACTGATTGTGGAAGGTGAGAAATAAACCACCTTGCCAAGAGAGGAGTGCAGCACATGAGAACACCTCTTTTTCTCATGGTTCGAGTGTAACATGAGTGAAGGATGTCCCCAATCAACGTAGGTATAGGATTCCTGGACATAAAGATCTTGACGACATTGATATCTATAAGCTGATCGGGATTCGGGAACAACACCAACCCATAGACAAGGAGCGCCACAACTTCTTCAAAGGCTTGTAGGTCAAGGGAATTCCAACATTCGTGGGCCTTCTCAAACAGGAATTTGCCAAGAATCCTTTGATACCACTTCTAACTTCCCAATGTCCCTTGATGTCAGATGGTTGTAGGCGTAATGCTTTAGCAACCTCTTCAAGTTTTGGTTCCCTTTTCGTACCGTTGTAGGGTAGTTGACTAAGGATAGGGATCTTCAGAAGCTGGGAAAACTCTTCCAAGGTAGGCACCAGTTGATAATCCGGGAAAGTAAAGCAGTGGTGCAAAGGGTCAAAGAACTGGAAGAGAACCTTTATCATATCTTCCTCAATGTTGGTGTTGACCAAGCTGATGAGTCTGCCATGTTTCTCACTGAAAGAAGAGCTCTCGGGAATCCTGGATGTAAGCTCCTTAAGCTGAGGAGGGATCCTTACAAGGTTGATCTGAATTGTCTTTCTGCGGATAGTTTCCATGTCCTACAAAACAAGAACAAAGATGAAGATTCGAACCCCTGAAGTGGTTAGTGGATGCATATGATGTTGTATGATGCTATGATGTTATGATAAAAAACACACCACAAGTATTCACAAAAGGCAAACATGATAAGGCACACAAGTCACACAAGACATCCCTTAGAGTTCAGGCCAGCATGAGGTTTGGGGTACTACCCTCTTGAAGTTGGTGGGCTCAAAACCTGTCCTATTAAAAGTAACCGGGTTCTAAGGAGCTCAATATCATTGGGTTGTTTTCTATGTTCATTGTTTTGATTTAGCCACTTAACTGGCGACCAAAATATTCCAAGAAAACAACCCTCAATGAGTGTAGTATCGAGTATCTACCAACTTCGGACTGCACCAAAGTCGGTCATCTCACTACCCTAAAGAGGCCAGGATGGTCAAGTAAGGTTCCTAAGGTCAGTTGATGCTTCACGACACCACGCGGAAGCCCCGTACTCTCCTTGACTTGACTCAAGGGTTACCGGTACTCACCAAAGTGCCACATCAATGTAGCAACTGCTTCAACCGTGTCGGTATACCCCGCACAGTTCCCTCACAGTTTGTTGCTACCTAAAAGGTATTCCCCAGATCCAGGTTAGGATCTATAGAACTCCCAAAACAGGCCCACAATATTAAAGCAATCAAAACAGGCAATTGAAAACATAAGTATGATCTATCCTAAGGTACACCTCACTCTAAGTGTCCCCAGTAGAGTCGCCAGTTCTGTGATCGGTGGAAATAGAACTGACTGTTTAAAGCTGGTTCGCGAAATGTCGCGGCAAGCAAGAGTCGCCATCGTCTTTTATGTTCTCCAACATGGAAAGGACAAAAGCACAGCAAAATTCCTTTTTTGAGATGTCTCTCGGTTCGGGAGGTAGATTTATAGAAAGGGAAGGTGTTAGCACCCTTTCTATCCGTGGTTATCCACGGGCTCTTAGGTACTTGCTCTTATGTTTTCAAAAGATGTTTGCTTTTCAAATATGAGTGGGTTTGAAAAAAGTTTAGTTTGAAAAACTTCTAGGTAACTCTTGTATCAGTCCTCAAGAGTGTATGAAGTATTTGTTTGAAAACTTTTTTGAAAGTGTGAGTGCGAAAAGTTTGTTTTGTTTTTTGAAAGAGAGCAAGTACCCATGAGTCATCTACCTACCATAAGGAATTAGGCTGTGTAAGAGTCCTTAAGATAGTGCCATCCCACCATTGAGAGGTAAGTAGCACCACCGTTGGAGGTGTTCGGGTCAATTCGATTATAGGGACAGTGTGGTCACCAAAGAAATAGTAGGACACCTTAAAAGTAACCCTAATGTCCTAGATCCTTTTATCCGAGGCAACTGTTTCAAGGCGACTGGATCTTTAGACAGGAGGGCGACCTCTAAGACACCCTATACTTGATGACCACGTTCGAGGCAACGAGTGAGGCGTACCCTAGAAGTGGCATGTGCTTGTGTGTTCAATTCAGTTTATATTTATCTTTGATCATGTAATTGTGAGCTACGAGTTGTTTTTAATTTGTCATTCAGTATTTCATGCTTATTAACAGTTAAGAGTGCGGAAAATTAAAGTGCGGGAATGTAAAGCTACGCTATTACAAGGCGCAGGTCTATACATCGCCAAAAAAAACAAAGACCCGTTTCGATAAAGTGCGGAAAGTAAAGAAAGCGGTAAATCCTAATTACTATTACATTCTTGGAAGCAATTACATAATAATCAAATAAATAATAACGCGCGAATGGAAAGTAAACCAGGACATCCTAGGGTTTTAACCCTTTTGAGAAAATATGAGTTTTTGGTCCTTTTGCAATTAATTAAGATTAAACCTAATACTAATTAATTATGTAAAGAAAAATGTTTTTTATGTTTTTTAATATTTAATAAAAATAAAAATAAAAGAAATTAAAAGTCAAAAGAAAACCCTAATTCTAAGTTTATTTTAATTATTAATAAAAAAAGATCAAAGTTAACCTAATTAACTAGATTAATTAATTTACATTCTTATGTAAAAAAATAATGATTAATAAATAATAATAATGATAACTAAGAAAATATGAATGAAAATTGTCAAAACCTGATTCTACATAATTTTTCTTTATTGAGAAAAAGATTAAGATTAAATCTAAATTAAACTAAGTTAATTGTCAATATTTATTTACAAAAATAATAGCTAATAGTAAAAATAATAAAAATATTTGCAATTTTGATTTCTGAATTTATTATGAAAATTAATTTGTTGGTGAATTAATAATAACAATTATAATAATTAAAAGAATTAAAAGAAAAGAGAATAAAAATAAAAAAAATAGCAAACCAAAGGGGTATGTTGGCCCAGAATGGAGGTTTTTTGTTGAATCTGGCCCATTAACACAAAAAAGCCACGTTGACTTTCTTTGATTGTCCAGAGCACGCTTGACCTGGAACATGGTACTCCTCTTCCCATGGCCTTTGGATGGCTGATTGGGACACATGGCACGCTGGATGAGTGAGGTTCATGGTGGAATATTGGACAGGCGCTGCATTGGGACGCATTAGAAAAAAGGTTAACAATTATATGGGGGACCTGGGAATCGAACCCAGGTCCCAATGCTGAACGAGCACGTCACCAACCACTCCACCATCGCGTTGTCTTTGTAAACATAATAACCAACAAAAAATATATATTAATAATGATAACTATGCTGGAACTCAAAAAACGCGCGCCAAGTTTGAATCTCCCAATCACGTGCTTCCACATATCATCTTCCTCGCTTGGCCTGTAATAAAAATAAACAAATAGCGGGGGTTTTAAACCCCCACATACTTCAAGTGTCCAAAATAACGATTAGGGCTACAGGCAATATAAAAAGGGCGTAATGATTGGGTTGAATTCGTCTGGCCTTGACGAATTCAACCATGTACGTTTCATGGTCCAATTTTTCAGTATGTAAAAAACCCTAAAATCCAAGCTTCGAAACCCTAATGTTCTTCAATGGTGGTTTTCGATTCAGAGCACTACAATCAAATTGAATTATGCCAACAGCTTCAGGAGGTTCCTATTAACACAAATCAACCCAAAAAATAGATTAACAACGCATGAATAATGATATGTAATTTTGGAAGATAAGCCAAACCGTGGGACTTGTTGTGAGCGATTCCTGAGTGTTAGGGCTTGTTCTTGATGGCAACAGGTTCCTGGCAATGTCAGTAACGTGATGGAAACAAGAAAAGGGCTTGAATTATGCTGCAAGTGAGAATTCAGTTTCACACTTTTTCTTGATTTTTTGGAATTTGATTCCCCTGTTTCACATCAGCTTGTACGTTCTTATGAATAGGGTTAGGTTCAACATTTGTATGTGAAGAGAATTAGGTCAACTTTAGGCCAAAGAATCCATTGTATTCAAGTTTCATTATGTGATTGCCAATCAAATCTTTTTCAACCTTTTTCTTTGATAAAACCTTGCCAATCATGGAGATTTTGTTGTCCTTGATATGTACACGAATTGCCAGCTTGCCCTGATCTCATTTGCCTCATAAAAAGATTTGAAAACCATGTTTTGATATTTTCCTATAATTAAATAAATTAAATGAATTATTAATCAATTAAAAATCCAAATAATTAATAAAAATAAGAAAATAATTCAAATTAATCTTAATGGGTCTTTCATAAGCCTTGGGTAAAGATTCAAGAAAGAATTTGAGGCCCATTAGCAAAAATGAAGTGTTTTGGGCAAAGTTGACTTTTGCAAATTCCCAAAAATTTCCCAACTTCTCCAATGCATATCTTGCTCAATTTTGAAGTTATGAACATGTTCTTGGACATTTTGGAAAGGTATTGAAGTCCTATAACCATTGCCTTTAGTCCCATGTCATTTTGATTCACCAATCTCAAGTTATGGTCTTTGACTTAAAGTGCCTTTTTGTTGACTTTTGAAAATGACCTATAATGTAGAAATTGATAACTTTTTGTGAGAGCATTTCTTGGACTTGAAGTGTGAAGATGAGTTGTAGGAAATGTCATCCCCTTCAAAATGAGCATTGGATGGGATTTTTCTGATGAACCATGAAAAAGTTATGCCTTGGTCAATTTGCAGTTGACTTTTTCAACTGTCCAAAAATAGAAACTTTTGCATCTTGATGATTTTTGAGCCATGCTTGTGGAATCATGATCAAGACTTGATCAAATGATGATTGTGGCTTAAAAATAAGATGTTGACCAAAATTTTGACTTTTGACTGTCAAATGACCATTTTGCCCCTACAATTGACTGTGAAGCAATTAGGGCTTTTGACTATGCAATTTGACCCTGTGAGTTTGGCAACTTGATATGTAGATGCTTGACAATGTATATAGGCATGTGGGACTTGATTGGACCCTTGAAGACCTCAACTTCCTTCCAAGAATCAAAACCCTAATTTTGACTGTGTTAGGAGGCAATTGGACTGTGCAACCCTTGAGAGATTTTGAACTATTTGGAGGTTGATCTTGGCAAATCTTGAAGAATATGGGAGGGAAAATTTTGGGGTACAACAGCGGGTACAATATCCATGACTTGAAAAGTGATTTGGAACAGGTGCAGACCTATGTGAATAGGAAGATCGACCTCCCCAATAACCAACTTCCTTAACCCATCGAAAGCTTTGACAATAATACCACTTGGGCGCATAGGGGCCCCTTGATATTTCAACTTTATCAGTGTACTCCTCGGTATCACATTTAAGGAGGATCCATTATCAATCAACATATTTGATAATGAATTGCTTTTATAGTTCATGGATATGTGGAAAGCCAAATTGTGATTCCTCCCCTCGTCAGGTAATTCATCATCGCAAAAGCTTAGGTTATTACATGATGTAATATTACCTACCACACTGCTAAATTGATCTAATGGAATGCCATACTCCACGAAGGCCTGGTCCAACACCCTCATTAAAGATTCTCTATGGGAAGCAGAATTCATCAATAATGCTAAGATATATATATTTGAAGGAGTCTACAATAACTGATCCATAATTCGGTAGTCGCTCATTTTGATTATCTTCAAAATATCATCTATGTCCTTCTCCAGGGTAGTACCATTGGATTTCCCTGCAGCCTTCTTATCTTCAACCTTTTCCACGACCTTCTTACCAGTATTATCATTTCCTGGAACAACCGGTGCAAATATACGACCACTGCGGATCACTCTACTAGTCTCAGCAATATTTCCAGCACTAGACAAAGGTTGGATGAGAACTTCCACACCACCCTCTAAAATTGTAACAATATACTTGTATGGTACAACTTTGTCTGATTTGTAAGGAACGGGCCCTAGCAAGAAAATCACCACAGGGGCAACAACTGGCTTGCTACAGTATTTAATTTTAACAGGGGAAGAGTCACTGAAATACGACACAATTACATTCACACCTTCTTCAGAAAAATTTGACATCAAAGAATCATCGTCAGAGAACATACCCTCATTTGAAGAAAAGAATTCATTCACATAAGCATACTCATCATATGATTCTTCCTCAGCCAAACAAACCACAATCTCATTAACCTCATGATAATCATCTCTTTGGCCGGAAATATTGATAGTTCTGTTGTCCAATAACATCTTAATACCTTTTCTTACAATTGAACATCCTCGGGAATCCCTGCAGAAAACCCGGCAAGATCCATAGTGGTGTTCTACCTGACCAGCCATGTGACAGAAAGTAGCATGCAATTGTACTAGATCATCATTCATATGTTCCACATCAAAGATCCTGAATTCTCCAGGACATCCAAAGACCATGTTCACTTCCTCCTCATACTCCGCCCTAGGCCTGATTATATGGATGAGGCCCTCATCCATCATCTCCTGCAAATCAGACTTTATCTTATCATAACCTTGTATATTAGTACTATAGATACCACAACCAGCATGGTCATGAGTATAATAACTAAACTCGCAAAGGTATGCATGCATCTTTACCAAGTCTCCTCTAACCAAGTTAATATCATAAATGCGGAAATCCCTTGGACAACCAACAACCATGTTAACAGCATTCGCTCCTCCATGCTTTGGGAGAGGATTATCTTTTACATTAGGACTGACATCTTTGAAGGAAAAAAGGCCATATCTAACCATTTTTCTGTACCTTGGACTTCAGAGGATAATAATTTTCTACATTATGCCTTGGTGCACCCTGATGGAAAGCGCACGTCTGATCTGCCTTGTAGTACCAAGGTAAAGGGGATGGTATAGCAGGAGGTGGCCTAGTCTGGACCAACTTTTTCTGGATCAATTCTAGGAGTAGCTCTGTATAACTCATATGGATATAGTCAAAAGGCTCTCTCCTCTGATTCTTCCCTTGACTTCCCTGAGGGGCTGGTCTTTGATTAGCAATTGTAGTCAGAGCCACATTTATAATTGGAGTTACCAAGGCAACCTGTTGTTGGCGCTGATGATTTCTTCTAGAAGGATTAACCCTTATCTCTTGAATAACAACATTCGTCTCTCCCTCTTTCTTCTTAACAAATCCATATGATGGCTTCTTCACATTGCTGGAACCTTCACTTTTTGTCAGACGACCTTCTCTTACCGCCTCTTCCAAACAGACGCCCATTCCCACCATTTTAGTAAAGTCACTAGGCGCATTCGCCACCATTCTTTCATAATAGAATGTACCTGGTGTCTTCAGGAAAATATTTGTCATCTCTTTTTCTTCCATTGGAGGAATGATTTGGGCGGCTACCTCACGCCATCTCTGTGCATATTCTTTAAATGATTCTCTGTCCTTCTGGACCATGCCCCTGAGTTGATCACATTCAGGCGCCATGTCCATATTATTTGTATTGTCTGATAAACACTTCACCCAAGTCATTAAAAGAATGAATACTGGCAATGTCCAGGCTCATGTACCAATTTAATGTTGCACCAGTTAGACTGTCTTGAAAGAAATGAATCAACATGCGTTGATCATCTGTATGAGTAGACATTATTCTTACATATATCACCAAGTGAGCACGAGGACAAGTGTTTCCCTTGTACTTTTTGAACTCCGGTACTTTAAACTTTGCAGGTATTTTCACATTTGGCACCAAACACAAATCATTCACATTCTGCCCAAACAACTCTTTTCCTCTAAGGGCCTTCAACTCTTTCTGCATCTTATCAAACTGATCTTGAAAATCGTTCATTCGATCATAGAAACCCAAGATTTCACTTGGTGGAGGAATAGGGCGATACACTTCATCATTAGCAAACAGAACCACATTCACCGAGGGAGGTGCAACATAGTGAATCTCGTTTCTAGCGGTAGGGGTAACATGCACCACAAGAGGTGCGGGAGAAGCAACAGTCTGAGTAAGCGGAACAACCTGAGGATCTTGATTAAAACCTTCTAGCATAAAGTTCTCTGGAATTCCCCAAGGATATCCCTAAGGCATACGATTCTGAACAACAACTAGAGTAGCAGAAACAGGAACAGTCGGAGCTTCAATAGTAACCATTGTCTGTTGAGGTTGATCAATTGGTGACTGATTCTGAGCAGCCACCAAAGATTCCATCAGAGAAGTGATATTGGCCATACCGGCCTTCAGAGAAGAAACTTCCTAGCATAGCTCACGATTCTCTTGTTCCAGGTTATCCATCTTCCTTCTGAAATTAGCTCGGGTATTGTACTGGTGAGATAGCTTTCTGAACGAAGTAACGAAGCTCAGTAAGACACCTGGATATGCACAAAAAATTCAAAAAGTATGTACAATATGATGCATGATATGCAATGCACATGACTTATTTTATTGTTAATATTTCAAGGGACTTAAATATTTATAGACAATTTTGCAAATATCTAAGTAATAACACATTTGAAATACTGAAAATTTTATTATAATAACTTCAAAATGGATTACAACTTTTTTAGTACAAGTTTCAATAATACCAAGTACAAGATGAAATAAAGTCTGAAAACCTAAAAAACAAAGCTGATGGAGATCACTCTACACGCTGACGCTTCCCCATAAGTCTGGAAATCTGAGCCTTCAACCTCTCAGGTTTTCTTTTTCATATCTGGTGGCGACCTCCTCCCAATCATCTTAATCAAGAAGTGAGAAACTAGGGACTGATTTAGGCTTAGGGTAAAATAAATCCCCTTGCCTCTTTGTCATCTCTACAGACCGACTCTCAAGAATCTCAATCAAGTCGTCTTTCTCCTTCAGGTCTGCTCGGTAGGAAACCTCTAGAGTCTAGCACTTATTCTTCCAAGCTTCTTTTTCCTACTGCATCCTAACTAAAGCAAGTTGGAGTTCTTCTACATCATCCAATAGGGAAGGAGTGGTCTTTATAAACATATCAGGCATAGGTGCTTCTCGAGAATATGGCATCTTCAACTAAATGGCTCTTGCTTGTACCCTCTATAGATAAGGCTCCAAAGAAACAACCCCCATAGGTCTCAAGTCCTTCCTACTCTTCCTGTGAATATGACGCCAGGTCTTCGCAATCTGCTCCCTAGCTTCCTTATGGTATTCTCCCTCTTTCAATAAGAAACTACTCAAATGAATACTATTTGTCTTATCCCTCATTGGATATCCAAGTTGTCGTCGTGCAAGAACATGGTTGTAGTTAATTCCTCCCTTTGTATCAAGAAGAGGTACATTGGGGAAACTACCACAACTGTCGACAATCTTTATATCATGGTGAGCTTGATGATACCAAACAATATCTGAATGAGTGAGTTCCATGACCTTTGGAGCCCAATGAGGTTCCTTTTGGACATCCCAGAAAGCATCAGATCAAGGCAAATGAGAAGTAAACCACTGATACAACAAAGGCGTGCAGAAATGATCATCCCTCCATGATAAGAATCCTGAAGATGAATAGAGTAATAAGAATCACCCAAAAATGTAGGAACTGGGTTCCCTATCATAAAGATCCTGATGGAATTGATATCAAGAAATTTGTCTACATTGGGAAACAAGAACAACCCATAATCAAGTAGAGCAAAAATGGCTTCAAAAACAACCGTACTCTTCATCCTAGCAAAGTAGCGAGCTTTCTCCAATAAAAAGTAAGTCGGTAATCCTCTAATCCCTCATTTGGTAGTAATGTGGCTTCAACCTCAAACTTTCCCAAATGGATCAAAGCAGCAATCTCATGTGATTTTGGATCATCCTCTAAACCAGTAAAAGGAACACGATCAGTAATAGGAAAACCCAGCAGATAAGAATACTCCTCTAGTGTAGACATAAACTGATAATCAGGGAAGGTAAAGCATCAATACATCAGATCATAGAACTGGACCAAAGTCGAGAGAATACCCTCCTTCATCCTAATCTTCATGACAGAAATGGTGGACCCATACTTCCTCCAAAAATATGCAGAACACTCAGTCTCAGGAATCAGACTCACGAACTCATCTATCTTGGGATCTTTGAAACTGTATTTTCCAATATTTCTTTTTCCAGAATCCATAGTAAAAAGTACCTGAGATATTCACAATTAGTCCACTTTTAATTTCCTTGAAATAAAATTTCTTTAAGAGATGCTCATGGGTGCATGAATGCATGATGCAACAATCACAAACAACATCGCAAACATAGGGTTCATAGGTTCAACGTCACGAGCATGAGGTCAAAGGTACTACCCATAAGGTATGGTATAAAAGTTATCACCTTCCGAACAAGGTTCTAGAGGTTCCCAGAGTCTACATCCTTCCTTCGAATATTACCAACTTCCCGATTAACTCGGTAATTAGTAATATTCTCAAGAAAAACTTGTCCGAGCGTAGTATACGTGACAACTAATTCCGGATTACTCCGTCATAACTTCTGTACTACACCTAAAATGCCAAGATGGGTTAGGTATTATACGGTCCTCAGTTTCACCAGGCTCCTAGGTTGAAAGTAGAACGTCTTCCTGATTACTCGGTAAACAACACTACAATCAAAGGAACCTCCACTGAGTAGGGGATCTCATGCCTCCTGTTTTGGGATTACTCCCTCAAAGTTAACATGACTATACCGCCTGTCCTATCTTAAGCTTTCCCAAGTCAGGTATAGAACTTATGGGAAATTACCAAGCATCCTGAAAACCAGGAAAATCCAGACAAACACATATACAACATATAATATATAACAAACAATAGCACATACACAGATATAAACAAAGATAGGCTCAACCCACTTAGGGATGGACCAGTAAGAGGTCAACCTTTCCCCAATGAATTCGCCATTTTTCTCTGTAGCGGTAGAAATGTTGAGACTAAGCCATTGGATTGACTTGACTCGCATAGATTAAAATAAAAATCTCCACCGCGCTTTATTGTTTCCAAAGGAATAGGAAAAGAGCGAATAACCCAAAAGAGGGGGAAAGATTCTAGGTAAGGGTGTTGTTTATGCAAAGGGAGTGTATTAGCACCCTAAACATCTACGGTACTCCGCAGGAACCTATTTGTAAAATATGTATATTTTGGCTATAAAATCTTGTATGAAAATAGATTATGGTGGTGAGGAAAGAAGTTTTATTTTTTTAATGATTTTTGCACCCGCCGCGATTGTGAACCTTTATTACCTACATACCACCTTTCCTCCAATAGGGGATCAGGGTACACGTAGTTCCTCTTTAAAAATTTAAAACACAAGTGTGTTGGTTAATTTTAGGAAAACAAGACGTCATTGTCATTGTTCGTGTGGAAAACATACTTACTACCCACAATTATGAGAAAGGAGAATTTGCGTCATCTCAAATTGGAGGATGTGGCTTGGATTTTAAAATCAACAATGTCTCACTCAACACCCAAGTGGAAAATATCTCTCTTCACTACATATTGTAGAAGTATAGTTGTTTGCATCACTACAAGGATTGAGAAGAGTCCAATCTTTTTTGAGAAAATTTTTTTAAAGATAAAAGCCAAAAATGGAAGAAAAAAAAGTTTAAATGAGATTTATTGACTTTTAGTCTTCTCACAAAAATGTCAAAGTATTGTTAAGTTGATTGAAATTTGTTTAAGAAATAATTTTTGAAAATGCATGGACATAAGTCCAAGTTTATTATGAAAGTGGTTCACGTTTTTAAAACAAGAAGAGTTTTCAAAAGGAGAGATAAGATTTTTGAAATTAAAGAAGATGGGAGGAGATGAAGGGACTATCCTAAAGCATAAAGTAAAAGTTAAGGAGAAAGACCATCTAACCAAACAAGAAGCCAACATTTGAAATAATAAGTCAATGTAGAATTCCATCCTTTGGATTTGAAACCAAGAAAACAATTAATAGATCCCTTAAGAATAACAAAATTCAATTGCATTAGATCTTCACAAAAATTGGACAGAGTAACGGTTGTATACAGATGAGTTCCAGATCACAGACAAAGCATGTAATCATAATAACCTGCACACAAAACAAACAAACAACTGAATGTCTTGGGGTAAACCCCAAGAACTCCAGACAAGATAAAAATCAAGGTCAAAAGGTCTCAAGGTAGGCCAAAACTTCCAATCCTAAGTCCAAGTAGTCCACCACTCCATAATGCCAAGGATAGTAACCAATTAGTCCGAGTAACATTAAAGTTTTTTAGGGTTTAAGTTGATTATTAGGTATCTTCAAAAAGAAATGAGAAGCTCAAGTGAGCAAAATAAAAATGACAAGAAGATAAAGGCTCAAACGAGAAAAGATAGAAATAGCTTGAAATGTAAATGCTAAAGTAAATGGTACATAAAGTAAAAACATATTATAAAAGCATAAAAATAAAGTCAATTGTTAGGAATCAATGGTTAGTTGGATGATCATCTCGAAACTTGCATTTGGAACTCATTAGAGGATTGGTAGAACCAAAGCCTTTCAACAACAAGTTGCATTTTCTTTTTTTCAAGTATATCATCTATTTAAGAACTCTCAAGATAACGCTTAATGATCAATGATGTTTAAGTCATACACTTTGACCAAAATTAATGAAATTCCATTAGAGGATTGGTAGAACCAAATCCTCCTAACAATGGATCTCAAGGTTATTGGATCAAGAGGTTCAAATTAACATACTTGGGCTTACAAATATAGGTTTGGGCCACGAATGATCATTTTCTCAAATCAGGACAAAGTTTAGCGCTATGTTAAGCAATCATAAGTGGACTTATATAGAATTTGCACCTATTTTGAGGCCGGTCAATAGCAATCAATGTATCATATGTTTTGAGACATGATATTTAAATCAAGCTCCAACAATATTTAGTACAATAAGAATGGGATCAGATGAAGAGGAAAAGGGGAAGTGAATAAACCACATTTGAACCAAAAAAATAATCAAACTATTATTAAAATCACTCATCTATTTTTATGGAGTTAGACTCAACACCATGGATCCAATGATGTTAATAAAGTTCATGATCAAAATTTCAATCCAAGATCAGCCAAAATATATAGAAATAAAATTGTATTTAAAATAAAAGAAAAGGTTCATTTTTAAAATGATTAAAAATGAAAATAAGAGAGAAAAATAGCAACTATGTTCAAATTAATTAAAAAAAATTAAATAAGACCATAAAAAAATTAGAAATGAACTAAACTATATTTATGAAAATTTTGGTAATTTTTTAAAGTCAGAAACTAGTTTCAAAATTAAAAGAAATAGGTAAAATAAACCAAAAATGATGAAAAATAGTAAATTCAGAAATAAAATATAAATGAGGTCACCAGTATTTGTCACAATTTCATTGAACCATTCCCTATTTTTTTCAGAATTTAAAATTGAATTAAATTATTTTTAAACATTTAAAACAATTTAAATAAAGTGAAAAAATAAAAAAAATTATAAAAACACAAAATAAAATTGTAAAAAAATAATAATCAGAAAGAGAAATATCAAAAGTATTTTCCATAATTTTTTCAGATTTTTTGGAGTTAAAATAAATTTTCTATGAATTTTTGAAGTTTAAAATAATTAAATATAACAAATCAGAAATAAAGTAATAAACCAAAAAATATGGGTCATCTGATCATTGTCAAAACGTGTTAATAAACAGATCCAGTGGATCTAGCGCGCTGTGCATGTCATGGACTTCATTGGATATCACACCTGATCTTTTATTTTAAAAATAAAACAACTTAAAATGTGGCACTTTGGGCGGAGTCTTACTCACTAAAGTAATCAAATCCAAGGCCTCATGAGGCACGCGCATGGTAAGGAAAGCATACTACATTTGTTTAAAAAAACGTGGCTACATGTCATTGGTTGAAGACAGACATGTCATCGTCTTCAACCTTCAGCCAGCCCCAAATCGTATCCTACAAACTGTAAAATTAGCAAACCAACCGGTACCATTAGATCCGTCTCTTCAAGACGATTCTAATGGTACCATCGCGCCAAATTTATATAAACTGTGTAAAACTGTGTTTTAAGAAAACCAGAAAAAATAGCGAATACGAAAATATGGGATATCTCACTCAAATCTAAATGAAATTGAAAATTATAAAGAGCACGAGGATTAGAAGGATACACAAAGTAGATTAGTCTTTTAGTTAGATCAATTTGACCAAGAAGTCTACCTAAACAAAGTAGTGAGATTTTGCTCTAAAACCGGACTTCTGTAGATCAATATAGGTCACGATTCTTGAGGATAATGGTATGGTTAGCTTCAGAGAAGTTCAATGAAGCTAACTGAATGGAGCTTTTGGTGTTTGAAGGTGAGAATGTAAGAAATTAGAAATTCAAATCCAGAGTTCGTGTGGGATCTGAGAAGGGGTTAATTGGCTTTCAAAAGCTTCTGAAAATAGGTGAGAAATGCATCTTATTTATAGGAGAGGATGGAGCAATTCTTAAGCATGCGAATGAGGGTGTAATTGAGTGAATTTGTGTGGACCTGTAACATGAGGACTGTGTGACTTGTTTTGCACCAAAACTCAGCAAAATCATGCGTTTTATGATGCTAAACGCTTTTAATAAGTTGCTAAACATGATTAGAAGCAAAAACGCGCGCAAACTTGGTGATTAGAACCCATATTGTGAATTTATAATTCTGACTTAAGAGGAAACTTAGGTTTCAAGATACCATTTTTGAACCAATGGCATTTCCAATTCAAGGGGTCTTAGAGCATGATTCTTGAAGCTTTAGAAAGAGGAATTTACAAGCTTTACAATGTGCAAAGAATGGAACCAAATGGATGCTTGAGCAAGAAGTTACAATCAGTCAAAGTTGGGAAAAAGAAGTTGACTTTCTATACTTATAAAATTTCTAAGTTTCTTCAAAAATGACTTATAATGTCTTGCATCCAAACATGGCCTTCCACTTGAAATTTTATCTTGACCAAAAAAGATGGCATGAATTAGGCCTCTTGAATGGAATTTTGAAACTTGAACCATTCAAAATATCCAAAAATTGAGAGAGTTATGACTTGTTGAAGTTGGAAAAAATTTAAAAAATGACCTTTAATCTTTTTCATTCTTAGAGCATCACCCGTCCATTTTCAAGCTTTGAACATAAAAGAGAATCCTATGTTCCCTTCAGATACCTTAGGATTCTCTTAACAACTATTAAGTAAGTTTCCCTTGGATCTGATTGAAAGCGAGCACAAAGACATACACTTAATAAAGTATCTGGACGAGAAGAAGTCAGATAGAGAAGAGAGTCTATCATACCATGATAGAGCTTCTAAAAACCTTTGTACTTATCTCATATTTCTCCAGAATGCATGTAGGATACATAAGAGTATTTAATGGTTTGCTATCTGACATTTCAAATTTCTTCAGAAGTACTTTTGTATGTTTGCTTTGATGAATGTATGTATCTTCTAGAGTTTAATTTATTTGTATTTCCTGAATGTATCTTAGTTCTGGCATCAGACTCGTTTTAAACTCAACCTACATTAACTTAAAAAATTATTGCGAAACAGGCGGATTAGCAGAACCAAAAATATTACCATCTACCTAAATTTGGAAAATCATAAGATCGTTTCTAATATTTTTACAGAAAAGGGTAGTGTCCACCTTTCCTCTTGAAAAACCATTTTCTAAAAGGAAATCACTTAGTCTATCATACCAAGCTCTGGGAGCTTATTTCAGACCATACAATGACTTTTTAAGTTTAAAAACATGTTGTGGAAACTTGGTATTTTAAAAACCTGGAGGTTGGTGTACATATACCTCTTCAGAAATATATCCATTCAAAAATGATCTTTTGACATCCATTTTATATAAGGTTATATGATTATTGACAACAAATGAGATTAGAAGGAAAATAGATTCTAACTGGCGACTAGAGCAAAGGTTTCGTTGTAGTCAATACCTGCTTATTGACTATAACCTTGTGCAACCAATCGTTCTTTATTTATGACGTCTGATGTATCCGCAAGTGCACGTAAATATCAAAGTAATATAAAAGATTGTCAAACCCACAGAGACCAATGTCAACCTACTGTAATCTATCGTTGCTTTGTAAAGCTAAGGTTATGAATATTAGATTAAAGGGAAACTAAGAACTAAAACTGAAACAAAATAAAAATTAAGATAAATATAAGAAAAGAGAAGTCATAATATGGATCTCGTGTACCTCATGGACTCTATAAATTACTAGCATTAATTTATGATTAAATAGTATTCAGTAGAAAATATTATTTTAAAGGCTAAATCTCACACTCTCGCGCTATTGAATAAAGCCGCACTCCCTAACCATGAGATTTTTCTCTCGCTCGCCCATTCTAATTAAGAGGAATATTTTGAAAACTAATTAAGTCCTAATCGATACCTAAAGCACTCTCTCCCACTTTAGGATCGATGCCTCGTTCCCACTATCCAGTCATATCCTCACGCTCTCGCTCTATCGACTGGAACGTTTATTAATTTTCACATTTGTGAGAAATCATATTAAGTAACCTCTAACTCTCGTGAAAAATATATTTAAATTAAACTTGTAAACCAAAGCCACAACATAATTTATGCAAAACTTACACCAACTTCGTTACCGAGTCTCGTCGAAAATGACAGTCGTCGCTTACTAGATTCAAGACAATTTAGCTAGACATGGAATTAAGCGTAAAAAAACTAAACATGATGATTACTAAAAAAACAACTTGGTAATTAAATTATACAAAGAAATAAACAATAATAATAAGAAATACGATAAAGAACCTATAAAAACTTGAAATAAATGCAGAACTGAAATAACTTTGATTAATGACGGCAAGATTTGATCCAAGCAATTACAAATATTATGGGCCTCAATACTAATGGTGGAGTAGTTCCTCGATATAATAAACTACTCCTTCTACATTTGTAATTATTTCCTAAAAACTAAGAACAACACATCCGCACGATAACTTGGATGCGTTGAAAGTGTGATTCCATCGTCTATTTATAGGAGGGATTTTGTTTTCTAACTTACATAGATCATGTGTAAGTAGTGGACAATGTAACACCTTAGATTCTAGATTAATTATTTATTTATTTAATTAATTCTACTATGTTTTGGGTTTTCTATGTGAGTCCTCATTATGATTTGTGATGTTTCGATGAATGAAGTATACTATGACATTGAGATGAATATGATGTTTAAAATGATGATATGTGTGGTGTAGTGGGATTAAGATGATTTTTGGTAATTTAGAATAATTAGAATAATTGGGTAGAATTATTTTAATTAGAAAAATAAAGTAATATTGATGTTAGTAGTCCTAAGGGCAAAATAGCCAATTGGGAAGAATCAGTGAGGACAATAGTAGAATATCATATTAGGGGTCTCAGAGGGAAACATTAATATAAGGAAGGTTTGGGGGTTTGCACGATCATTATGTGCAATCGTAACATTTGGAGAAGAGCATTGTGAAGAGACAAAGCTAGTACACAGGGAGGCAAGAGGATCTTATGATAGAACACCAAGGGAATAGAATTGCTTCCATAATCTAAGGTAAGTGGTGTTTACCATTGTTATTATAATCGATCTAAGGTCAAAATAAATGTAGGATGTGTTGGGTTTTGGTGATTTTATGATTGTGTTGCAATTGTTGAATTTGTGTTGGGATTGGTGAAAATACCTTGCTAAATTGCCATTAGTTTATGTATATAATGTCTATAATGTTATATGGTTATTATATGATGATTATGTGTTGAAACCTATGAGGATTGGGACTGTTTTGGGGCTAAATCACAAGGATTGTAAATAGTTTTTATGCAAGAAAGGGTAGCAGGGAAACCCTGTTCACACAGAACTGTCGGGCGATGGGATGTGTCGTCGAGCGATAGTGGTGTCGCGTGGTCATCTCCAAGCAAAATGCAAAGCGATTAAGGGCGTGGTAGAGGAATGTTACTAGAGTGAGTCGCTCGCACCATTATCAGGAAAAGAAGATGCGAAGGGTGTGTCTCCACGAAATGGAGGTGATGTCGTCGGGCGATGGTGTCCAGAATGGAGGTAATGTGCTATCGCTCCCATGTTGCCGGGCGAGCTGCTGGAGATGGACGGAAGTAGGATTTTTCAAAGAGTCGTATCTTGAGTTTTAGAACTCGGTTTGAGATTCTATTCAAAGCATTGGATAACTAACACATTGAACTTTGGTTAGATGGAATAAAAGGAGAAACAAGAAGTATATTCTCAATAACTAAGCTAGGATGAAGTGAGGCTTTGTGTGGTTGATTACCATGATATTTTGTTTATTATGATGATATTATGATGTTATAATGATGTTTGGTTTAGTATGACAATTTGATGATGTTATAATGATGTTTTGTTTATTTCAATGATATGATGATGTGTGATGAATTCATGAATGATGATGCATTTTGACTAGCCATGGTCGTATTTATTATGTTGTTGGCATAATGCATTCATGGCATAGTTTAGGACCTTGGTCCAGTGATATTGTTATAACTTTGGTTCAGTGAAGATGATAAGACAATAGTTCAGTGAAGACATCAATCCTGTAGTGTGGATTGAGTGCAAAATTGTGAAGTGCTCTGGTTCCAAGTGAGAATCGATCCTATTGGTGGGGATCTTTAGAAATAACAATGACTGAGTCCTCAGTGAAGTTTTAGTACCACATGCATGAGTCTATTATGTTGCATTCCATTATAAGTGATATTGCATAATAATGTGAATAAATGATGCTTGTTTATAGATGGTGTTTTGATGATACTTTGTTTGTATCAATGATGTTGTGAAGGTGTGAGTATAACATGAGGTCTTAACGATGTTTGATGCCTTGCCTAAGTGCATGTCTACTATATTTATTCTTTATGTATTTTATAATAATTATGATTTACTCACCCTTTCTTCTTGGAATTTTTGCCTCTTTCTGTGGGTAACTTGCAGGTGATCAGGAATAGCCCGTCGAAGCATTATAGGATATCTTTCGAGTGTGTTTATTTTCTGCCCGTTGAGTAGCGTGGGTCTTGCTCTGATATGTAACATCGAGGATGGGATCTTTGAATTATGAACTTATGTTATTTGTTTTGTTTCTAAGATGTTGGGTTACCTTTCATGGTACTCGAGTTATTTTGAATTCTAAGTATGAATCACGAAGTATGATGAAGTTTTATGAAGTATTATAATATGATGTTTTTGAAATATGAATTTTGCTGCGAGAAGTATGAATATGTATATTGATTTCTTTTCAAGAAGGATTTATCTTAAATAATTTTGAAACCTGTGTTACAGAGCATGATTATGTTTTGTATGATGTTTACATGAAGATGTGATTCCATTTTGTGGTTTTAATTTGTTTTATGTTCATAAAGAAACATGCAAAATATATGTGGGTTATAAGGGTGTTACATTAGTGGTATCAGAGCAAGTCGGTCTGTCTGGCCAGACTATTGAGTCTGTAGTGTATGATAGGGGAATACTGTTGAGATAGTTTTTAACCATTGTGACTGTTAATGATGTGAAACAGAAAAATGGCTAGAAGAAACGATGTTGTGATTGCTACTGCTTTAAAGGCTATTGCTCAGGTTGTGCAACATCAGCCCAATGATGGATCTCGTGTTTTAGAGACGTTTCAGATGAACCATCTTCCTGTTTTCAAGGGTATGTTCGATCTTGATGGAGCACAAGTTTGGCTCAAGGAGATTGAAAGATTCTTTTGAGTCATAGATTGCTCAAAGATGCAGACAATGCAGTTTGGTGTGCATCAACTGGAAGAGGAAGCTAATGACTGGTGGGTTGGTACCCGTCAAAGACTGACAGCATTAGGTGAAGCTATCACCTAGGCTCTGTTCATTAGGGAGTTCTTGAGGAAGTACTTTCCAGAGCATGTGCGCGGGAAGAAGGAGATTGAGTTTCTAGAGTTGAGGCAAGGGATTTTGACTGTGACTGAGTATACTTTTTGAAGTTTATGGACCCGGCGAAGTATTATCCATATTACAGTGAAGTGACTGCTGATTTCTCAAATTGTATCAAGTTTGAGAATGGTTTGCATTCGGAGATCAAGCGGGAGATTGAATATCAGCATATCCATGCGTTTTTAGAGTTGGTGGATAGTTGTAGGATCTATGAAGAAGACAATAAAGCTCATTCATCGCACTACAAGAACTTGAACGAGAAAAGAGGAAAGCAGTATCAAGACCGTAAGAAGCCTTATGATGCCCCACAAATAAAGGGAAATAGAAGGCTTGTGATGGGGAGAAGATAAGTGAGGGAGGAGATTTTGCTTATGTCAAGTGCTATAGGTATGGTGAACAAGGTCACTGATCTAATGAGTGTGAGAATAAGGCACTGAGGGTCTACAAGTGTGGTAAGACAGGTTATCATGCTCCCGAATGCAAGAACAATGGTCCAACTTATTTCAATTATGAAGAGCAGGGTCATATCAGTACCCAGTGTCAGAAACCAGGGAAGGATGCTACTTCCTAGACCAATGGTAGAGTGTTTGCGCTGAGTGGATACGAGGAATCTAAGAAGGAAAACTTGGTTCGAGGTACTTGCTTTATTAACGATGTTGAATTGGCTGCTACTATTGATACTGGTGCTACTCATTCGTTTATTTCGCGTGAATGTGCTAACATGTTGGGATTGGAATTATCTGATATGAATGGTAGTATGAAAATAGATATTCCTTCTAGTGGTTTTGTTACTACTACTTATGTTTTTTTTTGAAATTTCCCTTTACTATATATGGCAAGAGTTTTGTGATGGATTTGGTGTGTCTACCCTTACATCAAATCAATGTTATCCTTGAGATGAACTGGTTGGAGTTCAACTATGTTCATATCAATTGTTATAAAAAGACTTTGAGGTTCCCTAAGTTTGGTGATAATGGAGGATTGATTTTGTTGTCTGCTAAGCAAGTGAATAAACTCTTAGAATATGAAGGGTAAATTTGTGAATATGGAATTACCAATTGTTTGTGAATTTCCAGAGGTGTTTCCAAATAATATTAGTAATTTACCTCTTGAATGTGAAGTGGAGTTTTCTATAGATTTGGTGCCAGGTACGATTCCGATATCGATGGCACCTTACAGGATGTCGACTTCTCAACTGAGCAAGTTGAAGAAACAACTAAAGGAGATGCTCGAGGAAATTTTTGTTTGACCGAGTGTTTCATCGTGGGGTGCGCCTGTGTTGCTAGTTAAAAAGAAAGGTGGAAGTATGAGACTCTGTGTAGATTACAAACAGTTGAATAAAGTGACGATTAAGAATAAGTATCCACTTTTGTGGATTGATGATTTGATGGATCAGTTGGTGGGTGCTTGTGTTTTCAGCAAGATTGACTTGAGGTCGAGTTATCATCAGATTTGAGTTAAACTAGATGTGTAATACGGTGGGAGAACGAATTTTTTTGGTTTTATCCAAATATGTGGATAGCAAGAGTCGCCATCAAATTTTCTTTTATCTAATATTTAGGAAAGTTGAAAAGAACAGGAAAAACCTTCAATAGATTTTGAGTTCGAGGGGTAAGTTTTGAAAAGGGAAGGTGTTAGAACCCTTTTCATCCGTAGTTATCTACGTGCTCTTAATTGCTTATCTCACTTTGAAAACTTGCTTTGTGTGTGTGTGATTTGAAAATATTTTGAAATAGCCAATGTAAGGCTTCCTTTGTAATGATTTTTGTATCAGTCCTCAAGAATGCGTACAAAGTATTTTTGAAAATATTTGTTTGAAAAGTAGTATAAAAAAATGTATTGTTTGTGAGAAAAGTTTATGAGCAAGCAATTAGAAGTTTTTTATCTACTAAAGTCTTTCTTACTCTATTCCTTCTCCTTTAGAGATAGTGTTATTCATATCATTAGTTGGTAGGTAGCCCTATCCATTGGATGTGAAGGGATAAGTGTAGGGTCGTCGTATGGTCATCGAAGGCAACATGTAAGGATACTTTAGCAATTGTATCGGAGGGACTAGATCATTTTTGTAGGCAACTTCGAAGGGTTGTCGAGGGACTGTGATCTTTATTCGAAAGGGACATAATGATTTGATCGAGGGTCTTTTGAAAAAGTATCCCCACTTTCGAAGGACATGACCAATATTCGTAAGGCAACAAGAGAGGTTACCCTAGAGGTGCAAGTGTGCGAGGTGTTTATTTTCAGTTACATTTTCTTGAATATTAGGGTTTTCTATGTTTGTTTTTAGTCTTGCCATACAAACCCTAATTACTGGCAGTTAAATATATTCAGAAAAATAAAGTGCGGAATGTAAATACCTAAGCTATTACATAGCTTTGGGAGAGATACATAAGTATAAAAATTCACGAGAAAGTAAACCTACACTATTACATCCTGTGAGCAGTTACGTAATTGGGAAAAAATGCGAGAAAATAAAATCTACGCTATTACAATTAAAGAATGAAACCTATACAATTTTCTATTAATTTAAATAGAAAAAGATAAATAAAAGAATATTAGAAAAAATATTTTAAGGACCTAAAATTTAAGTGTTAATGTTTTTTAAAATATTTTTTTGTGTGTAGAAAATAGTTTAAATGATAATAGTAATTAAAAACCTAATTCTAATTAATTTTAATATTAAGAAAAAACTTAATTAATTAATAAAATAATTATTAAAATAAAAATATATAAGAAAATTTTAATTACTAATTAAAAAGACCTAACCCTAATTTGTTATAGTTTTGAAAAAAGATTAGGTTAGTTAATGATTAATTAAAAAGAAATTAATTAAGAAAATAGAAAATTAAATAGTAAAGAAATAAGAAAAATAATTTTAAAATATTAAAATGTTTTTATGTAGAAAATAATTTAAGTGATAATAATTAATTAAAACCTAATTGTTTCTAATTAATTTTTAATATTAACAAAAATGTTAATTAATTAATTAATTAATAATAATACATCAAGAATTTAATTACTAATTAAAAACCCTAATCCTAATTTGTTATAGTGTTAAAAAATGATTATGTTAATTAATTGTTAATTATAAAGAAAATTAAGAAAATATGATGAAAATAAATTAGGGTTAGTAAAAAAAAAGGGAAAAATACAATTGCCCAGGGTGGGTGTTAGGTTGGCCTGAAAACACTTGTATCGTGAGATTCGATAAAAATAACTCAAACTTCCCTAACAATGTCAGGTCCTTATTCATGCGTCAAAGCTTACAAACAATGATTCTAAACAATTCTAAACATCATTATAAATAGGTATATATGCATAGAATTAATCAACAACACATGAATTATGGGTTTGAATTTCAAGACTATTACCCAACCGGTGATGTTGATATGTGATGATCTAGCGCGCTTCAAGCTTCAAAGATGGATGAGGTGAACTCCTGAGAACTTCAGGAATACGATGGAATGCTTGGAATGGATTGAAAGTTGTTGTATACAAAGTTTTTAGTTTGCCCTAGTTTTGAGAAAATTGAGATTTTTGAGAGTGTGTTCTTGAGGAAATTTTTGTGTCCTTCTTGTTCTGAATACATTGTGTATTTATAGGAGAAAAGATTAGGTCAACAATATTTATTCAAATCTTGTGCAATCATGGTATAATATTTCATGATTTGAACTTCATGATCAAATATTTCATGATCAAATATTGGTGAAATTACAAAAGATTTGAATTTCATGATCCAATATTTGATTGAAGTTTTGCATGAAACCTTTATTTTTTAGACCAATCTCATACCAATCATGTTTTTTACAAGTTGTCACTATCTTTTTAGACTTATGATTTGATTCAAAAATAGATCTACATGCCTTATATCATTTATTTAATATTTTATTTGATTTATTTTGCTTTTAATTAAATAAAATTAAAATAAAAAGAAATAAAAACTACAAAAATAAATAAATGGATTTAGGAGTCTATTATGAGGTCAAGAACATGTTTGGGCCTTAAAATAAATAAATGCATTTTCTCAAAATTGCCCAACTTGCACCAATCATAACTCACTCATATTTTATCATATGAAGGTGATCTTTGACTCTTTGGAAAGATCAATATATCCCCTACAACCTTCATGTTGGTCATTGTTTTCATTTGAATCCTTTATCTTTATGTAAAGTGTTTAGACAAAAAGTGTCTTTTTGTTGACTTTTAAAATGACTTGTAATGTTTTGGCTCATATCTCTCAAATGAAGCATTTTTGGCCTTGAGCTTAGAGATACAAAGTTGTAGAGAGTTGAATTTAATTAAAAATGGGCTTTGGTTGAGAATTTTCTGATGAAGTATGTAAAAGTTATGCATGGTCAAAGTTCAGTTGACTTCTCCTTAAGAAAACCCTAATTTAGTAACTTTTGACTTTTGATGAATCTTGAGTTTTCTTGATGAATCATGATCAACCCTTGATAAAATGATGAATATGACTTCAAAATATTAATGTTGACCAAAAATATTTATGTTTGACTATCAATTGGCCAAAGTTGACTTTTTGTCCAATATAGTTGATTTTTAATCATCTGAGTAATTGACTGAGCAAACTTGTGCTACAAAGCTCGAAACTTGGCATGAGTATTCTTTGAAGCGTATGAGAAACAATGAAATCCACTTGAGACATTATAATTCCAATTTCCCTTTGGAAAAACAAAACCCTATTTGTAGGTCAATGCTTAAGAAGAGGGTTTGTCTGATCAATCTTTGAGTAGTCTTGAGCAATTGAGACCTTCATGAGCATGGGGAGGCATCTTGAATCAATTTGTCTTAAATAATGGGAGGGAAGATTTTTGGGTACAATAAGATGATATTATGAAGACGGATTTCGAAATGAGGTATGGTTATTATGAATACACTATGATGTTGGCTGGTGTATCTAATGCGCCATGTGTCTTCATGAAGTATATGAATAGAAATTTTCATTTATATTTGGATAAGTTTGTCGTGGTGTTCATTGATGATATTCTAGTATATTGTAAATCATAAGAAGAGCATGTTGAGCATTTTCTAATGGTGTTGCAAGTGTTAAAGGAAAATAAATTATATGCAAAGTTATCGAAGTGTGAATTTTGGCTGAAGAAAGTTAGTTTTCTTGGGCATGTAATTTCTAGTGGAGGGATAGTTGTGGATCCTTCTAAAGTTAATGTATTGTTGCAATGGGAGACTCTGAAGTCAGAGGTTGAGATTCAAAGTTTTCTTGTTTTGGAAAGTTACTATCGAAGATTCATTAAAGGATTTTCTAAGTTGGCTTTGACGTTAACTCAGTTGACTCAAAAATGGAAAGCTTATGTGTGGTATGTGGCGTGCGAAGAAAGTTTCATAGGATTAAAGAAGAGGTTGACGACCGCCCCATTATTGATTTTTCCTAACCCAAGTGATGCTTTTGTGGTGTATTGTGATGCATAGAAGATGGGTCTAGGTGGTGTGTTGATGCAAAATGGAGAGGTTGTTGCTTATGCTTCTAGGAAACTCAGAGTTCATGAAAGGAATTATCCTACACATGACTTAGAATTAGCATTTGTGGTGTTTGTATTGAATATTTGGAGACATGACCTTTTTGGTTCTAAATTTAAAGTATTTAGTGATCACAAAAGTTTGAATTACTTGTTTGACCAGAAAGAATTAAATATGAGATAGAGAAGGTGGATTGAATTGATGAAAAACTATGACTTTGATTTGAATTACCATCCTGGAAAAGTAAATGTAGTTACTGATGCATTGAGTAGGAAGTTGGTGCATATGTCAATGCTTATGGTTCGAGAGTTAGAGATGATCAAACAATTTAGGGATATGAGCTTAGTACGTGAAAAGACTCTTGATATCGTGAAGTTGGGAACGTCGAAACTAACTGGAAGTATAATATAAGAGATCCGTGAAGGTCAAAAGTTTAATTTGAGGTTAGTCAACCAATTAACTTTGATTAACCAATGTAAAGGAGATAAGTTTAGAATTGATGAGAATGGTGTAATGAGGTTTGGCGATAGACTGTGTGTTCTGGAAATTCCAGAACTTAAGATAAGTATTCCCGAAGAAGGACATCGAAGTGGGTTGAGTATTCATCTCGGTGCTATGAAGATGTATCAAGACTTGAAGAAGTTATTTTGGTGGCCTGGCATGAAGAAGGAGATCACTAAGTTTGTTTATGCAATTTTGACCTTTGATGATTTGAGTGCTTTCCTTGAGGAATTAAGATCAACCTTTGATCAAATGATGAATATCACCTCAAAATGATGATGTTGGCAAAAAAACATTGAAGTTTTACTGTATGTTGACCACAATTGACTTTTTGTCCAATATAGTTGATTTATAATCATCTGAGCAATTGACTGAGCAAATTTATGATGCAAGGATTGAAATTTGACATGAGAACTATTGAAGACCTATGAGAAACCATGAAGTACAATTTAGGAGATATAAGTTCAATTTTTTTTTAGAAAAGTGAAACCCCAATTTGTAGGCCATTTGCTTAGGAGGAGGTTTGACCAGTCAACACTTGAGCAAACTTGAGCCATTGAAAATATTAGAAGCATGAGGAGATATCTTGAATAAAAATGGGAGGGAAAATTTTGGAGTACAAAAACTGCCCCTGTTCAATCTTCTTAAACCTTAAGAGTTAGATTGGCATATCTGCCATTCATAACTTCAAGGTAGAAGATGATCGAACACTTAAGTGCCCAGAAATTTGCACTCACTGGTGCACGAAGTAATGCTGTTGATTGATTATACTGGAAATGGGTTAAAGATTCCATTTGGAGAGGTGATGGAGAGTTTTCGGAGATGGGCTTATAGATGCAAGCCAAAGTAACGGTTGATAGAAATTATACTAAGTCTACGCTCGGCTTTGACTGAAGAAGTGTCCGAATAAATCTACGCTTGATTTAATCTGAGCCAAGAATTTTCTACTAGAAGAAGTATTAGAATAAATCTATGGTCGGTTTAATCTTAGCCAGAAGATGTCTGCGTCCGTCTTTAACTAGGAGAAGTATCAGAATAAATCTTTGGTCTATTTAATCTGAGCCAGAAAAAGTCTACTAGAAGAAGTATCAGGATAAATATGTGGTCGATTTAATCTGAGCCAGAAGATGTCTGCGTCTGTCTTTAACTGGGAGAAGTATCAGAATAAACCTATGGTTGATTTAGTCTGAGCCAGAAAAAATACCCCAATTTTTACCCCTAAGATTCCTCTATCATCTTATATCAACTCAATCACAACAAGATCACATTAGGGTTTAATCCTTCTCCATATATCTAGGTTTGCCTATGGGGAATCACTAAGCACCTTGATTTATATATTGTGATCATCTATGTTTTGTGTTGATTAAATTTTAACTAATAAATACAATGAATGTATGCTCTAATTGATGATATTATAGGTGAAAGCATAATACATTTCATCAGGTTGATTCATAGGTTCATGAGTTTATTTCCATGCCTTCTCCAACAAAATTTCATTGAGATTCAAGCTTCATTATTGAATATACTTTGAAGTAATATCATGACAAGGTTTACTATGGTTCATCACGCTTCAATTTGTTAAAGAAAGACAAAAGATGCAAGCATTAATGGAAGAAATTTGACCTAATTGGACAAGTTCTTGATTTCTTGATCACAAGTGCATAACTCTCTCAAATCTTAATATTTATAGGTGGTTATTTTTTATATGGTTTCTTATTATCATCCTAAACAACTTCTATTCACATGGAAACATTTATTATGCAAGAAAGTTTGTCAAAATTGAAAGGGGTTTCCAAGTCATTTTGGTGCTCTAGAAGCTAGGGTTAGGACTTCTAAGGGCTATATCTTGCTCATCTTTTGAGATTTTTGAGTGATTACAACGACATGCTTCTATTTAAAGGGTTATCAACTAATCACTTCAAGAGTTTCAAGAAAATTTTATGTGGAAGATGCCTAATGATGAAGAAAGATTACAAGTCCTCTAGATAGGCCATCAAATTCCCTTATGTGACTTCAAAAGATCATAACTTGGTCAATTGTTATCTCCTTGAGCCCGTTATGTTTCCATAATGATCTTAAGGATGTTAAATTCAACTCTTCTTTTATCTGCAAAACTTGAAATTAAGTGGAAGATGCCCTAAGAACCCAAAAGATTATAGGTCACCTCATGAATTTTCACCAACATTGCTAGACCATAAATTTTTCAATACTTGGTGTTTTTTAGTGATTAGAGTTTCACAATGCTCTTTGGGAAGTCTTATTATATCTGGAATTGATGATCAAATCTCAATTTTGTAGGAAGGCCTTGTTTGGACTCAAAGTATTATAGGTCATTTTTTAAGTAAAAAACTTAGAATTTTTCTAAGTACAAAAAGTCAGCATCTTTTTCTCAACTTTGACTCATCACAACTCTTAGCCCAAGCATCCAATTGATCCCATTGTTTGCACATTGTAAAGTTTATGACCTTATCTTTCAAATTCTTCAAGAATCATTCCCTAAGGTTCCCTAAATTATGCATACCATGAATTCAAAGACAGCCACTTGAAACTAATTTTTTCCTCCAAGTTAGAATTTGAAATGCACAATTCAACTTCTAATAACTAAATTGTTGCGCGTTTTTACTTCTAATCATGTTCAACAATCTTCCAGAAGCGATTAGCACCTTGAAACGCAAGTTTTCGCTGACTTTTGAGCAAAATATAAGTAACACTTTTCATGCTTGCAACTTCACACGAATTCCCTCTAAATTCATCATTCCACGCGCTTGAGCATCCCATTTTCTTCCCTATAAATAGAGGGTTTATCCCAATCATTTTCTCAAGCTTGAACAACCAATATCACTCTATCAAACTCTCTCCATAACACCCTTTTCTGAGATTTCGAATTCCTCTTTTCACCACTTTTTAATCCAATTTCTTCATTGATCCTTCATCCTTAAACTTCATTGAAGCTAACAGAAGAAGAATCAAGCCTTGAGGTTCCCTTAATCATGTTAGCCAAGTCCATTTATAGAGAAAGTTCATATGACTTTGTTCAGGTAGTTTAAGGCACCAAATCTTCTAACTAAAATTACTGAAATGGTCTTTTATGTTCACTGATGCTTTTTATTAACTCAATTTTGGTGAATCAATGCGTTTGGTACTTCTGTTTTCGATTTTAAAATTTTCAAAACATCTCTAATTTTTCCAAATCGAGTAAGCTGTGTTTTATATAAATATGGCGCGAGGATATGGTTGGCATTTTCTTGAAGAGACTCGTCTAATGGTACCACTATGAGCGTCTAAAATTACAAAATTTAAGGATCATGGTTTCGCCCTAGTTGCAGGGTAGCTGGAGGTTGAAGATGACCTACTTTTCCTCTTCAACTAATGAGAGCAAGACAATTGAAATGTTGTGATTGGTCTGACTTTGGTGAGTCCAGCGCGCGCTTGTTGATTATTGATCACCACAAATCATCATTTTTAAGCCATTTGATGCGCCAGCGTGTTTTAATGAATAAGATCCAACGCCTCACATTATTTATGATTTATTTATTTTTTTAAAATTTGTTTAAAATTTGTTGTAATTTCAAATATTCACAACTCTTATTTTTTTTTCCAAATATTATAAAAAAAATAAAAATACTTTGAATTATTTTTGATTTTGTGAATATTTTTTCATATTTTTATTTTAATATTTGATATTTTCATAATTTTTGTTTTGTTTGCTTTATTTTAATTATTTGAAAATTACTTCTTGGCATTTTTTAAATTCTAAAAAGTTTTATAAAAATTAGTTTTCTTGTTTCTGACATTTTGAAATTTTTATAGAATTTTATTTTGACTTCTACTATTTTTGATCTTTTTTTCACTTATTTGAGTGATTTTAATTAGTTTTAAAATACTTTTCTATTTTAAAAAATTACCAAAATTTTTATAAAAATATTTGAGGTCATTTCTGATTTTTCTATGGTCTTTTTAAATTTTTCTTTGACACTTTGAATAATGTTTGCTATTGTACGTCTTATTTTCATTTTAAAAACAATTTAAAAGTAGTTTTTCTTTTATTCTTTTATTCATTAAATGAATTTTTTTTATATATTCTGACTATGTGATTGTTGATCGTAAACTTCAATAACATCATTGGATCTTGGGTGTTGAGGTTAACTCCACCAAAATGGATGGATGATTTTAATGATAGTTTGATCAAATTTTTTTATTCAAATATTCCCCTTCCTTCTTCATCTCATCCTATTCTCTTTTGTGCTACATGTTGTTAGAGGATGATCTACATATCATAACTCCAAACATATGGCACATAGATTGCTATTGATCGGCCTCAAAATATGTGCGACTTCTATATAAGTCCACTTACGATTGTTTAGCATATCGCTAAATTTTGTCCCGATTAGAGAAATGATCAATTCTGGCCCAAACACATGTTTGCAAGCCCAAGTATGTTTAATATGAAAACTTTGATCTAATAACCTTGAGTTTCATTTTTAGGAGGTTTTGATCTTATCAATCCTCTAATGAACTTTCATAAGATTTGGTCTAAGTAAATCATTTAAACACCATCGATCATTTATTGTTACCTTGAGAAGCCTCTGTCCCAGATTCCCTAGCGAAGTCTTCCCTCATATGATAAAAGGTTTTATTCCCTTGGTATGTTGAGATGTCGTTCTTTTTGCAGTATTGGCACTAATGTTGATTTCTTGATTCCCAGGAAGGCTGTCCCAGGGCATATTTTGTTGGATTAAGTTTTCATGATGTAAAGTTTCAATCCGCATTTTTCTCCAGGGAGGTAGGCTTGAATTCCCCAGTTAGGTTTGGTTGTTTCAGCGTAAGTCTGCTTTATTTGAAGCTGGTCTTGTAATCTCTAGTAGGCATGTTGCTTTTCGAAAATTGTTTCTCTGATGAAGCCGAAAGAAGGATGTTTTATCCCGGAATCTGTTTAATTTGTCTACCTTTGGATTATGTTTCTCCTCAGTGAAGTTAAGGCCGACAATAGGTTTGGTTTCCGCAGTTGGTTTTTACCTTTCTTGGAATGATATTTCTTGTTGAAGTTTAGCCAAGTGTTGTTAGTACCTGAGTCAGTTTTGTTTGTTTGTGCTGATTGTGTATCCTTTTTACCAGCATATGCATGATAGCACTCATACATTCATACATACATCATGCATGGCTAAAAATCATCGTTCATTGACATTTTGTTCTGACCTTCCTACAACGCTCCTTGCTTAGATGGATCTGGTTTTCCCTCTTGAGTTTATTTCTCAGAGGATGTATCTTCATTGGCCGTCTTGCTCCAATTTATTTCTGATTTGGATATGTGGAGTGCATGACAATATTATTTACTTTGAATTTCTGAAAACTTTGAGTTTTGGTTTGTGCATTTATTTTGCACGGGAAGACTTTATCTCTTCAGCAGGAATATCGTGGCATTTCCTCGGGAAGTCATATTTCTATCCCTAGAAAGTCATTTCTCTTTGAAATTCCCCATGACAATAAGTAACGAGTCTCTTTATTTGAGACAACTTATGTTTGATCTTTTCCAGGCAGAGTTCCTTGGTCAAAAAGAAGTTGAGACCCGTTCTAGGTGAAATACCAGAATTTCAGGGAAAACATGATATATTTTCTCTTTCTACCTTCAGTGAACGTTGGTAGAACATCGGCAGTGAACGTTGGTGTTTATTATCTTTTTTCTATCATCAGTGAACGGTGATAGTTCATCGTCAGTGAACGACGATGATATGATATATTTTCTCTTTCTACCTTCAGTGAACGTTGGTAGAACATCAAAAATGAACGTCGGTGTTTATTATCTTTTTGATATCATCAGTGAACGTTGATAGTTCATCGTCAATGAACGGCGATGATATGATATATTTTATCTTTCTACCTTCAGTGAACGTTGGTAGAACATCGGCATTGAACTTCGGTGTTTGTTATCTTTTTGCTATCATCAGTGAATGTTGATAGTTCATCGTTAGTGAACCGCGATGATATGATATATTCTCTCTTTCTTCATTCAATGAACGTTGGTAGAACATCGGTAGTGAACGTCGGTGTTTATTATCTTTTTTCTATCAATAGTGAACGTTGATAGTTCATCATCAGTGAACAACGATGATATGATATATTTTCTCTTTTTATCTTCAGTGAACGTTGGTAGGACATCGGCAGTAAACGTCGGTGTTTATTATCTTTTTACTATCATCAGTGAACGTTGATAGTTCATCGTCAGTGAACGGTGATGATATGATATGTATCCTCTTTCTACCTTCAGTGAACATTGGTAGACCATCGATAGTGAACGTCGATGCTTGTTATCTTCTTCTCTTATTCAGTTCTTTTGGTTCACCAGTGATTTATTTTCCTGGTGGGGTTACTGCTTTATTTCTTCATTTTTTTTGCATTCCCAGTTATACTTTGCTTCTCTTTGGTATTGTTCATATGCATTCATATGCATAAGAATTTGCATGGCATCTTAGGGCCAAAAATAGGGTTTGTTTTATATTTAAGTATCTTTGATCACGTTGACACAAAGATTTTTAACCTTCGTATCTCCGGATAGAAGAAACTTAAATAAGGGCAACTGTTGTACTCCAATTTTTGCCCCTAATATTCCTTTATCATACCATGTTGATTCAATCACAACAAGATCACATTAGGGCTTTTGGTTCTTCTCCCTATCTTTAGCCTTTCTCTTTTGAGGAGTTACCAAGCACCTTGACTTGTTTTCTTTTGTGATCATGAATATTTTGCTTTGATTTTCTCTCTAATTAATAAAATGCAATGTTGGTTTGTCTTACTTGTTAAAAATGTAGGTAAAGGCAATGAGGTTTAGAAAGTTGCTTCATGGGTTCATGAGTTTATTTCCATGCCCTAGCCAATAGCTTGAGAAATTCAAACTTCACTATTGGAGTGATTTTGGAAGAAATGGCATGACAAGGCTTATTTTGGTTCAACATATCTCAAAGTTATCAAAATTGATTCAAAAATACAAAAGGGTTGAGGGAAGAAGTTGTCATGATTGGACAAGGTCTTGTTCCTATTGGTCACAAGAGCATATTTCTCTCTAATTTCAAGATATGGAAGTGGTTTTGGTGGCTATGAGTCCTCATCATCATCCTCAACAACTTCTATTCACAAAGGAAGAATATTGGCACAATAAGTTTGTTCAAACTTGTCAAAGTTCCTCAAAGCATTCTCTTGATCTAGAGGCTAGGGTTTTGAACTTCAAAGGAGCATATCTTGCTCATATTTTGTTATTTTTGAGTGATTCCAAATACATCTTTCCCTTAAAAGAGTTACCAATAAATCACTTCAAAATTTCCAAGGAGTTTCCATGTGGAAGGAACTTGGTGAAGAAGAAAGATTACAAGTCATCCAGATGAATCCCCAATTTTCCATATGCGACTTCAAATGGTCATAACTTGGTCAATTTTTGTCACCTTAAGCCCATTCTTTTTCCATGGTGATCTTAAAGATGTGTACTTCATGCCTTCGTTTATGTGCAAAGTGAGAAAATGGATGGAAGTTGCCTTAAGAATACAAAAGATTATAGGTCATTTCATGATTTTTGGCCAACCTCAACAAGTCATAACTTGCTCAATTTTTGGAGATTTTGAGTGGTTCAAATTGAAAATTTTCATTCAAGAGATCTACTTCATTCCATATTTTTTGGTCAAGAGAAAATTCTAAGTGGAAGGCCATGTTTGGATACAAAAGATTATAGGTCATTTTTAGAGAAGAATTTGAAATATTTCTAAGTATGGAAAGTCAACTATTTTTCTTCAACTTTGACTCCATGTAACTTTCATCTCAAGCATACATTTGATTCCATTCCTTTTCCATTGCAAAGCTTGTAACGTCATCTTTCTAAAGCATCAAAAATTATTCCCTAAGACCCCTTGAGTTGGAAATGCCATGGATTTGAATTTGGTAGTTTGAAACTGAATTTTGCACAGAGTCAGGATTTTGAAATCTTTGTTTTGGCTTCTAATCACAAGATTTCCACGCGTTTTTGTTTCTAATCATGTTTAGCAACTTGCCGGAAGTGATTAGCATCATGAAACACACGATTTGGCTGAGTTTTAATCAAGTTTGAGTCACACTTTCTTCATGATGCAAACCCACACGAATTCCCTCCAAAACGCATCATTTTCTATTCCTTTTGATCCCTTTTGCTTCCCTATAAATAGAGGGTCATCCCCCATTCAATTTCCCAAGCTTAGATAGCCAGAATCACCCTGCCAAACTTGCTTCACAACCCAAAATTTAGCAACTTCGAAATCCATTCTCAAGCATTTTCAATCCATTTTTTCCCTCAATTCACCTTCCTTGATCTTCCCTGAAGCTAACCATATAACTACATTCAAGAATCGTGCCTTATACTGTTCCATAGAAGTCTAGTTTCAGAGCTCTGCAACTCAACTTCAATAGGTAGATTCCTTCATCAATTCTTCAAAACTCACATATCATTGTGTTGCTCTCATTGCCCTGGTTCTAGTCGCAACATTTACATTTTACTGGAAACACGTTTTGACCATGAATTTTCAAATCCCTTTTCAAAACTTTCCTTCCAAATTGCTTGAGCTACAGTTTATATAAATTTGGTGCGAGGGTGTGGTTGTTTTCTTCTTGAAGAGACGAAGCGATTGGCATAGGTCCGAGCTTCTGATTTTACAGTTTGAGAGACCTGCAAATCACGTTGGATGAAGGTTGAAGATGACCTACGTGTCATCTTACAACCAATGATGGTGTGCCATTTGTATTTTTCAAAAATCTAATTTGCTATTGATTCTTTACATTATTCACTAATGACCATGATATGCACAGTGCGCCAGATCCCTTGGATTTGATTACTAACGCGTTTTGACTCTCATCCAATGGTCCACATATTTTACTTTTATTTTCTTTTTCTGATTTTTATATTTTTATTATTTTAAATTTCAAAAAACCATAGAAAATTCATTTTTGGTTCAAAAAATCTGAAAAAATTATGAAAAATATTTTTGATTATTCTCTTTCTGATTTTTATTTTTTCACAATTTAATTTTGTGTTTTGGTATTTTTTATAAATTTTACACTTATTTGATTTGTTTAAAATGTTTAAAAATACTTTTATACATTTTTAAATTCTGAAAAAATTATGGAATGATCCAATGATATTGTGACAAATATTGGTGACCTTATTTTATTTTTGTTTTATGAATCTACTATTTTTTACTATTTTTGTTTATTTTACCCATTTATTTTAATTTAAAAAATAGTTTCTTACTTTTAAAAATTACCAAAATTTTTGTAAAAATATTTGGATCCATTTCTGATTTTTCTATGGCCTTATTTTTCATTTCTTGATTAATTTGAACATAATTGATATTTTCCTCATTATTTTCCTATTTTTTAGCATTTTTAAACTTTTTAATGTATATATTAAATATGATATTATTTTGTGATTATTTTCTGGCTGTCTTGAGTTGATCTTTTGATCATGACTTTACTAACATCATTGGATCTTGGGTGTTGAGTTCAACTCCACCAAAATGGATGAATGGTTTTAATAATAGTTTGATTAAATTTTTAATTCAAAAGTGGTTTATTCATCTTTTTGCCATAATCCTCTTCATCTCATCCCCTTCTCATTGCACTAAATGTTGTTGGAGCATGATCTCTATATCATGTCTCAAAATAAATGGTGCATAGATTGCTATTGACCGCCTCATAATAGGTGCGACTTCTATATAAGTCCACTTACGATTGCTTAACATAGCGCCAAATTTTGTCCCGATTCGAATAAATGATCATTTGTGGCCCAAACTTATGATTGCAAGCCCAAGTATGTTAATTTGATATCTTTGATCCAATAACCTTGAGATTCATTATGTGGAGGCTTTGGTTCTACCAATCCTCTAATGGATCTACAACACCTTTGGTCAACGCATATCACTTAAACATCGTTGATCATTAAATGGTACTTATGAGAATTCCAAATGGATGATATACTTGACAAAAAGCAAATGCAACTTGTTGTGTGGAGGATTTGGTTCTACCAATCCTCTAATGAGTTCCAAATGCAAGTTTCAAGATGGTCATCCAACTAACCACTAATTATTGACTTATTTTATCTTATGCTTTTATTCTTTTTATTCTTTATGTATTATTTATTTTTTAGCATTTACATTTCATGCCATTTTCATCTTTGCTCATTTGAGCATTTATATTCTTGCTATTTTTACTTTGCTCACTTGAGCTTTTTCTTTTCTTTTCTTAAGATACTTAATAATCAACATAAGCCCTAAAAACCTCTTAATGGTATTTGGACTATTTGGTTACTATCCTTGGCATTTTGGAGCATGGGACTATTTCTTGGACTTAGGATTAGAAACCTTGGCCTATCTTGGAGACCTTGTGATCTTATCTGATTATTTTGTCTGGAGTTCTTGAGGTTTACCTCAAGACATTAGGTTGCTTGTTTGTTTATTGTGTGCAGGTTTTTGTGATTATATTCTTTGTTTGTAATCTGGAAATCACCCGTATACAGCCGTTACTCTGCCCAATTTTTGTGAAGACTTAATACACTTGAAGAGGTCTAATATCTTTGCTTGCTTGGTTTCAATCCAGAGAATGGGAATTTTATCTTGGCTCATGATTTCAAACTTTGGCTTCTTGTTGGTTAGATGGATCTTATCCTTAACTTTTACCTTATGCTTTAGGATAGTCTCTTCTTCTCCTCCCATCTTCTTTAATTTCAAAAATCTTCTCCCTACTTTTGAAAATTCTTCTTATTTCTAAACTTGAAACACTTTCATAATAAACTTGGACTTAGGTCTATGCATTTTCAAAATCTTTTCATAAATAAACTTCAATCAACTTAAAAATACCTTGACATTTTTGTGAGAAGACTAAAAGTAAATCAATCTCATTTCAAACCATTTTGCCGCTTTGGCTTTTTATCTTTAAACTTTTCTCAAAGGATTAGACTCTTGTCAATCCTTGTAGTGATGCAAACAACTATACTTCTACAATATGTAGTGAAGTGAGATATTTTCCACTTGGGTGTTGAGTGAGGCATTATTGATTTTAAGATCCAAACCATATCCTCCACTTTGAGATGATACAAATTCTCCTTTCTCATGATTGTGGGTAGTAAGTATGTTTTCCACACGGACAATGAAGATGATGTCTTATCTCTTAAAATTAACCAACACACTTGTGTTTCAAATTTTTAAAAGAGGAACTACGTGTACTCTGACCCCCTATTGCATGAAAGGTGGTACGTAGGCACTAAAGGTTCGCAAACGCGGCGGGTGAAAAAATCATAAAAAATATACTTCTTTTCTCACCTCTATTGTCCATTTTCCATATAACACATTTTTATAGCCAAATATACAGATTTTTCAAAGAGGTTCCTACGGAGTACCGTAGATGTTTAGGGTGCTAATACCTTCCCTTTGCATAACCAACCCCCTTACCTTGAATATTTCCCCCTTTTTTGAGTTATTCGCTCTTTTCCCATTCCTTTGGAAACAATAAAGCGCGGTGGCGATTTTTATTTTTGATTTGTATAAAGTCTAGTCAATCCAATGGCTTAGTCTTGAACATTTCTACCGCTACAGAAAAATGGCAACTTCACTGGGGGAAGATTGACCTCTTGCTGGTCCATCCCTAAGTGGGTTGAGCCTATCTTTGTTTATATCTGTATATGTGTTATTGTGTTTATGTGTTAGATGTTGTATATATGTTTGTCTGGATTTTCATGGTTTTCAGGGTGCTTGGTGATTACTCATAAGTCCTATACCCGGACTTGAGCAAACTTTAAGATAGGACGAGCGATACAGTCATGTTAACTTTGAGGGAGTAATCCCAAAAAAAGAGGCATGAGATCCCCCACTCAGTGGAGGCCCCTTTGACTGTAGTGTCGTTTACCGAGTAATCGGGAAGACGTACTGCTTTCGACTTGGGAGCCTGCTTAAACTGAGGACCATAGAATACCAAACCCATCTTAGCCTTTTAGGTGTAGTGCGGAAGCTATGACAGAGTAATCCGGAAATAGTTGTCACGCGATACTATGCTCGGACGAGTATTTCTTGAGAATATTACTAATTACCGAGTTAATCGGGAAGTTGGTAATATCCAAAAGAAGGATGTAGACTCTGGGAACCTCTAGAACCCTGTTCGGCAGGTGATAACTTTTTAGACCAACACCTTATGGGTAGTACCTTCGACCTCATGCTCGTGACGTTGAACCTATGAACCCTATATGTGTGATCTTGTGTGTGATTGTTGCATCATGCATCCATGTACTACTAAGCATTTTTTGAAGAAAATAATATTTCAAGGGATTTAAAGGTTGACTATTTGTGAATATCTCAGGTACTTTTAATCATGGATTCTGGAAAGAGAAAGACCGGGAAATACAGTTTCAAGGATCCCAAGATAGATGAGTTGATCAGTCTAATTCCAGAGCTCGAGTGTTCTGCAGACTTTCGAAGAAAGTATGGATCCATTATTCCTCTCATGAAGTTGAAGATGAAGGAGGGTATTATCTCGACTTTGATCCAGTTCTACAATCTAGTGTATCACTGCTTTACTGATCCCGATTATCAGTTTATGCCTACACTGGAAGAGTATTCTTATCTATCGGATTTACCTGTTACTGATCGTGTTCCTTTTACAGGTTTGGAGGGCGAGCCAAAACCACATGAGTTTGCTGCTTTGATTCATCTAGGGAAGTCTGAGGTGGAAGCCCATATGACTACTAAAGGATGGATTAGAGGATTACCAGCTCAGTTCTTATTGGAGAAAGCTCGTTACTTTGCCAGAATGAAGAGTATGGTTGCTTTTGAGGCCATCTTTGCTCTGCTCGCTTATGGATTGTTCTTATTTCCCAATGTGGACAAGTTTGTCGACATTAACGCTATCAGGATTTTCATGATTGGAAACCCAATTCCTACACTGTTGGGTGATGCTTATTACTCTGTTTATCTTCTGAATTCTTATCATGGGGGAATGATTATCTGTTGCACGCCTTTATTGTACCGATGGTTCATATCTCATATGCCTCAGTCTGATGCCTTTTGGGATGTCGAGAAGGAACCCCGTTGGGTTCCTAAGATCATGGAACTTACTCACTCGGATATTGATTGGTACCATCGAGCTTATCAGGATATAGAGATTATTGACAGTTGTAGTAGTTTCCCCAATGTACCTCTTCTCGGTACAAAGGGAGGAATTAACTATAACCCTGTTCATGCACGTCGATAGCTTGGTTATCCGATGAGGGATAAACCGAACAATATTCGTTTGAGTAGTTTCTTTCTGAAGGAAGGGGAAGACCACAAGGAAGCTAGGGAGAAGATTGCGAAGTCCTGGCGTCCCATTCATAAGAAGAGTAGGAAGGATTTGGGACCAAGGGGTGTTGTTTCTTTGGAGCCATATCTTCAGTGGATCCGATCGAGAGCCATTCAGTTGAAGATGTCGTATACTCGGGAGACACCCATGCCTGATTTGTTTGTGAATACCACTCCTCCCTTATTAGATGATCTAGAAGAGTTTCAACTTGATTTGGTTAGGATGCAACAGGAAAGGGATGCTTGGAAGAACAAGTTTCAGACTTTAGAGGGTTCCTATAGAGCAGACCTGAAGGAGAAAGACGATTTGATCGAGATCCTTGAGAGTCGAGCAGTGGAGTCTATGGAGAGGCAAGGGGATTTATTTTCCCCTAAGCCTCAAACAGGTGTTGATTACTCACTTCCTGATTCATATGATTGGAAGGAGGTTTCCATCAGACATGTGGAAGAAAACCAAAGGTTGAGGGCTCAGATTGCCAGGCTCATAGGGAAGCGCCAGCGTACAGATTGATCTCTATCAGTTCTTTTTTATCAGGATTTTAGATTGTATTATAATCTTGTACTTGTGATCATTGAAACTTGTAATCCATTTTGAATTTATTATAATAAAAATTTCCAGTATTTCAAATGTGTTATTAGTTTTATGTTTGCAATATGTCTATAAATCTTAAATCCATTGAAATATTAAATAATAAAGCAAAAATAATCATGTGCATTGCATGTCATGCATCATATTGCACATATTTCTTGCATTTGTTATGCATACCCAGGTGTCTTACCAAGCTTCTTTGCTTCATTCAGCAAGCTGACTCATCACTACAACACTCGGGCTAACTTCAAAAAGAAGATGGACAACTTAGAACAGGAGAATCGCGAGCTGCGCGAAGAAGTTTCTGCTTTGAAGGCTAGCTTGGCCAATCTGACTACTCTGATGGAAGCTCTGGTGGTTGCTCAAAATCAGCCACCGAGTGTTCAACCTCAACCAACAAGGGAAAATACTGAAGTTTCGACCGTTCTTGTATCCACTACTCCTGCTGTTGTTCAAAACCGTATGCCTCAAGGTTATCCCTTGGGAATGCCATAGAATTTTGCACCTAAAGGTTTAAATCTTGGCCCTCAAGATGCTCCAGTGGTTAGAGTATTGTTACTCCGGCACCTCCTATGGTGCATACTATTCCTACTGCACCTCCCTCGGTGAATTTGGTTCCGTTTTTTAATGAAGATGTGTCTTCCTTTCCCTCTGCCGAGTGAAGACTTGGGTCTTTATGACAAAATGGATGATTTTCAAGAGCAGTTTGATAGAATGCAAAGAGAGATGAAGGCTCTTAGGGGAAAAGAGCTATTTGGGCAGAATGTGAATGAGTTGTGTTTGGTCCCGAATGTTAAAGTGCCTGCTAAGTTCAAGGTCCCAGAGTTTGAGAAGTACAAGGGCAACACTTGCCCTCGTGCTCACTTGGTGATGTACGTAAGAGGAATGTCTACCCACACCGATGATCAGCGTCTGCTGATTAACTTTTTCCAGGATAGTTTGATCGGCGCAGCGTTGAAGTGGTACATGAGTTTAGACATCGCCAACATCCATACTTTTAATTATTTTGGAGAAGCATTCATTAAACAATACAAATACAATAAAGACATGGCGCCCGACCGTGACCAGCTTAGGGCCATGGTTCAGAAAGATAGGGAATCGTTCAAGGAGTATGCACAGAGATGGCGCGAAGTGGCTGCACAAGTGATTCCTCCCATGGAGGAGAAGGAAATGACTAAAATTTTTCTGAAGACGCTGGGCGCTTTCTACTACGAAAGAATGGTAGCAAGTGCCCCAAGTGATTTTACAAAGATGGTAGGAATGAGTGTCCGCCTAGAAGAGGCAGTAAGAGAAGGTCGTTTGACAAAGGATGAATGATCCAGAGGTGTGAAAAAGCCATCTTATGGGTTTACAAAGAAGAAAGATGGGGGTACAAATGCTGTTATACAAGAGAGGAGAGTAAACGCTCCTAGAAGGAATTATCAGCGTCACCGGCAAGTCGCCTCAGTTACTCCTGTAATGAGTGCCGCTCCAACTACCTTTGCTTATCAAAGACAGTCCCAGCAGGGGAACCAAGGGAATAATCAGAGAAGGGAGAACTATGACCCTATTCCCATGAGCTATAGAGAGCTACTACCAAAATTGATGCAGAAGAAGTTGGTCCAGACATGACCACCTCCCGTCGTATCGTCACCATTGCCTTGGTATTACAAAGCAGACCAAACGTGTGCCTTTCATCAGGTAGCACCAGGGCATAGTGTTGAGAATTGTTATCCTTTGAGGACTGAAGTGTAAAGGTTTGTGAAGTCTGGAATTCTATCTTTCAAAGACATGGGACCTAATGTTAAAGGCAAAATCCTCTACCCAAGCATGGGGTGGTGAATGTTGTGAATATGGTGGCCGGTTGTCCAGGCGACTTCCAGATTTTTGACATTAATCTCGTTAGAGGAGATTTGGTGAAAATGCACGTAGACCTCTATGAATTCAGTTACTATACGCATGACCATGCCGGTTATGCTGTTTGCAGTACAGACATACATGGTTGTGAGAAGATAAAGGGTGATTTACAGGAGATGATGGATGAGGGCTTAATCCATATAATCAGGCCTAGGGCAGAATATGAAGAGGAAGTGGATATGGTTTCTGGATGTCCTGGTGAATTAAGAATTTTTATATGGAGTATTTGAATGAGGATCTCGTGCAGTTACATGCTACCTTCTGACGTACTTCTGGTCAGGTGGAACACCAATATGGATCTTGCATAGTTTGCTGTCGAGACCCCCGAGGATGTTCTATTGTGAGGGAGGGCATTCAGTTGCTGTTAGACAATGGAACTATCAAGATCACAGGTCAGAGAGATGATTATCATGAGATTGATATGGTTGAAGTTTGTTTAATTGAAGAAGATTTAGAGGAAGAGTATGCCTCCGCGGATGAGTATTTCTCTTCAGACGAAGATTTGTTTGCAGGAAATGACTTTTTAATGGCTGATTGTGTTGAGGAAGGGGTAAACGTCATTGTACCTTGTTTTGGTGCACCCGCTTATCTTGAAGTGGAGTACCATAGCAAACCAGTTGTTACCCCATTGGTAATTAGTCTACCAGGTCCTATTCCCTATAAATCAGATAAGGCTGTGCCTTACAAATACAACACTACAATCTTAGAAGATGGGGTGGAAGTTCCCATCCAGCCAATGCCTGATGTTGGAAATATAGCTGAAAATAGCAGGGTGACCCATATCGGTCGTGTGTTTGCGCCGGTTATTCGAAAAGATGTTGTTGAAGGAAAGAAAATTGCTGAGAATGATGAGCCTAAGAAGGCTACAGGAGAGACTAGCGGGGCCACATTAGAGAAAGAAGTGGATGATATCTTGAAGATAATTAAGATGAGCGACTACAGAATTGTAGATCAGCTATTGCAGACTCCTTCAAAGATATCCATCCTAGATTTATTGACGAATTCCTCCACTCATAGAGAATCACTGATGAGAGTACTAGACCAAGCTTTTATGGAGAGTGACATGCCATTAGATCAATTTAGCAGCGTAATTGGAAACATTACATCATGTAATAACTTGAGTTTCTGCGATGATGAGTTATCAGATGAAGGGAGGAATCACAACCTAGCCCTCCACATATCCATGAACTGCAAGAATGATTCACTGTCCAGTGTGCTAATTGATAATGGATCCGCGTTGAATGTTATACCGAGGAGTACTCTCATGAAGTTAAAGTATCAAGGAGCACCTATGCGCCCGAGTGGCATCATTGTGAAGGCTTTTGATGGGTCGAGGAAATCTGTCATCAGTGAAGTGGACTTGCCCATCCATATAGGACCACATTTATTCTTGATAACCTTCCAGGTTATGGATATTATTCCCGCATATAGTTGTTTGCTAGGACGGCCATGGATACACGAAGCAGGGGCTGTCACTTCAACTCTGCATCAAAAGCTAAAATTTGTGCGTGAAGGAAAGGTAGTGATCATAAATGGGGAGCAGGCATTGTTGATATCCCATTTGTCCTCTTTCAGTATTGTAGAAGCGGATGAGGCTGCTGTTGGAACCCAGTTCAAAGCCCTATCCATTGACAACATAAGGAGAAATGAGAATTTTGTGGTTTCGCTGAAGGATGCGCAGCAGGTTGTGCGCAATGGTCATAATGCAGTTTGGGGACGACTTGTGGATCCACCCGTGAACAAAAATAGAGCTGGTTTGGGTTTCTCTTTGAAGAATGGCAAAGGTGAAAGTTTGAAGTCAAAGTCTACTGTGAACAGTTATCAAGATGTTTTCCGCAGTGGAGGCTACCTCCATCCAATTAGTTCTGGAATTAATGCTGTTGAAGAGGATGAAGCAGAGCAGGAAGTACCGAATTATGTAACACATGGAGTCCGAGTTCAGAATTGGGTCACCATTGATGTTCCTTCTTGCATACATGTTTCAAAGTAATTTTTTTTGTTAATCTGTTTCTTTCTTTTGAAAAGCTTTCACTCTGCCCAAGGTGGAAGTATTAATGTTGTAGGGCTTATCTGTTTGCTATGACTTTTAAGATCATTAATAAAAGTTGTCTTTGCTTCCAAAATTATGTCTTTATTTTCTGCTTTTTCTTGGGAAATGGTAATAATAAAAAAACCCTTCAAAATAAATAATAACTGAAAATTAATCTGCATGATTACTTATTATATGTGTCAGTTTCTAAAAGCAATCATAAATCATATGTGCAGATTATTAAAAAACTTGTTGAATACAATGACCCTGCACCCTCTCCCAACTTTGAATGTCCTGTGTTTGGGGCTGAAGAAGAAGATTATGATGAGATATCAGAAGAGGTCTCACGGTTGCTTGAGCACGAGGAAAATACCATTCAGCCATATAAAGAGCCTTTGGAAGTGATTAATTTGGGTTCAGAAGAAGACCCGAAGGAAGTCAAGATTGGAGCATCGTTGCATCCTGATGTAAAGAGCGAGTTGATTGAGCTGTTGAAAGAGTATGTGGATATTTTTGCTTGGTCTTATCAAGATATGCCTGGTCTAGATACAGACATTATCGAGCATTGTTTTCCGTTGAAGCCAGAGTGTCTTCCAGTTAAACAAAAGTTGAGAAGAACCCACCCAGGTATGGTAGTAAAGATCAAAGAGGAGGTCCTAAAGCAGATTAATGTTGGTCTTCTTGTCACGTCAGTGTATCCTCAATGGATTGTGTTGTACCCCAAAAGTTTCCATCTCATTTCATCAACTTTTTCTCACCACAAGACCCTTGGAGCTCAAGATCAAGTTAGGGTTTACTCTGCTCAAGGCTCCTCCTTGCACTATTGACCCAAATTAGGGTTTGAGTTTGCATAAAGATGTTTTGACCTAAAATGCCCAAAATGACTTTCATGCTTCATGTTGCACTCACAAGTTTATCCATACCAAGTTTCAATCCTTGATTCCAATCTTTGCCTAGTCAATTGGACAGTTGACCTAGAAATCAGCTGTATTGGGAAAAAGTCAACTGTGGTCAATTGACAGTCAAACTTCATAATTATTGACCCACATCAACATATTAAACTCATATGGACCATTTGATCAAGTTTGGATCACAATTCCACAAGAAATTTGATCAGATCACCAAAAGGGCAAATTGGTCATTTTTAGGGTTTTGACTGCACAAAGACAATTTTTAACTGTTTGACCTAGCCAATGGCAAACGAAGCTCACATATGGACTCAAGGACTCAATGGAATTGTCTTGACACATTCAACAAGTTCAAAAGATCCCAAATGCACAAGATTGACAGATGAATTTCCCAATCAACTGATCAAATTTGACTGTATACTAAAAAGTCAAACTTTGACTTTTTGGTCAAAATCAAGTGTCAAGATTCATTTTTCATCAAGACATGTCAAATTATGAAACTTGTTCATCAAGAAACCAAAAATTACAAATTAGGGTTTGAAATGAAGAAATTTCATAACTTAGAAATTTTTCTAAGTTATGAAATTTTCTAATTTTTTCCTAACTTTGTCCCATTTTTTCTTCAAGATGCAAATGGATTCAAGCTAAACTCAAAACATGAAAGTTGTAGTATATTGCAAAATCTACAACTTTGATTCACAAAGTTTCCTCAAAATAAGCTTGTAGATCAAGTTATGATTTTTGGAATAGGGGTGCAAAACATTCTTAACTTAGAAATTTTTTGACCTATTTTAGGCAGGATTTTTGCCCAACTTCATGGCCACTTTTCACATGCTTCCACTTGGAATTTCAACTTGAATTACAAAGATGGATTGTAGTACACATTCCAAGCTTTCCAAATTGTCCAAGAACTCATCAAACACCCTTGTGGTTAGGGAGAATCGAATTTGTCAAGATGGGCAAAAGTCACTTTGTTCATAAGCCAATTACATGTTCATAACTTTGCATTTTCAAACTCAGCTTGCACAAACTAGATTACAGACCTTTTATCTCATCCAAACTCAATAATTTATTGCCAATCCTTTGTGTTCAAGCCTTATTTTGTGTGTTTAACCATTACTTGCAAGATTAAGCCATATTTGGAAAAAGCATTTTAGCCATTTTTGAAAAGATCAACTTTATGTCAAGTTCACAATCTAAGAAGTACAAAGCAGATCTTTGGGCACAAGATTCATGAACAAATTCCACTGATCAAGAGTGATTTGTGCAGCATAGATTGAGGGTAGTACAGGCCTGCATTATCAAGACACACTTCCTTACTTATCTTGGAAGTAACTTTGCAAAACGGATCCAACATTGACTTCCTGCAAGCAAGAGCCAAAAAAACTTTGTCCACACATTGCATACTCCTTAACCAACCTAGAACACGAGCCCTTAACCCTTAATACCTCCTCATCCATCAAAGTCCATTTTTTCTGCAAAACAGAGTCCCTGTTGCAGATTGACTTGGCCAACATCATTCCATCGTGCGTTTTCATCCAAACCACCTCAAACACCTTCCATAACATTCATACAAACTATCCCAAGCCTTGGAAACAGACTGTAACAGCCATAGCCAAGTGTGCCATTTTCATTTTTCATCTGTGCAGGTTGAGTTACATAGCTCGATTCAGTAAGATTCAAAGCAAGCCAGGCATAGAGGAAGTACCATTGGACCTCAAACAAGCTGTACAAATCCTCAAATTCCATTGAAAGCACCTCCATTGTTGTGCACGACTCAAGCTGAACAGGTAAAAGTTTGAACTTCTATCTCTCCATCCAAGCATATCTAGGCTTAGGTTTGTGAAGAAAGTATGTCCTATTCATGGCCCTGAAACTACCTATATCCTCACTTTTCATTTATATCGTGTGTGTTAAGAGAATTTGAAACCTGAACATTGGAAAAAAGCTAGGTCATGAATTGGGGGAGGAGAAATTCTCTCTCATTTATGAGAGTTAGATCAGGTTCTTGATATGTATGAATTCGTGAGTTGATGCTTTACATTTTTGATGTTGTAAGTTTGTGCTAAAAATCCAAGAATCAGGATCTGTGCTTGACAAGAGAAAACGTGCGTTTTGACTCATTATGTCAAGTGTTGGCTTTTTGTTGGTTAGACGATTCTTTTTCCTAGCTTTTACCTTATGCTTTAGGATAGTCCCTTCATCTCCTCCCATCTTCTTTAATTTCAAAAATATTCTCCCTCCTTTTGAAAACTCTTCTTGTTTTTAAACTTGAACCGCTTTCGCAATAAACTTGGACTTATGTCCATGCATTTTCAAAATATTTTTTTATCCAAACCTTAACCAACTTAATCATACTTTGACATTTTTTGTGAGAAGACTAAAATTCAATCAATCTCATTCAAACTATTTTTTGCCACTTTGGCTTTTTACTTTAAAATTTTCTCAAAAGATTAGACTCTTGTCAATCCTTGTAATGATGTGAGCTACTTTACTTCTACGATATGTGGTGAAGCGATATATTTTCTACTTGGGTGTTGAGTGAGACTTTGTTGATTTTAAAATCCAAGCCATATCCTCCACTTTGAGATGATGCAAATTCTCCTTTCTCATAATTATGGGTAGTAAATACGTTCTTCCACTCGGATAAGACGATGACGTCTCATCTCTTAAAATTAATCAACACACTTGTGTTTTAAAATTTTTAAAGGTGAACTACGAGTACCCTGGTCCCCTATTGCATGGAAGGTAGTACGTAGGCACTAAAGGTTCGCAACCGCAGAAGATGAAAAAATTGTAAAAAATACTTCTTTTCCCATCTCCACCATCTATTTTTTATACAACCGTTATAGCCAAAATACACAAATTTTCAAAGAGGTTCCTGTGGAGTACCATAGATGTTTAGGGTGATAATACTTTCCCTTTGCATAACCAACCCCCGAACTTAGATTCTATCCCCCTCTTTTGGATTATTCTATTTTTTCCCATTCCTTTGGAAACAATAAAGCGCGATGACGATTTTTATTTGATCAATGCGAGTCAAGTCAATCCAATGGATTAGTCTCAACATTTCTACCGCTACAGAAAAAATAGCGACTTCACTGAGGACAGATCGACCGATTGATGGTCCATCCCTAAGTGGGTTGAGCCTATCTTTATTTATTTGTGTATGTGCTATTGTTTGTTGTATATGTTGTATATATGTTTGTCTGTATTTTCCTGGTTTTCAGGGTGCTTAGTGATTTCTCATAAGTCCTCTACTGGGACTTGGGAAATCTTAAGATAGGACGAGCGGTATAGTCATGTTAACTTTGAGGGAGTAATCTTAATAAAGGAGGCATGAGATCCTCCACTCAGTGAAGGCCTCTTTGATTGTAGTGTCGTTTACTGAGTAATCAGGAAGACGTGTTGCTTTTGACCTGGAAGCCTGCTCAAACTGAGGACCGTAGAACCTTTAACCCATCTTGGTCTTTTAGGTGTAGTGCAGAAACTATGACAGAGTAATCCGGAAATGGTTGTCACACGGTACTACATTTAGATGAGTTTTTCCTGAGAATATTACTAATTACAGAGTCAATTGGGACGTTGGTAATATCCGAAGGAAGGATGTAAACTCTGGGTAGTACCTTGTGGGTAGTACCTTTGACATCATGCTCATGACGTCAAACCTATGAACCCCCCATGTTTGTGATCTTGTGTGTGATTGTTGCATCATGCATTCATGCACCCATGAGCATCCTTTAAAACATTTTTTCAAGGGACTTAAATTTGACTTTTTGCGAATAATCTCATGTACTTTTGACCATGGATTATGGAAAAAGAAAGACTCGGAAGTACAGATTCAAGAATCCTAAGATACATGATTTGATGAGTATGATTCCCGAGATTGAGAGTTTTACAGATTTTTGGAATAAGTATTGTTCCATCGTGTCTCTCATGAAGCTCAGGATGAAAGAGGGTATTCTCTCGAATTTGGTCCAGTTCTATGATCTGATGTATCAATGTTTCACTTTACCTAATTATCAGTTGATGCTTACATTGGAGGAGTATTCTTATCTACTGGGTTTACCTATTACCGGTCGTGTTCCTTTCACCGGTTTGGAGGGGGGGCAAAGTCTCATGAGATTGATGTTATTGGTTCATTTCAGGAAGTCTGAGATTGAGGCCCACATGACTATTAAAGGACAAATTAGAGGATTACCCGCTCAGTTTTTATTAGAGAAAGCTCGTTATTTTGCTAGGATGAAGAGTACAGTTGCTTTTGAGGCCATCTTTGCTCTGCTTGCTTATGGGTTGTTCTTATTTCCCAACATCGATAACTTTGTGGATATCAATGCCATCGGGATCTTTTTGATAGGGAGTCCCGTCCCTACATTATTAGGAGATTCTTAGTACTCCATTCATCTTCGAGATTCTTATCATGAAGGGATGATCATTTGTTGCACGCCTTTGCTGTATCAGTGATTTATTTCTCACTTACCTTGGTTTGATGTTTTCTGGGATGTCAAGAAGGAAACTCGTTAGGCTCCAAAGATTATGGCCCTCACTCATTCAGATATTATTTGGTATCATCAGGCTTACCATGATGTAGATATTGTCGATAGTTGTGGTAGTTTCCCCAATGTACCTCTTCTTGGTACAAAGGGAGGAATTAACTATAATCTCGTTCTTGCAAGACGTTAGCTTCGATATCCGATGAGAGATAAGCCAAATAGTATTCACCTGATTGATTTCTTTCTCAAAGAGGGAGAGGACCATAAGAAAGCTAAGGATGAGATTGCCAAGTCTTGGAGCCATGTTCGAAAGAAGAGTAGAAAGGACTTGGGACCTAGAGGAGATGTTGCTTTGGAATCTTATCTCCGGTGGGTACAAGCAAGGGAAATTCAGTTGAAGATGTCATATTCCCGTGAGGAACCTTTACCTGATATGTTTGTGAAGACGACTCCTCCCCTTTTAGACGATATGGAAGAGCTTCATATTGCAAGTCAGGATGCAGCAGGAGAAAGAGGCTTGGAAGAATAAGTGTCAGACTTTAGAGATGTCCTACCGAGTAGACTTGAAAGGAGAAGGATGACCTAATTGATATTCTTGAGAGATGTGTTGTAGATATGATGGAGAGGCAAGAGGATTTATTTTCCTCTAAAGCTCAATTAGGGCTTGGTCATTCACTTCCTGATTAGAAAGTGGTTGCTAACAGGTATGCAGAAGAGAACAAGCAGTTGAAGGCTCAGATTGCAAGACTCACAGGAAAGTGTCAGTATATGGAGTGATCTTCATCAACTTTTCCTTCCTAGGATTTCATATTATATCTTGTATTGTACTTGGGATTATTGAAATGTGTACTAAAAAAGTTGTAATCCATTTTGAAGTTATTATAATGAGATTTTCAGTATTCCAAAATGTGTTAATACTTTAGTATTTGCAAATTGCCTATAATTCTTTGGGTCCCTTGAAATAATAATAATAAAATAAATCATGTGCATTGCATATCATGCATCATCTTGTACATACTTCTTGCATTTTTGTTCATACCCATGTGTCTTGCTGAGTTTCTTTACTTTGTTTAGCAAGTTGTCTCACCGGTACAATACTCGGGCTAATTCCATGAAGAAATTGGAGAATCTTGAACAAGAGAATCGTGAGCTACACAAAGAAGTTACTACTTTGAAGACCGGTATGGCAAATCTGACTTCTTTGATGGAATCATTGGTGGCTGCTCAGACTCAGCCACCACTTACTCAACCACAACAAACAACAATTGTTTCTGAGGGTCCATCAGTTCTCGTTTCCGTTATTGTAGTTACTGCTGCACATAACCGTATGCCTCAAGGTTACCCGTGAGGGATGCCAGAAAACTTCATGCCAGAAAACTTCATGCCAGAAGGGTACAATCTTGATGCTCCAGTCACTCCAGCTGTTCAAGTTGTTGCTATTCCTGCATCTCCTGTGGTGCATGTTACTCCTACTGCTAGAAATGAGATCCACTATATTGCACCCCCTTCGGTGAATGCTATGCCATTTGTTAATGATGAAGTTTATCATCATGTTCCTCAATTGAGTGAAAGTGTGGGTTTCTATGACCGATTGGATGACTTTCAAGACCAGTTTAATGAGATTCAGAAGGAAATGAAGGCCCTTCGAGGAAAATAATTATTTGGACAGAATGTCAGTGAACTCTGCCTAGTTCCTAATGTAAAGGTGCCAGCGAAGTTTAAAGTGCCGTAATTTGAGAGATACAAGGTAAACTCTTGTCCTCGTGACCACCTCGTGATGTATATCAGGAAAATGTCTACCCATACTGATGATCAGCATTTTCTCATTAATTTCTTCCAAGATAGTTTAACTGATGCTGCTCTGAAGTGGTATATGAGTTTGGAGAGTAGTATCCGTACCTTCAATAATCTGGGAGAAGCCTTCATCAAACAGTTTAAGTATAATATGTTCATGGCGCCTGACCGTGACTAGTTGAGGCCAATGGCTCAGAGAGACAAGGAGTCATTCGAAGAATATGCACAGAGATGGCGCGAGATACAGCTCCAACAACTGTTTCCTATCAGAGACCATCTCCTCAAGGGAATCAAGGGAAAAGTCAGAAGAGAGATGATTTTGACTCCATTCCAATGAGCTATGCAGAGTTACTTCTGGATTTGTATTAGAAGAAGTTGGTTCAGACAAGGTCGCCCCCTGTTATACCATCACCTTTACATTGGTATTATAAGGCAGACCAGACATGTGCTTTTCATCAGGGAGCACCAGGGCACAATATTGAGAACTTTTATCCTTTGAAATATGAAGTACAAAAGATGGTGAGATCTGGTCTTTGTCCTTTAAAGATGTTGGCCCTAATGTGAAAGATAATCCTTTGCCAAAGCATGGAGGAGAAAATGTTGTAAACATGGTTGCTGGTTGTCCAGAGGACTTCCGTATTTTTGATATCAACCTGGTTAGAGGAGATTTGGTAATGATGCATGCTGACCTCTGCGAGTTCAGTTACTATACACACGACCATGCTTGTTGTAGTATTTGCAGTACAGATATCCAAGGATGTGATAAGATAAAAGTTGATCTTCAGGAAATGATGTCGAAGGCCTCATTCATATAATTAGGCCTAGGGAAGAGTATGAAGAGGATGTGAATATGGTCTTTGGATGTCTTGGAGAATTCCTTATTTTTAACGTGAACCATATGAATTATTATTTAGTGCAATTTCACGCTACCTTCTGTCACATGGATGGTCAAGAAGAACACCATTATGGGTCTTGCCAGGTTTGCTGCAGACATTCTCGTGGTTGTGCCATCATGAGAATGGGTATTCAGTTGTTGTTTGAAAATGGTACCATCAAAGTCTCGGGAAATAGAGATGATTACCATGGGATTAACGTGATTAAAGATTTCTCCGCCGAGATTGTGTCAGATGATAAGTATGCTTTTGCAGATGAATTATTTTCTTTTGATAAAGATATGTTCTCCAACAACGATTCAGTGATATCTAAGTATTCTGAAGAGGGGGTGAATGTTATTGTACCTTGTTTCGGTGTTCCCGCCCCTATAGAGATTGAGTACCATAGCACGCCAGTTGTTGCTCCAAGTGGTGATTTTCTTGTTGGGTCCTGTTCCTTACGAATCAGACAAAGTCGTGCCATATAAATACAACGCTACAATATTGGAGGATGGTGTGGAAGTTCTCATCCAACCTTTGTATGATGTCAAGATTATTGCTGAATCTAGTCGAGTCACCCGCAGTGGCCGTGTGTTCGCTCTTGTCATTCGAGGGAATGTTAATGCTAATAAAAAGATTGTCGAAAGTATTGAACCTAAGAAAACGGTGGGGGAATCTAGTTGTAATACTCTAGAAATATATGTGGATGATATATTGAAGATTATCAAGATGAGTGACTACAGGATCATAGATCAATTGTTGCAGACCCCATTAAAGATATCTATTCTAGCCTTGCTGATGAACTCTTCTGCCCACAAGGAATCTTTGATGAGAGTATTGGATCAAGCTTTCATGCAAATTTATATGCCTTTGGACCAATTCAGTAGTGTTGTTGGAAATATTACATCCTGTAATAACCTAAGTTTATGTGATGACGAGTTTCCCGATGAAGGATGGAATCATAACTTAGCTCTTCATATCTCTATGAACTGTAAGAATGATTCATTGTCCAATGTGTTGATTGACAATGGATCCACTTTAAATGTCATACCGAGGATCAAACTTATAAAGCTGAAATACCAAGGAACTCACATGCGCCCGAGTGGCATAATTGTGAAAGCTTTTGATGGATCAAGGAAGTCTGTCATCGGGGAAGTAGATTTGCCTATTCACATAGGCCCGCACTTATATCAGATTACTTTCCAGTTCATGGATATTTCTCCTGCTTACAACTGTTTACTGGGACGACCGTGGATCCACGAGGCAGAGGCCGTTACTTCAACTTTACACCAGAAGCTGAAGTTTATTCGTGAAGGAAAAATGGTTATCATAAATGGAGAACAGGCTTTGCTAATATCTCATTTATCCTCTTTCAGTATGGTAGAAGCAAATGAAGCCGTTGTTGGAACTCAGTTCCAAGCTTTACCCGTTTATAATGTAAGGGAAAATGAGATTTCTATAGCTTCGTTTAAGGATGCTCAGAAGGTAGTAGGTAATGGCCCTAGTAAAGTATGAGGGAAAATTGTGGATCCACTTGCGAATAAGAATATAGCTGGTTTGGGATTCTCTGTGAAGAATGGTAAAGGTGAGAGTATGAAGCCAAAGTCTACTTTGGGAAAATATCAGGATATCTTTCGTAGCGGAGGTTATCTTCATCCAACTATTCCTAGAATCAATGCTATTGTGGAAGGTGAAGCAGATCAAGAGATGCCGAACCATGTGACGCATGGAGTTAGAGTCAAAATTTTTATCACTATTGATGTTCCCTCTTGCATTCATATTTCAAAGTAAATTGGTTTTTGGGTTAATCTTTTCAAAAATATTTCACTTTGCCCAAGGTGAAAGTATTGATATTGTATGGGCATATTTGTTGCTTTGATCTTTAAAATCAATAATAAAAGTTGTCTTTAATTCCCAAATTGTCTTTATTTTTTGTTTTTTCTTGGAAAATGGTAATAAATAAAAAAACCTTTCAAAATAAATAACAATTGTAATTGAATCTACATAATCACTTGTTATATGTGTTAGTTTCAAAAAGCAATCATAAATCATATGTGCAGATTAATTAAAGAACCCGTTAAATACAATGACCCCGCACCCTCTCCCAACTTTGAATATCCTATGTATGTGGCCGAAGAAGAAGAATATGATAAAATCCCATAAGAGGTTTCACGGTTGCTTGAGCGTGAGGAAAGTACCATTCAGTCGTATAAAGAGTCGTTGGAGGCAATCAATTTGGGTACGGAGGAAGATCCAAAGGAAGTCAAGATTGGAGCATTGCTTCATCCCGACGTGAAGCGCAAGTTGATTGAATTGTTGAAAGAGTATGTGGATATATTTTCTTGGTATTACCAAGACATGCCGAGATTGGATACTGATATTGTGGAACATCATTTGCCGCTAAAGCCATAATGCCTGCCAATCAAGTAGAAATTGCAAAGAACTCACCCTGATATGGCAATGAAAATTAAAGAAGAAGTTTTAAAGAAGATTAATGCTGATTTTCTTGTGACATCAGTGTACCCTCAGTGGATGGCCAATATTGTCCTATTACCAAAAAAAGATGGAAAAGTTTTCATGTGCATTGACTATAGAGATTTAAACAAAGTTAGTCCAAAAGATGACTTTCCATTACCACATATTGATATGTTGGTTGATCGTACAGCAAAATTCAAAGTATTCTTGTTCATGGACGGATTTTATGGATATAATAAAATCAGAATGGCTCTTAGGGACATGGAAAAAAACAATGTTTATCGCACCCTGGGGAACATTCTGTTACAGAGTGATACCCTTCGGGTTGAAGAACGCTGGTGCAACGTACAAGAGGGCTATGACAACCCTATTTCATGATCTGATGCACAAGGAAATTGAGGTATATATTGATGATATGATTTCCAAGTCCCAGACTGAAGATGGTCATGTAGAAGATTTGTTAAAATTATTGCAGCGTTTGAGGAAGTATCGTCTCCCCTTAAATCCAAATAAACGCACCTTTGGTGTTCGATCAGGAAAATTGTTAGGTTTCATTGTCAGCCAAAAAGGAATTGAAGTTGATCCTGATAATGTTAAAGAAATTCAAGAAATGCCTGAACCAAGAACTGAAAAGCAAGTTAGAGGCTTCCTTGGGCGTTTGAATTACATTTCCAGATTTATCTCCCATATGACTGCAACGTGTGAACCGATCTTTAGGTTGTTAAATAAAGATCAAGGTTGTGTGTGGACGGATGACTGCCAAAGGGCATTTGAAAGTATTAAAGAGTATCTTGTTGAACCCCCTATCTTTCTCCCGCCTGTTGAAGGAAGACCATTGATCATGTATTTGACAATGTTAGATAATTCTATGGGCTGTATTTTGGGACAACAAGATGAAATACGGAAGAAGAAATATGTCAAATATTATCTCAGCAAGAAGTTTATTGACTGTGAGTCGCGGTATTCTATGCTAGAAAAGACATGTTGTGATCTGGCCCGGGCGGCAAAACGGTTACGGCAATATATGTCGAATCATACTACTTGGGTGATTTCCAAAATGGATCCAATTAAGTATATTTTTGAAAAGCATGCTCTTATTGGGAGAATTTCCCGTTGGCAGATGCTGTTGTCTGAATATGATATTGAATAACATACTCAAAAGGCTATAAAAAGTAGTGTGTTAGCGAATTATCTTGCTCACCAACCGGTTGATGATTATCAGACTGTTAAATATGATTTCTTTGATGAGGATGTTATGTTTCTGATAGTAAAAGATTGTGATGAATTGTTGCCTAAGGAAAGTCCTGATCTTGAATCTCGTTGGGGCATGGTGTTTGATGGAGCTGTGAATGCTTATGGGAAAGGAATTGGTGATGTGATTATCACTTCCCATGGATCGTATATCCCATTTACTGCAACGTTGGCATTTCATTGCAACAATAACATGGCAGAGTATGAAGCTTGTATCATGGGTCTCGAGGAGGCTATTGATCTCAGAATCAAAATTCTAGATGTGTATGGTGATTCAGCTTTGGTAATAAATTAGATTAAAGGAGAATGAGATACTCTTCACCCTGGTTTGATTCCTTACAAAGACTATGCTAGGAGAGTGTTACATTTATTTAATAAAGTTTAATTCCATCATATTCCCAGAGACGAAAATCAGATGGCGGATGCTTTATCCACTCTGGCTTCTATGTGTCAAGTAAATACTTGGAACAATGTGCCTCGTATCACATTACGATGTTTGGATAGGCTGGCTCATGTGTTTGCAACAGAGGGAACGTCAGACAAAAAAACTTGGTTTTATGATATCAAGCATTTTCTCCAGACTTAGGAATACCCGGTTGGTGCGTCAAACAATGATAGAAAGACATTAAGATGGTTGGCAGGTAGATTTTTCCTCAATGAAGATATGCTATACAAAAGAAATTATGACATGATCTTGCTCAGATGCGTAGGTAGACACGAAGCAGACATGTTGATGCATGAAATCCATGAAGGTTCCTTTGGTACTCATGTCAATGGATATTCGATGGTAAAGAAGATGCTTAGGGCAGGTTACTATTGGATGACAATGGAATCCGACTGTTTAAAAATTTGCAAAGAAGTGCCATAAGTTCCAGATTTATGCTGACAAAATTCAGGTGCCTCCGACACTTCTCAATGTTATTTCTTCCCCATGGACTTTATCCATGTGGGGGTATTGACATGATTGGAATGATTGAACCTATGGCGTCAAATGGACATCATTTTACCTTGGTGGCAATTGACTACTTCACCAAATGGGTGGAAGCAGCCTCATATGCTAATGTTACCAATTAGGTGGTAGTACGCTTTATCAAGAATAATCTTATATGTCGGTATGGTATACCAAGCAGGATTATCACCGACAATGGCTCGAATTTGAATAACAAGATGATGACATAACTTTGTGAAGAATTCAAGATTTTCCATCATAATTCATCTTCTTACAGGTCAAAGATGAATGGGGTTGTTGAAGTTACTAATAAAAACATCAAGAAGATCATCTAGAAAATGGTTGTTACCTATAAAGATTGGCATGATATGCTCCCTTTTGCTTTGAATGGGTATCGTACATCCGTCCACACTTTAACAGGGGCAATCCCGTTCTCTCTTGTGTATGGGATAGAAGCAATGATCCCCGTTGAGGTTGAGATTCCCTCTTTACGTGTAATAATAGAAACCAAGTTGTCAGATGCTTAATGGATCCAGAACATGTTTGACCAGTTGAATTTGATTGAAGAAAAGAGAATGACGACCTTGTGTCATGGCCTATTATACCAGAAGAGAATGAAGAAAGATTTTGATAAGAAGGTCAAGCCTCATGAATTTAGAGAAGGCAACCTCGTGCTTAGGAAGATCATGTCTTTTAACGCTGATTCTAGGGGCAAGTGGACTCCCAATTTTGAAGGACCATATGTTGTCAAGAAAGCCTTCTCTAGGGGTGCATTGATTCTTGAAACTATGGATGGTGAGGAGTTCCCACGTCCTATAAATACTGATGCAGTCAATAAATACTTTACCTAAAGATATAATAGAACAACTCACTAAGTCGAAAACCAGAAAAGCTGACTTAGGAAAAAAAGAGCGTCCCGGTAGGCTGAAAACTCGAAAGGGAGGTCTAGGAAAAATAAGAGACATAAACAGAATAAACTCTCCCGCTAGGTTGAAAACCCACAAAGGACACCTAGGAAAAAGTTAGGGATTTCTTGGCAATTAACTGCATCAGACAAGACTTGATCATTGAAGCAACAATCTTCTTGGATCCCTACAACACTTCAACAGAAGTCAATGCTCAGGGATTCAAAGTTCTTAGAGAGAATAGTGGTCATTGTATTTCAATGTATCTTTTCCAATATATTACCATTTTCCAAACTTTGTAATCATCTATGGAGTCTCGCCATTCGCAGACTACCATTCTACTAATAAAGTTTAAGCTTTTATTCAATTCTTTGTAATTCTTATTTTATTCTACTTACAAAGATGCCATTTATTATTGATGATAATTTTCAAAACAAAGAGACTTAATAATAAAACTAGTTTTTGAAAGGATGTACAAGTTACTTTTTACTTTAGATTTTGTGACTCAAGAAAAGAAAAAATAGTGATTCTGAGGATGAACGAGCTCTGAAATTTTGGAAATGTATATTCCCAAGGAAAGTTCTCTCAGGTCACTCTTACTGGTGTGAGTATGATCTTCTTACGAATTCTCAATTAGTTGGAGATGATACCAATTGATGTAGGGTGCGGTGTTGGATGTGTGGTCCCATTTCCCCCAGTCAAGTCTTGGTTCATTGGTTTTCCTCCAGGTTAATTATTTTGATTTCTGGTTTTGCATGGTCTGAAGCCTCTATCCCAGATTCCCCAGTGAGGTCTTCACTCATATGACGTAAATTATTTCTCCTTTTATGAAATAAGGTGGAATCATTTGCAAAACATCTCTCTTTTGCAGTGTTGGCGTTATTGTTGTTGTTTGGTAAATAGATAAGGGCAATATCTGTTCTAAGAAGTGTTGAAACAATTGTAAACTTTTTGGGTTTTCTCCCACTAAGTGTTGGGTTTGATTTAAAATCCCCATAATTTTGACTCCTTGCCATATTGTTTGACTTCTTAAATCTCCAATTAAAGCTGAGATAACGTCCCCAGAGAAGTTTGTGCAATCATCACTCTTGGTATTGAAGACTGTATTTTGGGCTCCCCTTGAAGATGTGGTATTGTCCTTCCCATTGAAGTCAACACGAGATCCCTAGTAGATATCTCGATGACGTGGTTTTCATCCGCTCTAATGAAGTCAGTATTGTAATCCCCAGTGGAAGTACAGACGTTGAAGCATTGTTTTCCCCATTGAAGTCTATGTGATGTCCCCGGGTGAAGCCTAAAGGAGGGTGTTATATCCCTAGATCTGTCTTGATTCACTTTTTAAAATTGATTATTTTTGGGTTATGCTTCTTCCCAGTGAAGTTAAGCCGTGAAATAGGAATTTGTTTCCTCAGTTGGTGCTTACTTTCATGTGGAAATTTTCATCCTGGGTATGATTTAGCCGAGTATTGACTTTACCCAAGTTGGTTTTGTCTAGTTATTCCCAATGTTGTATGTCTGTTTTGTTAGCATATATGTGATAACACTCGTACATTCATACATACATCATGCATAGCTGAATCTAACCATTCATTCCTCATTTGCATTCATTGATGTTTTTTGTTGGCATATTACCCTATTTTGCAGAGTTATGTTACCCTCTCTCCAATAGAGTGTGAACCTTAAGCAGAAAGTGTATATTCTTTCAATTTCCCCACTGAGTTATCCCCCGTGGAAGAATTTTGCTTTAGCCTTCATATTCCGCTCATTATCTAGTTAGGTTTGTGTTTCCCTTTCGAGTTTATTTCTTATCAGGTGTTATCTTGGTTGACTGTTCCACTCCGGTTTATCTTTGGTGTGAATCTATGGTCCACGACAACATTATTATTATGATTTGTGCAGGCTTTAAGACAGAATTTGAGAATTTGCATTTATTTTTGCACGAGAAGAATTTATCTCCCCAGCAGGAATATATCGGAATTTCCCCAGAGAAGTCGGATTCTTTTCCCAATGGGTTTTTTATTACAGCAAGTGGCTGATCACTTTATTTCAGCAATATGTACTTCCCCAGTAAGTCTGTTAATTCCTAGAGAAGATTCATTTTTGTTACTCCAATGAATGGTAGTCTCGTCATTATGGGAGATAGTTCGTTGTTGATATTTGTTACTCCAATGGATGGTAGTCTTGTCATTATGGGAGATAGTTCATTGTTTAGATTTGTTACTCCAATGGATGGTAGTCTCGTCATTATGGGAGATAGTTCGTTGTTGATATGTTGTTACTCTAATAAATGGTAGTCTCATCATTATGGGAGATATTTCGTTGTTGAGATTTGTTACTCAAATGGATGGTAGTCTCGTCATTATGGGAGATAGTTCGTTGTTGACATTTGTTACTCCAATGGATGGTAGTCTCGTTATTATGGGAGATAGTTTGTTGTTAAGATTTGTTACTCCGATGAATGGTAGTCTCGTTATTATAAGAGATAGTTCTTTGTTGAGAATTGTTACTCTGATGAATGGTAGTCTCGTCATTATGGGAGATAGTTCGTTGTTGAGATTTTTTAATCCGATGAATGGTAGTCTCGTCATTGGGAGATAGTTCATTGTTGACATTTGTTACTTTGATGAATGATAGTCTCGTTATTATGGGAGATAGTTCGTTGTTGAGATTTGTTACTCCAATGGATGGTAGTCTCATCATTATGGGAGATAGTTTGTTGTTGAGCTTGGTTACTTCGATGAATGGTAGTCTCATAATTATGGGAGATCGTTTGTTGTTGAGAGTTGTTACTCCAATGGATGGTAGTCTCGTCATTATGGGAGATAGTTGGTTGTTGATATTTATTACTCTGATGAATTGTAGTCTCGTCATTATGGGAGATAGTTGGTTGTTGAGATTTGTTACTCCGATGAATTGTAGTCTCGTTATTATGGGAGATAGTTCGTTGTTGAGATTTGTTGCTCCCATGAATGGTAGTCTCGTCAATATAAGAGATAGTTCGATGTTGAGATTTTGTTACTCCGATGGATGGTAGTCTCGTCATTATGGGAGATAGTCCATCGTTGAGACTCACTTTGCTCTAAGGAATCCAGTTGTTTCCAGTTATAAGTATTGATTTTGGTCATTTGTAACTTACCCTAATATTGATATTTGCTGGTATTATCCTACCATTCCTTTCCCCCTAAGGGTCAACATTACCTTTTTTGCTATCTTCTTAGTGAGTGGATAGTTTGTGGTTATCTGTCGATCACTATTGTCCTTTATTTTATCTCCTCAATGTTTGAGCTTATGTTACTTTGTCTCCTTCTTGGGCTTTACCCAAATAGAGTCGAGTCTTCTGTTCACCAGTGATTTATTTTCCTGGTCTAATTTTCTTTTGTTATTTTATTTTCTGTTTCCCCAGTGGTGTGTCGTGTCACCTCTGGATCTGTCTGTTTGCATGCGAAATCATAAGCATTGCATGGCCTCTTATGGATAAAAGTAGGGTTTATTTTATATTTAAGTATCTTCAATCGCGTCGACACAAAGATTTTTAACCTTCATATCTCCGGATAGAAGACAATTAAATAAGGGCAGCTGTTGTACCCAAATTTTTGCCCCTAAGATTTATCTATAATCTCATATCAACTCAATCACAACAAGATCACACTAGGGTTTGTTCCTTCTCCCTATCTCTAGGTTTGCCTATGGGGAATCACTAAGAACCTTGATTTATATATTGTGATCATATATGTTTTGTGTTGATTAACTTTTATCTAATAAATACAATGAATGTTTTCTCTAATTGATGATATTATAGGTGAGAGCACAATACATTTCATCAGGTAGATTCATAGTTGATGAGTTTATTTCCATGCCTTCTCCAACAAAATTTCATTGGGATTCAAGCTTCAACATTCAAGATACTTTGAAGTAATATCATGACAAGGTCTACTATGGATCATCATGCTTCAATTTGTCAAAGAAATTCAAAAGATGCAAGGGTTGATTGAAGCAGTTTTACCTAATTGGACAAGTTCTTGATTTCTTGATCACAAGTGTATAAATCTCACAATTATTAATATTTAGAGGTGGTTATTGTCGCTATGGTTTATTATTATCATCCTCAACAACTTATGTTCACATGGAAAAAGTTATTGTGCAAGAAAGTTTGTCAAAATTGAAAGGCGTTTCCAAGTTATTTTGGTGCTCTAGGAGCTAGGGTTTAGGACTTCTAGGGGATATATCTTACTCATATTATGATATTTTTGAGTTATTCAAAATACATGCTTCTCTTTAAAGGGTTATCAACTAATCACTTCATGAGTTTCAAGAAAATTTTATGTGGAAGATGCCTAATGATGAAGAAAGATTACAAGTCCTCTAGATAGGCCATCAAATTCCCTTATGAGACTTCAAATGATATTAACTTAGTCAATTTTTATCTCCTTGAGCCCATTATTTTTCCATAATGATCTTAAGGATGTGAACTTAAACTCTTCTTTTATGTGAAAATCTTGAACATGAGTGGGAGATGCCTTAAGAACCCAAAAGATTATAGGTCACCTCATGAATTGTCACCAATTTTGCAAGACCATAACTTTTTTAATACTTGGTATTTTTGAGTAATTCAAGTTTCACAATTCTCTTTGAGAAGTATACTTCAATATAGCATTAATTATAGAAGCTCAATTTTGGAGGAAGGCCTTGTTTTTACTCAAAGTATTATAGGTCCTTTTTGAAGAAAAAACATAGAATTTTTCCTAGTACAAAAAGTCAGCATCTTTTTCTCAACTTTGACTCATCACAACTTTTAGCTCAAGCATCCAATTGATCCCATTCTTTTCAAATTCTAAATTTTGTGACCTTATATTTTAAATGCTTCAAGAATCATGCCCTAAGGTTCCCTAAATTATGCACACCATGAGTTCAAAGACAGCCACCTGAAACTTATTTGTTCCTCCAAGTTAGAATTTGAAATGCACAATTCAGCTTCTAATCACTAAATTGTTGCATATTTTTACTTCTAATCATGTTTAGCAATCTTCCATAAGTGATTAGCACCTTGAAACACAAGTTTTGGCTGAGTTTTGAGCAAAATATGAGTCACATTTTTTATGCTTGCAACTTCACCCGAATTCCATTTAAACTTCATTGTTCCACATGCTTGAGCATCCCATTTCCTTCCGTATAAATAGAGGGTTATATCTCACTCATTTTCTCAAGCCCGAACATCCAAAATCACTCTGTCAAGCTCTCTTCATAACACCATTTTCAAAGATTTTGAATTCCTCTTTTCGCCACTTTTCAATTCAATTTCTTCATTGATCCTTCATCCTTGAACTTCACTGAAGCTAACAGAAGAAGAATCAAGTCTTGAGGTGTCCTGAATCGTGCTAGCCAAGTCCATTTATAGAGCAAGTTCATCTGACTTATTTCAGGTAGTTTAAGGCACTAAATCTTCTAACTCAAATTACTGGAGTGGTCTATGATGTTCACTTATGCTCACTATTAACTCAATTTTGGTGAATCAATGCATTTGATACTTCTGTTTTTTATTTCAAATTTTTCAAAACATCTATGATTTTTTCTAAATCGAGTAAGTTGTGTTTTATATAAATTTGGTGCGAGGATATGGTTATGATCGTCTTGAAGAGACGCCTCTAATGATACCACTATGAGCGTCTAAATTTACACACTTAAGGATCATGGTTTCCCCTAGTTACAGGGTAGCTGGAGATTGAAGATGACCTATGTGGCATCTTCAACCAATGAGGGCAAGACAATTGAAATGTTGTGATTAGTTTGACTTTCGTGACTCCAGTGCGCGTTTGTTGACCGTGGATCACCATACATCATCATTTTTTAGCCATCTGATGCGCCGACGTGTTTTAATGAATTAGATCCAACGCCTCACATTATTTCTGATTTATTTATTTTTACAAAATTTGTTTTAATTTCAAAAATTCATAACTCTCTTATTTTATATCCAAAAATTATAAAAATATATACAAAAATACTTTTAATTATTTCTGATTTTGTGAATAATTTTTCATATTTTTATTTTTATTTTTGATGTTTTTCATAATTTTTGCTTTGTTTGCTTTATTTTAATTATTTTAAAATTACTTCTTGGCATTTTTTAAATTCTAAAAATTTTTATAAAAATTATTTTTCTTATTTCTGACCTTCTAAAATTTTTATAGAATTTTATTTTGACTTCTACTATTTTTTATCTTTTTTTCACTTATTTGAGTGATTTTAATTAGTTTTAAAATACTTTTCTGTTTTAAAAAATTACCAAAATTTTTATAAAAATATTTGAGGTTATTTATAATTTTTCTAAGGTCTTTTTAAAAAAAATTTGATACTTTAAATATAGTTTTCTATTTTACCTCTTATTTTCATTTTAAAAACAATTTAAAAGTCATTTTTCTTTTTTTATTTTATTCATTAAAAGCAATTTGTTTTTTTTATATATTCTGACTATGTTATTGTTGATCATAAACTTCATTAACATCATTGGATCTTGGGTGTTGAGTTTAACTCCACCAAAATGGATGGATGATTTTAATGATAGTTTAATCAATTTTTTTATTCAAATATTCACCTTCCCTTTTCATCTCATCCTCTTCTCTTTCGTGCTACATGTTGTGAGAGGATGATCTACATATCATCACTCCAAACATATGGCACATAGATTTCTATTGCCCGGCCTCGAAATAGGTGCGACTTCTATATAAGTCCACTTACGATTGCTTAACATAGCGCTAAATTTTGTCTTGATTCGAGAAATGATCATTCGTGGCCCAAACCTATGTTTGCAACCCCAAGTATGTTTAATTTGAAACCTTTGATCCAATAACCTTGAGGTTCATTGTTAGGAGGCTTTAGTCTTATCAATCCTCTAATGAACTTTCATAAGATTTGATCTAAGTAAATCATTTAAACCTCGTTGATCATTTATTATTCCCTTGAGAATTTGAAATGAATGATATACTTGACAAAAAGAAAATGAAACTTATTGTTGAGAGGCTTTGATTTTATCAATCTTCTAATGAGTTTTCAAATGCAAGATTCAAGATGATCATTCAACTAACCTCTAATTTCTAACTCATTAACAATTAACTTTTATTTTTATACTTTTATGTTAAGCACCATTTATTTTAGCATTTACATTTCATGCTATTTTCCATATTTGCTGACTTGAGCATTTCTCTTTATGTCATTTTTATTTTGCTCACTTGAGCTTTTCATTTTCTTTTTGAATATACCTAATAATCAATTGAACAATAAAAAACTTTAATGTTACTTGGAATATTTGCTTACTATCCTTGGCATTATGGAGTTATTGGACTTCTTAGACTTAGGATTAGAGACCTTGACCTACCTTGAGACCTGGTGACTTCTTTTGCTATGTTGTCTAGAGTTCTTGGGGTTTCCCCCGAGACATTGGGTTGTTTGTTTTCTTTGTGGGCAGGTTATTCTGATTATATGCTTTGTCTATGGTTGGGAATTCATCTGTATACAGCCGTTACTCTGCCCAATTTTTGTGAAGACCTAATGCATTTGAAGCCTGGTTTTCTTAAGAGGTTTATTATTTTTGCTTGTTTGGTTTCCATTCAAAGGATGGGAATTCTACATTGACTCATTATGTCAAGTGTTGACTTCTTGTTGGTTAAACAGTTCTTTTCCCTAGCTTTTACCTTATGCTTTAGGATAGTCCCTTCATCTCCTCCCATCTTCTTTAATTTCAAAAATCTTCTCCTTCCTTTTGAAAACTCTTCTTGTTTTTAAACTTGAACTGCTTTCTCAATAAACTTGGACTTATGTCCATGCATTTTAAAAATATTTTCTTAACCAACTTAATCATACTTTTACATTTTTTGTGACAAGACTAAAAGTCAATCAATCTCATCCAAACTATTTTTTGCCACTTTGGCTTTTTACTTTAAAATTTTCTCATAAGATTATACTCTTGTCAATCCTTGTAGTGAAGCGAGATATTTTCCACTTGGGTGTTAAGTGAGGTTTTGTTGATTTTAAAATCCAAGCCATATCCTCCACTTTGAGAGGACGCAAATTCTCCTTTCTCATAATTATGGATAGTAAGTATGATCTTCCACTCGGATAAGACGATGACGTATCGTCTCTTAAAATTAACCAACATGCTTGTGTTTTAAAATTTTTAAAGGTGAACTACGAGTACCCTGATCCCCTATTGCACAGAAGGTGGTATGTAGGAACTAAAGGTTCACAACCGCGACGGGTGAAAAAATTGTAAAAAATACTTCTTTTCCCATCTCTACCATCTATTTTTTATACAACAGTTATAGCCAAAATACACAAATTTTCAAAGATGTTCCTGCAGAGTACCATAGATGTTTAGGGTGCCAATACCTTCCCTTTTCATAACCAACCCCCGTACTTAGATTCTCTCCCCCTCTTTTGGGTTATTCTCTCTTTTCCCATTCCTTTGGAAATAATAAAGTGCAGTGGCAATTTTTATTTGATCTGTGCGAGTCAAGTCAATCCAATGGCTTAGTCTCAACATTTCTACAACTACAATATTCAGCCATATTATTGGTGCAGTCAAAGCAAAGTCTGGAAGTGAAAGGCGTATGACAACCTTGAGGAGAGATAATTACATCACTCATTCCATTCCAAGTGCGTTAGAAGCTCCTTTGAAAACCATAGTCCATCAGGATCCTAGCTTAGGTCCTTCATACAATCCAGTTTCTTCATAACCTGTAGTTAGCATAATTTTATCATCCGGGAATTTGAAATTCATGGACTGATAGTCGTCTACAACTTGATGTTCCAAATGATCTTCCAGTACACTTCCTTTGATCGCTTTTTGAGTGATGTACTTAATGTCGTATTCTGTTAAGATCATTTGCCATTGGGCTATTCTTCTGGAGAGAGCTGGCTTATCGAATATGTACTTTATGGGATTCATTTTAGAGATCAACAAGGTAGTATGGGTTAACGTATATTGTCTTAGTCGGCGAGAAGCTCATGCCAAATCGCAACAAGTTTTCTCGAGCAGTGAATATCTTGTTTCACAGTCGGTAAACTTTTTGCTAAGGTAGTATATTACATGCTCTTTTTGACCAGACTCGTCATGCTGCCCCAGTACACACCCCATTGATTTCTCTAGCACTGTTAGGTACATGATTAGGGGCCTTCCTTCAACTGGTGGCATCAGAATCGGAGGTTCTTGTAGATAATGTTTAATTTTATCAAAGGCTATCTGACAGTCGTCGTTCGACTTTACTACTTGATCTTTCTTCAATAGCTTAAAGATTGGCTCACAAGTGCAGTCAAATGAGAAATGAAATGGGCAATGTAATTCGGCCATCCTAAGAAACCTTTAACTTCCTTCTTGGTACCGGGAGCCAGCATTTCTTGAATATCTTTAACTTTTGCAGGATCAACCTCAATACCTTTATCTCTGACCATGAAACCTAGGAGTTTATCGGATATCACCCCAAAAGTGCACTTGTTCGGGTTTAAACTTAGCTTATACTTCTTCATCCTTTCAAATAATTTATGCAGATGATCAAGATGCTCTTTTTCAATCTGCGATCTGGTTATCATGTTGTCGATGTAGACTTCTATCTCGTGATGAATCATGTCATGAAATAAGGCTACCATGGCACACTGATAAGTTGCCCCAGTGTTCTTCAACCCAAAAGGGATAACCTTGTAACAGAATATGCCCCACTGTGTGACGAAGGTAGTTTTCTCCATGTCTTTAGGCGCCATCTTGATCTGATTATAACCCGAGAAACCATCCATGAAGGAGAATACCTTGTGTTGAGCGGTGTTGTCGACCAAAACATCAATATGTGGCAGTGGAAAGTCATCTTTGGGGCTAGCCCTGTTCAGATCCCTGTAGTCTACATACATACGTACCTTTCCATCTTTCTTTGGTACCAGAACAACATTAACAACCCATTGAGGATATGACGTCACTACTAAGAAACATGCGTTAAATTGTTTCATAATCTCAGCCTTGATCTTCTCTGACATCTCAGGACGCATGCGACAGACCTTCTGCTTAATTGGAGAATAACCCTATTTCATTGGTAGATGGTGAACCACAATATCAGTATCGAGCCCTAGTATGTCTTCGTATGACCAAGCAAATATTTCAACATATTCATGCAACATCTGGATTAATCTGTTCTTGACACTGCTCTTTAAGTTGGCATTGATCTTGACTTCTTTCTTGTCTGTATCGGTACCCAAGTTTACAACTTTGACTAACTCTTCATGTGGTTGGATAGCCTTTTCTTCTTGTATTAAGAGTCTGTCAAGTTCTCCAGGTATTTCACAATCTTCCTCACCTTCGTCGTCGGCTTGGTAGATCTGATTTTCAAAGTCATAAGCGGCAATAGCAGAATCGTTATCAACGAGATCCGGAGTGGGTGAGGATTTTCAATGTAGTGTATGGGTTTGTAAGAACACATAGCAATTTTGAAAATACAATAAGTAAAAGAAAAACAGGGAGCACAAAATTTGAATGCAAAATGTTCAATGTTTTTATTAAATGAAACATGTTTATGAATTATCAACCCTTAACAAATGAACCATTGTGTCCGAGTAAGACACAAGGTTTAATGTCATTGTTTATTACATAACAAAAATCTTTTAAAAGTAATAAGACAGGATGGTAAATATTAGTCCTGACTAAAGGAGATAGGAAAAATGTCTTCTGCTTTCCAATTGTCGAGTCAATTTCCAATGGTAGGGAATATCCAGCTGTCGAAATCACAATCACTGTCAGCATCCTCTATAGAGTTGACTCCATTATTGCTGATACAGAATGGAGTTTTCCAGCCCGAGCGTGAAGAATAACCCTTTGACCTTCTGCAGTAAAGTCCAAATCAAACTTGTCAGATTTATAACGGATATCAGGAAGCTGACCCCAAATAGTACAACCACCTTCTTCTATAGTTGCTTTGGAATCTTTCAAGGAAGCCATCTTGTGTTGAATCCTGGTGGTCTTTGGAATGGCAGAAACATCTTTAAAAATAGTAGGGGAAATAACTTCAAAGGTCTGACAGGGCGTCTCGATAAATTCCTCGTCCATCTCCACGTACCAGAATGAATTTAGGTGGCTGACCATGTACTCCTCATCTCCACAGACAGTAACAATCTTTCCTCTTACAGGATATTTTAATTTATGGTGCAAGGTGGAAGTAACAGCACCTACCCCATGGATCCAAGGCCTCCCAATAGAAAAGAATAAGCTGGCCGGATGTCCATTACATAGGAGGTAGACTCAAATATCTATGAACCCACTTTGATTGGGAGGTCCACCTCTCCATGCACCATTCTTTTGGACCCATCAAAGGCTCGAACTATGATGTTACTGGGCTTCAGCACAACCCTTTCACAATCTAGTCTGTCAAGAGCGCCTTTTGGAAGAACATTCAGAGAAGAGCCAATATCAATTAACACATGAGCCAACGTAGTGCCCCTGTATTCAATGGAGACATATAGGGCCCTATTATGATTTCTCCCCTCCAGAGTCAGGTCAGCATAAGAGAAGCCTAATCCACTATCGATTGTTAAGCTAGCCACGTAACTTCCAAATTGATCAACCGAAATTTATTTTGTCACATGAGCATGAAGGGGTGAAAAACACAAGAAGGGGGGGGGGGGGGGTTGAATTGTAAAACTGGAATCTTAAAGCAAATGACAAGATATTTTTATCCTGGTTCGTTTGATCTCAAACTACTCCAGTCCACCCGTCAAGGTGATTTCGCCTCTCTCCAACGAGGTCTTAATTCACTATATTCAACTGAATACAAATCTGCTTTAACAACTGCTAAAGCCTTCTTGATTCAAACCACAATCCGGTTTGTCAAGGCAACACTTTCTTATAAAGGTATAAAACAAATGTGTGTGAATGTTTTCTACAAAACTATATCACAACTGTGATGTATACACAAATTAAGCTTAGAAACTTAGAATGCTAAACACTAATGGAGTATCAGAGTTTGTTGGTTTAGCAAAACTGGTAGATGAAGATTATTGATCAGCTTTGTGCGTGTAGAGAATTGGAGAGCATTAGCCATGATAATCTTCGAAGCTTTGTTTATATAGCACTTGAGAAGATGAACGTTGAATGCAATATCTTTGATTCAATGCTAATAACAAGCTTTCCTTTTTGAGCAGATCTTGTCTAGAATGATGCCGTTGGAATTAATTAGCGTTCAATGCACAGTACCGTTGCTTCTTCAATGCACGATCTGGCTTGGCTCATTCTGATTCTGCTTCGCTGCTGATGAACTATTTTTTTCTGTATCAGAGTGTTTTACGCGCAGTTCTGTTCATCAAGCTTCAGCATGTGCGTGAGTTGATCATCTGATCTTCATGTTCTGATTCAGCAACTTCTGATGCTGGTGTATGAAATCATATTCTGATGCTGAAAAAGTGATCTTGCTTATTTTAATCAGCATGTCTGCAAGTCAGAGCATAGTAATTTTAGGCAGCATATAATTCAATCATGAAACATTTAAATACTATATCTTTTCACTTTGTTATCATCAAAACTTAAATATAGGGTACTAGATTCAAACATTGTTCTAACAATCTCCCCCTTTTTGATGATGACAAAAACTAGATATTTTAAATAAAAAATAACGTGAAAAGGTATCTAGGAAATGTTTCAGAGTTAAGAAGTAAAGAGAAATCAGAGTTTAAGAGATACTCCCCCTGAGTTTGTTACTTCCCTTTGATATGCGTGTTCTTCAGGATCAGATCTTTTTCTATCTTTGAGCATCAGATTATAGGTCTTTGACTTATCAGAGAGCAGAGCTTCAGAGCTTTTCCTGTCAGAGCTTTGCTTTGGATCAGAGTGTTAGGACGATCAGAGTTTCATATATCAGAACTTCATATTTGATCAGAGCAACATGAGCTTCTACATTTTGATCAGAGCTTCTAGCTTCTAGTCTTCATAGTGTTCAAGAGCTTTCTTGTGCCTGTAGACTTAAAAACAAAACAGAAAAACATTTCAAGTAATAGAGTTAGAATGTTTGAGAATTTCTGTCTAGTTAGCCGTTATTGATTTTAAATATCATTCTTGTTCTCCCCCTTTTTGTCAGCAATCAAAAAGTGTTAGTGATGTGCTAAAACAATTTAGATCAGAAAAACAAATTATATTAAAATAGTTCAGAGCAAAAGAACATTACAAAACATAGTCAAAACAGTACATCAGAAAATGAAGAAAACATAGAGAATGTCATGCATGAAAAAAAATTTTAAGGTTGTGGGGGCATGCGTGAGAACAGGCTTTCCAGCATTGCTTGAATCTTTTCAGAAGTTTCATTCTGCTTCTGAACCATGTTGACAACAGTGTCAATTTTGCTGTCCTGAACATTCATTCTTGCTTCCATCTTCTGATCATTCTCTTCCATCCGCTGCTGTAGACGCAAGTCATTCAGCCTTAATTCTTCCAGAGCCTGCCTGTCCAAGGCAGCTTGAGAACTTTCAGAAGGAGGGAGCTTCTCAGAACTTTCAGCTACATCTTCTGCTGGATTTTCTTCTTGAAGGGTCTTGTCTTCTTCTGATGGTTGCACCTGTGCAGCTTGCTCTTTCTCAGACCAGGATTCACTGTCCAGAGGGAGCACAACTTCTTGAGGCAGCTGACTCTCAACTTCCTTCAGCAGCTTGCTAAAGTTCTATTGAGCCTGCTCATAGTTGACGTCCTGCAGCTTGAGTGCTTCAGCACGTACCCATAGTCTGAACTGTGACCAGAGCTGATCAGAAGCAGCTGGGTCGATCATCCCGGGACAGACTTGCTTCAAAGAAGCAATCCATTGCAGCATACCTGTTTCAAAATTCAAAATACCAGAGCCAACATCTGGTTGCTTTGGTTTGGGTATGGCAATTTTGTGTCTTAGATCAGCAAGACGTTCAAGACTTGTTAAGTCAATGAAAGTTCTGCTGGGGTTTTCAGCGGATTGGTTTTCAGAGGTTGTTTGTTTTGGAGGATGGTTATCAGAGTCAGAGGAAGATATTTCTATTGGAGTGGTTGGAGTTTTTGGAGGTGTTGATTCCTCTGAAGATGGCAACTGGGGCCTGACAATGGTGGTTCCACATGGCAACTGGATTGCCAGAGGTGAAGGTTGAGGTGAGTGGGGGTCAGAATGATGAGGAGACGGGGTTTCATAGCGTTGAAACTCTGTTTGTGGCGAGGGTGGATTATTTTCTGGTTGAGGAGGTGGAATCTCTGATTGCTCAGGGATCAGAGGTTCTTTTGTGAGAGGTTGTTGTTGTTGTGGTTCTGGTTCTGGTTGTATTTCTGGTTCAGGTTGTGGTTCTGGTTGTGGAGGAGGAATATTTGGTGGTTCAGAGTGAGGTTGAACAGAAGCATGTTCACGCTCAATATCAGCTAGCACTCTATCAAGTGCTGGTGTTGTTGAAACAGTTGGTTGTTTGGTAATTTTAATGGGAATTTTAATTCTGGTTCTTCTGAGTTGTAAGGTCTCAGAAGGGTCTTCTGGTATGGTTTCATCAATGGTAGGGATTGGGATGGATATTCTGTGAGAGGTTTGAGAAGGGGCAGCAGATGTTGGAATAGTAGATGAAATTGAAATAGGGGCAGCAGATGAATTACCTCTTTTCTTTGGAGTCTGATGAGATGATCCTTCTGCTTTCCTCTTCTTTGTCTTCTTCTGAGTCACTTCAGGTTGGGCTTGACTCAGATCTTTGATCTTCAGCTTTGAACCTGCATCTTCTTCCTTGTATGAATCTGGATACTTGAGAAACATATCAGGTTGGGATTCCATTTCAGAAAATTTTGGGAAATTACTCAGAGGCACTCTTCTTCTGGAGATGTCAGCAGTTGAAGCAGCTCTGGGTTCCTTCTTAATATTTTCTATCAGCTTCATCTTTTTCAGGTTCTTAGCGTTCAGCGGTTTTCCAACAGTTGGTTCAAAAGTGCCCAGCACTTTAGCCTCGCTCAGATAATCTATCAGCTTATTCTCTGTCAGAATATCTGATATGAGCCTTCCAAACGGTATCCAGTCCCTTTTGGTCCTTTCTTCTTCTCTAGTCTCTTTCACACTAGTCTTCAGATGGTTGAACAGGAAGTGTGCCAGATTGATCTTCACCCTCTGATCAATAAAGTAGATCAGAAATTGCTGATCCACGTTTATATAATCAGGAGAGCTTGTTGGCTTCCTGTGATTGAAACAGCCCAGAACAATCTTGGCCCATACTCTGCAGTGATCCTTCAGATCCTTAATTTTGCTGCTGGGAAAACCAAGAGTGAAAATGCAGTTGGCTACCACACCTATATCAGGGCATCTATCAGCCATGTCCACACAACGGACTCCACCACCACTTTGACCGATTAACCTAGCAATGAGGTCTTCAGAAATTACTATCTTCTTTCCCATGACAGAAGAGATGACTAGATGTTTATGAATCTTGGCGTGAATCCAAAATTCCTTGACAAGCTCTGGGAAAGTTGGTCCAACCAACCTATCGAAATACCTCTCCCACTTTTGAGCCCTAATCTCATCAGTTAGGTCAAATCCATTATCCTTCAAGCTTTCGAAGTCGATGATTAACTCAGAGAGAACCTCAAGATTCTTTACTGGTGTGAGAAGAGTTCTGGTAGGCACCTGATATTGCTCAGAAGTTTCTTTCTTCTGATTCCCTGCAGAAATGCTGGAGGATGCCATTGTTCTCACACAAAAGCTTTGAGAATGATTTGAGAGAAAAAGGTTTGAAGAAGATAAACTCAGAAATATGCAGAGAATGCTTAAGAGATTATGAGAAAGCGTAAAGAATAAACATGAAGGATTAATGAGTTTAAATAGAGTTTTCAAAAATTATTTTGAAAAATTAAACGTTTTTAAGAGAGAGAAAAAAATAATGATTGCCATTAACAAGCGTGATTACTTTGCATTAAATGCTTGCTGATTTTGGGGGATTTGAGAAAGATACTTAAAAACGGTTACCAGACATGTGTCTCAATGCACCCAATCAGCGCTTTGCCTTCTCAGAAGCGTGCACGCGTTCTGCTTCAGGGATTTGCTGATGATTGGATGACACTTGTTTGATGTAGTGATCAGCACGTCTGTATTTGAGATTAGACTCTCAGATCTTTAGACTTGCATCTGATACAATCTGCATGTTCTATCTTTCTGAAAGAAGATTGATCAGAAGTTCACAGTAATATAATTACATTCTGAAAGTAAATATATGGAGTTAAAACATTTTCATTCTGGGCATACTTTCATGCTGAGATGTTTCAGAATGAAATTAAACCTATCTTCTGAAAGGGGTTTAGTAAAGATATCAGCCCATTGATGGTCTGTATCTATAAATTTCAAGTTTAAAATACCTTTCTGAATATAGTCCCTAATGAAATGATGTTTTATTTCTATATGCTTAGCTCTAGAATGTAAAATAGGATTCTTACTTAAGCAAATAGCAGAAGTATTATCACAAATAATAGGAATGTTACTCTCAAAGATCTGGAAGTCTTCAAGCTGACTTTTCATCCAGAGCATTTGTGTGCTACATCCTGTTGCTGCTATGTACTCAGCTTCTGCTGTTGACAGAGCAATTGTTGATTGCCTTTTGCTGGACCACGAGATCAGATTTTCTCCCAGAAACTGGCAGCTTCCAGAAGTACTTTTACGTTCCACTCTATCTCCAGCAAAATCAGCATCACAGTAGCCTACTAAGCTGTAATCACTAGATTTTCTATAAAACAAACCCAGATTAGTAGTACCTTTCAGATACTTGAAAATTCGCTTAACAGCTGTTAAGTGAGATTCTCTAGGATCTGATTGGAATCTAGCACAAATACATACTCTGAATAAAATATCAGGTCTTGAAGCTCGCGACTGGGGCAAAGGTTTCTGTATAGTCTATCCCCTCTTGCTGACTATAACCTTGTGCAACCAGTCGTGCCTTGTTTCTGACGACTTCACCTTGTTCATTGAGCTTGTTTCTGAACACCCATCTTGTTCCAATGACGTTGAATCCTTTTGGTCTTGGAACGAGATCCCATACGTCGTTTCTGGTGAATTGATTCAGCTCTTCTTGCATTGCCAGAATCCAGTCATTATCCAGAAGTGCTTCATCAATAGAAGAAGGTTCAATCAGAGACACAAGTCCCATAAGAGTTTCTTCAGAGTTTCTGAAGCTTGCTCTTGTTCTGATTGGATCTTCCTTTCTTCCTAGGATAGTCTCTTCTGGGTGATCCAAACTGCTTCTGGGCAATCTCTTCTGAGGTTGATCAGCAGCTGTTGAAGGATTTCTAGCATTGCTTCTTTCAGACGTTGAAGGAATGTCTGTGTTGAGAGCTTCTGATGACTTGTCTTCAGAACCTGCAAATTCAATTTCTATACCTGCAAGATTTTCATTCTGCTTTGACTTTTCAGAGTCAAGCTTGTCATCAAAACGAACACTGATTGATTCTTCCACAATCTGTGTTTCTGTATTGTATACTCTGTACCCTCTTGAGCGTTCAGAGTATCCTAACATAATACACTTCTGTGCCTTAGAATCAAACTTGTTCAAATAATTCTTAGTATTCAATATAAAGCACGTACATCCAAATGGATGAAAATACGAAATGTTGGGCTTTCTGTTCTTCCACAATTCATATGGAGTCTTTTCCAGAATAGGTCTTATTGAGATTCTATTCTGAATGTAGCACGCTGTGTTTATTGCCTCTGCCCAGAAAGTCTTAGCAACGTTTGTCTCGTTGATCATGGTTCTGGCCATTTCTTGCAATGTTCTGTTCTTTCGTTCTACAACTCCATTTTGTTGGGGAGTTCTAGGACAAGAGAAATCATGCAGAATGCCTTTGTCATTAAAGAATGACTCAAAATCTTTATTTTCAAATTCTCCACCATGATCACTTCTGACTTTAACGATTCTAAGATCTTTTTCATTCTGAACTTGGTTACAGAAGGTAACAAACAGAGTGTGACTCGTCCTTGTGTCTTAAGAACTTTACCCATGTCCATCTGCTATAGTCATCTACGATTACTAACCCATACTTCTTGCCACTGACTGAAGCAGTTTTAACTGGTCCAAATAAGTCAATGTGCAGAAGTTCTAATGGCTTAGAGGTAGAAACAACATTTTGGGATTTAAAAGAAGGTTTTGCAAATTTGTCTTTCTGACATGCTTCACACAGAGCATCTGAATTGAACTTCAAATTTGGAAGTCCTCTGACCAGATTGAGTTTGTTAATCTGAGATATTCTTCTCATACTAACATGCCCCAATCTTCTGTGCCAGATCCACTGCTCATTGTTAACAGACAGAAGACATTTTACGTTCTGACTCTTTAGTTCAGAAAGTTTGATTTTGTAAATGTTGTTTTTCCTCTTACCATTAAACAGGATAGTCCCATCTTTCTGACTAACAGCTTTACATGATTTTTGATTAAAGATTATATCATAACCGTTATCACTTAATTGACTTATGGATAACAGATTATGCATCAATCCATCAACTAGCAGAACATTATTAATAGAGGGAAGATTTCCGTTACCTACAGTTCCAGAGCCAATTATCTTTCCCCTCTGATTGCCTCCAAAGCCAACGTGGCCTCCAGGCTTAAGTTCCAGGCTTTGGAACATATGCCTTCTTCCCGTCATGTGTCGTGAACAGCCAGAGTCCAGGTACCATGACTGGTGTTTCTGATTCGCTGCTAAAGATATCTGCAACATGTATTATTTTATCCTTAGGTACCCAGATCTTCTTGGGTCCTGATTTGTTAGTTTTACCAAAACTCTGGTTGAATTTTGGTTTCACAGAGTGATTACTACTAGTATATTTGATGTCATGTGTGTGACCATACACAAAGTGTGAATTTAAAGGAGTGTGTTTAATGGTTAAATCCATGACATTTTTAGGTGTAGGAACCTTACCTAGGTATCCTATTCCTTTCCTGCCGTTTCTGCTAACTCCATAGATCATTGAAGCCATTCTGCTTCTATCTATGCTTTTAGCAAGGAACTTCTGGAAACTATGATCATACTCCTTGATGATCTCATCAGCGTTGCTGGGAGTTTCAGAAATTGGTTCATTCTGAGAGTTTTGTAAGGAGTTTTCTAATTTTGAAATTTTATCTCTCAGCTCAGAGTTTTCCAATTTGAGACTCTCAGACTTATTAGAGTCAGATTCAAGAGTCCTTTTCAGGTCTCTGAATTTAGCTCTAATCTGCTGATAACGTTCCAGAATTTCATTGAGGCTTTCAGCAAGTTCAGCCTTTGTAAAATTAACAGCGAAGTTAGGGAATACCTCTTCTGTGTCTGATTCTGAGTCTGATTCAGAAGCTTCACTGTCATCTGGAATGTTAGCCATGAGCGCTATGTTTGCCCTTTCATCATCTGATTCTGAGTCAGCTTCAGACGAGTCAGAGTCATCCCATGTGGCCATGAGACTTTTCTTCTTTTCTCTTCCAAACTTCTTTTTGGGCTTTTCCCTCTGAAGCTTTGGGCAGTCACTCTTGTAGTGTCCTTGCTCATTGCACTCGTAGCAGATGATGTCTTTTGTGTTTGGCTTCTTGCTACCGGAGGAGCCTTCAGATCTTCTGTATCCAGAGGAAGAATCTGTCCTTCTGTATCTGGAAGAAGACTCGTTCTGATCAGATCTTCTGGGATTCCTGAACTTCCTTTGTCTTTGCTTCCACAGTTGATTTACTCTTCTGGAGAGAAGGGAAAGTTCGTCTTCTTCTGATGAGGATCCATCAGATGTTTCTTCAACTGCCTGCAAAACTTTAGATTCAGATTTTCTGTTAGATTTTAAAGCTATAGGCTTACCTTGCTTCTGAGGCTCGTCAGCTTCTAGCTCTATCTCATGACTTCTGAGGGAGCTTATAAGTTCCTCCAGAGTGATTTTGTTGAGATCCTTCGCTAGCTTCAGAGCAGTAACCATAGGCCTCCACTGCTTGGGTAAACTTCTGATTATCTTCTTGACATGGTCAGCAGTAGAGTATCCCTTGTCCAGAACTTTGAGACCAGCTACCAGAATCTGGAATCTGGAGAACATAGTTTCAATGGATTCAGATTCTTCCATTTTAAACGCCTCATACTTCTGAATGAGCGCCAGAGCTTTTGTTTCTTTGACTTGAACGTTGCCCTCATGCGTCATTCTGAGAGAATCAAAGATGTTCTTAGCTGTGTCTCTGTTGGAGATCTTCTCATACTCAGTATAGGAGATGGCACTGAGGAGGATGGTTCTGGCCTTATGGTGATTCTTGAAATCACGCTTTTGTTGATCAGTCATTGATTTTCTTTCAATCTTCTGACCAGTTGCATTCACAGGGTGCGTGTATCCATCTGTCACCATATCCCACAGATCAGCATCATGTGCTAGAAAGAAGCTTTCAATTCTGTCTTTCCAGTAATCAAAGTTTTCTCCATCAAAGACTGGAGGTTTTCCGCTGAATCTGTCTCTGTCCTCATTGGTGTCATTGCTGAAATGAGAGTTGTTTCCTGCCATTGTGTTTTTCTGACGCTGGATCTTGTACTGACACGGTTAAGTGTTTTAGCTCAGAACCAGGCGCTCTGATGCCAATTGAAGGGGTGAAAAACACAAGAAGGGGGGGGGGTTGAATTGTAAAACTGGAATCTTAAAGCAAATGACAAGATATTTTTATCCTGGTTCGTTTGATCTCAAACTACTCCAGTCCACCCGTCAAGGTGATTTCGCCTCTCTCCAACGAGGTCTTAATTCACTATATTCAACTGAATACAAATCTGCTTTAACAACTGCTAAAGCCTTCTTGATTCAAACCACAATCCGGTTTGTCAAGGCAACACTTTCTTATAAAGGTATAAAACAAATGTGTGTGAATGTTTTCTACAAAACTATATCACAACTGTGATGTATACACAAATTAAGCTTAGAAACTTAGAATGCTAAACACTAATGGAGTATCAGAGTTTGTTGGTTTAGCAAAACTGGTAGATGAAGATTATTGATCAGCTTTGTGCGTGTAGAGAATTGGAGAGCATTAGCCATGATAATCTTCGAAGCTTTGTTTATATAGCACTTGAGAAGATGAACGTTGAATGCAATATCTTTGATTCAATGCTAATAACAAGCTTTCCTTTTTGAGCAGATCTTGTCTAGAATGATGCCGTTGGAATTAATTAGCGTTCAATGCACAGTACCGTTGCTTCTTCAATGCACGATCTGGCTTGGCTCATTCTGATTCTGCTTCGCTGCTGATGAACTATTTGTTTCTGTATCAGAGTGTTTTACGTGCAGTTTTGTTCATCAAGCTTCAGCATGTGCGTGAGTTGATCATCTGATCTTCACGTTCTGATTCAGCAACTTCTGATGCTGGTGTATGAAATCATATTCTGATGCTGAAAAAGTGATCTTGCTTATTTTAATCAGCATATCTGCAAGTCAGAGCATAGTAATTTTAGGCAGCATATAATTCAATCATGAAACATTTAAATACTATATCTTTTCACTTTGTTATCATCAAAACTTAAATATAGGGTACTAGATTCAAACATTGTTCTAACAGAGCAGTCTTCAAGAATTTTATTAAAGCCTGTGCATGGGCTTCAGAACACAGCAGTAAAGATAACATGGAGATTTTGGATGGGGTCTGCCCCCATCTGTTTAAAAATTTATAGTCACTTTTGCGAATGATCTTTAAAACCTCTTCCAACTCTTTTCTGGAGGTGTCCTCAACTGTGGTTTCTTTAGTTGCCTCCGTCTGGGCAGGCCCTATCATTGGCTCTTTACCCCGAGCCTCAGCAGTTGACTTGGTAACAGCAACTCGAACATGTGTAGCAACATTTTTCGGAGAGATTTCCGAGGAGAAAATCTCTCCGCTTCTAGTAACTTTGTTAGTCCCCACAATATTGTCAATTTTAGGATCAACATCTTCAGCATCTTCATCAGACACTTCTTGTTTGACGTCATGGTAGTAGACGTCAGATCCATAGTTCCATGGAATACCCTTTTACGAGGTATATGGGATGGGTCCAGGTGTGATGATAATCAAAGCAGCGACTATTAGATTGGAGGAAATTCTTATAGGACCTTTGGAAGTGATTCTGATAGGAGTGTCGGATACCACAGACAAATCTTGACATGAATTCTCAGTTGGCAGAACTTTCTCGATCAAAATTATGTGTTCATCCATCAGGCGTTGAATGCCTTCCTTCAGTAACCCGCAACCATTGGGTTGGACTGCACAACAATAACATTCTTTAACACAACCCAGAAATAAATCGGCCTATAAGATATTCTTTTTTATCCTTGAGAGAGGAGTAACCACATCACCTACAATGGTAACATATAGAAGATCTTCAATAGCACTTATGTCTTTTTCATGCTTTAGAATAGATGCAATAATCACGTTTGGGGTCTCTGGAGGGTCGAACTTAATTTCCTTATAATCAATCATGTCATGAATTTTTATTTTTAGGGCCCAGCAGTTGTTGGTGTCGTGCCCATGACTGTTAGAATGATAAGCACACTTCGCATTCAGTTTGTACTTAGGAGAGGATGTGTTGGGATTCTGAGGAGGATCCTATAGTGAAATGAGTTCATCTTTTAACAAATGTTGCAATGCCTGAGATAAAGGCATGGTGATCTTGGTAAACTGCCTTAACGGAGCGTATGGCCTTTGTCGGTTGCCCTGTTGTTGTTGTTGTTGAACAGGCACCAGATTAGAGATCAATACCGCTCCCACAGACTGATGGCAGTCCTTTTTACTACGGCCCTTTAGGCTATAGACAACATTGGCTAATTTTTTACCACTGAATGGCTTCTTAACAAAATTAGAAGATGTAGCAATTGGAATATTCTCACTCTTGATACCACTTTCATCTCTTTCTCCTATCAAAATCAGCTCCATATAACCAGACGACGAGCTTCCAATCAACCGATTAAATAATGTTCCTGTCAGAGTGCCCATGAACATATCTACCAGCTCCCGGTCAGACAAGGGAGTTTTCACCCTTCCAGCTAAATCTCTCCATTTTTGTGCATATTCCTTGAACCCTTCATTTGAACCCATGGACATGTTTTTTAGTTGCACTCGAGTCGGTGCCAGGTCAGCATTATATTGATACTGCTTATAGAAAGAAGCAGCCAATTCTTCCCATGTGTGAATGTTAGTTCCTTCGAGTTGATAGAACCATTCAAGTTGAGTGTCTGACAAACTTTCTTGGAAGAAGTAGACCCATAATTTCCTGTTAACAGTGTGAGGTTGGATCTTTCGAACATACGACCTCAGATCAATTTTGGGACAAGAGACCCCATCATATTTAGAAAATATGGGGACCTTGAACTTATGAGGGATGACCACCCCTGGGATCAGACCTAGCTCTCCAAAATCCAATCCAGGCACTTTCTGGATTTCCATAGCTTTGAGACGGTCTTCCAACTGCTTGTACTTGTCATCTGCATGAGGATAATGTTCTTCAGAATAGTCTTCATCTTCATAAACCTGATTATTTCTACCTTCAGACTTGATGCTTCTACCATCCTCTTCTTGGTTGTCGTCTTCCTGAGAGGAAATAACATCCACTTGAACTGGTTGAGCAGGACCTTTGAATTTTCTCCACATATGAGGATAACAACCAACTTTTTAGGATTCTTTTTCTTGGCGACGAGCGCCATCAAGTCTTTTTGTCCCTGTGCCATATTCAAAAGAGTCTCTTGAAATTGTGCATGCTGAGCTTGGAGGTCCTTAACAGTTTGTTCGAGGGCCATTTTTATGCTGAAATAAACAACGAGAAAATGAGAAACCTGTATGAAATACCTGTTATGTAATGATGCATGATATGTAAATTCAATGTTTTCAAGGACCTTAGGAGAATTAAATTTTCTAACTAAGAGGAAACTGAAACAAAGATTTTATTAGTAAGTTCAAAATTATAATTTCCTCTTAGGCATACAATGAAAACAAAGAGGGTATCAAAGAGACTACAATATGAACTCTCAAAACCTAAGACTCAGATCTCCCACAGACGCTTCCTCTTCGTGTTGGTGTATGCATTAAGACTTTGCTCCTCGTGATGTTTCTTTGTGAGATCCAACACTTTCTTTTCACTTGCATAGAATTGAGTTTCAAAGGTGTCTCGTTCTTCTTTGAGTTGAATCCAGGGCTTCTGTAATTCTTCCAAGTCAGTGGGCATGTCTGGATGAAGGATGGTGTGAGAAACGTCTCCTTCGACAATAGGCTCTATGATTACTGGTAAGATAGCAGGTTAGGGCATCATAATATTTTGAGCACGAGTTCGTACCCATTTGAGATAGGGCTCCAGAGGGATAGAATTCTTCTATCCTAAGCATGTATAAACCTCTGACGATATCCTTGAGGATCATTTTCATAATCAAACATAATACCTTGGATAAGTGTGTCATGAGGACCATCTCTTCGAGCATAACTAATTTGACGCAGAGCCAGAGAAGGGTTGTAAGTAATACCTTCCCTAATACCAAGGAGTGGAACATTAGGGAATTTCTCATAGCGGTCAATGATAGTGATATCCTGGTGATATCGGGAATACCAGTAGATGTTTGTATGAGAAAGTGACATTATTCTTTGCGACCACCTCAAACCTTGTTCATTCTTCATCGTCGAGCGGGGAAGGTGTGAAATAAACAACCTGGATAGCATAGGTATACAACACATGAGAGTTCCTTGCCTCTTCATGGTACGGGTGTGAAGAGAATGCAAAATATCTCCGAATAAGGTAGGTACAAGATAACAAGTGAGGAAAATTTTGACAGCTTTCACATCTATGAGTTGGTATATATTACAGAATAGTACCAATCCATATATTAACAAAGCCAAGATCTCCTCGAAAGCCTAAAAACTCATAGCATCCAGAAACAGTTGAGCCTTCTCTATCAGAAATTTAGCAAGAAAACCCTTGACTCCACTTCTCGTTTCCCAATTAGATACAGTGTCGGACCATTTCAGATGTAAGGTTGCAGCAATATCTTCTGGTTTCGGAGCTTCCTCTAAACTGATGAAGGGTGTTTGATCAAGAACAGGTACTCCCGGTAATTGAGAGAACTCCTCCATTGTGGGTACCAACAGATAATCAAGGAAGGTGAAGCAGTGATGTGCAAGGTCAAAGAACTGGAATAGAACACTCATCATGTCTTCATCTAAACCTAGGGTAACCAGAATGAGTATTCGACCATGCCTTTTGATGAATGGAGAACTTTCGGGAACCCTTGAGACTAACTCCTTGATTTGAGGAGGAACCATTACAAATTTGATCGGGATAGTGTTTCTGCGAGCGAATGCCATAACCTACAACAAAGAATAAAGATAAATCCCTTGGTCCTTGAAATGGTTGGTTAAAATGATATGGTATGATGTCATGATGTTATGATGTCATGTTCGAACAATTAATCATACACAAACAAAACACACAAGGCCTTAGGTTTAAGCTTTCATGGAGTTTGTAGGTAAGTACCCTCTTGAAGGTTTAGTTGGCTCAACCTGTCCTAAAAGAGTAACTGGGTTCTAGGAGCCTCAATGTCACTGATCTTTCTCCTAGGCATTGTTTCAGCACAAGCATCTGATTTGCGACCGAAATATACTGAGATTCCAATCTCAATGAGTGTAGCATCGAGTATCAACCAACTTCAGTTTGCACCAAAGTCGGCTATCTCGCTACTTTCTAATGGCTAAGTTGTGTCAACTAAGGATTTATGGTCAGTTAGTGCTTTATGACACCACGCGACAGCCCATCATTCTCCTTGACTTAACTCAAGGGAAACTGATACCAACCAATGTGTCACACTAACGTAGCCACTGCTTCAACCGTATCGGTATACATCATATAGTTTTCACAGTCTATTGCTACTTACCTAAAATTCCCCCAGATCCGGGTATAGGATCTATACAAGAAATAAACCCAAGCATATCCTGAAATATAAAGCATACAAGGTAAACAAATAAAGCAATAAAGGTGATCTAGCTCTAAGGTAACCCTACTTTTAGTTTTCCCCAGCAGAGTCGTCAGTTCTGTAATACAGTGAGAGAACTAACTTTTGGTTTTGCGTTTTATCGCAAATGTTGCGGATAGCAAGAGTCGCCACCGGCTTTTCTTTTATCCAGTAGGAAAGGTTGAAAAGAACAGGAAATATCTTTGAGAATTTTTTTGAGTAAGGGGGATAGGTTATGAAAAGGGAATGTGTTAGCACCCTTTTCATCCGTAGTTATCTACGGGCTCTTAATCGCTAGCTCACTTTGAAAATGCTTTGTGAATGTGTATTTGAAAATATTTTTAAAAAGTGTGTTTTGAAAAAAATTTAGAAAAGTGTTTGTGTGAAAATATGTTTTATTTTTGTGTGAGCAAGCGATTACGAGCTATCTACCTACTCAAAAGACTTTCGCGTTATTTTCCTCTCCCTTTAGATAGTGTTGTCCTACCATTAGTTAGTAGGAAGCCCTATCATTGGATGTTTGAGGGACGGGCATGGGTCATCGTACAGTCATAAAGGAAACTCGTAGGGCGCTTTAGCAATTTGTTGTAAGGGACTAAGATCGTTTATCGAAGGCATCATCGAAGGGTCATTGAGGGACTATGATCTTTTTAACCGAGAGTTTTTGCTAAAGTTTCCCACGTTCGAGGGACATGACTTTTTTTATCTGAGGCACCAAGTGGGTTCACCCTAGAGGTTGGTGTGTGAATAGTGTTTTGATTTCAGTTAATTTATCTTGGAATTATAGATATCTAGCGTTTGCTTTTAGTCTTTGCCATACAATCCTATTAAACTAGCAGTAATAAGGAAAATAGTAAATTGCGGAAAAATAAATCTAGAGTATTATAGAGCATCGAGGAAAGGGGTTACAAACCATAAAATGGGGGTAAAAAGTAAAGAAACCCTAGTTAAAACTATTACAACCCATTAGCAATTACATAATTTTGGAAAAAAAAGACTTATGCGAAAATAAAGCACGTGAAGCTAGAAACGGGAAAAGAAATTGTTTTTTTGTTGTTTTTTATGAAAAATAAACGTTTGTGATTAATTCTAAAAAATCTAATTAATTTTACTTAATTAATTAAAAAAATTGATTAATTTAAACCTAGAAAACCTAATTAATTAAATTACTAATCAAACTAAATCACTTTTATTTAATGAAACTAATTAATAATATTAAATAAAATTTCATCAATTTAATTATTTATTTTAAAAAAATATTTTTGTGTTTTTTATTTTGATAAAAATAAAATGATATAAATAATATAAAGAAGAAAACAAAAAGAAGCAAATGGGCCTGAAACAGTAAAAATGGGGGTGTGGGAAAACAAATCTGCTAGGCCCAAATACGCTAGCCCTGTAGTCTGAGTGATCTAATGTGATTGATTTCAGAAGATGCATCATGGTCATGGCTATCTGAAGCGATGGATATGGAATTATGGAGATCCAGTGGTGATGATGGGAGGTGCACAACATGCACGCTGGACTGCTTGCATTGGATCTGAAACTGAAAAGTATTGAAAAATAACATATCAGGGGCAGGGATCAAACCTGTGCCCTGCTATCTCAATTCCTTTGTGCGCTTGCTTCTACCGTTGGGGCGGTCGTTACATCCATCAACTAAAATATAATCATATCATTAAATAATAAGATTGCCTTTATATTTGAATTAACAGAAAAAACGCCAGTGCCAGTGGGACCCTGCATCAAGGGTTAACCAATTAGAATGTTCCAAAATGCCACGCCATTACTCCTGAAAGTCAGACCATCGTGGAGGGTGGAAAACACCATCATCTCCGATGGGTTTTTTTCTCCAAACCTGTAAAATACATCAGAACGAACAAAGAGAAAACATAGATCAATTATAATGGATCCTCCGAGTTCAATGGTGGGATCAGTTTCGTCCAACACGGCATGTATCATCGAGTATGAAGGTTCACACATTTTTTCCCTAGCCATGTGTAACTTGATTCCTGAGTTAGAGCTCGTAACTAAAGGTCCTAAACAGTCACAAACATGATTATGAACATGTACACATGCATCAAATTGATTAACAATATGTGAACTAAAAGTTTCAGTTTAGAAATTCTACTAATACTAGTGCAACTTGGTTAGCGTGTTCTGGATGTGTCTTGGCCTAGCAAAGGATCTGTATGAACTCCTGGAAGTCTCAGGAGGAAGGTTGGATCGCTGGCTTTGAGTGAGGAAAGCTGCAACATGGATTTCGAGCTTGCCCTAATGCTTTGAATTTTGGAGAATTTTTAGAGGTCTCTTTAGTCAGTATTTTTCGTGGTCTTTGTATCTGACTTACTTGTACTTATATAGAGAAGGGAAATATCTCAATATACATGGAAAGGAATCATCTAATTAAGCCATGATCAGACAAAAATTAAACACTTTAGAAACTTCCAAAAATGAGATATTGCTTGCCTTCTTCATCTCACACGGTTTTGGCATGTTATGCTGAGTTATTTTGGGTCGTAAGAAACCCATCATGCACTTGGCCTAATGGTTTTGCACCTTATTTAATTTATTTTGTATTTATTTGAATAATAACAAAATAAATATAAATAAAATAATAAGAAAATATAAGACAAGATCTGAGTGAGCTTAGGAGTCTTTCATAAGGTCATGGTCATGTTTGGAACCTAAAATGTTAGGCCTATAAGTTCAAAATTTAAAGTTTGCTCACTTTGCACTTTATGCATTTCCACAAAATTTCCCAACTTGCACTGGTAATAACTCTCTCAATTTTCACCTTTTGAAGTAAGTTGCCTTGAGGATTTATCTATATGTCCTCTACAATTTCTCTTTTTATCATTTTTGCATTTGGGAATTTATCTTGATGTAAGTTGCCTTGAACAAAAGTGTCTTTTTGTTGACTTTTGAAATAACCTATAATGTTTTGGCCCATATCTCTTAAATGAAGCATTTTTTGGACTTGAGCTTAAAGAGGCAAAGTTTTAGAGAATTGAATTTTCTTCAAAATGGGCTTTGGTTAGGGAAAAGTTAATGAAGCATGTGAAAGTTATGCTTGGTCAAAGTTCAATTGACTTCTCCTAAGGAAACCCTAATTTGGAAACTTTATACCTTTGATGATTTGAGGGCTTTCCTTGAGGAATCAGGATCAACCTTTGATCAAATTATGAATATCACTTCAAACTGTTGATGTTAACCAAAAATCTTGAAGTTTGACTGTATGTTGACCATAGTTGACTTTTACCCAATACAGTTGATTTTTAGTCATCTGATCCATTGATTAAACAAACTTGTGATGTGAGACTTGAAACTAGACATGAGCATTGTTGAATACCTATGGAGACCCATGGAAACCACTTGAGACCTTTACAACCCAAACTTCCTTGTGCAAGATGAAACCCTAGTTGTGGACTTATTGCTTAGGAGGAGGTTTTACTAGTCAACCCTTGAGTAGATTTGAGTACTTAAGAACCCTAAAAGAATGTCTTGAAGAAAAATGAGAGGGAAAATTTTGGGGTACAACAATTAGGGTTGTCATTTTTCATCCGCATATTTTCATTTATTAAATCATTGGACGTTTGCATTCAAATTTTTTGCTCTTTTTCTTTCTTTTACTTTATTGCTTTCAAAATAGCTATGTGTTCTTACATACACCTACATAACAAATTGCAGATCCACATCCACCTTGGGTCCCATTGATAACAATTATGCTACTTCTAATTATGACTTCAAAAATCTGATCTACCAAGCCGAAGACGAAGGTGAGCAAGATTGAGAAGTACCTAGAGAGCTTGCTAGGTTGTTAGAGCAAGAAGAAAGAGCTATATAATCGCATGAAGAGCTAGTCGTGGTTGTGAACTTGGTTACTAAAGAGGATAAGAAAGAAATCAAGATAGATGTCAACCTAGAAGACAGTGTCAAAAAGAGGTTAATCCAGATGTTACGTGACTATGTTGAGATCTTTGCTTGGTCTTATGAAGACATGCCAAGGCTTGATACTGACATTGCGGTTCACCGTCTACCGATAAAGGAAGGTTGTCCTCCTATAAAGTAAAAGGTTCATCGTATGCGTCCCGAGATGTCTAAAAAGATCAAAGTTGATGTCATGAAGCAGTTCAATGCAAGTTTCTTAGCTATTACATCCTATCCTCAATAGGTTGCAAATGTAGTTTCGGTACCTAAGAAGGAAGGTAAGGTGCGTAAGTGTATAGACTATAGGGACTTGAATAGGGAAAGCCCCAAAGATGACTTTTCACTTCCGCATATTGATGTTTTGGTTGACAACACTGCTCAGCATAAAGTATTTTACTTCATGGATGGTTTCTCTAGTTATAATCAAATCAGGATGGCACCTGAAGACATGGAGAAGACTACTTCTGTCACACAGTGGGGCACGTTCTGTTATAAAGTTATGCCTTTTGGTTAGAAGAATGTCGGTGCAACATATCAACGTGCTATGGTAGATTTGTTCCATGATATGATCAGTCATGAGATAGAGGTTTATGTTGATGACATGATATCCAGGTCTCAGGCTGAAGAAAAACATCTCCAGCACCTGCACAAGCTGTTTGAGAGATTGAATAAATACAAGTTGAGGTTGAATCCAAACAAGTGCACATTCAGGGTAATATCCAGTAAACTCCTAGGTTTCGTCATAAGTGGTAAAGGTATTGAAGTTGACCCTGCCAAGGTTAAAGCCATTCAAGAAATGTTAACTTTCCATACTGAGAAGGAAGTCAGAGGTTTCTTGGGACGATTGAACTGCATTGCCAGATTTATTTCCCATTTGACCGCTACTTATGAGCCAGTCTTAAAGTTATTGAAGAAAGATCAAGTATTAAAGTGGAACGATGATTTCCAGATAGCCTTCAACAAAATCAAGGAGTACCTCTAGGAACCTCCAATTCTGATGCCACCAGTTGAAGGAAGACCTTTGATCATGTACTTGACAATATTAGATAACTCAATGGGGTGTGTATTGGGGAAACATGGTGAGTTTGGTCGAAAAGAGCATGCAATATACTACCTTAGAAAAAAATTTACCGACTGTGAAACAAGATACTCACTGCTCGAGAAAACTTGATGTGTTTTGGCATGGGCTGCACGCCGACTAAGAGATTATATGTTGACTCATACTACTTTGTTGATCTCTGAGATGGATCTAATAAAATACATATTCGAGAAACCTAAGAATAGCAAGATGGCAAATAGTCTTGACAGAATACGAGATTCAGTACACTACCAAGAAGGAAATTAAAGGAAGTGTATTGGCTGATCATTTGGCTCATCAAGTTGTAGATGACTATCAGTCTATGAGTTTTGATTTCCCAGATGAGAATATCATGTTAGTCACTGGTTATGAAGAACCTAGACCATATGAAGGACCTGAACCGGGATCCTGATGGACTATGGTTTTTGATGGAGCTTCCAACGCACTTGGTAATGGAATTGGTGTTGTGATTGTCTCTCCCAAGGGTTTCCATATGCCCTTCACCACCAGATTATGTTTTGACTGTACCAATAATATGGCTGAGTACGAAGCATGCATCATGGGTATCAAAGCTGCCATCGAGATGAGAATTAAATTCTTAAATGTATATGGTGACTCAGCTCTAGTGATTAGTCAAATTAAGGGAGAATGGGACACAGAGCATCCAAATATCATTCCTTATTGAGAGCATGTGTTGGCATTAATTTCGTACCTCGAAGAAATTACTTTTGAACACATTCCACGAGAAGAGAATCAATTGGCAGATGCACTAGCTACCATGTCATCTATGTTCAAAGTCAGATAGGATAATGAAGCTCCTCGAATTACAATTGTGATACTAGACGAACCGACACATTTCTACGAGGTTGATATTGATGGAGTAGAGGAAAAGCCTTTGTACCACAAAGTAAAAAGATACCTCGAAACTCAAGAATATCCTGAAAGGGCATATATCAATGATAAGAAGTTTCTAAGGAGGTTCTCTGCCAAGTTCTTTATGAGTAACAGAATCTTGTACAAGTGCAGCCACGATTCGACTTTGCTTCATTGTGTAAACAAGAAAGAAGCATAGAAAATTATGGAAGATATGCACGAAGGTGTCTTTGGTACTCACTCCAGTGGACATACAATGGCTAAGAAGATTTTGATAGCTGGTTAGTATTGGTGTACCATGGAAACCAATTGCCATCATCACTCCAGAACTTTCCACAAATTCCAGATTTATATTGAGAAAGTACATGTGCCTCCGGTTTCGTTGAATGTCTTGACTGCTCCATGGCCATTTTCAATGTGGGAAATTTATATGATTAGAGAGATTAAGCCTATTGCTTCCAATTGGAATTGTTTCATCCTTGTCACTATTGATTACTTTACGAAGTGGGTAGAAGCAATCTTGTTTGCCTCCGTTACCAAAATGTGTTAGAACACAGTTTGGTTCTACATCCATGTAAGAATTTTGATGATAACAAACACATGATATATATATATATATATATATATATATATATATATATATATATATATATATATATATATATATATATATATATATATATATATATATATATATATATATATATATATATATATATATATATATATATATATATATATATATATATATATATATATATATAAAGAACATATATGCTCTCTAATAAAGTATTTTAATATGTAGAGAAGTTCTTATGTAAGAAGCATAGAAGATGAGAAAAGATCTTCTAGAACATAGTTTTGTTCTACATCCTTGGAAGTTCTTACGTAAGAAAATAAGAGAGTTTCATTTTGAAGATCTGTTCAGACACAACATACTTGGAAGCAAATCCGTGTAAAACGCTAAATGAAGAAGTTACATGTTACAACTTCTGAATACACCAACGCTGTGAAACAAGAACTGTAATACTCTTATATGTAAAGTTCCAGAAAGCAATGGAGTCTCAACGATAACATTCATCTTCTGATGTGAGCATGTTCTAAAGCATTACAGCTTATTCATGGCAAATCAAAAGTAACGGTTGAATCAATACATGATCTTCACTTTTGGAAAGAACATTAACTACACTTCATCAACCTTCCAAAAGCATCTGCATATGTCTCTCATGCATTGCCTATTTTAAGAAGACGTGAAGAAGATATCAAAAGATATAACTACTGCGCACGAAAAAGAAAAAAAAAAACATAATTTTCCAGTTCTACCTTGTGCTCCTCTATTATGCAATACATCACTTTTAAGATATTGTTTTAGTTAGAAAACATATTTGTACACGCCTTTCAATTATTAATTTGTAATTCCTTGAGAAAACCAGGTTGTGGTTTAGACTCAAGAAGACATTGAAAGTTGTCATTGTGTTTGTGTAATCAAGTTTGATTAGTGGATTAAGACCTCGTTTGTGAGAGGCGAAATCACCATGGCGGGTGGACTGGAGTAGTTTGAGTTTAAATGAACCGGGATAACCAACGTGTCTTTTATTTTTAAGTTTTAATATGAACTCAACCCCCCCCCCCCCCCCCCCCCTTCTTGTGTTTTACCATTATTCAATTGGTATCAGAGCGCATGGTTCTGAGTACAAACACTTAATTGTATCAGAAAAAGATCCAAGCAAGAAAATAACTATGGTGGGACCAAGTCAGAACATCAAAAATGATTATCATGATGAGAAAGACAAAATCAGTAGCAAACCCCCAATATTTGACGGTGAAAAGTTTGATTACTGGAAAGACATAACCAAAATTTCCTTTCTAACTCATGATGTTGATCTATGGGATATGGTGTGACTGATGGCTATATTCATCCTAGTGATGAAAATGGTCAGGATTGACAGAAAAAGAAGGACAGATCATCAGAAGAGAGAATTCATAAATCATCACAAGGCCAGAACAATTCTCTTGAGTGTTATCTCGTACACAGTATGAGAAGATCACAAACAAGGAATCAGCAAAACACATGTTTGACTCCTTGAGAATGACACATGAAGGCAACACACAAGTCAAAGAAACCAAAGCTCTTGCACTCATCCAAAAGTACGAAGCTTTCAAAATGGAAGAAGAAGAAGAAGAAACTATTGAGACAATGTTCTCAAGATTTCAAACTCTGGTTGCGGGATTGAAAGTTCTGGACAAAGGGTACCCCAGAGCAGATCATTTAAAGAAGATCATAAGAATTTTACCCAAGAAATGGAGACCCATGGTCACAACATTAAAACTAGCCAAAGATCTGGATAAAGTTTTGCTTGAAGAACTTATCAGCTCCCCGAGAAGTCATGAGATAGAACTAGAAGAAGATGAACTCCAGAAGCAAGGTAAGTCTCTCACTCTTAAATATAATAAAAAATATAAACCTAAAGTTTTGCAGGCAAAAGAAGAAAACTCTGGTGGATCCTCTCCAGAAGAAGACGAACTATATCTTCTCTCCAGAAGAGTCAATTAGTTATGGAAACAAAGACAGAGGAAGTTCAGAACTCCCAGAAGAACAGAAAATCTTTCTGAATCATCTTCTGGATATAGAAAATCAAGTAACAGAGACATTGTTTGCTACAAATGCAATGAAGTAGGCCATTTCAAAAGCTATTTTCCAAATATATAGAAAGAAATTCCTAAAAAGAAGTTCTCCAAAGATAAGAAGAAAAGTCTTATGGCAATGTGGGATGACTCAGAATCTTCTGAAGCTGAAACAGAATCAGAAGATAAACGAGCCAATATAGCCCAAATGGCCAACTTATCATATGACTCTGGATCATCTGAATCAGAATCAGACTCAGATGTAGAAGAGTTATTCTCTAACTGTTCTAAATCTCAATTAGAAGAAAGTCTGTCAGAAATTCTTCAGAGATATCAGCAACTTCGAGTCAAAAACAAGAACCTGAAAAAGGATCTAGTTTTTGATTCTGAATAAACTAAGAAACTGAGAACAGAAAACTCTGAGCTTAAAGAAACTATTTCTAAACTCAAAAATAAATTACAAAGGACTCGGAAAGAAACTGTCTCAGAAGTTTCTAGTAACTCTGATAAGATCATAAAAGAATATGATCATAGCTTTCAAAAATTTCTTGCTAAAAACATAGATAGGAGCAAAATGGCTTCAATGATCTCTGGAGTTAGCAGAAATTGTAGAAAAGGGATAGGATATAAGGGTAAAGTATCTCAACCTAAGAAATTTAAGAATATGGTCATCAAACACACACCCCTTTATTCTCACTTCACCTATGGACATACACATGATATAAAATATACTAGTAAGGCATTTTCTGCTAAACCAAAATTCAAACAGAATTTTAGAAACTCTAACAATCATGGACCCAAAAAGATATGGGTACCAAAGGATAAAATCATCTATGTTACATATCTTTTTACAGCAAGGTTGAAACACCAGTTTTAACAACTGGACTCTGGATGCTCTCTACACATGACGGGAAGAAAGCATATGTTCCAAAGCCTGAATTTTAAATCTGAAGGATACGCAGGTTTCAGAGGCAACCAGAAAGGAAAGATTATTGGCTCTGGAACTATTGGTAACAGTACTGAGGATACAACATCAGAAGAATCTCAATCAAATACAGAAGATGATGTCATAAACATTACAAAAACGTCCGAAGATCCCATCCAGAAAAGACAACTCAGAACATTTGAAAACCTGTTTTGCTTTTGCTCGTTGCTTCATCTTAATCTCCATTTTTCTCGTGTTGTTACTACTTTTTGATTCTTGACAAAAAGGGGGAGAATGTAAGATATTTTGACTCCTTCTCAAAGCTCTATTCAGAAATCTTCATGGAAGTATTTTTTTTATCTGAGTATCCAACTCAGGGGGAGACTTCTACGCTTTATGTCGTTAAGTATTCTATCAAAATATACAAGTTTTTGTTATCATAAAAAATGGGGAGATTGTTAGAACATAGTTTGATTCTACATCCTTGTAAGTGTTTTGATGATAAAAAACACAAATTATATATAAAGAACATATATGCTCTCTATTAAAGTATTTTAATATGCAGAGAAGTTATGATGTAAGAAGCATAGATTATGAGAAAAGATTTGCTAGAACATAGTTTTGTTCTACATCCCTGGAAATTCTGATGTAAGAAGATAAGAGAGTTTCGTTTTAAAGATCTGTTCCAACACAACATACTTAGAAGCAAATTTGTGTAAAAAGCTAAATGAAGAAGTTCTATGCCACAACTTCTGAATGCACCAACACTGTGAAACAAGAACTCTGATATTCTGATATGTAAAGTTCTAGAAAGCAAAGGAGTCTCAATAGTAACATTCATCTTCTGATGTGAGCATGTTCTGATGTGTTACAATTTATTCATGGAAAATCAAAAGTAATGTTTGAATCAAGACAAGATCTTCACTTTTGGAAATAACATTAACTACACTTCCTCAACCTTCCAAAAGCATCTTCGTATGTCTCTCATGCATTGCCTATTTAAAGAAGACGTGAAGAAGATATCAAAAGATATAACTACTGTGCATGAAAAAGAAAAAACATAACTATCCAGTTCTACCTTGTGCTCCTCTATTGTGTAATACATCACTTTTGTGATATTGTTTTTGTTAGAAAACATATTTGTACACGCCTTTCAATTATTACTTTGTAATTCCTTTAGAAAACTGGGTTGTGGTTTAGACTTTGTGTAATCAAGTTTGCTTAGTGGATTAATACCTCGTTTGAGAGAGGAAAAATCACTTTGGCAGGTGGACTGGAGTAGTTTGAGTTTAAACAAACCAAGATAACCTCCCCTTTTTGTGTTTTTCCATTTTTCAGAATGTTGTGACTCGGTTCATTAAGTATAACCTTATTTGTCGATATGGCGTCCCTGAAGGGATCATCACAGACAATGGTACCAATCTTAATAATACTATGATCACGGAACTCTGCATGCATTTTAAGATTAAGCATCATGATTCTTCTCTGTACCAACCAAAGATGAATGGCATAGTGGATGCCGCCAACAAGAAGATCAAGAAGATCTTGCAAAAGATGATAGTGACATACAAAGATTGGCATGAGATGTTACCATTTGCTCTGCATGGTTACCCCGTTCTCTTTAGTCTACGGTATGGAGAATGTCTTACCTGTTGAAGTCCATAGTCCTTCCCTAAGGATTATGAAATACGCGGGTTTAGATGAAGATGAATGGATTCAAAATGGACTTAAATAGATAAGTTTTATTGATGAAAAAAAGCTTGTTGCTGTTTGTCATTGTCAGACGTATTAGAAACACATGATTAAGGCCTTTAACAAGAAAGTTAAACATTAGGTGTATCAGGCTGGTGATTTGGTAATAAAGCGTATCATCCTACCACAAGGTGATCCCAGGGGCAAGTGAACTTCCACATACGAAGGGCCATTTGTGATCAAAAAGATATTTTATGGCGGTGCTATGAAACTTACCACCATGAACGGTAAATATTTTCCACACCCTGTGAACACAGACATAGTAAAAAAATACGATGCATAAAAAAGATCCGCTAGGTTGATAGGCCTAAGAAAAAATAATGGAATCTCGTTGAACCAAAAGGATTCGGGAAAAAATTAGGGACATATGTATATATATGAAAAATTATACATTCGACAAGTCGAAAACCTGAAAATGCAGCTTGGGAAAAAAGGATATCCCGATGGACTGAAAACCCGAAAGGGAGGTCTAGGAAAAAGTTAGGGATTAAAGCGTACGACTATGTCCCATTGGATCACCCATCTACGTACAACCAGCTTTATTACTAGCGTCAAGTTCTAACGGTACAGATAAATTCAGTCATCTTCTTCCGACAATAAGTGATGAGATACTTGAAGACATAGAGGCAATAACAGATTTAATACTCGATGGGATCATTTCCACATAACTGTTTTTCTTTGTTTATCACTTTGTACCCCTTTGCAAATTTTTACGACAATTTCCTCTTACTAGGATTTCTGTCTTCTTGTATAAAATTACCTGCTTATAGGTAAACTTTCAAAATGAATGCAACTAAATGTATTTAAAAATTCAAAATTGTTTTTACTTTCTCTATTTTATTTGCAAAAACTTCCCATGATTATATTAAATGAACATATGCATTTGAATATGATTAATGTTTATAAAATATATGCATGAAAACAGGGTTAGAATTTACTAAAGACTCTAGGAGTTAGGGTAATGTTCAGGTTATTCACAAATCCCCATAGAGCAATCTCCATGGAACTATCTCTACAGAGCTATCTTCAAAAGCTCATCCCCAATAGAGATATATTCCCCAACAAGTCTAATATGCCCTCAGACATAAATTTGGGCATCTCCCAACAGTTCACCTCCATATCCCTGGTGGATAGCTTGACATGATATCTTCCTGAATAGGTCCCCTAGAGGATAAGGGAGTTGGATAATTTCCCCAACATACATTGGAAACTACCTCAGTGCAGCCTATGAATTTCCAATCCCCATCAAAGATTATTTCCTCAACACAGTCTACATGATTTAATTCCCCAATGGAGTTTATTTCTCCAATGCTGCAAATTCCCCGACAAAATTCTCTTCTCCAGCCAAATGTCACTCAATGTAGTCCTCCCCAGAAGAGCTGATACGTATATCTGAAACCTGATCAGATAGAACATCAGAGGAATATCCGTCTTTTTTATCCCCAGTCAGGGTATATAAGAATCAAAACCTTCAATAAAAAGAATGACGAACGACCGAATCTCCTTGAATGCTTCTATCCCTAAGAAGAAGTCGAAGATCCCCAGTGGAGTGTCCTAAAACAGAAAGCGGAAATCCACAGTAAATTTATTCTAAAAAAATTAAAGAACTTACTGTCTTCATCCCCATCAGTCGCACGCACAAATCAGAACTAAGAGAAAACGAAATTGCGACAGTCATTATAGGAAAAGAAATGTAGCGATAAAGATTTGAGATTTAAGCCATCAATTGACTTATCTCAACACAATGAAGTCACCACCGCACTTTATTGTTTCCAAAGGGAAATGGGAAAAAATCGAACAAAACCCACAATGAAATAAAAGGTCAGAGATCGAGGTACGGGGGTCAGTTATGCAAAGGAAAGGTGTTAGCACCCTAAGCATCTACGGTACTCCGCAAGATCCACTTTGTTTGGTTTCTTTCAAAAGGAGTGTTATGTAAAGGTTTACTTGCTAAAGGAAAAGAATGAATGAGTATTTTCACACAAAAGAAAATGTAATGTTTTTTTTTTTGCTCGCCTTGGGTCACAAGACTTAGTGCATACGTACTCCCTCATGCAATGGGAAAGTCAGATCATCGTAGTTCAGCTGGAAAAGACTTGTCCGTTTATTGATTTTAAACAAAGAGACAAGTCATTATTGTAAGGAGATAAATCTCGACTAACGCCCACAAGGTGTGGGAAAGATGGACCCTGAGTTAGCAAGAGTGAGGGTTTGAGAACGCCTCTAGCACTCAAGTGGAAAAGTCGACACCTTTATAACCATGGGGATAGGAGAATGTTGTCCGAATATCAATGAATCATGTCTCATCTTAAAAAAAGGTTTGAATGGTAAAGAGTGCTCGAGCACACAAAAGAGTTTGAATAAGTTGAATTGTTTTTGTTAATTTTGAAAAATGTCAAAGTATGATTAAGTGAATTGAAGTTTGTTTAAAGAAAAGAAGTTTTAGAAGAAAAGGCACTCGACAAAGTCGAGGTTTATTATGAAAGCGGTTAGAGTTTATAAACAAAAAAGATTTTGAAAAGGGGGGAGAAGATTTTTGAAATTAAAGAAGATGGGAGGAGATGAAGGGACTATCCTAAAGCATAAGGCAAAACCTAAGGAAGAGAACCATCTAACCAACAAGAAGCCAAAACTTGACATTATAAGTCAAGATAGAATTCCCATTCTTTGGATTGAAACCAAGCAAGGATACTAAACCTCTTGAGAAAATCAAGATTTAATTGCATTAAGTCATCACAAAAATTAGGCAGAGTAACGGCTATATACAGATGAATTCCATATTACAAACAAAGTGTGTAATAACAATAACCTGCACACAAAACAAACAAACAACCCAATGTCTTGGGGTAAACCCCAAGAACTCCAGACAAAATATCAATTAAGGTCACAAGGTCCCCAAAATAAGCCAAGGTTTCTATTCCTAAGTCCAAGAAGTCCAATACTCCATAATGCCAAGGATAGTAACCAAGTAGTCCAAGTATCATTAATGTTTTTTATGGTTCATATTGATTATTAAGTATCTTCAAAAGGAAAAGAAAAGCTCAAGTGAGAAAAATAAAAATGGCATAAAAGTAAATGCTCAAGTGAGAAAAGATGAAAATAGCATGAAATGTAAACGCTAAAGTAAATGGTGCATAAAGTAAAGGGCATAAAATAAAAGCATAAAACAAAGTCAATTGTTAGAAGTTAATGGTTAGTTGGATGACCATCTTGAAACTTGCATTTGGAACTCATTAGAGGATTGGTAGAACCAAAGCCTCTCAACAACAATTTGCATTTTCTTTTTGTCAAGTATATCATCCATTTAAGAATCCTTAAGGCAACATTTAATGATCAATGATGTTTAAGTGATCCGCGCTGACCAAAATTGATGAGGATCCATTGGAGGATTGGTATAACCAAAGCCTCCTAACAATGAATCTTAAGTTTATTGGATAAAAGGGTTCAAATAAACATACTTGGGCTTGCAAACAAAGGTTTGGGCCACGAATGATCATTTTCTCAAATCGAGACAAAATTTAGCGCTATGTTAAGCAATTGTAAGTGGACTTATGTAGAAGTCACACCTATTTTGAGATTGGTCAATAGAAATCTATGTACTTCATGTTTGGATAAATGATATAGAGATCATCATCCCTTAACATGTAGCACAAATAAAAAAAGAAAGGGATAAGATGAAGAGGGAGGGGAATGATAAGCTAATTTGGATCACTACCTCAAATTCCTTTCATATTTAAATTTAATCACTCATCTTGATGGATTAAAGTACTAAACATATCATTAATCTAAAGAACTAAAAATGAATTAAATAATTCACTCTTTGATAAATTTGAATTAATTAACATTTATGCAACTTCAGCTTCACCTAAAGTTCATTGAAATTAAAGAGAAACTGGCCATTTAAAATTGCAATCTAAATCAACAATCAAAAGGAGTGAGTAGAAAAAGAGAGATGAATCAAAATATCCCCAAAACAAGGCAGAAAATCCATTTTTGTTCTGTTACAATCGATTGCACTACTGATACAATCGATTGCATCAGTGTTTTTTTTCAAAAAAACATGAAATTTTATTGTGACAATCGATTGCACTATTACAAAAATCGATTACACCCTGTTAAAATCAGAAAAACAACATTTTAAAAGGCCAAATTCTTGTTCAAACTTTTAATCAAACACCTTATGATCATGGATTCAATTGAGTACGAAAATTCCATCAAATTATGAGAAAATAACACCAATGGAATCACAAAACAATTCTCAATGAATCAAACACAAAGATCAACAAGAGATCACATTGTGAAAGATGAAAAATCCAACTTACCAAAGGTAGATCTAGAGAATTATCAAAACAACTTCAAGAATTTGCTTCAATTCATCCCCAAGAATCAATTTCCCAAGCTTGGATATAGAGAATTGTTGAAGAAAAAGTGTTTGAATGAAGGTTTAGCTCAAAGATTAGTAAGCTTCAAGGAAAAGCTTACTAACTTTTTTTGAAAATGGAGTTTTGAGTATATTTGGTAGATGGAGAGAATTGAGAGATTTTTTATCAAGGTGGATTTGGCTATCAAAAGCTTGAAATTTGAATGAAATGAGGGCTCTATTTATAGAGTTTAGGCTTGGGATTAGTGGTGGTTTGGTAATTAATTCTTGGAGCAAATATTTGAATTAATGATATATCTTTCAAAAAAAAATGAAAAACTGGAGCCAAAATTTGAATTAAAGATATATCTTTCAAAATGAAGGAAATTGGAGCCAAAATTTGAATTAATGATATATCTTTCAAAAATGAAGGAAAAATTGGAACCAAAATTTGACAAGCTTGAAATTGCTAATTTTTTTCAAAATTTCACTCTTTGTAATCGATTTGCACTCTGGGCTCAATCAATTGTATCAGTGTATTTTTTCAAAAATAGCACAAAATGCACTCTGTGCAATCGATTGCACTCTAAGAGCAATCGATTGTACAGTGAAAAAAATGAAATTTTTTTAAAATTATTTTCCTTTGCAAATAGATATTTTAGGAAAATAATACCAGAAAACCTTATTTGTCAGATGCTTTGACTCGGTACCTGCAAAACACAAATATACAAAGACAAAGACAAATATTTTTTTTTGTATTTTGATTAGAAGTTAGTCAACAACACAAGAGCAAACTTAAAGATAGGATGCAAATGTGAAGAATGAAGCTATTAGTTAATGATTGTGACCAAATGACAAAATATGATATGAAAGTGCGACTGAAAAAATTAGGGGCGAAATTTAGGGTACAACACCAGCAACAGTCAAAGATTTATTTTCCCCAGCCAGAGTTGTTACACGAAGCTACCTGTAATATGGTGGGAGAACTGACTTTTTTAGCGTTTTATCGCAAATGTTGTGGATAGCAAGAGTCACCACCGAGTTTTCTTTTATCCAACAAGGAAAGGTGAAAAGAACAGGAAAGACCTTTGATAGATTTTGAGTTCGGGAGGTAAGTTATGAAAAGGCAAGGTGTTAGCACCCTTTTCATCTATAATTATATACAGACTCTTAATTGCTTGATCACTTTAAAATTTGCTTTGTGTGTGTGATTGTTTGAAAATATTTTGAAATGCCAATGTAAGGTATACTTTGTAATGATTCTTGTATCATTCCTCAAGAATGCATACAAAGTGTTTGAAAATGTTTCGTTTGAAAGTGTGATGTGTAAAAATGATTTGTTTATAAGCAAGCAATTTCTTTAGTCTTACCCACTAAAGGTCGTTCTTGTTATTTTCCTTATCCTTTAGAGATAGTGTTATCCATACCATTAGTTGGTAGGTATCCCTATCTATTGGATGTGAAGGGACAGGTGTTGGGTCGTCGTATGGTCATAGAAAGCAACTTATAAGGATACTTTAGAAATTTGAAGGGACTATCATCATATTATTCATAGACAACTCAAGGGACGAGATAATTTTTCGTAGGCAACTCGAAAGACATCGTGGGACTATGATCTTTATTCGAAGGGACTATGATGATTTGATTGAGGGTCTTTTGCTAAAGCACCCTTACTTTCGATGGACATGACCATTATTTCTGAAGGCAACGAAGAGAGAATACCTTAGAGGTGTGAGTGTCAAAAGTGTGTTCAATTTAGTTATATTTATCTTTACAATTATGGTTTTCTATCGATTGATTTTATTCTTATCATACAAGCCTATTACTAACAGTTAAATATATACAGGCAAGTATAATATAGGTGCAGAAAGTAAAGATGCAGAAAATTAAAACCCTAACTACTATTACAAGGCTTTGGGGCAGGTACAATAGTAAAAAATATGCAAGAGATCGAAATCTTGACTATTACAAAATAAGGACGACCTATACAAATTGTCTAATGCAAATAAAATGTTTGGAAAATGTTTTTTAATGTCCTAAATGTCTAACCTAATTTTTTTGTATTTTTTAATTAATTTTTTAATAATAAAATGAATGGATTTTAAAATCTAAATTAAATACTTAATTAATTATATGAAATCCTTAGATCTAATTAATTATAAAAGAAAATTTTGTCTAAAATTAAATTAATCTTATAAAAACCTAAATTTGATTTTATTATATTTTTCATGATTTTTCTGGATTAAATATTAATTAAAAAGAATTAATGGAAAAATAAAAGAAAAAAAGAAAAATTAGGAAAAGGTTTGAAAATATGGTAAACAGAATGCCAGCGCTGGGGCTTGAACTCGCGCCCTTCCTTTCACCAGTCTTCCTCATTGCCAACTAAGCTATGTTGTTTATCTGTTACTAGATTAACAATAAATCACTATATAATAAACATGCGTATTAAAAATTAGAAAACACAAAACGCGCGTATGAGTGGTGTCCAGATATTTGAATGGACGAATAGAGAGGACTCACGCAAGCCCTTGGTTGCACCAGCCACCACACATGGAGGAGAAGCATCATTTTCTCCGATGATGTTTTTTTCAAAAACCTGCAAAACAGAAAAACTAGCTCGAAGCCTTGGACCCACCCCCCCTAAATCGCATGTTGTGAGTTCAACGGTGGCATCAAATTGTCCTAAACTTCAATGCAACAGAGATACGAGCAACCTGCTTCTGGAAACCCTAACAATGGGATCTAGCGCATGGGGCGTTTATCTTCACATGTGATCATATTAACTTGTTCTAAATGATCTAACAAGCCTATATGGGCAGAGAATCACGTTAAAAACGCATGAAAATTCAAATTCGAATCAAGATTCCTTACCTCACTGGTGGAGTTGTATGGATAGATTTTGGACGTGATTGAACCTTTTTCTAGAATTGAGAAGCTTCCTGGTAACTTCCAATTGATGATGCAATGTTTATTTTTTATTGAAAGCTATTGGAAATAGGATTTTAACTTTGCCCTAGCTTTATGTTTTTCGTGACTTTTTAGGGTTTAGCTTGAGACATATATTCATGTCCCTCTTTGTCTGAATGTATTAGGTATATATAGGAGAGTGCATTAGGTCAAGAGATATGGAAAGAATCTTGTGCAATCAAATCCAAATAAAACAAGAATAAAACATGTTTTTCAAGCTTCCATATTTGACGATTCTTGCCATATTTTAATTCACACAATTATGGAAAGTTGGATATGTTATCTTGGGCTTCAAAATGATCCAAAACAAAAGCCCACGTGTCTTGGTCCATTAATTTATTATTTTATTTGACTTATTTTGCTTTTAAATGAATAAAAATCAAAACAAATGAAGTAAAAGTAAAATATAGTGCATGGATGGACTTATGGGTCCTTAAACTTGTCACGAACACGTTTGAACCTAAAAACTTAGGCCCATTAGCCCAAAATTGCAATTTTGCTGAAAGTGGACTTTATGCATTTTCTCAAAATTGCTCAACTTGCACTAATCATAACTCTCTGAATTTTTGTCATATGAAGTTGATCTTTGGCTTTTTGAAAAGCTCAAGATGTCCCCCACAACTCTCATGCTTGTTATTTTTTCATTTGAAGTCTTTATCTTGATATAAATTGCTTTGATAAAAATGTCTTTTTGTTGACTTTTAGAATCACATATAATGTTTTGACCCATATCTCTCAAATGAAGCATGTTTTGACTCGAGCTTAGAGAAACAAAGTTGTACATAATTGAATTTCCTTCAAGATAGGCTTTGGTTGAGAAATTTCTAATGAAGCATGTGAAAGTTATGTTTGGTCAAAGTTTAGTTGACTTCTCCTAAAGAAAACCCTAATTTAGTAACTTTTGTCTTTTGATGAATCTTGAGTTTTCTTGATGAATCATGATCAACCCTTAATCAAATGATGAATGTGACTTCAAATATTGATGTTGACCGAAAATCTTAATTTTTGACGGTATGTTGACCATATTTTACATTTTATCCAATACACTTGATTTTCAATCATCTAAGCAATTGACTGAGCAAACTTGTGATGCAAGGCTTGAAACTTGTCATGAGGGTACCTTGAAGCATATGAGGAATCATGGAATCCACTTGAGGAATTAGAAGCTCAATTTCTTTGAGAAACACAAAATCCTAGTTGTAGATCAATTACTTAGGAGAGGTGCTTGTATGCTCAAATCCTTGAGTATTCTTGAGCAATTGAGAACCCTAGGAGCATGACGAGGTGTCCTGAATCAATTGTCTTCAAAAATGGGAGGGCAAATTTTTGGTGATAACACTATCGATACGCTTCAACGACATATTTCATCCATACATCATTTACAAATACCATGACATATGCATATGAAACGCATATATTATTCTCATTTATTTTGCGAGCATCACTACAAAATACATTTCATGCATCATGACATTGCATGAAGATAACGTTGTTTTCAAGTTAAGCAATTTATATACAAGTTGTAGATCAATTCCCGAAACAGGATGGGGTGACTATCTACATGACCAAATGATTTCCCTCAGAGACTAATTCTAACGTGCATTTCCTTTAGAGACTAATTCTGACGAGCATTTCCTTTAGAGACTAATTCTGAGGAGCATTTCCTTCAGAGATTCATTCTGAAAAGCATTTACCTCAGATAAAATCGAATAAATTCATTCTGAAAAGCATTTCCCTCAAATAAAATCGGATAGATTCATTCTGAAAAGCATTTCCCTTGGATAAAATTAGATAGATTCATTCTGAAAAGCATTTCCCTCAGATAAAATCAGATAGATTCATTATTAAAAGCATCAGTCATATAAAACCAGGTGAAGGTTCATTCTGATACTCCTTTGGATACAGTCGAGCGTAGACTCATTCCAACATAATTTTTCAGATATAATCAGTCGAAAATTCATTCTAATCCACTTCTATATACAGTCGGGTGTAGACTCATTCTAGTACATCTTTCAGATACAATAAGTCGAAGGTTCATTCTGATCCACTTCTAGATACAGTCGAGCGTAGACTCATTCTATAACATTTTTCGGATACAGTCAGGCGAAGGCTCATTCTGATCCTCTTATAGATACAATCAAGACATAGACTCATTCTATAACATCATTCAGATACAATCGAGACATAAGATTCATTCTGACACTCACTAGCACGTCTTCTTGATACAGTCAGACACCGACTCATTCTAGTATACTTTTTCAGATATAGTCGGGTATAGACCCATTCTGATACTCCTATTAACATTTAATTCGGATGGCATCTATAATCCCATCTCTGACGACACTGTATCACCTCTCCGAACAACATCTTTAAGCCCGTTAAAGCAGTACAATCAACCAATAGTGTTACCTCGTGCACATGTGAGTGCAAAATTCTGGGCACTTAAGTGTTCAATCCTCTTCCACCTTTAGATCACGAATGGTGGACATGCCAATCTAACTCTTCAGGTTTAAGAAGATTGAACATGGGAAGGTGTTGTACCTCAAAATTTTCCCTCCCATTTTCAAGACAAGTTAATTCAAGACACCTCCTCATGCTCATGAAGGTCTCAATTTCTCAAGAGTACTCAAGGGTTGACCAAACAAAATCTCCTCCTAAGCAATTGACCTACAACTAGGGTTTTGTTTTTCTCAAATGAAATTGGAATTTTGATGCCTCAAGTGAATTTCATAGTTTCTCATATGTTTCAAAGTATCTTCATGCCATGTTTTAAGCCTTGCAGCACAAGTTTGCTCAGTTAATTACTCAGATGATTGAAAATCAATTGTATTGGACAAAAAGTCATATTTAACCAATTCACAAACAAACTTCAAGATTTTTGGTCAAGATCAATATTTTGAGTTCACATTCATCATTGATCAAGGGTTGATCATGATTCATCAAGAAAACTCAAGATTCATCAAAAGTCAAAAGTTACTAAATTAGGGTTTTCTTAAGGAGAAGTCAACTGAACTTTGACCAATCATAACTTTCACATACTTCAACAGAAATTCCTCAACCAAAGTCTACCTTGAAGGAAATTCCATTCTCTACAACTTTTTCTTTCTAAGCTCATGGCCAAAAATGCTTCATTTGAGAGATATGAGCCAAAACATTACAGGTCATTCTAAAAGTCAACAAAAAGAAATTTACTTCGGATGGCATCTATAAGCCCATCTCCGACGACACCGTATCACTTCTCTGAACGACATCTTTAAGCTCGTTCAAGTAGTACAATCAACCAATAGTGTTACTTCGTGCACATGTGAGTGCAAAATTATGGGCACTTAAGTGTTCAATCCTCTTCCACCTTTAGATCATGAATGGTGGACATGCCAATCTAACTCTTCAGGTTTAAGAAGATTGAACATGGGAAGGTGTTGTACCTCAAAATTTTCCCTCCCATTTTCAAGACAAATTAATTCAAGACACCTCATCATGCTCATGAAGGTCTCAATTGCTCAAGAGTACGCAAGGGTTAACCAAATAAAATCTCCTCATAAGCAATTGACCTACAACTAGGGTTTTGTTTTTCTCAAAGGAAATTGGACTTCTGATGCCCCAAGTAAATTTCATAGTTTCTCATATGTTTCAAAGTATCCTCATGCCATGTTTTAAGCCTTGCAGCACAAGTTTGCTCAGTCAATTGCTCAGATGATTGAAAATCAATTGTATAGGACAAAAAGTCAACTTTAACCAAATCACAAACAGACTTCAAGATTTTTGGTCAACATCGAGATTTTGAGGTCACATTCATCATTGATCAAGGGTTGATCATGATTCATCAAGAAAACTCAAGATTCATCAAAAGTTAAAAGTTACTAAATTAGGATTTTCTTAAGGAGAAGTCAACTGAACTTTGACCAATCATAACTTTCACATACTTCATCATAAATTCCTCAACCAAAGCCTACCTTGAAGGAAATTAAATTCTCTACAACTTTTTCTTTCTAAGCTCAAGGCCAAACATACTTCATTTGAGAGATATGAGCCAAAACATTACAGGTCATTCTAAAAGCCAACAAAAGACATTTTTTGTCAAAGCAATTTACATCAAGTTATAGACTTCAAATGAAAACATTATCAGCAAGAAAGTTGTAGCATACATCTTGAGAGTTCCAAAAAGTCCAATATCACCTTCATATGACAAAAATTGAGAGAGTCATGAGTGGTGCAAGTTGAGAAATTTTGAGAAAATGCATGAAGTTCAAATTGAGCAAACTTGAATTTTTGGGCTAATGGGCCTATGTTTTTAGGTTCAAACGTGTTCATGACTTCATAAAGAACTTCTAAATCCATTCACATATTTTTTTATGATTTTTATTTCTTTTATTTGGATTTTATTCATTTAAATGCAAATTAAATCAAATAAAATATTTAAAACATTGGATTAAGGCATATGGCCTTTTGTTCTAATCATGTTGGAGGCCCAAAAATTTACCTTGAAGATCAAGAAACCGTGTGGCCTATGTTTGAAACAAATCTTCATAGTTTTGGAAGATTTGAACTTATTTTCAAACAAAATCAAAGATATGATTTTATGAGATGTCCAAGCCCATCATTTGACCTGAATCACTCCTCTATATATAACCAACATATCCATACAACAAGGGCACACATGCATCCTCAAGAAGAACCCTAAAAATTCAAACATTTCTCAAAACTTGGGCATGATCAAACCCTTGTCTTCAGAGTCACACTAGCCTCCTGAAGATCCCAGGAGCTCATCCTAACCATTGCTGAAGCTTGAAGCATCCCAAAATGCGCCAACCAAGTTACACCGATTTGGTATCTTTCTTTAATCTCAAACTTTTATTCGTACATTGTTGATTGATTTGATGCACTAATACATGTTCATAATGATGTTTAAATGTTTTTGAACCATTGTTTGTAAGGTTTGATGCAGGTATGAATATTTTCCATTGTTAGGGCAAATATTTGTTTGAGTTTCGAAACCCTAGCTACAGGCACTTTCAGGTCAAACCAATGCCACCGTTGGATTCAGGAAGTTCAAATTAGGGGGACATGATCCCTCTTGGTCTTTGATTCTTTCTACTTTTGCAGGTTGAATTTTGGGTTCGTCGGAGAAGATGACCGGATTTTGACTCTGACGCCTTTGTGTATTGTTTGACTCTGACTTCTACAATATGTAGTGAAGAGAGATATTTTCCACTTAGGTATTGAGTGAGGCATTGTTGATTTTGAAATCCAAGATATATCATCCACTTTGAGATGATTCAAATTCTCCTTTCTCATGATTTTGGGTAGTAGGTGTGTTTTTCACACGGACAATGACGATGATGTTTTATCTCATAAAATTAACCAACACATTAGTGTTTCAAATTTTTAAAAGAGGAACTATGTGTACCCTGATCCCCTATTGCATGAAAGGTGGTACATAGGCACTAAAGGTACATAACCGCAGAGGGTGCAAAAATCATAAAAAATATTTCTTTTCTCACCTCCACCATCCATTTTATATACAACAGTTTTTATAGCCAAAATATACAGATTTTACAAAGAGGCTCCTGCGGAGTACTGCAGATATTTAGGGTGCTAATACCTTCCCTTTTCATAACCAACCCCCTTACCTTGAATCTTTCCCCCCTCTTTTTGGGTTATTCGATCTTTTCCCATTCCTTTGGAAACAATAAAGCGCGGTGGCGATTTTTATTTTGAATTGTATAAAGTCTAGTCATTCCAATGGCTTAGTCTTGAACATTTCTACCGCTACAGAAAAATGGCGACTTCACTGGGGACAAATTGACCTCTTGCTGGTCTATCCCTAAGTTGGTTAAGCATATCTTTGTTTATATCTATATATGTGTTATTACTGTTTTTGTGATTATATGTTGTATATATGTTTGTCTGGATTTTCCTGGTTTTCAGGGTGCTTGGTGATTACTCATAAAGTCCTATACCCAGACTTGGGCAAACTTTAAGATAGGATGGATGGTATAGTCATGTTAACTTTGAGGGAGTAATCCCAAAAAAGGAGGCATGAGAACCCCCACTCAGTGGAGGCCCCTTTAATTGTAGTGTCATTTACCGAGTAATCAGGAAGACGTACTACTTTCAACCTGGGAGCCTGCTGAAACTGAGGACCGTAGAATACCAAACCCATCTTGGCCTTTTAGGTGTAGTGTGGAAGCTATGACGGAGTAATCTGGAAATAGTTGTCACGCGATACTATGCTCGGACAAGTCTTTCTTGAGAATATTACTAATTACCGAGTTAATCAGGAAGTTGGTAATATCTGAAGGAAGGATGTAGACTCTGGGAACGTCTATAACCTTGCTCGGCAGGTGATAACTTTTTAGACCAACACCTTATGGGTAGTACCTTCGACCTCATGCTCGTGACATTGAACCTATGAACCCTATATGTGTGATCTTGTGTGTCATTGTTGCATCATGCATCCATGCACTCATAAGCATCTTTTGAAGAAAACCATATTTCAAGGGATTTAAAGGATGACTATTTGTGAATATCTCAGGTAATTTTAACCATGGATTCTGGAAAGAGAAAGACCGGGAAATACAGTTTCAAGGATCCCAAGATAGATGAGTTGATCAGTCTAATTCCAGAGATCGAGTGTTCTGCAGACTTTCGGAAGAAGTATGGATCCATTATTCCTCTCATGAAGCTAAAGACGAAGGAGGGTATTCTATCGACCTTGGTCCAGTTCTATGATCCGATGTATCATTGCTTTACTTTTCCCGACTATCAGTTGATGCCTACACTGGAGGAATATTCTTATCTATTGGATTTACGTGTTACCGATCATGTTCCTTTTACTGGTTTAGAGGGTGAGCCAAAACCACATGATATTGCTACTTCGATTCACCTGGGGAAGTCTGAGGTGAAAGCCCATATGACTACTAAAGGAGGGATTAGAGGATTATCAGCTCAGTTCTTATTGGATAAAGCTCGTTACTTTGCCAGGATGAAGAGTACAATTGCTTTTGAGCCATCTTTGCTCTGCTTGCTTACATGTTGTTCTTATTTCCTAATGTGGACAGGTTTGTTGACATTAATGCTATCAGGATCTTCATGATTGGAAACCCAGTTCCTACACTATTGGGTGATGCTTATTACTCTATTCATCTTAGGAATTCTTGTCATGGGGGAATGATTATCTGTTGCACGCCTCTGTTGTACCGGTGGTTCATCTCTCATATGCCTCAGTCTGATGCTTTTTGGGATATCAAGAAGGAACCTCGTTGGGCTCATAAGATCATGGCACTTACTCACTCGGATATTGATTGGTATCATCGAGCTTACCAGGATGTAGAGATTATTGACAGTTGTGGTAGTTTCCCCAATGTACCTCTTCTTGGTACAAAGGGAGGTATTAACTATAACCATGTTCTTGCACGGCGGCAGCTTGGTTATCCGATGAGGGATAAACCGAATAGTATTCATTTGAGTGGTTTCTTTTTTAAGGAAGGGGAAGACCATAGGGAAGCTAGGGAGAAAATTGCGAAGGCCTGGCGTCACATTCATAAGAAGAGTAAGAAGGATTTGGGACCTAGGGGTGTTATTTCTTTGGAGCCATATCTTCAATGGATCCTATCGAGAGCCATTCAGTTAAAGATGCTGTATACCCAGGAGACACCCATGCCTGATCTATTTGTAAAGACCACTCCTTCCTTATTAGATGACCTAGAAGAGCTGCAACTTGCTTTGGTTAGGATGCAACAGGAAAGGGATGCTTGGAAGAACAAGTTCCAAACTTTAGAGAGTTCCTACAGAGCAGACCTGAAGGAGAAAGACGACTTGATTGAGATTCTTGAGAGTCGAGCAGTAGACTCTATGGAGAGGCAACGGGATTTATTTTCTCCTAGGCCTCAATCAGGTGCTGATCGCTCACTTCCTTATTCAGATGATTGGAAGGAGGTTGCCACCAGATATACGGAAGAAAACCAGAGGTTGAAGGCTCAGATTGACAAGCTCAAGGGGAAGTTCCAGCGTATAGATTGATCTCCATTAGTTCTTTTTCTCAGGATTTTAGATTGTATTTTCATCTTGTACTTGAGATCATTGAAACTTGTAATCCATTTTGGAGTTATTATAATAAAAAAAATTTAGTATTTCAAAAGCTTTATTACTTTGATGTTTGCAATATGTCTATAAACCTTAAATCCCTTGAAATATTAAATAATAAAGTAAAAATAATTATATGCATTGCATATCACGCATCATATTGCACATATTGCTTGCATTTATTATGCATATCCAGGTGTCTTACCCAACTTCTTTACTTCGTTCAGCAAGTTGACTCATCACTACAACACTCGGGCTAATGTCAAAAAGAAGATGGACAACTTAGAACAGGAGAATCGCGAGCTGCGCGAGGAAGTTTCTGCTTTGAAGGCCAGCATGGCCAATATTACTAGTCTGATGGAAGCTCTAGTGGCTGCTCAGAATCAGCCACCGAGTGTTCAACCTCAACCAACAAGGGCAAATACTGAAGTTCCGAATGTTCCTGTATCTGCTACTCCGGTTGTTGTTCAGAATCGCATGCCTCAAGGTTATCCATGGGGAATGCCATAGAATTTTTCACCTGAAGGTTTCAACCTTGGTCCTCAAGATACTCCAGTGGTTCAGACTATTGTTACTCCGGCACCTCCTGTGGTGCATGTTGTTCCTGTTGCACCTCCTTTGGTGAATGTGGTTTCGTTTGTTAATGATGATGTGTGTTGTCCTTTACCTCCATCGAGTGAAGACTTGGGTCTTTATGACAGAATGAATGATTTTCAAGAGTAGTTTGACAAGATGCAAATGGAGATGAAGGCCCTTAAGGGAAAAGAACTATTTGGGCAGAATGTAAATGAGTTATGCTTGGTCCCAAATGTTAAGATACCTGCTAAGTTCAAGGTCCTGGAATTTGAGAAGTATAAGGGCAACACTTGCCCTCGTGCTCATCTGGTAATGTACGTAAGAAGAATGTCTACCCATACTAATGATCAGCGTCTGTTGATTAACTTTTTTCAAGATAGTTTGACTGGTGCTGCGTTGAAGTGGTATATGAGTTTGGACAGCGCTAATATCCATACTTTTAATGATTTAGGAGAAGCATTCATCAAATAATACAAGTACAACATAGACATGACGCCTGACCGTGCCCAACTTAGGGCCATGGTTCAGAAAGATAGGGAATCGTTCAAAGAGTATGCACAGAGATGGCGTGAGGTAGTCGCCCAAGTGATTCCTCCCATGGAAGAGAAAGAGATGACTAAGATTTTTCTGAAGACGCTGGGTTCTTTCTACTACGAAAGGATGGAAGCAAGCGCACCAAGTGACTTTACTGAGATGGTAGGAATGGGTATCCGCCTGGAAGAGGTTGTAAGAGAAGGCTGTTTGACGAAGAGTGAAGGGTCCGGAGGTGTAAAGAAGCCATTGTATGGGTTTACTAAGAATAAAGAGGGAGATGCAAATGCTGTTATACAAGAGAGAAGGGTAAACGCTCCTACAAGGAATTATCAGCGTCATCAGTAAGTCGCCTCAGTTACTCCTGTTATGAATGTCGCTCCAACTACCGTTGCTTAGCAGAGACCGCCCCAACGGGGGAATCAAGGGTATAATCAGAGAAGAGAGAGTTATGACCCTATTCCCATGAGCTATACAGAGCTACTACCAACATTGATTCTGAAAAAGTTGGTCCAGACACGACCACCTCCCGCAGTACCATCACCATTTCCTTGGTATTATAAAGCAGACCAAACATGTGCTTTTCATCAGGGAGCACCAGTGCATAGTGTTGAGAATTGTTATCCTTTGAAGATTGAGGTGCAGAAGTTGGTGAAGTCTGGAATTCTATCTTTCAAGGACATGGGACCTAATATGAAATATAACCCTCTACCCAAGCACGGGGGAGTAAATGCTGTAAATATGGTGGCTGGTTGTCCAGGTGACTTCGGGATTTTTTACATTAATATGGTTAGAGGAGATTTGGTGAAAATGAATGCAGACCTCTGTGAATTCAGCTACTATACGCATGACAATGCTGGTTGTGCTACTTGTAGTACAGATATACAGGGTTGCAATAAGATAAAGGCTGATTTACAGGAGATGGTGGATGAGGGCCTCATCCACATAATCAGGCCTAGGGCAGAGTATGAAGAGGAAGTGAATATGGTTTCTAGATGTCCTGGTGAATTCAGAATTTTTGATGTGGAGTATTTGAATGAGGATCTCGTGCAGTTTCATGCTACCTTCTGCCATACGGCTGGTCAGGTGGAACACCAATATGGATCTTGCCTAGTTTATTGTCGATATCCCCGAGGATGTTCAATCGTGAAGAAGGGTGTTCAGTTGCTGTTAGACAATGGAATTATCAAGATCACAGGTCTGAGGGATGATTATCATGAGGTTGATATGGTTGAAGTTTATTTAACGGAAGAAGAGTCAAAGGAAGAGTATGCCTCTGCGGATGAGTATTTCTCTTCAGACAAAGATTTGTTTTCTAGAAATGGCTTTTTGATGACTGATTATGTTGAAGAAGGGGTAAACGTCATTGTGCCTTATTTTGGTGCACCCGCCCATTTTGAAGTGGAGTACCATAGCAAGCCAACTGTTACCCCATTGGTAATTAGTTTTTCAGGTCTTATCCCCTACAAATCAGATAAGGTTGTGCCTTACAGATACAACGCTACAATCTTAGAAGATGGGGTGGAAATTCCCATCCATCCAATGTCTGATGTTGGAAATATAGCTGAAAATAGCAGGGTGACCCGTAGCGGTCGTGTGTTTGCGTCGGTTGTTCAGAGAGATGTTGCTGCTGGAAAGAAAATTGTTGAGAATGATGAACCTAAGAAGGCTACAGGAGAGACTAGTGGATCTACATTAGAGAAAGAAGTGGGTGATATTTTGAAGATAATTAAGATGATCGACTACAGAATTGTAGATCAGCTACTGCAGACTCCTTCAAAGATATATATCTTAGCTTTATTAATGAATTCCTCTGCTCATAGAGAATTCTTGATGAGGGTATTAGACCAAGCTTTTGTGGAGAGTGACATGCCAATAGATCAGTTCAGCAGCGTAATTGGAAACATTATGTCATGTAATAACTTGAGTTTCTGCGATGATGAGTTACCAGTTGAAGGGAGGAATCACAACCTGGCCCTCCATAAATCTATGAACTATAAGAATGATTCGCTATCCAATGTGCTAATTGATAATGAATCCGCGTTGAATGTTATACCGAGGAGTACTCTCATAAAGTTGAAATATCAAGGAGCACCTATGCGCCCAATGGCATCATTGTGAAAGCATTTGATGGGTCGAGGAAATCTATCATCGGTGAAGTGGACTTACCCATCCATATAGGACCACATTTGTTCCAGATAACCTTCCAGGTCATGGACATTATTCCCGCATATAGTTGTTTGCTAGGACGGTCATGGATACATGAAGCAGGGGCTGTCACTTCAACTTTACACCAGAAGCTAAAATTTGTGCGTGAAGGGAAGATGGTGATCATAAATAGGGAGATGGCATTGTTGATATCTCATTTGTCCTCTTTCAGTATTGTAGAAGCGGATGAGGCTGCTTTTGGAACCCAATTCCAAGCCCTATCCATTGACAACATAAGGAGAAATGAGAATTCCATGGTTTTGCTGAAGGACGCGCAGCAGGTTGTGCGCAATGGTCATAATGAAGTTTAGGGACAAATTATGGATCCACTTGTGAACAAGAATAGATCTGGTTTGGGTTTCTCTTCGAAGAATGTCAAAGGCGAAGGTTTGAAGTCAAAATCAACTATGAACAGATATCATAACGTTTTTCGCAGTGGAGGTTACCTCCACCCAACTGATTCTGGAATTAATGTTGTTGAGGAGGATGAAGCAGAGCAGGAAATGCCAAATTATGTGACGCATGGAGTCAGGGTTCAGAATTGGGTCACCATTGATGTTCCCTCTTACATACATGTTTCAAAGTAATTTGATTTTATTAATCTTTCTTTTGAAAAGCTTTCACTCTGCCCAAGGTGGAAGAATTAATGTTGTAGGGCTTATCTTTTTGTTGTGACTGTTAAGATCAATAATAAAAGTTGTCTTTGTTTCCCGAATTATGTTTTTATTTCCAACTTTTTCTTGAAAATGGTAATAAAAAAACCTTTTCAAAGTAAATAATAACTGAAATTCAATCTGCATGATCACTTGTTATATGTGTTAGTTTCTAAAAGCAATCATAAATCATATGTGTAGATTAATTAAAAAACCCGTTGAATACAATGACCCTGCACCCTCTCCCAACTTTGAATTTTTGTGTTTGGGGCTGAAGAAGAAGATTATGACGAGATTCCAGAAGAGGTCTCACGGTTGCTTGAGCACGAGGAAAATACCATTCAGCCATATAAAGAGCCTTTGGAAGTGATCAATTTGGGTTCAGAAGAAGATCCGAAGGAAGTCAAGATTGGAGCATCGTTGTATCCCGATGTGAAGAGAAGGTTGATTGAGTTGTTGAAAGAGTATGTGGATATTTTTTCTTGGTCCTACCAAGATATGCCTGGTCTAGATACAGATATTGTCGAGCACCGTTTATCGTTGAAGCCAGAGTGTCCGCTAATTAAACAAAAGTTGAGAAGAACTCACCCAGATATGGCAGTAAAGATCAAAGAGGAGGTTCTAAAGCAGATTAATGTTGGTTTCCTTGTGACGTCAGTGTATCCTCAATGGATTGCCAATATTGTCCCAGTACCGAAAAAGACAGAAAAGTCTGCATGTGCGTAGATTACAGAGATCTAAATAAAGCTAGTCTAAAATATGATTTTCCATTGCCTTACATCAACATGTTAGTGGATAGCACATCAAAATTCAAAGTATTCTCATTCATGGACGGATTTTACGGGTATAATCAAATAATAATGGCTCTAGAGGAGATGAAAAAAACTACGTTTATCACACCTTGGGGAACATTCTGTTACAGAGTGATGCCCTTCGGGTTGAAGAACGATGGTGCAACGTACCAGAGGGCTATGAAAACCATATTCCATGATCTGATGCATAAGGAAATTGAAGTATATGTTGATGATATGATTGCCAAATCGCAGACTGAAGAAGGGCATATAGAAGATTTGTTGAAGTTGTTTCAGCGTTTGAGGAAGTATCATCTCCGCTTGAATCCAAACAAATGCACCTTCGGTGTTCGATAGGGAAGTTGTTGGGTTTCATTGTTAGCAAGAAAGGAATTGAAGTTGACCCTGATAAAGTTAAGGCAATTCAAGAAATGCCAGCACCAAGAACTGAAAAGCAAGTCAGAGGTTTCCTCGGGCGTTTGAATTATATTTCCAGATTCATTTCCCACATGACTGCAACATGCGAACCGGTCTTTAAGTTGTTAAGGAAAGATCAAGGTTTTGTGTGGACGGATGACTGCCAAAGGGAATTTGAGAGTATTAAAGAATATCTGCTTGAACCTCCTATCTTGCTCCCTCCCATAGAAGGAAGACCGTTGATTATGTATCTGACAGTGTTAGATAAATCCATGGGTTATATTCTGGGAAAATAGGATGAAACAGGGAAGAAGGAGTTCGCAATCTATTATCTTAGTAAAAAATTCACTGACTGTGAGTCGCGGTATTCCATGCTAGAAGAAACATGTTGTGCTTTGGCCTGGGAGGCAAAGCGTTTGCGGAAGTATATGTTGAATCATACCACTTGGTTGATCTCAAAAATGGATCCAATCAACTACATTTTCGAAAAGCCTGCTCTTACTGGGAGAATTGCCCGCTGGCAGATGTTGCTATCTGAATATGATATCGAATACCGCACTCAAAAGGCTATTAAAAGTAGTGTGCTGGCAGATTATCTTGCTCAACAACCAGTGGAAGATCACCAGTCTGCAGAATATAAATTCCCTGATGAGGATGTGATGTTACTGAAAGTGAAAGATTGTGATGAACCATTACCTGAGGAAGGTCCTGACCCTGAATCTTGTTGGAGTATGATATTTGATGGAGCTGTGAATGCTTATGGTAAAGGAATCGGTGATGTGATTGTACTCCTCATGGATCGCACATTCCTTTTACTGCAAGGTTAACATTTGATTGCACTAATAATATGGCAGAATATGAGGCTTGCATCATGGGCCTTGAGAAAGCTATTGATCTCAGAATCAAAATTCTAGATGGGTATGGTGATTCAGCTTTGGTAATAAATCAGATTAAAGGAGAATGGGACACTCGTCAGCCTGGCTTGATCCCTTACAAAGATTATGCTAGAAGATTATTACCCTTCTTCAATAAAGTTGAATTTCATCACATCCCTAGAGATGAAAACCAAATGGGGGATTCTCTGGCAACTCCGGCATCTATGTACCAAGTGAATACTTGGAATGCCATACCCCGAATTACGGTTCGACGACTGGATAGGCCCGCTCATTTATTTACAACTGAGGAGGTAGCAGATGAAAAACCTGGTATTATGATATCAAGCATTTTCTTCAGACTCGGGAATACCCGATTGGTGCATCGAGGAAAGATAAAAAGACATTGAGAAGATTGGAAGGTAGTTTCTTCCTCAGTGAAATGTGTTATACAATAGAAATTATGACATGGTCTTGCTCAGATGCGTGGATAGACACGAAGCAGACATGTTGATGCATGATATTCATGAAGGTTCATTTAGCACTCATGCCAATGGACATTCGATGGTTAAAAAGATGCTAAGGGCAAGTTATTATTGGCTGACAATGGAGTCTGATTGTTACAAATTTGCAAAGAAGTGCCATAAATGCCAGATTTATGTAGAAAAGGTCCATGTGCCTCCGACACTTCTCAATGTGATTTCCTCCCCATGTCCTTTCTCTATGTGGGGTATTGACATGATTGGAATGATAGAACCCAAAGCTTCGAATGGGCATCGTTTTATCTTGGTAGCAATTGATTACTTCACCAAATGGGTGGAGGCTGCTTCATATGCCAATGTTACTAAATAGGTGGTTGTGCGTTTCATCAAGAATAATATTATATGCTGGTATGGTGTGCTGAGAAGAATCATCACTGATAATGGCTCAAATTTGAACAACAAGATGATGATAGAACTGTGTGAAGAAGTCAAGATAGTCCATCACAATTCATATCTATACAGGCCAAAGATGAATGGGGCTATTGAAGCCTCTAATAAGAATATCAAGAGAATTATCCAGAAGATGGTAATTACTTATAAGGATTGGCATGAAATTCTCCCTTTTGCTCTGCATGGTTTTCGAACATTTGTCTGCACTTCAACAGGAGCAACCCCGTTCTCCCTGGTGTATGGAATGGAAGTTGTACTCCCAATCAAGGTAGAGATTCCCTCGTTGCGTGTGATAATGGAAACCAAGTTGACGGAGGCTGAATGGGTCCAGAACAGGTTTGACCAATTAAATTTGATTGAGGAGAAGAGAATGACAGCTTTGTGTTATGGCCAGTTATATCAGAGAAGAATGAAGAAAGCTTTTGATAAAAAGGTCAAACCTCATGGATTTAGAGAAGGCGACCTCGTGCTCGGGAAGATCATGTTTTTCAACGCTTATTCTAGGGGCAAGTGGACTCCCAATTTTGAAGGCACGTATGTTGTCAAGAAAGCCTTCTTTAGCGGTGCGTTAATTCTTGATACTATGGATGACGAGGAGTTCCCACGTCCCATGAATGCTGACGCAGTCAATAAATACTTCACCTAAAGAAACAAAATAATAGCTCGCTAAGTTGAAAACTCGAAAGGGAGGCTTAGGCAAAAAAAGAGCGTCTCGGTAGGCCGAAAACTCGAAAGGGAGGTCTAGGAAAAAATTAGAGACATAAACAGAATAAATTTCCCGCTAAGTTGAAAACCTGCAAGGGCAGCTTAGGCAAAAGTTAGGGATTTTCTTGGCAAGTAACTACGTCAGACAAAACTTGATCGTTGAAGCAACAATCTTCTCGGATCCTCACCATACTTCAACAAAACCTACTGCTCGGGATTTCAAAAGTTGTTAGGGGGGATAGTGGTCATTGTATCTCAATGTATCTTTTCCATTATTTCCCAAACTTTGTAATCATCTATGGAGTCTCGCCATTCGCATACTACCATTCTATTAATGAAATTCGAGCTTTTACCCAATTCTTTGTGTTTCTTATTTTATTTAGCTTTTAGAGACTCCATTTATTACTAATAATAACTTTCAAAGCAAAGAGATTAAATAACAAAATTGATTTTTCAAAAAAAAGATTTTTACAATTTACTTTTATTTTGAGATTTGTGATGAAACAATGACAACAAAAATGGTGATCCCAGGAATGGACAAACTCCAGTTGTTTTGAGAAGTTTTGTTCCCCTCGGGAAGGTCTACTCGGGTTATTTTCGCCGTATTGGGTTTATGGTTCCGGTATCCTCGGTCAAGTTTGGATTCACTTCTCCTCTTTTCTGAGTTTTCATGATGTGGAGTTTCAATCTGCATTTTTTCTCCAGTGAAGTAGGCTTGAATTCCCCAGCGAAGTTTGATTGTTTCGGTGTCAGTCTGCTTTATTTGAGACTGGTCTTGCAATCTTCAGTAGGCATGTTACTTTTGAGAAACACTGGTTTCCCCGATGAAGCCGGAAGAAGGATGTTCTACCCCGGTATCTGTTTGATTTGGCTACCTCCGGATTATGTTTCTCCTCAGTAAAGTTAAGGCATGCAGTAGGTTTGGTTTCCGCAGCTGGCCTTTACCTTTCTTGGAATGATCATCCTGGTTGAAGTTTAGCCGAGTGTTGTTGGTGCCTGAGGCGGTTTTGTTTGTTTGTTCCCAATGATTGTGTATCTGTTTTGTCAGCATACGCACGATAGCACTCATACATTCATACATACATCATGCAAAGCTAAAATTGACAAATCATTGTTCATTGACATTTGTTAATATTTTTGTTGACATATTACCCTGTTTTGTAGAGATAAGTTACCCTCTTTTCATTAGAGCGTTGTTCTTAAGTAGAAAACGTGTATTCTTTCAATTTACCTACTGAGTTGTCCCTCATAGAAGATTTTTTGCTTTAAACCTTCCGGTATAGCTCCTTGTTTGGATAAATTTGGTTTTCCCTCTTGAGTTTATTTCTCAAAGGATGAATTCAGGTTGACTGTTTCATTCCAGTTTATTTTTGGTTTGGATCTGTGGCTCCCCGAAAATGTTATTTACTTTGAAATTCTGAAAAACTCCAAGATTTGGTTGGTGCATTTATTTTGCACAAGAAGACTTTATCCCCTTAGAGAGAATATCATGGCATCTCCCCAGGAAGTCATACCTCTTGCCCAAAAAAGTCATTTCCTTTTACAATCCTTCGTGACCATAAATAACAAGTCTCTTTATTTGAGACAGCTTATGTTTTATCCTTTCCAGGCGGAGTGCCTTGGTTAAAGAAGAAGTTGAGACCCGTTCTAGGCGAAACACTAGAATCTTGGGGAAACTTGTTATCTTTTTGCTATCTTCAGTGAAGATTGATAGTTCATCTTTAGTGAACGGCGGTGCTATGATATATTCTCTTTCTACCCTCAGTGAAAGTTGGTAGACCATCGGCAGTGAACGTTGGTGTTTGTTATCTTTTTGCTATCTTCAGTGAACATTGATAGTTCATCGGTAGTGAAAGTCGGTGTTTGTTATCTTTTTTCTATCTTCAGTGAATGTTGATAGTTCATCGTCAGTGAACGCGGTGCTATGATATTTTCTCTTTCTACCTTCAGTGAAAGTTGGTAGACCATCGACAGTGAACATCGATGTTTGTTATCTTTTTGCTATCTTCAGTGAACGTTGATAGTTCATCGTCAGTGAACGGCGGTGATATGATATTCTCTTTCTACCTTCAGTGAAAGTTGGTGGACCATCGACAGTGAACGCTGGTGTTTGTTATTTTTTTGCTATCTTTAGTGAATGTTGATACTTCAGCATCAGTGAACGGCGGTGCTATGATATTCTCTTTCTACCTTCAGTAAAAGTTGGTAGACCATCGGCACTGAACATCGATGTTTGTTAGCTTTTTGCTATCTTCAGTGAACGTTGGTAGTTCATCATCAGTGAACGGCAGTGATATGATATTTTCTCTTTCTACCTTCAGTGAAAGTTGGTAGACCATCGACAATGAACGTTGATGTTTGTTATCTTTCTCTCTGCCTTCAGTAAACGTTGGTAGTTTCGCCTTCAGTAGAAGTTGGTGTGTCCTTTAACCATCCTACCATCCTCTCTGATTCAGTTCTTTTGGTCCACCAGTGATTTTTTTTCCTGGTGGGGTTGCTCTTTTATTTCTTTATCATTGTTGCATCCCTAGTGATACTTTGCGTCTCTTTGGTCATGTTCATATGAATTCATATGCATAAGCATTTGCATGGCATCTTAGGGCCAAAAATAGGGTTTGTTTTATATTTAAGTATCTTCGATCGCGTCGACACGAAGATTTTTAACCTTCGTATCTCCGGATAGAAGAAACTTAAATAAGGGCAGCTATTGTACCCCAATTTTTTCCCATAAGATCCGTTCATCATACCATGTTGATTTATTCACAACAATATCACACTAGGATTCTTGGTTCCCCCCTCCTTTGAGTTTTGATCCTTTTGAGGGATTACAAAGCACCTTGACTTATGTTCCTTTTGTGATCATGAATATTGTTTCGATTTCTTCACTTAACTAATAAAATACAATGTTGGCTTGTCTTGCTTGCTATCCATGTAGGTAAGGGCAATGAGATTTAACAAGTTACTCCATGGGTTCATGAGTTTATTTCCATGCCCTAGTCAATATAGCTTGAGAAGTTCAGACCTCATAATTGGATTGATTTTGGAAGAATTGGCATTGCAAGGTTGCTTTGGTTCATCACATTTCAAGGTTATTAGATTTGACTCAAAAGTACAAGGGGTTGATTGGAGAAGTTGTCATTTTTGGACAAGGTCTTGTTCCTATTGGTCACAAGAGCATATTTCTCTCAAAATTCAAGATATCGAATTGGTTTTGGTGGCTATGAGTCTTAATTATCATCCTCAACAACTTCTATTCACAAAGCAAGAATATTGGTACAAGAAGATTGTTCAAACTTGTTAAAGTTCTCCAAGGCATTCTCTTAATCTAGAAGCTAGGGTTTAGAACTTCAAAGGAGTATCTCTTGCTCACATTTTGGTATTTTTAAGTGATTCCAAATACAACCTTCTCTTTAAAGGGTTATCAAAAAATCACTACAAAAATTCCAAGGAGTTTTCATGTGGAAGGAACTTGGTGAAGAAGAAAGATTACAAGTCATCCAGATGAATCCACAATTTTCCATATGTGACTTCAAATGGACATAACTTGGTCAATTTTCATCACCTTGAGTCCATTATTTTTCCATAATGATCTAGAAGATGTGAATTTTATGCCTTCTTTTATGTGCAAAGTGATAAAATGGATGGAAGTTGCCTTAAAGATGCAAAAGATTATAAGTCATTTCATGATTATTTGTCAACTTCAACAACTTATAACTCTCTCAATTTTTGGAGATTTTGAATGGTTCAAGTCCCAAAATTTCATTCAAGAGATCTACTTCATTCCATATTTTTTGGTCAAGAGAAAATTCCAAGTGGAGGGCCATGTTTGGATGCAAAAGATTATAGGTCATTTTGAAGAAGAATTTGAAATATTTCCAAGTATGGAAAGTCAACCCTTTTTCTTCAACTTTGACTCAATGTAACTTTCAGCTCAAGCATCCATTAGATTCCATTCTTTTTCCATTGCAAAGCTTGTAACCTCATCTTTCTAAAGCATCAAGAATCATGCCCTAAGACCCCTTGAGTTGGAAATGCCATGGATTTGAATTTGGTAAGTTGAAACTTAATTTTCCACAAAGTCAGAATTTTGAAATCCATAATGTGACTTCTAAACACAAGATTTATGTGTGTTTTTTATTTAAACTTGATTAGCAAACTTGCCATAAGTGATTAGCACCCCAAAACGCAATATTTGGTTGAGTTTTAATGGAAATGAAGTCACACTTCACTCGTGCTCGACCTTCACTCAATATCCCTCCAAACTTCCTTGTTTCTTTCAATTTTCATTCCCATTCACTTCCCTATAAATAGAGGGTCATCCCTCATTCATTTCTTCAAGCTTTGAGAGCCAAAAACACCCTGCCAGGACTTCACACGAGTCCATCTTTTTTTAATTCAATTTCAGAGATTTAAGCTCCATTTTCCAAAATTCTTTGCGCATTCATCATCCTTAAGCATCATATAAACTCTCCAGCACTTAAACCAATCAAAACGAGCCATAATTCAAGCTACCAATGTCCAGTTTCAGAGCTTCTTCCTTGAACTTCGAAAAGGTAGAATTCTCCACCATTTGGATCCAAATCAAGCACTAATCTATTCTACTCCTTCTCCTGATTCCAATGCTGCTTACAATTTTTAAATTCATTAAGAATTGAGAGAGAAATCTCAAATTGAAAGTGCTCATTATTTTCTGAGTTTTTGATTCATATATCTCTCCATACCTTATATAAATTTGGCGCGATGGTTGTGTTAGAATCGTCTTGAAGAGACGAGTTCAATGATGCTAGCCTGGGATCCTAATTTTTCCATTTGAAGGATCTCACAAAATCCCCATTGCAGGGTGTCTGGAGGTTGAAGACGATGACATGTCTCATCTCAGTCAATGATAGCGTGCCAAACATTTTAATTTCATTGGTTGCTCTTTTTCTGATCATATGCGTATCTCACTAAGGTCCATATCAAGCACAGTGCGTCTGATCCACTGGATCAGCTTACTAACCCATTTTGACTATGATCTGATGGTCCACATCTTTTTGGTTTTATTTTATTTTCTGATTTTATATTTTTATTGATTAAATTTTCAAAAATTCATAACTCTTTTATTTTTTATCCAAAAATTATGAAAAAATTCACAAAAATACTTTGAATTATTTCTGATCTCATGACTATTTTTTCACATTTTTATTTTGAAATTTGGTATTTTTGAATTATTTGCTTCCTTTTAATTACCTAAAAATACTTTATGACATTTTTTAATTCTGAAAAAATTCATAAATTTTATTTTGCATATTTTTGACTTTCTGAAAGTTTTATGGAATTTTATGTTGAGATTTACTATTTTTGACCTATTTTATGTTTGTTTGAACAATTTTAAATAGTTTAAAAATAGTTTTTGACTTTTAAAAATTACCAAAAATTTTATAAAAATATTTGGATCCATTTCCGATTTTTCTATGGCCTTACTTGTTCTTTCTTGATTAATTTGAACATAGTTGATATTTTTCTCCTCTATTTTGATTTTTAAACATTTTTTAAACCCTTTTAATGTATATATTAAATGTGATATTATTTTGTGATTATTTTCTGGCTAATCTTGGGTTAGGTTTTGGATCATGAACTTTATTAACATCATTGGATCCATGGTGTTGTGTTTAACTCCACAAAAATGGATGAATGATTTTAATAATAGTTTGATTAAAATTTAATTTAAATGTGGTTTGTATATTTTTTCCCTATCCTTCTTCATATCATCCCCTTCTTATTGCACTAAATGTTGTGGGAGAATGATCTCTATATCATGTCTCAAAACAAATGGTGCATAAATTGCTATTGATCGGCCTCAAAATAGGTGCAAATTCTATATAAGTCCACTTATGATTGCTTAACATAGCGCTAAATTTTGTCCCGATTCGAATAAATGATCATTCGTGGCCCAAACTTATAATTGCAAGCCCAAGTATGTTAATTTGATCTCTTTGATCCAATAACCTTGAGATTCATTGTGTGGAGGCTTTGGTTCTACCAATCCTCTAATGGATCTACAACACCTTTTGTCAACGCGGATCACTTAAACATCGTTGATCATTAAATGGTACTTATGAGAATTCCAAATGGATGATATACTTGACAAAAAGCAAATGCAACTTGTTGTGTGGAGGCTTTGGTTCTACCAATCCTCTAATGAGTTCCAAATGCAAGTTTCAAGATGGTCATCCAACTAACCACTAATTATTGACTTATTTTATCTTATGCTTTTATTCTTTTTATGCTTTATGTATTATTTATTTTTTAGCATTTACATTTCATGCCATTTTCATCTTTGCTCATTTGAGAATTTATATTCTTGCTATTTTTACTTTGCTCACTTGAGCTTTTTCTTTTCTTTTCTTAAGATACTTAATAATCAACATAAGCCATAAAAAACTCTTAATGGTATTTGGACTATTTGGTTACTATCCTTGGCATTTTGGAGCATGGGACTATTTCTTGGACTTAGGATTAGAAACCTTGGCCTATTTGGAGACCTTGTGATCTTATCTGATTATTTTGTCTGGAGTTCTTAAGGTTTACCTCAAGACATTAGGTTGCTTGTTTGTTCATTGTGAGCAGGGTTTTGTGATTACATTCTTTATTTGTAATCTGGAAATCACCCGTATACAGTCGTTACTCTGCCCAATTTTTGTGAAGACTTAATACACTTGGAGTTTGGTTCTCTCAAGAGGTCTAGTATTTTTGCTTGCTTGGTTTAAATCCAAAGAATGGGAATTCTATCTTGGCTCATAATGTCAAGTATTGACTTCTTGTTAGTTAGATGGTTCCTATCCATAGATTTTACCTTATGTTTTAGGATAGTCTCTTCTTATCCTCCCATCTTCTTTAATTTTAAAAATCTTCTTCCTCCTTTTGAAAACTCTTCTTGTTTTGAAACTTAAATTACTTTCATAATAAACCTGGACTTATGTCCATGCATTTTCAAAATATTTTCATAAATAAACTTCAATCAATTTAATAATACCTTTACCTTTTTTGTGAGAAGACTAAAAGTCAATCAATCTCATTCAAACCATTTTGCCACTTTGGCTTTTACTTTTAACTTTTTTTCTCAAAAGATTAAACTCTTGTCAATCCTTGTAGTGATGCAAACAACTATACTTCTACAATATGTAGTGAAGAGAGATATTTTCCACTTAGGTGTTGAGTTAGGCATTGTTGATTTTCAAATCCAATCCATATCCTCCACTTTGAGATGATGCAAATTCTCATTTCTCATGATTGTGGGTAGTAGGTGTGTTTTCCACACGGACAATGACGATGATGTTTTATCTCATAAAATTAACCAACACATTTGTGTTTCAAATTTATAAAAGAGGAACTACGTGTACCCTGATCCCCTATTGCACGAAAGGTGGTACATAGGCACTAAAGGTTCACAACCGCGGCTGGTGCAAAAATCATAAAAAAATATTTCTTTTCTCACCTCCACCATCCATTTTATATACAACAGTTTTTATAGCCAAAATATACAGATTTTACAAAGAGGCTCCTGCAGAGTACCTTAGATGTTTAGGGTGCTAATACCTTCCCTTTGCATAACCAACCCCCTTACCTTGATTCTTTCCCCCTCTTTTTGGGTTATTCGCTCTTTTCCCATTCCTTTGGAAACAATAAAGCGCGGTGGCGATTTTGATTTTGATTTGTATAAAGTCTAGTCAGTCCAATGGCTTAGTCTTGAACATTTCTACCGCTACAAGTATCTAACTGCTTTGGTTGAAACTTTGGTTGCTACCCAAGTCAATCCTTCTAGGAAGGAAGAAGATATTGAAAAGGTTTTCATAGAAATTCTAAAATCATTCTTTCGTGAGAAGGTGATAGTCAATGCACCCAGCGATTTCCATAAAAAAGTGAATGTGGGAGTGCTTCTGGAAGAAGATGCCCGAGAGAAACGGTTGTCTAAAAATGGTAACTCGACAGATAATGAAAAGAAGTATGGTGATAGCTTCCCCAAAAAAAGAGAGCAAGAGTCCATTTATACTTTTCAAGGAGGGAAAAGGAAACCTATATGTAGAAAAATGAGTTATTAGCATCCACAAGTTGTTATTGTTATGCCATGGGTTAACCCAACTCTTATAAATCATCTGCGACTGCAGCGAGGACCAATGAGAACCCAAATAAGGAAAGATCATCATCAGCAACAATGTGTTTTTCCTATCACCCATATGGTAAATACAGCTTCTGAAGCTCCCAACCAACTAGTTCCTAATCAGAGAAAAACTCAGTTTGATCCAATTCTAACTACCTATACATAATTATTCCATGTCCTGATGTAGAGGAATTTGGTTCAGACTCGATCTCCACCGAAGATTCCTGAGAAGATGTCGTGGTACTATAAAGCTGATTTGACTTGTGCCTTTCATCAAGGAGCCCCTGAGCATAGCATCTGTTGTACCCCAAAATTTTCCCTCCCATATTTCTCAAGACATGTCAAGAATCATCTCCAAGTTGTTCAAAATGGCTCAAGAGTTGGATAGTCAAATCACCTCTTAAGGCAGTCAATTCAAAATTAGGGTTTTATGTTGCATCAAGGTCCTTACATCCAAATGGTCTCAAATTCTCCCCAATGTCCTAATATGTTCTCAAGTTCATCCATGTCAAATTTCAAGCCTTGCAACAGAAGTTTGGTCAGTCAATTGCTCAAGAGGTCCAAAAATCTACTGTGCTAGGGCAAAAGTCAACTGTGACCTATGGATATTCTAACCTCAAGATTTTTTGTCAACATTCTCATTTTGAAGGATAATTCATCATTTTATCAAGGGTTGATCATGATTCATCAAGGATTGCTCAAGATTCATCAAGATTCAAAAGTTGCTAAATTAGGGTTTTGTAGGAAAAGTCAACTCAACTTTGACCAAGCATAACTTTCTCATACTTTATGAGAAATGACCCATCCAAATCACATTTTAAATAGGATTCAATTTCCTACAATCCATATTTACACCCCAAGATCAAGAAATGCTCTCACAAGAAGTTACAAATTTGGACATTATAGGTCATTTTTGAAAGTCAACAAAAACACCTTCTTTGCCAAAGATTATAACTTGAGCATGGAATATCAAAATGAGATGAGACAAAAAGCGTTAATTAGAGGACATCTCAAGGTTTCTAAAAAGTCCAATAACAATTCCAAATGTTCAAAATTGAAGAAGTTATGCATTGTTGAAGTTGGGCATTTTTCCAAAATTGCCAAAAGTCAACTATCCTCAAAACTCCAATATTTGACAAAAGGGCCCACTTATTTCAACTTGATTTGGTCTTGTCACACCACACACGTGTCCCATCTTCAATTTAATGACCAATCATTAATTTTTCTATTTTATTTAATTTTTATTGATATAATTCATTTTAAATCAATATTAATTCAAATAAAATCCAAAAATTAATGGAATAAGATTTTTTTGATCATTACATGTCTTCATTATCAAGATACACTCAATCAAATTTGTATCAAGCATTTTTGTGAACAAAATATTTGATTTGAGGCATTTTTGGAAACTTTATCAATGGTGATCAAATCATATCTTCCATCTTCAATGCACATGGATTCAAGCCCAAGTTTTAACCTAAATTAATTCCCTTATACACACACAAGCCAGGAATACAAAGAACACGAGCTAGCACTGCAAAAAACGGCCAGACAAACTTTGAAAAAAAGCTTGAAAAAGTGGAATCTGAAAACGATCTTAGGGATCGATTCAAAGAAAAAACTTGACACTCATCTCTTGCTGGACGTCTACTGAAGCGATTGGAATCAAAACCAAGTCCTGAAACCATCTGAAAAGTGCTGTAAGTGTTCTTGAATATGGCTCTGAATATGACATCGTGAAACCATTTTCTTGCATCCTCTTGCCAAATTTTTTGTATAATAATGCTTGCCATTCAATTTCCAATCATTCTGCATCATTCAATTGGATTGTTGTAGCCTATATCTCCCTACCCGAACCTAGGGTTTTGGAGGGTTCCATTTGGGGTTTCATTTTGCAGGGACAATTAGGACGAATCATGGCCATAGGTGAACTCAGGAGGAAGAGGCGATCACGTCCATGTTCTTGGATGGAATTGTTATGGCCTAGAACGAGTTTTTGAAGCATCCAACGAATCTTCCTGCGGATAAAAATCCGTAGGTAAGAAAACCAGAGTTCTGTTGGAGAAGACGACCAGACAACTCCCTCCCATTGGTCCATTTAAATTTCGCGCTTGTTTTTTTTATTTCCAGCATAATAATTGAGTTTTGAATATAATATTTGTTTTGTATTCCCTTAATAAAAGAATGCGCTGGTAGAGATGGTAAGCATGTTAGTGGATTACCCCTTGGGACCTGGGTTCGAATCCCAGGTCCCCCAAAACGCTTATTATTATTTTCTTTCAGTTATTACAGTACACCCTCAAGCATAGAGACTACCATGCTCCTCAAAGATCCATATGTCAGATGGCCTCCAGGCCAAATCCAAGGGTCCAGATTGCAAGCTCATCATACTCCTTAGTCAAAGGCACGCGCTGGATTGGGAAAGTCAAACAAGGCTGAACGTTAATGGGCCAAATAATTGCCAGACTCACCACCAATTTGGGCCCAGTACCCCCCTTGGTTATTTCTTTTCATATTTCATTTTTATTTATTATTTAATTGTTTTATTAATTATTATTCTTAATTAATTACTAACCAAATAATTAATATTTTTCTTAATAAAATCAAAAAACATAAAAAAAAACATTATTTTTATTTATTAAATTTAATTTCATTATTTTATTTTTGTAAATAAACTTTAATCAATTAATTTAGTTTTAATTAGAGACAATTTTAATATTTTTTGCAAGAAAGTAAAATTAATGTAGAATTAGGTTTTTAATAATTTTAATCATTTTTATTTTATTTCCTTAAATATTAAAAATCCAAAAATATATTTTTTTCATTTGATTAATTAATTAACTTAGTTTTAATTCCATTTAATTCAAAATAACAAAAAAATATGCTTTCTTTAATAAAAAAGGGTCAAAACCCTAAAAATACGCCGATTTAATTTTCTCGCACGCGTTTCATTTTTTATCCAATATTGTAATTACTTCCGGTATGTAATAGCTTTTAGCTAGGACTTTATTTATTTATCGCTTTCTTTTATTTCTGCAATTTAAATTAAAGGGTTTGTTTTTGGCGATGTAAATACCCGACGCCTTGTAATAGTTAGATTTAATTTCCCGCAATTTAATTTCCGCACAATATTAACTGTTAGATGTTTGATAATAGGGAATGCATGACAAGATCCAATGTATGAACTTAAAATCAACATAGCTCACCCATGACATGTACAGATAAAATTAATCGAAATAACACACTCGCACATGCGCATTCTTAAGGTACACCTCACTTGGTTGCCTTTGAACGTGGTCATTGAGTATAGGAAATTTCAGAGGTCGCCCTCTAGTCCAAAGATCATAGTTGCCTCGAAACGGTTGCCTCGGAAAGATGATCTAAGACATTAGGGTTACCGCTAAGGCGTCCTAACATTACTTTAGTGACCACACATCCCTTAATCGAATTGACCTGAAAACTCCAACGACGATGCTACCTACTCCTCAATAGTGGGATAGCATTGTCTAAAGGACATTAGCACAGTTTAATTCCTTTTTGAGTAGGTAGATAGTTCTTAAGTACTTGCTCCTTTTAAAACAAAACAAAAATTTTCGCACTTACACTCCTTTCAAACAAAAACCCTTTTCAAACCCACAAACACAAAGAAAAGCAAACTTTTGAAAACACAATGAGCAAATACCTAAGAGCCCGTGGATAACCACGGATAGAAAGGGTGCTAACACCTTCCCTTTCTATAATCTGCCTCCCGAACCCGAGAAATATCTCGAAAAGGAATTTTTCTGTGCTTTTGTCCTTTCTTGGTTGGATAAAATAAAAGACGGTGGCGAATTTTGCTTACCGCGTCATTTTGCAAAAACAAACGCAAAACGCGAACCAACATTCCAAAACAGTCAGTTCTCATTCCCACCGATCACAGAACTGGCGACTCTGCTGGGGATTTTATAAAGTGAGGTGTACCTTAGGATTAGATCATTGTGTTTTCAATCGTATGCTTTCTGTGATCGGTGGAAATAGAACTGACTGTTTTGGAATGCTGGTTCGCGAAATGTCGCGGTAAGCAAGAGTCGCCATCGCCTTTTATTTTCTCCAACAAGGAAAGGATAAAAGCACAACAAAATTCCTTTTCGAGATGTTTCTCGGGTTCGGGAGGTAGATTATAAAAAGGGAAGGTGTTAGCACCCTTTCTATCCGTGGTTATCCACGGCCTCTTAGGTACTTGCTCACTATGTTTTCAAAAATTATTTGCTTTTCTTGTGTTTGTGGGTTTTGAAAAAAAATTTTATTTGAAAACTTCGTTTTAACTCTTGTATCAGTCCTCAAGAGTGTCATGAAGTGTTTATTTGAAAACTTTTGTCAGAAAAGTGTAAGTGCGAAAAGTTGTTTTTGTTTTTTGAAAGAGCAAGTACCCAGGAGAAATCTACCTACTCAAAGGAATTAAGCTGTGTAAATGTCCTTTAGACAGTACTATCGCACTATTGAGAAGTAGGTAGCACCGTCATTGGAGTTTCGGGTCAATTCGATTATAGGGACATGTGTGGTCACCAAAGCAATAGTAGGACGCCTTAGCGGCAACCCTAATGTCCTAGATCCTTTTTATCCGAGGCAACCGTTTCGAGGCAACTGGATCTTTAGACAAGAGGGCGACCTCTAAAACACCCTATACTCAATGACCACGTCGAGGCAACCAAGTGAGGCATACCCTAGGAGTGGCATGTGCGAGTGTGTCAGGATTCAGTTAAATTATCTTTGCACATGTTATTGTGAGCTACGAGTTGATTTTAATTTTCAGGAAAATCTTGTCATGCATAGTTAACAGTTAATAATTGTGCGGAAAGTAAATTGCGGAAAGTAAATCTACGCTATTACAAGGCGTCGGGTATTTACATCGCCAAAAACATAACCCTTTGGAAAGTAAATGCGAGAAAATAGAGAAAGCGATAAAAGTCCTAATTATCTATTACATCCTCGGAACAGTTACATAAATATGATCAAAATAATATGCGCGAATAAAAATTAAATCGGGAAAGTCCTTAGGGTTTTGACCATTTTTTGAGAAAAGAATGTATTTTGGTCCTTTTTTGTATTTAATTAAACCTAATTCTAAAACTAATTGATTAATTAAAAGAAATGTTTTTTTAAAGTTTTTTATGTTTTTTTATGAAAATAAAATAAAAATAAAAAGAGATTAAAATTGTCAAAAACCTAATTCTACATGGATTTTATTTATTGTGAAAAAAGTCAAAGTTAACCTAATTAACTAAATTAATTATATTTAGAATTTATTTACAAAAAATAATTAATAGTGAAATTAATAAATAATAATAATAATAAAAATGTTAGTTTTCTGAATTTACTATGAAAATAATTAATTTGTTAATTAAATACTAATAATAATAATAAAAATTAATGAAAAGATTAAATGGAAATTAAAAAAGAAAAGAATAAAGAAACCAGGGGGGTGCTGGGCCTTTTTGGAGGTTTTGTTTGGAAATCTGGCCCATTAAGCTCTCCAGCCTGTTTGACCTTGGGGAATTGTCCACGCGCAGCTTTGACTGGGAATATCATGGTCTTCCAATCATGACCATTGGATTGATGCTTAAGGCCACTTGGTGCTTGGATGCCTGGAGATACATGGTAGAACGCTTTTGTTTTCCTGTATGTGATCATGTTAAACAAAATAATATAGGAATTTTTGTGGACCTGGGACTCGAACCCAGTTCCCAATGATTACCAGCCAGCGCACCATCCACTGAACCACTTGCCTGCGTTTGTTAATATGATACTAAGAAAATATAATATACAAAGATTAATGCATATGCTATAAGACAAAAAAATACGCGCGTTTTTTAAACGAACCAATGATACATCAACACATCATCGTCTTCCACGTTTGCCTGTAACAAAAACAAATAGATAGCAGGGGTTTTTAACCCCCACAACCTGCAACCACGAATAATAGCGATTAGGCCTATGAGTAACAAAAATATTTCGCGATGGTCTCCTTAGATTCGTCTGGATGCAACGGTTTCAACCATGGGTCTTAAAGGCTCCAATTTTTCCTGGATAATAAAGCCCCAAAATCAAAGCTTAGGAACCCTAGAATTTGTCAATGGTATCTTTTGATTTAGGGCTCTATAATTCAATTAACCTGTACCATTAGCTTTATATGAATTCAAGCAACACAAAACAATGATTAAAACATGTTAATTATGCATGAAATATGAGTTTCGATTCTGAAAAAAGTATGCAAATCGTGCGACTGTTTAGAGTGATTTCTTGAGCTTTAGCGTGTGGTTTTGATTGCAATGTATCCCTGAGACTTCCAGCAATGTGTTAGAAACAACCAAAGTCCTTGAATTGGCTTGGAAGATTGAAAACAGTTTTCAAGTTTCTTTGATTTTTTTCAATGTTGCTATGGCCTCTTCTGCAGCAAATTCCCCTCCAATGCATTAGGGTTGGCTTGTGTATATATAGTAGAAGAGAATTAGGTTAAATCTTGCACAAAAAATCCATTGCATGATGGTTTGAATATTTGATTTGCAATCACATCTTTTTGAATCTTTTTGATTGAAGAAACTTGCCAAACTTGGAGATTTTTGTCCCTTTGATTTGCACACGAATTTTCCAGCTTGATTAGGTCATTCTTGCTTCAAAAAAAGATTGAAAAACCATATCTTTGAATTTCCTACAATTTAAATTAATTAAATGAATTAAAATCAATTAAAAATCCAATTAATTAATAAAAATAAGAAAATAAATTCAAATAGGCTTGATGGGTCGTGCATAGGCCTTGGATAAAGTTTCAAGAAGAAATTTGAGGCCCATTAGCAAAAACAAAGTGTTTTGAGCAAAGTTGACTTTTGCAAATTCACAAAAATTTCCCAACTTCTCCAATGCATATCTTGCTCAATTTTGATCACATGAACATGTTCTTGGACATTTTGGAAAGGTCTTGAAGTCCTCTAACCAATGCCTTTGGTCCCATGTCATTTGGATTTACCAATCTCAAGTTATGGTCTTTGACTTAAAGTGCATTTTTGTTGACTTTTGAAATTGACCTATAATGTAGAAATTGATAACTTTTTGTGAGAGCATTTCTTGGACTTGGAATGTGAAGATGAATTGTAGGAAATGTCATCCCCTTCAAAATGAGCATTGGATGGGATTTTTCTGATAAACCATGAAAAAGTTATGCCTTGGTCAAGATACAGTTGACTTTTCTACTATCCAAAAATAGTAACTTTTGCATCTTTGATGAATTTTGAGCCATGCTTGTGGAATCATGATCAAGACTTGATAAAATGAGGATTGTGGACTCAAAATAAGATGTTGACCAAAAATCTTGACTTTTGACTGCAAAATGACCATTTTACCCCTGTAGTTGATTGTGAAGCAAATGGAGCTTTTGACTGTGCAATTTAGCATTGTGAGTCTTGAAACTTGGTATGTAGGTGCTTGAGAAAGCATATAGGCCTATGAGACTTGATTGAGCCATTGAAAGCCTCAAATTCCTTGAAAGAACCAAAACCCTAATTTTGACTAGCTTAGGAGGCAGTTGGACTGTGCAACCCTTGAGAAATCTTGAACCATTTGAAGATGATTCTTGACAAACCTTGAAGAATATGGGAAGGCAAATTTTGGGGTACAACACTTTGTATGCTTTAATTTTGTGGGCTTGTATCGGAGTTCTATAGATCCTAACCCGGATCTGGGGATACCCTTTAGGTAAGTAGCAATAAACTGTGAGGGATTTGTATAGCGTAGACCGATACAGATGAAGCAGTAGCTATGTTAGTGTGGCACTTTAGTCTGTACTGATATCCCTTGTGTTGGAACAAGGAGAATATGGGTCTTCTAAGGGGTCATTAAGCACCAACTGACCTTAGAACCTTAAATTGACCAACTTGGCCATAGAACAGTAGCAGTATGCTACACTCATTGAGACTAAACTCTCGCGATGATTCCGGCCGCAAGAAAAGGTTGCTAAACTGGAATTATGACCGATTGAGGGTAGTTAGTGATATTGAGATCCTCTAGAACCCGATTACTATTTTTAGGACAGGTTTAAACCAACTGAACTGAAAGAGGGTAGTGCCTAAGCTCCATGCCAGCCTGAAATCTAAGGGCTCTCAGTGTGACTTGTGTGCCTTTACCATGTTTGCTTTTTGTGGATACTTGTGGTGTGCCTTTATCATGACATCATGACATCATAGCATTGCATACATCTTGCATAAGGACTAACCTATTTCAAAGACAGGAGGGTTTCATATTTGCTCTGTTTTGTAGGTCATCATGATGCCCATGCGTAAGAATACCATCCAGATCAACTTTGTCCAAGTCCTTACCTTGCTTAAAGAGTTGGTTGCCAAGATGCCTGACACTACTTCCTTCATCAGGAGGCATGGTTCTCTTCTCAGTTTGGTCACCTCCAAATTGGACGAACAGATGATGAGCGTCCTGGTCCAGTTTTATGATCCGTTGTACCATTGTTTTACTTTCCAGGACTTCTAGTTGGTTCCAGCCCTAGAAGAGTTCTCTGAGCTGCTCTGGAGCAGACTCCGTTTACTGGATGGGAAAAGACCCTTAGGCCCGAAGAAATTGATGCAGCCCTTCATTTGACTAAAGAGGAGGTAATGGCTAATTGGGAGACTAGAAGCGGGGCTAAAGGTTTTATGACTAAGTTCTTGGTTAGCAAGGCTAACTACTTCTTGGATAGCCTAGACTTTAAGGCGTTCGAGGATATTTTGGCTCTTCTGATTTATGGCTTGGTATTATTTCCGAATCCTGACACTTTTGTTGATGTGAATGCAATAAAGATCTTCATATCTCAGAACCCTATGCCCACTCTCTTGGGTGACATTCTTCATCAGCTCTATGCTCGTACTTCCCGAAAGCGGGGAACCTTGATGTGCTGTGCTCCTTTATTGTCGAGGTGGTTTATTTCACACCTCCCCAAGTCAGTGCTAAAGAACAAAGAAGGAATGGGTTGGGCTTATAGGGTGATGTCTCTTTCTCATAATGACATTGTCTGGACTCTCAAAGGTATGGATGAGGTGACTATCATTGATCGCTGTGGAGAGTATCCTAATGTTCCATTACTAGGAACCCATGGAGGAATTTCTTACAACCCATTCTTAGCTCTCCGTCAGTTTGGAAGAGCCAGAAGAGAAGGACCTCATGAGATGTTAATGCCTCATATCGTCTTTGATTTTCAAGGGGATAGCGACGAGCAACGTCGTATATTCATCAGGGCTTGGGACAAAGTTCACCAATCTGATCCACATGTGTTGGGCCCAAAGACTTCTCTGCGAATGGAGCCATATCTCATATGGGTACGCATCCGTGCCCAGAAGCTAGGCATGCCATATGAAGCCGTCCGGCCGGTCACCCTTGAAGTTGCTAATGAAGAAGGGGTTCTTCCAACCATTCTCCATCTTTATATGCCCACTGACAACGGGATTCTTATTGGGAGAAGTTCAACGAGCAGGAGCAGAAGATCCAGAGGTTGACTAGGCAGTTAGAGAACGAGCAGATTCTCAATGATTATGTCTGCATTGATAGGAAGAGACCATGGGAGCATTGATGGACCTTTGATGATTTCTTTTACAAGTTTTTATTTTACTTTTCAGTATTTCCATTCTTGTAACGCCTTAAGGGCAATTTGTTGAACAATTTAAATTTTTGAAGTCTAAATCTAATAAAGTGTGTTTCCTTTCTTGTTTACAAATTTGAATCCCGATTGTCTTTGAAATCATAAATCATACGCATTTAATCCCATGCACTTCATAAACCGGTACCCTATACAGGTCTCTTATCTTCTTCGCTGTTTATTTCAGCGATTAGCATGTCTACTGAACCTTCAACTGAGCAAGCCATCAAGGCCCTTCAGGCCCAGAATGCCCAATTTCAAGAGTTGTTCATGAATCTAGCTAAGGGTCAGCAGGACCTGAAGACCTTGATTCTGAAAGAGAAGAAGAAGAAGAAGAAGAAGAAGAAGAAGAAGAGGACCATCCTGTTTAACACAGGACACAGGTTTGGGAACAGGCTACAGAATGAAGTTGATCTGACCACCTCATCTGGAGGGAAAGATAGTCCACAAGAAAGGAGGGCTCCTAGCCCTGTGGTCTCCGACAACGAGATGGACTACGATGAAGAACAGTATCCTTCTGCTGAGGATAAGTATAAACAATTGGAAGACCGTTTAAACGCTATGGAAATTCAGAAGGTGCCCGGTCTGGACTTCGGAGATCTAGGTCTATCATATGGAGTGGTGATTCCCCATAAATTCAAGGCACCAGCCTTTGCCAAGTATGACGGAGTTTCCTGTCCGAAGCTGCACCTCCAGTCATATGTGAGGAAGATCCAGCCTTACACTGCTGATAAGAACTTATGGATCCATTTCTTTCAATACATTCTCTCAGGGACTCAGCTTGAGTGGTTCTATCAGTTGGACGGAGCCAGTATCCGCAGTTGGGAAGATTTGGCTACTGCATTCTATAGGCAGTATCAGTACAACTCTGACCTCGCTCCTACGCGTACCCAACTCCAAGGTATGTCAATGGGAACGGGTGAAGGATTTAAATATTATGCTCAGAAGTGGAGGGACCTCTCCAGAAGAGTACAACCACCCTTAGCTGATCGGGAACTTGTTGATATGTTTCTGGGGACCCTGTCTGGTCCATTTTTCAACCACTTGATTGGAAGCTCTTCATCTGGGTTTACAGATCTTATTTTGACTGGTGAGAGAATTGAAGCTGGTATTAAGGCTGGGAAAATACAGAAGGGTGTTTCATCAAGCACCAAGAAGAAGCCGTTTAAGAAAGAGTCTGGTGCTGTCTACAGTGCAAGAAGACAGAATAGACCTGAACACCGCCAAGCTGTCAATGCGGTTGTTATTTCAAAACTTGCTGGTGCTCCTCAGTACAACAATCAACAAAAGGACGAGAGACCTAAGAGGAAATTCACTCGTCTCAGAATGACCTTATCTCAGATTCTGCCACAGTTGCTGAAAACTAATCTGGTGACTCTAAGGGAAGCCCCAAAGAATTCAAATACAACGTCACCAAGGTATAACCCTAACACCCGCTACGCTTATCACTCTGATAGCCTGGGGCATAATACAGATGATTGTTGGGCTTTGAAGAGCAAAGTACAAGACTTAATTGATGCGAAGGAGATTGAGTTCGAGGCGCCCGAGAGGCCTAATGTTGTAACTGCTCCCATGCCCAAGCATGGAGTGAATGCTCCAGAAGAGGACTTGTTTGTAGTTTCTGTGGATTACATTGTTACCCCCTTAATGACTGTCAAGAAGAACCTGTTGCTAGCCGTTTTATTTTCGGACTATGACGAAGGTTGCCATATGTGTTATGTTTTACCTACCGGTTGCCCATTCCTGAAGTCAGGTATCCAAAACCTGATGGATAGTAAGGAGATCCTGTTTGAGAAGACTGTTGTTCCTTCCATTCCTACTGAAGAAGTCGCCATCATTACCATTTTCGACAATTCTTCCAAGGTTCCCTCGAGGAAGCCTGTTAGAATTACATCTGTTCCGAAAATCGCACCTGTGATCATCACTGTTCCGGGGCCCATCCCCTACACCTCTGATAAAGCTGTCTGTGATCGGTGGGAATAGAACTGGCTGTTTTGGAATGCTGGTTCGCGTTTGCGTTTGTTTTTGCAAAATTTCGCGGTAAGCAAGAGTCGCCATCGTCTTTTATTTTATCCAACAAGAAAAGGACAAAAGCACAGAAAAATTCCTTTTTGAGATGTTTCTCGGGTTCGGGAGGTAGATTATAGAAAGGGAAGGTGTTAGCACCCTTTCTATCTGTGGTTATCCACGGGCTCTTAGGTACTTGCTGATTGTGTTTTCAAAAGTTTGCTTTTCTTTGTGTTTGTGGGTTTGAAAGAAGTCTTTGTTTGAAAGGTGTGTAAGTGCGAAAAGTTTTGTTTTGTTTTAAAAGGAGCAAGTACTTAAGAACCATCTACCTACTCGAAAAAGGAATTAAACTGTGCAGATGTCCTTTAGACAATGTTATCCCACTATTGAGGAGTAGGTAGCATCGTCGTTGGAGTTTTCGGGTCAATTTGATTAAGGGACATGTGGTCACTAAAGCAATGTTAGGACGCCTTAGCGGTAACCCTAATGTCTTAGATCATTTTTCCGAGGCAACCGTTTTGAGGCAACTATGATCTTTGGACAAGAGGACGACCTCTAAAACTTCCTATACTCAATGACCATGTTCGAGGCAACCAAGTGAGGTGTACCCTAAGAGTGACATGTGCGAGTGTGTCAATTTTCAGTTATTTATCTTTGTACATGTTAATGGTGAGCTACTGTTGATTTTAAATTAAAATTGGTCTTGCCATGCATTTCCTGTTATTCAAACATCTAACAGTTAATGGTTGCGGGAATTAAATTGCGAAAAATAAATCTAAGCTATTACAAGGCGTCGGGTATTTACATCGCCAAAAAACAAACCCTTTAAAATTAAATTGCGAAAAGTAATAAAAGCGATAAATAAAATCCTAATTAAAAACTATTACATTCCCGAAGCAGTTACAATATTGAAATATGGATAAAAAATAATTCGTGCGCGAGAAATTTAAATCGGAGTATCTTAGGGTTTTGACCCTTTTTATTCAATAAAGCATATTTTTTGTTATTTTTTGAATTAAAAATTAATCTAAATTAATAATTGAATTAATTAATTAAATGAAAATACTTTTGGGTTTTTATTTTAATTAAGGAAATAAAATAAGAATGGTTAAAAATATTAAAAACCTAATTCTAAATTAATTTTAATTTATTGCAGAAAAATATTAATGTTAAACCTATTTAAACTAAATTAATTAATTAATTGTTATTTACAAAAATAAATAATAAAATTAATGGAATTAATAAAGATATTATTTTTTGTTTTCTGATTTTATGAAAAAAAGTTAATTGGTTAATTAATTAATTAAGATAATAATAATAATAATAAAATAAATAAATAAGGAAAAAGAAATAAAATGTAAAAAGAAATACTCAGGGGGGTGTGGGCCTGATCTAGTAGTGAAACCAGCAATTGGTTGGCCCAAAACATCCAGCCTGCTTTGACCTTTGGGATCCAACGTGTGTTTGTTGACCAAGGAGTATGATGGATATGCAATCTGGACCCTTGGATTTGAATGGCAAGCCATCTGGCAGGTGGATCCTTGAGGCATATGGTGGACTGCATCTTGGGAGTTGCACACAATTTCCTGAAGAAAAAATTGAACAAAGTTTTGGGGGACCTGGGATTCGAACCCAGGTCCCAATGGTATCATGCACTAACGCCTTGCCAGCTGAGCCATTGGTGTTTCTTGTTAATAGAATAATCAATAAACATTATATGCGCAACAATCAACTATGCCTTTATAAAAATAATAAAAAGCGCATAATTTTAAATGGGCCAATGGGAGGGCGACGTCTGGTCGTCTTCTCCAAAATAACTCTGGTTATTTACCTGCGGATTTTTATCCGCAGGAAGATTCGTGGGATGTCTCAAAAATCCTTCCTAGGCCATGTAAACGCAAGCTAAGGCCATCATCGTGTTCGTCTTGCTTCCCTGAACATGTCTATAGCCATGAATTGTCTTGATTTTGCCTGTACACAAAATGCCTAAAAACGAATCAAGGAAACCCGAGGTTCGGGTATCACATTAGAAGCCATGAAAATAAAATTGAATGATGTAGAAAGCTTCAAAATCAAGCATGGATCAAGAATATGTTAATATTTGGTCAAAAAGATGCAAGAATGAGGAGTTAAATTTTCATGTGCAGAGGCATATTCAGAAACACTTACAGCGCGTTATAGGTGGTCTTAAGGTCCGGTTTTGATTGCTATAGCTTCAGGAGGTTGCTGGCAAGAGAGCTACGTGAAGCTTTTGCCTTGGAAACGCCTCCAAACAAGAATTTGATCTCCCACTTTTCACCCTTTTTTCCAAACTTTGTATGGCTGTTTCTGCAGTGTTTTGTGCGTATCTTTGGTCTGCCTCTCTTGTGTCCATATAATAGAATGTATTTAGGTCAAAATTTGGGCCATAATCCTTATGCATTGAAGATGGAAGATTTGATTTTGATCACCATTAACAACTTGCCATATTTGCATCAAATCTGATTTTTTGTGCTTGTTTTGACTTGGCACGAGTTTGATTGAGTATCACATGAGATTTGCAAGCTGTAATGATCACAAGAATCCCCTTACATCAATTTTTAGATTTTATTTGATTTAATATTGATTTAAAATGAATTAAATCAATAAAAATTAAATAAAATAGAAAAATAAATGAATGGCCATGAAATAAAATATGGGACACGTGTATGGCATGACAAGACTATATCAAGTTGAAAAAAGTGGGCCCTTTTGTCAAAAATTGGAGTTTTGAGGATAGTTGACTTTTGGCAAATTTGAAAAAATTCCCAACTTCAACAATGCATAACTTCCTCAATTTTGAACTTCTAGAGGTGTTCTTGGACTTTTTAGAAACCTTGAGATGTCCTCTAATCAACCCATTTGGTCTCATATCATTTTGATATTCTATGCTCAAGTTATAAGCTTTGGCAAAAAATGTGTTTTTGTTGACTTTCAAAAATGACCTATAATGTCCAAATTTGTAACTTTTTGTGAGTGCATTTTTTGATCTTGGGGTGTGAAGATGGATTGTAGGAAATTGCATCCTCTTCAAAATGAGCTTTGGACGGGTCATTTCTCATAATGTATGAGAAAGTTATGCTTGGTCAAAGTTGAGTTGACTTTTCCTACAAAACCCTAATTTAGCAACTTTTGAATCTTGATGAATTTTGAGCAATCCTTGATGAATCATGATCAATCCTTGATAAAATGATGAATTATCCTTCAAAATGAGAATTTTTACAAAAAATCTTGAGGTTTGACTGTATTTGGGACACAATTGACTTTTGACCTAGCATAGTCGATTTTTGGGCCTCTTGAGCAATTGACTGACCAAACTTCCTCTGCAAGGCTTGAAATTTGACATGGATGAACTTAAGAACATATTAAGACATTGGGAAGCACTTTAGGCCATTTGGATGTAAGGACCTTGATGCAACACAAAACCCTAATTTTGACTTGACTGCCTTAGGAGGTGATTTGATTGTCCAACCCTTGAGCCATTTTGAACAACTTAAAGATTATTCTTGACATGTCTTGAGAAATATGGGAGGGAAAATTTTGGGGTACAACAGCTGCCCCTGTTCAATTTTCTTAAACTTGAGTATATAGATTGGCTTTCGAGCCTTTCGTGATCCGAAGGTGGAAGATAATTGAACACTAGAGTGCCCTGAAATTTGCACTCGCATGGTGTAGTATCAGCATTGTGATGTCGGGAATGGGCTTACAGATGCCATTTGGAGATTGTTGGTAGGAGGATGGGATTACAGATGCCATCTGCTGAAGTGTCGAACGCATAAGAGATTCCTTAGCGAGAACTTGCATACCTGTTGTTATAAAAGATTCCGCTGGGGAAGTCTAACCTTTGTTGAGATTTAGGAACTTGCTTGTACTTCAACTGAGAGAATGCTTCAGCTGAATTTTAAGAACCTGTCCATAATTAAATTGGGGGGAAACATCTTCATCAAGATCTAGGAACTGTCTCTTGCTCAACGTAGTATACTGCTGAGGTTATAGAACTCGTCCACTCTATGACGGAGGAAAACATCAAGATCTAGGAACTGACTCGTGCTCAATGGAGTATACCGTTGAGGTTATAGTACTCGCCCACACTATGACGTAGGGAAACATCTTCATCAAGATCTAGGAACTGTCTCGTGCTCCACGGAGTATACCGGTTAGGTTATAGAACTTCTCCACACTATGACGTAGGGAAACATCTTCATCAAGATCTAGGAACTGTCTCGTGCTCCACGGAGTATACCGTTGAGGTTATAGAACTTGTCCACACTATGACGGATGAAAACATCAAGATCTAGGAACTGACTCGTGCTCAATGGAGTATACCGTTGAGGTTATAGTACTCGTCCACACTATGACATAGGGAAACATCTTCATCAAGATCTAGGAACTGTCTCGTGCTCCACGGAGTATACCGTTGAGGTTATAGAACTTGTCCACACTATGACGTAGGGAAACATCAAGATCTAGGAACTGACTCGTGCTCAATGGAGTATACCGTTGAGGTTATAGTACTCGTCCACACTATGACGGAGGAAAACATCAAGATCTAGGAACTGACTTGTGCTCAATGGAGTATACCGTTGAGGTTATAGTACTCGTCCACACTATGACGTAGGGAAACTGTCGAGATTGAGAACCTTATCTGAAATTCAACCGAGGATAATTCAATTGAGATTTAAGAACCGGTCAGGTCTTCGACGTAATTGAGAACTTTAACTATATCTTTCCTGAAAGGTAAAGGTCAGTCATATGCAATACATGATATGGATCAGGCAATGATGTTCTCAAAATAAATGAGATCATATTCGTACGATGCGTATATGCATGTATCATGATGTATGGGAATATGATGCTTTAGCTGGGGAAAATAAATCCCGGAGCTGCTGGAGAATAGAGTTGAGTTCTTCGTTTCCGCTGGGGATGATGAACGAAGATGATAAACCTGTAGGAGAGAAAAACTCTGTTGGGGGAATAAACTGATGAAGAGATTACTCCGAGGGGAATTACTCTGTGGGGAAGAGACGTTCTGCTGAATATTTTAATGATAACTCCACTGGGGATTCCGTTGATAAGCTTTTTTGGGGATTTTAATGATGAACTCCGTTGGGGATAAAAAGAATTTCGCTGGGGGATGATCCTTCAGTTGCAACTTGCTGAGGATAACCCAGTTAGACTCTTGTGAGGATAACCTTCTGAATTTGGCTGGGGAGATTTATTTGCGATCTACAGGGGATAAGCTTCCAGAATCTACTGGGGAAAATGATTCAACTCTGGCGCGGAAGCCTTTTAGACTGCGCTGGGGAAATGACTCCACTGTGGTATCTTGTATTCCGCCGGGGAACATTCTTATATTGTGTTGAGGAATATTAAGACTGTCGGGGACGCTTTTATACTTGCTGGAGGATATCTTTATACTCTGCTAGGGAAGATTAAGACCTTCTGAGGATACCCAGCCTTTTTAGGGCCGATGATAGATTAACTCTGCTTGGGGAGAGCATTGCTGATTCGTTCGTAATTGCAAGTCTCAGTGGGGAGAGCTACCAATACTGTCTTACTCTGCGGGGAGTGACGGTATCTTGGTCATATTCTTCAGCTGAACCTCCCTTGGTACCTTGGTGGATAGAGCAACTAGACAGCTCGGACAATTCTTGTTGCCCCTGTTTCTGATATTACCAGTAATTTGCCTTCTGTTTTGCGTGTAAATATTTATGAGCAGCAATTAATGTCAAATGCATATATCAAAAATGAACATTGGACGTTCTTTGCAAAACAAAACAGCTAAAGAAAAAACAATTTGTAATTTCTGAAAATGAATTTGTATTGATTTTGAAGTTTGGCTTAAAAATAGGCGTTTTTGTATAAGAGGTTGACGTCCTAGTAAGTGAACGCTGCCGAACAAATGGAATTTATACAATTTGTGAAAAGAAAACAAAACAGTTATATGAATAATCCCGTTGGGTTCCAACTCTGCTATTGCCTTTATATCTTGAAGCGTCTCATCGCTTTGCTGCTTAGTTGAAGATGAATTTGATTGATTGGTGTCGTCCGAGCTTGATAGTTGATACCGAAGTCTGGATGCAAATTGATCCAATAAGACATAGTGTTACGCTTTAATCCCTAACTTTTTCCTGGACCGCACTTTCGGGTTTTCAGTCCACCGGGATACCCATTTTTGCCCAAGCCGCCTTTTCAGGTTTTCGACTTGCCGGGTGTACAGATATTTTTATTTCCATCCCTTATTTTTGCCCGAACCCTTTTGGTTCACCGGGAAGCCCTTATTTTTGCCAAGGCCAGTCAACCTAGTGGGTCTTTGATTATGCGTAGTATCTTTTTACTATGTCTGCATTGACGGGGTGAGGAAGGTCGTCACCATCCATGGTGGTTAGAATCATAGCTCCTCCTGAGAAAATGTTCTTAACCACAAATGGCCCTTCGTAAGTAGGGGTCCATTTGCCCCTGGGATCACCTTGAGGTAAGATAATGCGCTTGATTACCAGGTCCCCAACTTGATACTCTTGTCGTCTAACTTTCTTGTTAAATGCCTTGATGATCCGTTTTTGGTACGTCTGACCATGACAAATAGCAGTAAGTCTTTTTTCGTCGATTAGGTTTAGTTGATCGAGTCGGGTCTGAATCCAGTCACCTTCGCTCAAACCTGCATCCTTCATGATCCGAAGAGAGGGTATTTGAACTTCAATCGGAAAGACTTCCTCCATGCCATATACCAAGGAATAGGGTGTTGCCCCTGTTGACGTCTGTGTTGAGGTACGGTACCCGTGAAGAGAAAACGGTAACATCTCGTGCCAGTCTTTGAACGTCAATGTCATCTTCTTCACAATCTTATTAATGTTTTTATTAGCCGCTTCTACATCCCCATTCATCTTCGGCCGGTAGGGAGAAGAGTTATGATGTTGTATCTTGAATTGATCGCAGAGCTCGGTGATCATTTTGTTATTAAGATTGGTACCATTGTCCGTAATGATCCTCTCTAGTACACTGTATCGACATATCAGGTTATGCCGAATGAATCGTGCCACGACGTTCTTGGTTACGGTAGCAAAGGAAGTTGCTTCAACCCACTTCGTAAAGTAATCAATTGCTACCAGGATGAATCGATGCCCGTTAGATGCCGTAGGTCTGATCTCGCCAATCATATCAATGCCCCACATTGCAAAAGGCCAAGGTGCCGTCAAGACGTTCAGAGGAACTGGAGGTATGTGCACCTTATCAGCATAGACTTGGCACTTGTGACATGTCTGAGAATGCTGATAACAGTCGGCTTCCATTATGGACCAATAATATACTGCCTGAAGGATTTTCTTTGCCATGGTATGTCCACTGGAATGAGTTCCGAAAATGCCTTCATGTAACTCTGCCATGATCCTTTCTGCTTCATTCTTATCCACACAACGCAACAAGGTTGAATCATGGTTATGCTTGTAAAGAATGTCATTGCTGATGAAGAACTTGGCTGCAAACCTCCTCAGAAACTTCTTGTCATTAACAGATGCACCTTCGGGGTATTCTTGAGCTTCAAGGTACCTTTTCACCTCATGATACCAGGGCTTTTCTGTTACCTCTTCAGTCTCAAGATCACAGCAATGTGCAGGTTTGTCCAATTTTTCAATAATGATTCGGGGAGCCTCGTTGTCCCAATTGACTTTGAACATAGAAGACATCGTAGCCAGTGCGTCCGCCAACTGGTTCTCCTCTCTTGGGAAGTGTTCAAAGGTTATCTCCTCGAAATGGGGAAGCAACGTCAATACATACTCCTTGTAAGGAATAAGATTAGGGTGTTTCGTATCCCACTCGCCTTTGATCTGACTGATCACGTGAGCGGAATCTCCGAAGACACTTAGAAACTTAATCCTTAGGTCAATTGCAGCTCGAAGACCCATGATGCACGCTTCATACTCCGCCATATTGTTGGTGCAGTTGAAACATAGTCGGGCGGTAAATGGAGTATGAGAGCCTTTAGGAGATATGATCACAGCACCAATGCCATTACCCAAAGCGTTCGAAGCTCCATCAAAGTACATAGACCATCAGGATCCTTCCTCAGGTCCTTCATCCGGTCCAGGTATCTCACAATCAGTCACTACCATGATATTCTCGTCCAGAAATTCAAAGTTCATAGACTGGTAATCATCCACTGCCTGATGTGCCAAATGGTCTGCCAATACACTTCCCTTGATTTCTTTTTGAGTTGTGTACTGGATGTCATACTCAATCAGGATCATCTGCCATCTTGCTATTCTTCCGGACAAGGTAGGCTTTTCGAAGATATACTTGATTGGATCCATCTTTGAAATCAACAGAGTAGTGTGAGTCAGCATATACTATCTCAGCCGGCGAGCAGCCCATGCCAAAGCGCAGCAAGTTTTCTCAAGCAGTGAGTATCGGGTCTCACAGTCGGTAAACTTTTTGCTAAGGTAATAAATAGCATGCTCTTTTCGGCCAGACTCGTCATGCTGCCCCAGCACACACCCCATTGAGTTGTCAAGTACTATCAAGTATAAGATCAGAGGTCTCCCTTCAACTGGTGGCATTAGAATAGGTGGATCCTGGAGATACTCTTTGATCCTTTCAAAAGCGGCCTGACATTCATCTTTCCAACGTACCACTTGATCTTTCTTCAGTAGTTTGAAGATTGGTTCACAAGTAGCCGTTAGGTGCGAGATGAACCGGGCAATGTAGTTCAGTCGTCCTAGAAAGCCTCTGACCTCTTTCTCTGTCTTAGGAGACGACATCTCTTGTATGGCTTTCACCTTGGCAGGGTCCACTTGAATACCTTTGTCGCTTACGACGAAACCCAGTAGCTTACCAGATCTCACCCTGAAGGTACACTTGTTTGGGTTCAACCTCAACTTGTACAACTTCAACCTGTCAAACAGCTTCTGTAGATGGTCAAGGTGTTCTTCCTCGGTATGGGACCTCGCAATCATATCGTTGACGTATACTTCAATCTCATGATGGATCATATCATGAAACAAAGCAACCATGGGACACTGATACGTTGCCCCAGCGTTCTTTAGTCCAAAAGGCATGACCTTGTAGCAAAAGGTGCCCCACTGAGTAACAAAGGTTGTCTTCTCCCTGTCTTCGGGAGCCATCTTTATCTGATTATAACCGGAGAAACCATCCATAAAGGAGAATACCTTATGCTGAGCAGTATTGTCAACCAGAACGTTGATGTGTGGTAGAGGGAAGTCATCCTTAGGGCTTGCCCTGTTCAACTCCCTGTAGTCAACACACATTCGAACCTTACCATCCTTCTTCGGCACAGGAACCACATTGGCAACCCAGTGAGGGTAAGAAGTCACTGCTAGAAAACCGGCGTCAAACTGTTTCATAACTTCGGCTTTGATTTTCTCAGACATCTCTGGGCGCATACGGCGAACCTTCTGTTTCACCGGAGGACAATCTTCCTCGGTAGGCAGGCGATGAACCACAATGTCAGTATCCAATCCTGGAATATCTTCATAAGACCAGGCAAAGATCTCAACGTAGTCATGCAGCATCTGAATCAACCGCTGTTTCACACTAAGCTCCAAGTTTGCACCGATCTTGACTTCTTTCTTGTTTGTTTCAGTACCCAGATTCACTGTTTCCACCGGCTCTTCATGTGGATGAAAGGCCCTTTCTTCCTGGAGTAGCAGTCTTGCAAGTTCACCAGGAACTTCGCAATCATCTTCACCTTCGTCTTCGGCTAAGTTGATCGGATTTTCGAAGTCATAACTGGCAGTAGCAGAGTCGTTACCAGTGAGATCCAGAGTGGGTGCGGACCTGTATACGTGAGTGTGTGTAAAATAGCTGTTTTGCAACATATAATAAATAAAAACAAGGAGCGCAAAATTTGAAATGCAAAAGACGTCAAATGCTTTTATTAATGATATATAAAAATGGCACACAAAAGCCCTCACAAATGAAGCCACAGTGCCCCGGGTAAGACACCGGGCCATAAAGTTTCAAAACATTGTTTGTTACAAGCTCAAAACAAAGAGTTCATTACTGGGTAACAAAAGTAATAGGGATGAAGTCCTTTGCTGTCCAGTTGCTTGGTCCACCGTTGGTCGTCGGATAGATCCAGCTGTCGAATTCAGACTCCTCCACATCATCTTCAATGGCATTTACTCCCGAGTTGCTGATGAACACGGGAGGTCTTCCAATTCTTGTACTTCGAACAGCCCTTTGAGCTTCTGCAGTGAAACCCAAACCAAACTTGTTAGTCTTCTGAGTAAAATCAGGGAGTCGGCCCCAATTTGCACACTCACCCTTCTCAATAACAGCTCGGGCATCCTTTAAGGAAGCCATCTTCATAGGAGGATCTTCAATCCCAGTCTCAGCTGATGCCAGTGTTTGAGGAACCTCTTCAAAATGCTTAAATGGGGTCTCAATGAACTCCCCATCCATCTCTACGTATCTGAACGAGTTGAGGTGGTTTACCATGTACTCTTCCTCCCCTTGAACTGTCACAATCTTCCCTCTGATCGGGTACTTCAGCTTCTGGTGGAGTGTTGAGGTTACGGCTCCAGCTTTGTGGATCCATGGACGACCTAGCAAACAAGAATAGGATGGCCGAATGTCCATCACGTAGAATGTAGAATTGAAGACCTGGGAACCAACTTTAATTGGAATATCAACTTCACCATGCACCATCCTTTTAGACCTGTCGAAGGCCTTGACAATGATGTTACTTGGCTTTAGCTCCAACCCTTTACAATCCAACCGGTCTATAGCATTATTGGGCAAGACGTTCAGTGAGGAACCAGTATCAACCAATACATGTGCAAGAGTAGTGCCCCTGCATTCAATGGAGACATGTAGGGCATCATTATGGTTCTTCCCTTTAGCAGTCAAATCAGCGTCGGAGAAACCCAAACCATTATCAGCAGTTAAATTGGCCACACAATCGGTAAACTGATCAGCTGATGTCTCTTGTGGCACGTGGGCAGTCTTCACGAAGGTAATCAGAGCCTTGGCATGGGCCTCTGAACACAACAACAGTGATAACATAGAAATCTTGGATGGGGTTTTCCCCAGCTGCTCAACTACATTATAATCACTCTTCTTAATAATCTTCAGAATCTCTTCCATCTCCTGTTTGGAAGCTTCAACAGTAATTGTCTTCGGTGCCTCCGTCTGGGCGGGCACATCAGTGATGATCCCTTTGCCCCGAGCGTCAGATGACTCGGCGACAGGAGTAGAACTAAGAACTTGATCAGGAATGGCAGTAGGTACACTTGCAGGTGTAATGAAAACTGGTCTTCGGACAGTTGGTGGAGCAATATCAGGTGAGAAAAGTCTACCGCTGCGGGTGACTTTAGCAGGCCCAGTAATGTTGCTGATGCCGGTATCAGCATCCAACTCTTGCTTAACTCCAAGAACATAAACATCTGCCCCATAGTGCCAAGGGACAGCTTTGTCAGAGGTGTAGGGGATGGGCCTCGGAACAGTGATGATTACAGGTGCGATCTTCGGAGTAGATGTAATCCTAACAGGCTTCCTCGAGGGAGCCTTGGAAGAATTGTTGAAAATGGTAATGATGGCAACTTCTTTAGTAGGAATGGAAGGAACAATAATCTTCTCAAACAGGATCTCCTTATTATCCATCAGGTTTTGGATACCTGACTTCAGAGAGGGGAAACCAGTAGGTGAAATAGAACACATATGGCAACCTTCGCCACAGCCTAGAAATAAACCGGCTAGTAACAGGTTCTTCTTGACAGTCATCAGAGGGGTAACAATATCATCCACGAAAACTACAAACAAGTCTTCCTCTACAGCATTTACTCCATGTTTTGGCATGGGAGCAGTCACAACATTAGGCCTCTCGTGCGCCTCAAACTCAATCTCCTTTGCATCAATTAGGTCTTGCACTCTGTTCCTCAAAACCCAATAATCATATGTATTATGCCCCGGGCTATCAGAGTGAAAAGCGCAGCGGGCATTAGGGTTGTACTTTGGTGATATGGTACTTGGTTTCTCAGGAGCTTCTTTTAGAGTCACCAGATTGGTCTTCAGCAACTGTGGCAGAATCTGAGACAAAGTCATGCTGAGACGAGTGAATTGCCTTCAAGGTCTCTCGTCCTTTTGTTGATTGTGATGCTGAGGAGCACTAGCAGGTTTTGAAATAACAACCGCATTGACAGCTTGGTGGTGTTCAAGTCTATTTTTTCTTCTCGAACTGTAGACAGCACTGGACTCTTTCTTAAATGGCTTCTTCTCGGTGCTCGATGAGGCACCCTTCTGTATCTTCCCAGCCTTAATACCAGCTTCAATCCTCTCACCAGTCAAAATAAGATCTGTAAATCTAGCCGAAGAGCTTCCAATCAGATGGTTAAAGAATGGACCGGACAGGGTCCCCAGAAACATGTCAACAAGTTCACGATCAGCCAAAGGTGGTTGCACCCTTCCGGCAAGATCTCTCCATTTCTGAGCATACTCTTTAAATCCCTCACCCGTTCCTGTTGACATACCCTGGAGTTGGGTACGCGTAGGAGCGAGGTCGGAGTTGTACTGATACTGCCTGTAAAACGCAGTAGCCAAATCCTCCCAGCTGCGGATACTGGCTCCGTCCAACTGATAGAACCACTCAAGCTGAGTCCTTGAGAGACTGTCTTGAAAGAAATGGATCTACAAGTTCTTATCAGCAGTGTAAGGCTGAATCTTCCTCACATATGACCAGAGGTGCAACTTCGGACAGGAAACTCTGTCATACTTGGCAAAGGCAGGTGCCTTGAATTTATGGGGAATCACCACCCCAGAGGATAGACCTAGATCTCCGAAGTCCATACCAGGCACCTTCTGTATTTCCATAGCGCTCAAACGGTCTTCCAGCTGTTTGTACTTATCCTCAGCAGGAGGATACTGTTCTTCATCATAGTCTGTCTCGTTATCGGAGACCATAGGGCTAGGAGCCCTCCTTTCTTATGGACTATCTTTCCCTCTAGATGAGGTGGTCAGATCAACTTCATTCTGTAGCCCGTTTCCAAACCTACGTCCAGTGTTGAACATGATGGTCCTCTTCTTCTTCTTCTTTTTCTCCTTCAGAATCAAGGTCTTCAGGTCTTGCTGACCCTTAGCTAGATTCATGAACAGCTCTTGAAATTAGGCATTATGGGCCTGGAGGGCCTTGATAGCTTGCTCAGTGGAAGGTTCAGCAGACATGATGAGCGCTGAAATAAACAGCAAAGAAGATAAGAGACCTGTAATGGAGTACCTATTTATGAAGTGCATGGGATGGAATGCGTATGATTTATGATTTCAAAGACAATCGAGATTCAGATTTGTAAACAAGAAAGGAAACACACTTTATTAGATTTAAACTTCAAAATTTAAATTGTTCAACAAATTACCCTTAGGCGTTACAAGAATGGAAATACTAAAAAGTAAATAAAAACTGTAAAAGAGATCATCAAAGGTTCATCAATGCTCCCATGGTCTCTTCTTCTCAGTGCGGACATAATCATTCAGGATCCGCTCGTTCTCCAGTTGCCTAGTCAGCTTCTGGATTTTCTGCTCCTGTTCATTGAACCTCTCCCGATAAGAATCCCATTCTTCCTGCAGTTGCATCCAAGACCTCTTCAGTGTCCCAATATCAGTGGGCATATAAGGGTGGAGAATAGTTGGAGGAACCCCCTCCTTATTAGCAACTTCAAGAGTAATAGGCCTGACAGCTTCATATGGCATACCTATCTTCTGGGTACGGATGCGGACCCATCTGAGGTATGGCTCCATTGGCAGATAAGTCTTTGGACCCAATTCATGTGGATCAGATTGGTGACCTCTGTCCCAAGCCCTTATGAATCTACGACGCAGCTCGTCGCTATCTCCCTGAAAATCAAAGATGATATGAGGCATCAACATCTCATGAGGCCCTTCTCTTCTGGATCTTCCAAACTGATGGAGAGCTAAGCATTGGTTGTAAGAAATCCCTCCATGGGTCCCGATCAATGGAACATTAGGATACTCTCCACCGCGATCAATGACAGTCACCTCATCCATGCCTTTGAGAGTCCAGATAATGTCATCATTAGAAAGAGACATCACCCTATAAGCCCAGCCCATTCCTTCTTTATTCTTCAGTATGGACTTGGGGAGGTGTGAAATAAACCACCTCGACAATAAAGGAGCACAGCACATCAAAGTTCCCCGCTTTCGGGCAGTAAGAGCATAGAGCTGATGAAGGATATCACCCAAGAGAGTGGGTACCGAATTCTTAGAGATGAAGATCTTTATGGCATTAATATCAACAAAAGTGTCAGGATTCGGAAACAATACCAGACCATAAATCAAGAGAGCCAGAATGTCCTCGTACGCCTTAAAGTCTAAGTTGTCCCATAAGTAATTAGCTTTGTCAACCAAAAACTTAGCCAGAAAACCCTTAGCTCCACTTCTAGTCTCCCAGTTAGCCATTACCTCCTCCTTGGTCAAGTGAAGGGCTGCAGTAATCTCTTCAGGCCTGAGGGTCTTCTCCCAACCAGTAAACGGAGTCTGTTACAGGACGGAGATACCGAGCAGCTCGGAGAACTCTTCTAGGGTAGGCACCAGCTGGAAGTCCTGGAAAGTAAAACAATGGTACAGTGGATCATAGAATTGGACCAGAACACTCATCATTTGTTCGTCCAATTTTGAAGTGACCAAACTGAGAAGAGAACCATGCCTTCTGATGAAGGAAGTAGTGTTTGGTATCCTGACAACCAAATCTTTAAGCAGGGTAGGTACTTGGACAAAGTTGATCCGGATAGTATTCCTACACATGGGCATCATGATGACCTACAAAACAGAGCAAAGATGAAACCCTCTTGTCTTTGAAATAGGTTAGTCCTTATGCAAAATGTATGCAATGTTATGATGTCATGATGTCATGGTAAAGGCACACCACAAGTATCCACAAAAGGCAAACATGGTAAAGAAACACAAGTCACACAAAAGAGCCCTTAGATTTCAGGCTGGCATGGAGCTTAGGTACTACCCTCTTTCAGTTCAGTTGGTTAAGACCTATCCTAAAAATAGTAACCGGGTTCTAGAGGATCTCAATATAACTGACTACCCTCAATCGGTCATAATTCTAGTTTAGCAACCTTTTCTTGCGGCCAGAATCATCACGAGAGTTTAGTCTCAATGAGTGTAGCATACTGCTAGTGTTCTATGGCCAAGTTGGTCAATTTAAGGTTCTAAGGTCAGTTGGTGCTTAATGACTCCTTAGAAGACCCATATTCTCCTCGTTCCAACACAAGGGATATCGGTACAGACCAAGGTGCCACACCAACGTAGCTACTCCTTCATCTGTATCGGTCTATGCCGTACAGATCCCTCACAGTTTATTGCTACTTACCAAAAGGGTATCCCCAGATCCGGGTTAGGATCTATAGAACTCCAATACAAGCCCACAAAATTAAAGCATACAAAGCATACAATTGAAAACATAGTGATCTAATCCTAAGGTACACCTCACTTATAATAGTCCCCAGCAGAGTCGCTAGTTCTGTGATCGGTGGAATAGAACTGACTGTTTTGGAATGCTGGTTCGCGTTTGCGTTTGTTTTCGCAAAATGTCGCGGTAAGCAAGAGTCACCACCATCTTTTATTTTATCCAACAAGGAAAGGACAAAAGCACAGAAAAATTCCTTTTTGAGATGTTTCTCGGGTTCGGGAGGTAGATTATAGAAAGGGAAGGTGTTAGCACCCTTTCTATCTGTGGTTATCCACGGGCTCTTAGGTACTTGCTCATTGTGTTTTCGAAAGTTTGCTTTTCTTTGTGTTTGTGGGTTTGAAAGAATTTTTTGTTTGAAAGGTGTGTAAGTGCAAAAAGTTTTGTTTTGTTTTAAAAGGAGCAAGTACTTAAGAACCATCTACCTACTCGAAAAAGGAATTAAACTGTGCAAATGTCCTTTAGACAATACTATCCCACTATTGAGGAGTAGGTAGCATCATCGTTGGAGTTTTCGAGTCAATTCGATTAAGGGACATGTGGTCACTAAAGCAATGTTAGGACGCCTTAGCGGTAACCCTAATGTCTTAGATCATTTTTCCGAGGCAACCGTTTCGAGGAAACTATGATCTTTGGACAAGAGGACGACCTCTAAAACTTCCTATACTCAATGACCATGTTCGAGGCAACCAAGTGAGGTGTACCCTAAGAGTGACATGTGCGAGTGTGTCAATTTTTAGTTATTTATCTTTGTACATGTTAATGGTGAGCTACTGTTGATTTTAAATTAAAATTGGTCTTGTCATGCATTGCCTATTATTCAAACATCTAACAGTTAATGGTTGCGGGAATTAAATTGCGGAAAATAAATCTAAGCTATTACAAGGCGTCGGGTATTTACATCGCCAAAAACAAACCCTTTAAAATTAAATTGCGAAAAGTAATAAAAGCGATAAATAAAATCCTAATTAAAAACTATTACATTCCCGAAGCAGTTACAATATTGAAATATGGATCAAAAATAATTCGTGCGCGAGAAATTTAAATCAGAGTATCTTAGGGTTTTGACCCTTTTTATTCAATAAAGCATATTTTTTGTTATTTTTTGAATTAAAAATTAATCTAAATTAATAATTGAATTAATTAATTAAATGAAAATATTTTTGGGTTTTTATTTTAATTAAGGAAATAAAATAAGAATGGTTAAAAATATTAAAAACCTAATTCTAAATTAATTTTAATTTATTGCAAAAAAATATTAATGTTAAACCTATTTAAACTAAATAAATTAATTAATTGTTATTTACAAAAATAAATAATAAAATTAATGGAATTAATAAAGATATTATTTTTTGTTTTTTGATTTTATGAAAAAAAGTTAATTGGTTAATTAATTAATTAAGATAATAATAATAATAATAAAATAAATAAATAAGGAAAAAGAAATAAAATGTAAAAAGAAATACTCAGGGGGGTGTGGGCCTGATCTAGGTGTGAAACCAGCAATTAGTTGGCCCAAAACATCCAGCCTGCTTTGACCTTTGGGATCCAACGTGTGTTTGTTGACCAACGAGTATGATGGACATGCAATCTGGACCCTTGGATTTGAATGGCAAGCCATCTGGCAGGTGGATCCTTGAGGCGTATGGTGGACTGCATCTTGGGAGTTGCACACAATTTCCTAAAGAAAAAATTGAACAAAGTTTTCGGGGACGTGGGATTCGAACCCAGGTCCCAATGGTATCATGCACTAACGCCTTGCCAGCTGAGCCATTGGTGTTTCTTGTTAATAGAATAATCAATAAACATTATATGCGCAACAATCAACTATGCCTGGATAAAAATAATAAAAAGCGCGTAATTTTAAATGGGCCAATGGGAGGGCGACGTCTGGTCGTCTTCTCCAAAATAACTCTGGTTATTACCTGCGGTTTTTATCCGCAGGAAGATTCGTGGGATGTCTCAAAAATCCTTCCTAGGCCATGTAAACGCAAGCTAAGGCCATCATCGTGTTCGTCTTGCTTCCCTGAACACGTCTATAGCCATGAATTGTCTTGATTTTACCTGTACAGAAAATGCCTAAAAACTAAGCAAGGAAACCCTAGGTTCGGGTATCACATTAGAAGCCATGAAAATAAAATTGAATGATGTAGAAAGCTTCAAAATCAAGCATGGATCAAGAATATGTTAATATTTGGTCAAAAAGATGCAAGAATGAGGAGTTAAATTTTCATGTGCAAAGGCATATTTAGAAACACTTGCAGCGCATTATAGGTGGTCTTAAGGTCCGGTTTTGATTTCTATAGCTTCAGGAGGTTACTGGAAAGAGAGCTACGTGAAGCTTTTGCCTTGGAAACACCTCCAAACAAGAATTCGATCTCCCACTTTTCACCCTTTTTTCCAAACTTTGTATGGCCGTTTCTGCAGTGTTTGTGCGTATCTTTGGTCTGCCTCTCTTGTGTGCATATAATAGAATGTATTTAGGTCAAAATTTGGGCCATAATCCTTATGCATTGAAGATGAAAGATTTGATTTTGATCACCATTAACAAGTTGCCATATTTGCATCAAATCTGATTTTTTGTGCTTGTTTTGACTTGGCACGAGTTTGATTGAGTATCACATGAGATTTGCAAGCTGTAATGATCACAAGAATCCCCTTACATCAATTTTTAGATTTTATTTGATTTAATATTGATTTAAAATGAATTAAATCAATAAAAATTAAATAAAATAGAAAAATAAATGAATGGCCATGAAATCAAATATGGGACACGTGTGTGGCATGACAAGACTATATCAAGTGGAAAAAAGTGGGCCCTTTTGTCAAAAATTGGAGTTTTGAGGATAGTTGACTTTTGGCAAATTTGAAAAAATGTCCAACTTCAACAATGCATAACTTCCTCAATTTTGAACTTTTGGAGGTATTCTTTGACTTTTTAGAAACCTCGAGATGTCCTCTAATCAACCCTTTTGGTCTCATCTCATTTTGATATTCCATGCTCAAGTTATAAGCTTTGGAAAAGAAGGTGTTTTTGTTGACTTTCAAAAATGACCTATAATGTCCAAATTTTTAACTTCTTGTGAGAGCATTTCTTGATCTTGGGGTGTGAATATGGATTGTAGGAAATTTAATCCTATTTAAAATGAGCTTTGTATGGGTCATTTCTAATAAAGTATGAGAAAGTTATGCTTGGTCAAAGTTGAGTTGACTTTTCCTACAAAACCCTAATTTAGCAACTTTTGAATCTTGATGAATTTTGAGCAATCCTTGATGAATCATGATCAACCCTTGATAAAATGATGAATTATCCTTCAAAATGATAATTTTACAAAAAATCTTGAGGTTTGATTGTATTTGGGACACAATTGACTTTTGACCTAACACAATCGATTTTTGGGCCTCTTGAGCAATTGACTGACCAAACTTCCTCTGCAAGGCTTGAAATTTGACATGGATGAACTTAAGAACATATTAAGAAATTGGGAAGCACTTGAGGCCATTTGGATGTAAGGACCTTGATGCAACACAAAACCCTAATTTTGACTTGACTGCCTTAGGAGATGATTTGACTGTCCAACCCTTGAGCCATTTTGAACAACTTGAAGATTATTCTTGACATGTCTTGAGAAATATGGGAGGGAAAATTTTAAGGTACAACACTGTCCCTTGGCACTATGGGGGCTGATGTTTATGTTCATGGAGTTAAGCAAGAGTTGGATGTTGATACTGACGTCAGCAACATTACTGGACCTGCTAAAGTCACCCGCATCGGTAGACTTTTCTCACCTGATATTGTTCCACCAATTGTCCGAAGACCTGTTGTCATTATGCCTGCAAGTGCACCTTCCACTATTCCTTATCAAGCCCCTATTCTTACCTCTGTCGCTGAGTCATCTGACGCTCGGGGCAAAGGGATCACCACTGATGTGCCTGCCCAGACGGAGGCACCGAAGACAATTACTGTTGAAGCTTCCAAACAGGAGATGGAAGAGATTCTGAAGATTATTAAGAAGAGTGATTACAACGTAGTTGAGCAACTGGGGCAAACCCCATCCAAGATTTCTATGTTGTCACTATTGCTGTGCTCAGAGGCCCATGCCAAGGCTCTGATTACCTTTTTGAAGACTGCCCACGTGCCACAAGAGACATCAGCTGATTAGTTTACAGATTACATGGTCAATTTAACTGCTGATAATGGTTTGGGTTTCTCTGACGCCGATTTGGCTGTTAAGGGGAAGAATCATAACGATGCCCTGCATGTCTCCATTGAATGCAGGGGCACTACTATTGCACATGTATTGGTTGATACTGGTTCCTCGTTGAACGTCTTGCCTAAAAAAGCTCTAGACCGGTTGGATTGTGAAGGGTTGGAGCTAAAGCCAAGCAACATTGTTGCCAGGGCCTTCGATGGGTCTAAGAGGATGGTGCATGGAGAGGTTGATATTCCAATTAAAGTTGGTTCTCAGGTCTTCAATTCTACGTTCTATGTGATGGACATTCGGCCATCCTACTCTTGTTTGCTGGGTCGTCCATGGATCCATAAAGCTGGGGCCGTAACCTCAACGCTCCACCAGAAGTTGAAGTACCCGGTCAAAGGGAAGATTGTGACAGTACAAGGGGAGGAAAAGTACATGGTCATCCACCTCAACTCGTTCAGATACGTAGAGATGGATGGGGAGTTCATTGAGACCCCATTTCAGCACTTTGAAGAGGTTCCCCAGACACTGGCATCAGTTGAGACTGTGGTTGAAGATTCTCCTATGAAGATGGCTTCCTTAAAAGATGCTCGAGCTGTTATTGAGAAGGGTGAGTGTGCAAATTGGGGTCGACTCCCTGATTTTACACAAAAGACTAACAATTTTGGTTTGGGCTTCACTGCAGAAGCTCAAAAGGTTGTTCGAAGTGCAAGGATCGGAAGACCTCCCATGTTCATCAGCAACTCGAGAGTGAATGCCATTGAAGATGATATGGAAGAGTCTAAATTCGACAGCTGGATCTATCCTACGACCGACGGTGGACCAAGCAACTAGACCGCAAAGGACTTCATCCCTATTACTTTTGTTACCCAGTAATGAAACTTTTTGTTTTGAATATGTAACAGACAATGTTTTAAACTTTATGGCCCGGTGTCTTACCCGGGGCATCGTGGCTTCATTTGTGAGGGCTTTTGTGTGTCATTTTCATATATCATTAATAAAAGCATTGTACGTTTCTTTCATTTCAAAAATTTGTGCTCCTTGTCTTTCTTTATTATATATTGCAAGACAGCTATTTTACACACACTCACATATACAGGTCCACATCCACTATGGATCTCACTGGTAACGACTCTGCTACTGCCAGTTATGACTTTGAAAATCCGATCAACTTAGCCGAAGACGAAGGTGAAGATGATTGCGAAGTGCCTGGTGAACTTGCAAGACTGCTACTCCAGGAAGAGAGGGCCATTCAGCCACATGAAGAGCCAGTGGAAACAGTGAATATGGGTACTGAGACAGACAAGAAGGAAGTCAAGGTTGGTGCCAATCTGGAGCCTAGTGTGAAACAACGGTTGATTCAGATGCTGAGTGACTACGTGGAGATCTTTGCTTGGTCTTACGAAGATATGCCTGGTTTGGATACCGACATTGTGGTTCATCGCCTGCCTACCAAGGAAGACTATCCTCCCGTAAAACAGAAGTTCGCCGAATGCGCCCAGAGATGTCTGAGAAAATCAAGGCTGAGGTTATGAAACAATTTGATGCTGGTTTTCTAGCAGTGACTTCTTACCCTCAGTGGGTCGCCAATGTGGCTCCTGTGCCGAAGAAGGATGGGAAGGTCCGAATGTGTGTTGACTACAGGGATCTGAACAGGGCGAGCCCCAAGGATGATTTCCCTCTAACTCATATCGATGTTCTGGTTGACAATACTGCTCAGCACAAGGTCTTCTCCTTTATGGATGGGTTCTCCGGTTATAATCAGATCAAAATGGCCCCCGAAGACATGGAGAAGACCACCTTTGTTACTCAGTGGGGTACCTTTTGCTACAAGGTCATGCCTTTTGGGTTGAAAAACGCTGGGGCAACATATCAGCGTGCCATGGTTGCTTTGTTTCATGATATGATCCATCATGAGATTGAAGTATACGTCAACGATATGATTGCCAGGTCCCAGACTGAGGAAGAACACCTTGACCATCTACACAAGTTGTTTGACAGGTTGAAGTTGTACAAGTTGAGGTGGAACCCGAACAAGTGCACCTTCGGGGTGAGATCTGGTAAGCTACTGGGTTTCATCGTAAGCGAAAAAGGTATTCAAGTGGACCCTACCAAAGTGAAAGCCATACAAGAGATGCCAGCTCCCAGAACAGAGAAAGAAGTCAGAGGCTTTCTGGGACGACTGAACTACATTTCCCGATTCATCTCACACCTAACTGCTACTTGTGAGCCAATCTTCAAGCTGCTGAAGAAAGATCAAGTAGTATGTTGGAACGATGAATGCCAGACCGCTTTCGAAAGGATCAAAGAGTATCTCCAGGAGCCACCCATCCTGATGCCACCAGTTGAAGGGAGACCTCTGATCTTATACTTGACAGTACTTGACAACTCAATGGGGTGTGTGTTGGGTCAGCATGACGAGTCTGGCCGAAAAGAGCATGCTATTTATTACCTTAGCAAAAAGTTTACCGACTGTGAGACCCGATACTCACTGCTCGAGAAAACTTGCTGCGCTTTGGCATGGGCTGCTCACCGGCTGAGACAGTATATTTTGACTCACACCACTTTGTTGATATCGAAGATGGATCCAATCAAGTATATCTTTGAAAAGCCTGCCTTGTTCGGAATAATAGCAAGATGGCAAATGATCTAGACTGAGTATGACATCCAGTACACAACTCAAAAAGTAATCAATGGAAGTGTATTGGCAGACCATTTGGCACACCAGGCAGTGGATGATTACCAGTCTATGAACTTTGAAATCCCGGAAGAGAATATCATGTTCATAACTGATTGTGAGACACCTGGACCGGATGAAGGACCTGAGGAAGGATCCTGATGGTCTATGTACTTTGATGGAGCTTCGAACGCTTTGGGTAATGGCATTGGCGATGGGATCATATCTCCTAAAGGCTCTCATACTCCGTTTACCGCCCTTTTGTGTTTCAATTGCACCAACAATATGGCGGAGTATGAAGCGTGCATCATGGGTCTTCGAGCTGCAATTGACCTAAGGATTAAGTTTCTGAGTGTCTTCGGAGATTCCGCTCTCGTGATCAGTCAGATCAAAGGCGAGTGGGATACGAAACACCCAAATATTATTCCTTGCAATGAGTATGTATTAATGTTGCTTCCCCATTTCGAGGAGATAACCTTTGAACACTTCCCTAGAGAGGAGAATCAGTTGGCGGACGCACTGGCTACGATGTCTTCTATGTTCAAAGTCAATTGGGACAACGAGGCTCCCCGGATCATTATTGAAAGATTGGATGAACCTGCACATTGTTGTGATCTTGAGACTGAAGAAGTAATAGAAAATCCCTGGTATCATGAGGTGAAGAGGCATCTTGAAGCTCAAGAATACCCCGAGGGTGCATCTGTTAATGACAAGAAGTTTCTGAGAAGGTTCGCAGCAAAGTTCTTCATCAGCAATGACATCCTTTACAAGCGTAACTATGATTCAACTTTACTGCATTGTGTGGATAAGAGTGAAGAAGAAAGGATCAGGGCGGAGTTACATGAAGGTACTTTCGGAACTCACTCCAATGGACACACCATGGCAAAGAAGATCCTTCGGGCAGGATATTATTGGTCCACAATGGAAGCCGACTGTTATCAGCATTCTCGGACGTGTCACAAGTGCCAAGTTTATGCTGATAACGTGCACGTACCCCCAGTTCCTCTGAACGTCTTGACGGCACCTTGGCCTTTTGCAATGTGGGGCATTGATATGATCGGCGAGATCAGACCTACGGCTACCAACGGGCATCGTTTCATCCTAGTAGCAATTGATTACTTTACGAAGTGGGTTGAAGTAGCTTCCTTTGCTACAGTAACCAAGAACGTCGTGGCACGGTTCATTCGGCATAATCTGATTTGTCGATACGGTGTACCAGAGAGGATCATTACAGACAATGGCACCAATCTCAACAACAAGATGATCACTGAGCTCTGCGAGCAATTCAAGATACAGCATCATAACTCTTCTCCCTATCAGCCGAAGATGAATGGGGCTGTCGAAGCGGCAAATAAGAACATTAAGAAGATTGTGCAGAAAATGACAGTGACATACAAAGACTGGCACGAGATGTTACCATTTGCTCTTCACGGATACCGTACTTCAGCACAGACGTCAACAGTGGCAACACCCTATTCCTTGGTATATGGCATGGAGGCAGTCTTGCCCATTGAAGTTCAGATACCCTCTCTTCGGATCATGAAGGATGAAGGTTTAAGTGAAGATGACTGGATTCAGACCCGGCTTGATCAACTGAACCTAATCGACGAAAAGAGACTCACTGCTATTTGTCATGGTCAGACGTACCAAAAACGAATGATCAAGGCATTTAACAAGAAAGTCAGACAACAAGAGTATCAAGTTGGGGACCTGGTAATCAAGCACATTATCTTACCTCAAGGTGGTCCCAGGGGCAAATGGACCCCTATTTATGAAGGGCCATTTGTGGTTAAGAACATTTTCTCATGAGGAGCTATGATTCTAACCACCATGGATGGTGACGACCTTCCTCACCCCGTCAATGCAGACATAGTAAAAATATACTACGCATAATTAAAGACCCGCTAGGTTGACTGGCCTAGGCAAAAATAAGGGCTTCCCGGCGAACCAAAAGGGTTCGGGCAAAAATAAGGGATGGAAATAAAAAAATCTGTACACCCGGCAAGTCAAAAACCTGAAAAGGCGGCTTGGGCAAAAATGGGTATCCCGATGGAATGAAAACCCGAAAGGGCAGTCCAGGCAAAAGTTAAGGATCAAAGCGTAACACTATGTCTCATTGGATCACCTCGCATCCAGACTTCGGTATCGACCATCAAGCTCAGACGGCATTAATCAATCAGATTCATCTTCAACTAAGCAGCAAAGTGATGAGATGCTTGAAGATATAAAGGCAATAGCAGAGTTGGAACCCAGTGGGATTATTCACATAGCTGTTTTGTTTCCTTTTCATAAATTGTATAAATTCTATTTGTTCGGCGGCGTTCTCTTACTAGGACGTCAGCCTCTTGTACAAAAATGCCTATTTTCAGGCCAAACTTCAAAATCAATACAAATTCATTTTCAGAAATTTCATGCTGTTTTTCCTTTATCTGTTTTGTTTTGCAAAGAACGTCCAATGTTCATATTTGATATATACATTTGAAATTAATTGCTAATCATAAATATTTACATGCGAAACAAAAGATGAGTTACTGGTAATAATAGAAACAGGGGCAAATAAGAATTGCCCGAACTGTACAAGTTGCTCTATCCACCAGGTACCAAGGTACATCTAGCTGAAGAATATGGCTAAGATACCTCCGCTCCCCGCAGGGTAAGACAGTAATGATAGCTCTCTCAGCTGAAACTGGCAACCATGAACGAATCAGCAATACTCTCCCCAAGCAAAGTTCATCCACCATCAGCGTTAAGAAGGGTTGGTATCCCCAGAAGGTCTTAATATTCCTCAACGGAGTATAAAGATATTCCCCAGCAAGCATAAGATCATCCCCAGCGAAGTTCTTTCCTTTCCCCAAGCAGGAGTTCAATCCTCAACAGATTCAGTGTGACCAGCAATAGTAATCCATCCCCGACAGAGTTCATCAGCGGAATCCCCAGCGGAGTTTGTCGTTAAAATCTTCAGCAGAACATCTCTTCCCCACAGAGTAATTCCCCTCAGAGTAATCTCTTCATCAGTTTATTCCCCAACGGAGTTCTTTTCTCCTGCAGGTTTATTCTCACAATCATCTTCGTCCACCATCCCTGGCGGAAGTGAAGCATTCAACTTTATTCTCCAGCAGCTCCGGGATTTATTTTCCCCAGCTAAGACATTACATGTCCATACATCATGATACATGCATATACGCATCATACAATACAATCTCATTTATGTTGAGAACATCATTGTTTGATCCATATCATGCATTGCATAAGACTGACCTTTACCTTTCAGGAAAGTTACAATCAAAGTTCAAGTTATGAAGCTCGGGTACGACCGGATAGTGTCTTGATTTCTACAGCATATTGTGAAGCCCGGATTATGATCGGATAACAATATCAGACTACTGCAAAGCCTGGATTACGAACAAATAGTGATATCTCTCAAAAGTAAGTTATGAAGCCCGAAGAACGACCGGATAATAGTGTATTCCCCAGTGAGCCGTAAAGCCCGGATTACAACCGGATAGCAGCTCAGTAAGCACCATGAAGCCTGGATTTGACCAGATAGTGGTATATCATAAACACAAGCCGTGAAGCCCGGATCAAGACTGGATAACAGCTCAGCAAGTTATTGTGAAGCCTGGATTACAACCAAAAAGCAATACAATACCATGAAGCCTGGATTACGACCAGATAATGGTAGAAGATGTTGTGAAGACTCGATTACGACCAGATAGCAACCAAGAGTACTATGAAGCCTGGATTTTGACCAGATAGTGCTATGATACATCGTGAAGCCTGGATCACGACCAAATAGCGTTAAGGGACTCTGTGAAGCTTGGATTACGACCAAATAATAGTTTACCCATCCAGTTACTATGAAGCCCGGATTCGACCGGATACTAGTAAACCCAATAGTCAAAGGGAAGCCCGGGTGCGACCGGATAACCACTTGATTTATTCTGAAGCCTGGATTTCGACCAGATAAGAAGTGAGGTATTGTGAAGATTGGATTCGACCAGATAGCAGTACGTGACACCATGAAGCCTGGATTCGACCAGATAATGGTATAACACATTGTGAAGCCTGGATTACGACCAGATAGCGGTACAAGACACTGTAAAGCTTGGATTCCGACCAAATAGCAGTTTAAATGGACATATACTAAGAAGCCCGGAGCCGGCCGGATATTATTGTGCCCTAAATTCAAGTTGAAGCCCGGATGTGACCGGATAACCACTTGATTTGTTCTGAAGCATGGATTTCGACCAGATAAGAAGTGAGGTATTGCAAAGCCTGGATTACGACCGGATAGCAAGTTTAATCTCATCTCCCCAGTAAGTCATTGTAAAGCCTGGATTACGACCAGATAGCAGTCGGTCTTATCACTATGAAGCCTGGGTTGCGACCAGATAGTAGTTCACTCTCACCTCTTCAACATAGATGATTACTCAGTAGAATAACAGACGACCGAGGCTCCTAAAATTCAACAGATATGATTCCCCAGTAGAATAACGGACGACCGAAGCTCCTAAAGTTCTATTTCTCCTAAGACAAAGAACATCATTCCCCAGCAGAATCTCCCTCAACAACAGGTATACAAGCTCTCGCTAAGGAATCTCTTACGCGATCGACACTCCTTCGGATGGCATATTTAAGCCCATATCCCATCATCAATCTCCAAATGGAATCTGTAAGCCCATTCCCGACATCACAAGACAAATACTACTTCATGCGAGTGCAAATTTCTGGGCACTCTAGTGTTCAATCATCTTCCACCTTCGGATCACGAAAGGCCCGAACGCCAATCTATATCCTCAAGTTTAAGAATATTTAACAGGGGAAACTGTTGTACCCCAAAATTTGCTCTCCCATATTTCTCAAGACATGTCAAGAATCATCTCCAAGTTGTTCAAAATGGCTCAAGAGTTGGACAGTCAAATCACCTCCTAAGGCAGTCAAGTCAAAATTAGGGTTTTGTGTTGCATCAAGGTCCTTACATCCAAATGGTCTCAAATACTCCCAAATGTCCTAATATGTTATCAAGTTCATCCATGTCAAATTTCAAGCCTTGCAGAGGAAGTTTGGTCAATCAATTGCTCAAGAGGTCCAAAAATCGACTGTGCTAGGGCAAAAGTCAACTGTGACCTATGGATAGTCAAACCTCAAGATTTTTTGTCAACATTCTCATTTTGAAGGATAATTCATCATTTGATCAAGGTTTTATCATGATTCATCAAGGATTGCTCAAGATTCATCAAGATTCATCAAGATTCAAAAGTTGCTAAATTAGGGTTTTGTAGGAAAAGTCAACTCAAGTTTGACCAAGCATAACTTTCTCATACTTTATTAGAAATGACCCATACAAAGCTCATTTTAAATAGGATTAAATTTCCGACAATCCATATTCACACCCCAAGATCAAGAAATGCTCTCACAAGAAGTTACAAATTTGGACATTATAGGTCATTTTTGAAAGTCAACAAAAACACCTTCTTTTCCAAAGCTTATAACTTGAGCATGGAATATCAAAATGATATGAGACCAAAAGGGTTGATTAGAGGACATCTCAAGGTTTCTAAAAAATCCAAGAACACTTCCAAAAGTTCAAAATTAAAGAAGTTATGCATTGTTGAAGTTGGGCATTTTTCTAAAATTGCCAAAAGTCAACTATCCTCAAAACTCCAATTTTTGACAAAAGGGCCCAATTATTTCCACTTGATTTGGTCTTGTCACACCACACACGTGTCCCATCTTCAATTTCATGACCAATCATTAATTGTTCTATTTTATTTAATTTTTATTGATTTAATTCATTTTAAATCAATATTAATTCAAATAAAATCCAAAAATTGATGGAATAAGATTTTTTTGATCATTACAGGTCTTCATTATCAAGATACACTCAATCAAATTGGTATCAAGCATTGTTGTGAACAAAATATTTGATTTGAGGCATTTTTGGAAACTTTATCAATGGTGACCAAATCATATCTTCCATCTTCAATGCACATGGATTCAAGCCCATGTTTTAACCTAAATTCATTCCCTTATACACACACAAGCCATGCATACAAAGAACACGAGCTAGCACTGCAAAAAACGGCCAGACACTCTTTGAAAAAAAGCTTGAAAGAGTGGAATCTGAAAACGATCTTAGGGCTCGATTCAAAGCAAAAACTTGACACTCATCTCTTGTTGGATGTCTACTGAAGCGATTGGAATCAAAACCAAGTCCTGAAACCATCTGAAAAGCACGGTAAGTGTTCTTGAATATGGCTCTGAATATGACATCGTGAAACCATTTTCTTGCATCCTCTTGCCAAATTTTTTGTATAATCATGCTTGCCATTCAATTTCCAATCATTCTGCATCATTCAATTGGATTGTTGTAGCCTATATCTCCCTACCCGAACCTAGGGTTTTGGAGGGTTCCATTTGGGTTTCGTTTTGCAGGGACAATTAGGACGAATCATGGCCATAGGTGAACTCAGGAGGAAGAGGCGATCCCGTCCATGTTCTTGGATGGAATTGTTATGGCCTAGGACGAGTTTTTGAAGCATCCCATGAATCTTCATGCGGATAAAAATCCGCAGGTAAGAAAACCAGAGTTATGTTGTTGAAGACGACCAGACGTCTCCCTCCCATTGGTCCATTTAAATTTCGCGCTTGTTTTTTTTATTTCCAGCATAATAATTGAGTTTTGAATATAATATTTGTTTTGCATTCCCTTAACAAAAGAACGCGCTGGTAGAGATGGTAAGCATGTTAGTGGATTACCCCTTGGGACCTGGGTTCGAATCCCAGGTCCCCCAAAACGCTTATTATTATTTTCTTTCAGTTACTCCGGTACACCCTCAAGCATAGAGACTACCATGCTCCTCAAAGATCCACATGCCAGATGGCCTCCAGGCCAAATCCAAGGGTCCAGATTGCAAGCTCATCATACTCCTTAGTCAAAGGCACGCGCTGGATTGGGAAAGTCAAACAAGGCGGAACGTTAATGGGCCAAATAATTGCCAGACTCACCACCAATTTGGGCCCAGCACCCCCCTTGGTTATTTCTTTTCATATTTAATTTTTATTTATTATTTAATTGTTTTATTAATTTTTATTTATTATTTAATTGTTTTATTAATTAATTACTAACCAAATAATTAATATTTTTCTTAATAAAATCAGAAAACATAAAAAAAACATTATTTTTATTTATTAAATTTAATTTCATTATTTTATTTTTGTAAATAAACTTTAATCAATTAATTTAGTTTTAATTAGAGACAATTTTAATATTTTTTGCATGAAAGTAAAATTAATGTAGAATTAGGTTTTTAATAATTTTAATCATTTTTATTTTATTTCCTTAAATATTAAAAATCCAAAAATATATTTTTTCATTTGATTAATTAATTAACTTATTTTTAATTCCATTTAATTCAAAATAACAAAAAAAATATGCTTTCTTTAATAAAAAATGGTCAAAACCCTAAAAATACGCCGATTTAATTTTCTCGCACGCGTTTCATTTTTTATCCAATATTGTAATTGCTTCCGGTATGTAATAGCTTTTAACTAGGACTTTATTTATTTATCGCTTTCTTTTATTTCCGCAATTTAAATTAAAGGGTTTGTTTTTGGCGATGTAAATACGTGACACCTTGTAATAGCTAGATTTAATTTCCCGCAATTTAATTTCCGCACAATATTAACTGTTAGATGTTTGATAATAGGGAATGCATGACAAGATCCGATGTATGAACTTAAAATCAACATAGCTCACCCATGACATGTACAAATAAAATTAATCGAAATAACACACTCACACATACGCACTCTTAGGGTAAACCTCACTTGGTTGCCTTCGAACGTGGTCATTGAGTATAGGAAATTTCAGAGGTCGCCCTCTTGTCCAAAGATCATAGTTTCCTCGAAACGGTTGCCTCGGAAAGATGATATAAGACATTAGGGTTACCGTTAAGGCGTCCTAACATTGCTTTAGTGACCACACGTCCCTTAATCGAATTGACCCGAAAACTCCAACGACGATGCTACCTACTCCTCAATAGTGGGATAGCATTGTCTAAAGGACATTAGCACAGTTTAATTCCTTTTTGAGTAGGTAGATAGTTCTTAAGTACTTGCTCCTTTTAAAACAAAATAAAACTTTTCGTACTTACACTCCTTTCAAACAAAAACCCTTTTCAAACCCACAAACACAAAGAAAATCAAACTTTTGAAAACACAATGAGCAAGTACCTAAGAGCCCGTGGATAACCACGGATAGAAAGGGTGCTAACACCTTCCCTTTCTATAATCTGCCTCCCGAACCCGAGAAATATCTCGAAAAGGAATTTTTCTGTGCTTTTGTCCTTTCCTTGTTGGATAAAATAAAAGACGGTGGCGACTCTTGCTTACCGCGACATTTTGCGAAAACAAACGCAAAACGCGAACCAACATTCCAAAACAGTCAATTCTCATTCCCACCGATTACAGTATCGAACATTGTTATTCATTGAAAGTTGAAGTCCAAAAATTGGTCATAAGTGGTATCTTGTCATTTAAGGATATTGGTATTGAGGTTCAAGTCAAGCCTTTGCTAAAGATTGAGAATACCTTGGAGTTTAAAGAAGAGAGTCTTCTCAATTTAATTAGAATTTTACTTCTTTTTCATTTGTAGTTTTTCTGTTTATCAATGCATTGTTTGCATGTAAGAACTTGTTTGCATTTGAATGATTATCTTAATACAATGAATATATTTGTCTTGAACAAACCCATTTGTTTCACTCGTATTTGTTTTCAATTTTAAATTTATTGTTGCATTATGATACCAACTTGTTACCCATTATCTTACCTATGCAGATATTGGAGGGAGGATGATGATATTAAGACGCAAAATTTCTGGTTGTATGCTTTTGGATAAAATCCTGTTGACGATGTACATGCATTGTTTTAAATTCCCAAACACCGGAGATATAAGGGAGTGAAACCCTCGTTAACCCCTTTGAGCCATGAAGTAGGAGTTTCTTTTTTTGTTCAGAAAAAAACCCTCATTTTTTAACCCGGGGCAGGGTAGTTTTTAGCTAATCGATTGAGTATTCAAATCTCATCAAGAGTATGCATCCAAGATTACAACAATGATTATCCTTCGAAAGGTTGAGGAAACTCAACACCGTAATGGTCAATCTTCGCCTATCATTAGTGTGCATCAAGAGAAGACGGTATCCCAATGGGTATCTCTCGCACATCAAGAGATCAACAGATGACGATACCACAACGATTATCCCTCATCCACCAAGGACTCAGGAAGTCACAATTCTTCCAACAAGTCACATACGACTCAAATTCACACGACGTGTTTAAAAGGAAATAAAAATGAAATGAATAAAAAATAATGAAAAAAATAAAGAGACAAAAAGCCCTGCTAAGTCAAAACTTGAAAAAACAAGTCACTTAGGCAAAAGTTTGGGCATCCCACTGGACTATCAATTCAAAAGAATTAGTTCAGGCAAAAGTTAGGGAAAGCAATGAAGAAATGGAAAGCTTGACAAGCGAGAAAGGATTACAACATAAAATCCTCAACAAAGAACAGAGTCGTGTGACAAAAGTCAAGAGTGAGTGACTGTCGTGTCCAAAGAATATCAGTGGTTCTTCAACCATCGGCTAAATCCTCTCGGGAGATGAGTGCTCGTATCAAATTTACTGAATATAGGATTGAAGAACATCATGAAGGGGGTGGGCACCAAATATTTTTAGCCTTAAAATATTTTTTCTAAAATCGTGAACTAGGCCACGTTACAACCCTCAAAAGTCATAATTGAAACAAAGTTTATTTCAAAAGTATACTCCAACAAGATGGTGTTTCCTGACTCCCATAAGTTTTGCTAAAATGTTTGTGTTGGTATCATACGCTTTCGTTATCTTTCATACAAAAATAAATGATGCACTAATTCGCAAGCTTCGCGGAATTTTTTCAAAAAAAATCTTTAAGACTTACATAATTGTTTCATTAGAATTTTCATTCTCAGAATAAACTTTTTCTGCTTGTAAAACATTTGTTTAATGTCAAGGAAGCCTACATATAACCACTAGTGAAGATTTTAATCTTTTGAGGTCTAAAACTCTGTTAAGTAATTCGCGAATCATTTCTAAAAAAGACCACATCCAGGGGCAAGTCGCCTGAAGACCTTCAGCATGAACAGGTTGATGCATTCATAGTTCATTTACCCTCATATGGAAAATTTGAAAACTTTGTTGTGCCAAATATAGTCAATATAGGGCTGTCACATCAAGATTCGACGAATCTCTCTATGATTTTGAAGACACTAGAGCATTTTGTATGCCAATTCTTTTTTAAAATCTTCTTCAGACGATTTCTTCTCATCAACCATATAACTTGGGAAATTTTAGAAGTGAAGTTATTTGCAAGAATTGTCGTGCGTTACGCAGCTTATCAGCAGTAAACTTGGGGCATCCAAAATTAGTTCCAGGGGCAATCCAGATTTGTCAAGATATGTGATCTGCTTTGCACACATTATCATATGGAGTTCCCCAATATCTCCAGCTAAGCAAGATTTTTCTCCAGCTGAAGTGGAGTTTGTGTTGTTATCCTTTCAATGGATTATTGATGTTAGAAGATTGGACTTTGGGTTTTCTCCCGAAAAATATATTCCACCCCAGAGAGATTAGAGCCTTATAGCAGAAATATGCTTTATCGATGGCTTTTATTCTATCTCTAGTAATGTTCTCATCTTGTTGAAGTTAGCGGAGTATCTGGTTGTACTGTGATGTCTTATCATCTCCAGTTTATCTCTTCTATATGTTTTGTCAAACATATCCATGACATTCACTTATCCATTCACACTTTCATATGCACGCACATTTGTATTTGCTGATGTTATTGGGTTCGTATACATTAGTTATGTTTATTCAAATAGCGTATTTTCTCTTTCCAAATAGAGTGTCAACCTAAGCAGAAAGTGCGCCTCCTTTCTAATTCCCCACCGAGTTAAGTCTTGTGGAAGAATCTTACTTTAGCTTTCCTTTTCCATCTCTGGATAGGATAAATCTCCAATTGAGTTGTTTCCTCATTGTGTGGAGTCTTGTTTGATTGTTTTCTCTCTAGTTTATTCCTGGATTGAGCTTTGTCTCTTGTGGATGCTACCCCGTGGATCTCTCTAGGCTGTGAAACCTAGATGGAGAGTGCATTTATTTTGCACATTTAAATACTTGGTCTCCTCAGGAAGAATCTATTCATGGTTTCCCATTGAAGATGAACTTTGTTTCCCAGTAGTGTTGTTACAACACTCTTTTGGAATCTCAACATGACAACAAGTGGTGGCCTCTTCATGAGCAACTTGTGTATTATTGAAATCTTTGGAAAGTAGCAAGTGGCGGAATCTTCATGGGCAGTTTGTGTATTATTGATATCTTTGGAAAGCAGCAAGTGGCAGACTCTTCATGAGCGGCTTGTGTATTATTGATATCTTTAGAAGATAGCAAGTGATGGACTCTTCATGAGTAGCTTGTGTATTATTGATATCTTTGGAAGGTAGCAAGTGGCAGACTCTTCATGAGCATCTTGTGTATTATTGATATCTTTGGAAAGTAGCAAGTGGCGGACTCTTCATGAGCAGCTTGTGTATTATTGATATCTTTGGAATATAGAAGTGGCGGACTCTTCATGAGCAGCTTGTGTATTATTGATATCTTTGGAAGATAGCAAGTGGTAGCCTCTTCATGAGCAGCTTGTGCATTATTGATATCTTTGGAAGACAGCAAGTGGCGGCCTCTTCATGAGCAACTTGTGCATTATTGATATCTTTGGAAGACAGCAAGTGGAGGCCTCTTTATTTGAGCAGCTTGTGTATCCCCAACAATATGTTATTTCAACAGCAAATGGTGTCTCTTTTGAGAAGTTTTCTCATCGAAAGCAATCGACATCTCTTCAGAAAAGTCTCGTGGGAAGTTTGTACATTATCCTTATCAGTTAGAAGACTTGATAAAGAAGAAACTGGATCCCGTTCATCGTGGAAAGGTTTATTACCTTTTCTACCTTCAACTATCGAGTTGTTAGTTTACCATCATCTATGAGTCAGTATCTTATTGATCCTCTACCTTCAACCATTGATTTGGTAGTTTACTGTCATATGTAAGTCGTTATCTTATTAATCCTCTACCTTCAACCATTGAGTTGGTAGTTTACCGTCATCTGTGAGTCAGTATCTTTTTGATCTTCTACCTTCAACCATTGAGTTGGTAGTTCACTGTCATCTGTGAGTCGGTATCTCTTACTTTTCTACCTACAACTATTGAGTTCATAGTTTACTGTCATTTGTGAGTCGGTATCTTATTGATCTTCTACCTTCAACTATTGAGTTGGTAGTTTTCTGTCATCTGTGAGCCGATATCTTATTGATCTTATACCTTCATCTATTGAGTTGGTAGTTTACTGTCATCTTTGAGTCGGTGTCTCTTACTTTTCTACCTTCATCTATTGAGTTGGTAGTTTACCGTCAATTGTGAGTCAGAGTCTCTTTTTTCGATTCTACCTTCAACTATTGAGTTGGTAGTTTGCCGTCATCTGTGAGTTAGTATCTTATTAATCTTCTACCTTCATATATTGAGTTGGTAGTTTACCATCATCTGTAAGTCGGTATCTCTTACTTTTCTACCTTCATCTATTTGAGTTGGTAGCTTACCGTCATCTGTGAGTCAGTATCTCTTTTTTTCGATTCTACCTTCAACTATTGATTTGGTAGTTTACCGTTATCTATGAGTCAGTATCTTATTAATCTTCTACCTTCATCTATTGAGTTGGTAGTTGTTGTACCCCAAAATTTGCCCTCTCATGTTCTCCAAGATTGTCTCTTACATAGATGGTTACAAAAACTTGATGGGAGAAAATAAATTTTTTTGAAGATGAACAAAGGTGTCTTCGATTGGCATCTAAACAGGATGTCCTTCGATTGGCATCTGAACAAAGAACTTTGATTGGGCGTCTGGGACCTTTCAAGCGATATGTGTCTCATAAGCTTCGATTGGGCATTTAAAACTCTTTGATCAAGTTTGGTCCATCAGCTTCGATTAAGTGTTGGGCCCCCTTCGATCAAGTTCAGTTTGCAAGGAACACACGGCAAAGACTTATTCAGATTTTCCTTTAACCCACTAGGCATAAAACTTCCTTTGACCCATAAGGCAAATACCTCCTTCGGGCCTGATTCAATTCACTAGGGAATGGCCTCTTTTATGCTTGCTTTGGCCTCACTCATGCTAGAGTCCACAAGGCATTGGCTTACTTTGTGCCAGCTTCAACTGGGCAATGGTCCCCTTTGAAATAGTTTTAATTCAATGAATCAAAAGACACATATTTTTCCATACTCCGACACGCATGATAGTCCCTTCGAAGGCGCATTCATGTGGTCCCTTCGAAGAAGCATTCATTGGTCCATTCAAAGGACACATGATTATTGAAAACAAGTTTTCTTTGTGATGAGTCTTGGTCCAAGATGTTTGCTGGCCAAAATCTGGCATGCTGCCAAGCCCAAGCCCCCTGCACAAGGATGTTCCTGCTAAAAGAAGCTTCGACTGGCCAGAATGAAGTCTTTCGATTGGGCTAGTTGAGTAGTGTCATAGCAATTGAAGAGAGCGAACTTAGGGGTTGATCAAAGAAGCTTGGATATTGAGGCCTTGTAAAAGTTGAATCAAGATTCAGAGTCAATAGAAAATTAAAGATCTGAGGGGCTTTCAAAGAAGCCCTGATAAGGGAAACCCTGAACAGGTTCTAATTGGAATTTAGAATCATAAAAAAGAACAATGCTCTGACAAAGAGAATTCTTGGCAATTCGAATTGATGCAGATGGTGAATTAATTGAAGAAACTCTGACAGGGGAAAATTCTAAATAATTGGAATTCAGAGTCATCAAAGATCGAAGCAATTCGAAATGATGATGATGGATTTAATCGAAGGAGCTATAAGAACAAAACTAGATTCATTCGAAGGAGGCAACTCAGGGCCAATCGAAGAGCAAGGCTGGAAGGTATTCGAAAGAGTCAAATGTGTCCAAGTTCACTCAAGATTTCAAAATGGCAAGAATTATCCAAATATGGTCAACTTTCAATGTGTTGGATTCTTGTCTCATGGCCTTCAAATCCTA